>JAJHIY020000425.1:16677500-17877500 GCA_022114975.2 Lampris megalopsis | reverse complement strand
TCATGTTAAAAAAACATCTGAATACTGTGTTGTCATGATAAAAACATCTGAATACTATGAAGTCATGTTAAAAACATCTGAATACTATGAAGTCATGTTAAAAACATCTGATTAATATGAAGTCATGTTGAAAAGCTCTGAATGCTATGACATCATGTTGAAAACGTGAGTACTATGAAGTCATGTTGAAAACATCTTAATACTATGAAGTCAAGTTAAAAAAAATCATCTAAATACGAAGAAGTCATGATAAAAAACATCTGAATACTATGATGTCATGATAAAAACATCTGAATACTATGAATTCATGTTAAAAACATCTTAATACCATGAAGTCATTCAAAAAAAAACATCTGAATTCTATGACATCATATTGAAAACATCTGAATACTATGAAGTCATGTTGAAAACATCTGAATACTATGACATCATGTTGAAAACATCTGAATTCTATGAAGTCATGTTAAAAAAACCATCTGAATACTCTGAAGTCATGTTAAAAACATCTGACTAATATGAAGTCATGTTGAAAAGCTCTGAATGCTATGACATCATGTTGAAAGCATCTGAATACTATGAAGTCATGTTAAAAAAAACCTCTGAATACTTTGAAGTCATGTTGAAAGCATTTGAATACTATGAAGTCATGTTAAAAACATCTGAAATATATGAAGTCATGTTGAAAACATCTGAATACTATGACATCATATTGAAAACATGTGAATACTAAGAAGTCATGTCAAAAAAATCATCTGAATACTATGAAGTCATGTTTAAAACATCTGAAAACTATGACATCATATTGAAAACATCTGAATACTATGAGGTCATGTTAAAAAAAACCTCTGAATACTTTGAAGTCATGTTAAAAACGTCTGAATACTATGAAGTCATGTTAAAAACATCTGATTAATATGAAGTCATGTTGAAAAGCTCTGAATGCTATAACATCAAGTTGAAAACATCTGAATACTTTGAAGTCATGTTGAAAGCATTTGAATACTAAGAAGTCATGTTAAAAACATCTGAAATATATGAAATCATGTTAAAAGCATCTGAATACTATGAAGTCATGTTACAAAAAAACATCTGAATACTGTGAAGTCATGTTAAAAAAACATCTGAATACTGTGATGTCATGATAAAAACATCTGAATACTATGAAGTCATGTTAAAAACGTCTGAATACTATGAAGTCATGTTAAAAACATCTGAATACTATGAAGTCATGTTAAAAACATCTGATTAATATGAAGTCATGTTGAAAAGCTCTGAATGCTATAACATCAAGTTGAAAACATCTGAATACTATGAAGTCATGTTGAAAACATCTGAATACTATGAAGGCATGTTAAAAACATCTGAATAGATGAAGTCATGTTGAAAAGCTCTGAATGTTATGACGTCATGTTAAAAACATCTGAATACTATGAAGTCATGTTAAAAAAAACCTCTGAATACTTTGAAGTCATGTTAAAAACATCTGAAATATATGAAATCATGTTAAAAACATCTGAATACTATGAAGTCATGTTAAAAAAACATCTGAATACTATGATGTCATGATAAAAACATCTGAATACATTGAATTCATGTTAAAAACATCTGAATACCATGAAGTCATTCAAAAAAAAACATCTGAATTCTATGACATCATATTGAAAACATCTGAATACTTTGAAGTAATGTTAAAAAAACATCTGAATACTATGAAGTCATGTTGAAAACATCTGAATACTATGACATCATGTTGAAAACATCTGAATACTATGAAGTCATGTTAAAAAAACCATCTGAATACTATGAAGTCATGTTAAAAACATCTGACTAATATGAAGTCATGTTGAAAAGCTCTGAATGCTATGACATCATGTTGAAAGCATCTGAATACTATGAAGTCATGTTTAAAACATCTGAATACTATGACATCATATTGAAAACATCTGAATACTATGAAGTCATGTTAAAAACATCTGAATACTATGAAGTCAAGTTAAAAAAAATCATCTGAATACGAAGAAGTCATGTTAAAAAACATCTGAATACTATGATGTCATTATAAAATAATCTGAATACTATGAATTCATGTTAAAAACATCTGAATACCATGAAGTCATTCAAAAAAAACATCTGAATACTATGACATCATATTGAAAACATGTGAATACTATGAAGTTATGTCAAAAAAATCATCTGAATACGATGAAGTCATGTTAAAAACATCTGAAATATATGAAGTCATGTTAAAAACATCTGAATACTATGAAGTCATGTTAAAAACGTCTGAATACTATGAAGTCATGTTAAAAACATCTGATTAATATGAGGTCATGTTGAAAAGCTCTGAATGTTATGACGTCATGTTAAAAACATCTGAATCCTATGATGTCATGTTAAAAAAACATCTGTATACTATGAAGTCATGTTGAAAAGCTCTGAATGCTATGATATCATGTTGAAAACATCTGAATACTATGAAGTCAAGTTGAAAACATATTAATACTATGAAGTCAAGTTAAAAAAAATCATCTGAATACTATGAAGTCATGTTAAAAAAACATCTGAATAATATGAAGTCATGTTAAAAACATCTGATTAATATGAAGTCATGTTGAAAAGCTCTGAATGCTATAACATCATGTTGAAAACATCTAAATACTATGAAGTCATGTTGAAAACCTCTTAATACTATGAAGTCATGTTAAAAACATCTTGTTAAAAAAACATCTGAACACTATGAAGTCATTTAAAAAAAACATCTGAATACTATGAAGTCATGTTGAAAAGCTCTGAATGTTATGACGTCATGTTAAAAACATCTGAATCCTATGATGTCATGTTAAAAAAACATCTGTATACTATGAAGTCATGTTGAAAAGCTCTGAATGCTATGATATCATGTTGAAAACATCTGAATACTATGAAGTCAAGTTGAAAACATATTAATACTATGAAGTCAAGTTAAAAAAAATCATCTGAATACTATGAAGTCATGTTAAAAAAACATCTGAATAATATGAAGTCATGTTAAAAACATCTGATTAATATGAAGTCATGTTGAAAAGCTCTGAATGCTATAACATCATGTTGAAAACATCTAAATACTATGAAGTCATGTTGAAAACCTCTTAATACTATGAAGTCATGTTAAAAACATCTTGTTAAAAAAACATCTGAACACTATGAAGTCATTTAAAAAAAACATCTGAATACTATGAAGTCATGTTGAAAAGCTCTGAATGCTATAACATCAAGTTGAAAACCTCTGAATACTTTGAAGTCATGTTGAAAGCATTTGAATACTATGAAGTCATGTCAAAAACATCTGAAATATATGAAGTCATGTTAAAAGCATCTGAATACTATGAAGTCATGTTACAAAAAAACATCTGAATACTATGAAGTCATGTTAAAAAAACATCTGAATACTGTGATGTCATGATAAAAACATCTCAATACTATGAAGTCATGTTAAAAACATCTGATTAATATGAAGTCATGTTGAAAAGCTCTGAATGCTATAACATCAAGTTGAAAACATCTGAATACTATGACGTCAAGATAAAAAAAATCATCTGAATACTATGAAGTCATGTTAAAAAAACATCTGAATAATATGAAGTCATGTTAAAAACATCTGATTAATATGAAGTCATGTTGAAAAGCTCTGAATGCTATAACATCATGTTGAAAACATCTAAATATTATGAAGTCATGTTGAAAACCTCTTAATACTATGAAGTCATGTTAAAAACATCTTGTTAAAAAAACATCTGAACACTATGAAGTCATGTTAAAAACATCTGATTAATATGAAGTCATGTTGAAAAGCTCTGAATGCTATAACATCAAGTTGAAAACATCTGAATACTATGACGTCAAGATAAAAAAAATCATCTGAATACTATGAAGTCATGTTAAAAAAACATCTGAATAATATGAAGTCATGTTAAAAACATCTGATTAATATGAAGTCATGTTGAAAAGCTCTGAATGCTATAACATCATGTTGAAAACATCTAAATATTATGAAGTCATGTTGAAAACCTCTTAATACTATGAAGTCATGTTAAAAACATCTTGTTAAAAAAACATCTGAACACTATGAAGTCATGTTAAAAAAAACCTCTGAATACTTTGAAGTCATGTTGAAAGCATTTGAATACTATGAAGTCAAGTTAAAAACATCTGAAATATATGAAGTCATGTTAAAAGCATCTGAATACTGTGATGTCATGATAAAAACATCTCAATACTATGAAGTCATGTTAAAAACGTCTGAATACTATGAAGTCATGTTAAAAACATCTGATTAATATGAAGTCATGTTGAAAAGCTGTGAATGCTATAACATTATGTTGAAAACATCTGAATACTGTGAAGTCATGTTAAAAACATCTGAAATATATGAAGTCATGTTAAAAACCTCTGAATACTATGACGTCATTTAAAAAAAACATCTGAATACTATGAAGTCATGTTGAAAACATCTGAATACTATGAAGTCAAGTTAAAAACGTCTGAATACTATGAAGTCATGTTAAAAACATCTGATTAATATGAAGTCATGTTGAAAAGCTCTGAATGCTATAACATCAAGTTGAAAACATCTTAATACTATGAAGTCATGTTAAAAACATCTGAATACTATGAAGTCATGTTAAAAACATCTGAATACTATGAAGTCATGTTAAAAAAACATCTGAATACTGTGATGTCATGATAAAAACATCTCAATACTATGAAGTCATGTTAAAAACGTCTGAATACTATGAAGTCATGTTAAAAAAAATCATCTGAATACGAAGAAGTCATGTTAAAAAACATCTGAATACTATGATGTCATTATAAAATAATCTGAATACTATGAATTCATGTTAAAAACATCTGAATACCATGAAGTCATTCAAAAAAAACATCTGAATACTATGACATCATATTGAAAACATGTGAATACTATGAAGTTATGTCAAAAAAATCATCTGAATACTATGAAGTCATGTTAAAAACATCTGAAATATATGAAGTCATGTTAAAAACATCTGAATACTATGAAGTCATGTTAAAAACGTCTGAATACTATGAAGTCATGTTAAAAACATCTGATTAATATGAGGTCATGTTGAAAAGCTCTGAATGTTATGACGTCATGTTAAAAACATCTGAATCCTATGATATCATGTTAATAAAACATCTGTATACTATGAAGTCATGTTGAAAAGCTCTGAATGCTATGATATCATGTTGAAAACATCTGAATACTATGAAGTCAAGTTGAAAACATATTAATACTATGAAGTCAAGTTAAAAAAAATCATCTGAATACTATGAAGTCATGTTAAAAAAACATCTGAATAATATGAAGTCATGTTAAAAACATCTGATTAATATGAAGTCATGTTGAAAAGCTCTGAATGCTATAACATCATGTTGAAAACATCTAAATACTATGAAGTCATGTTGAAAACCTCTTAATACTATGAAGTCATGTTAAAAACATCTTGTTAAAAAAACATCTGAACACTATGAAGTCATTTAAAAAAAACATCTGAATACTATGAAGTCATGTTGAAAAGCTCTGAATGTTATGACGTCATGTTAAAAACATCTGAATCCTATGATGTCATGTTAAAAAAACATCTGTATACTATGAAGTCATGTTGAAAAGCTCTGAATGCTATGATATCATGTTGAAAACATCTGAATACTATGAAGTCAAGTTGAAAACATATTAATACTATGAAGTCAAGTTAAAAAAAATCATCTGAATACTATGAAGTCATGTTAAAAAAACATCTGAATAATATGAAGTCATGTTAAAAACATCTGATTAATATGAAGTCATGTTGAAAAGCTCTGAATGCTATAACATCATGTTGAAAACATCTAAATACTATGAAGTCATGTTGAAAACCTCTTAATACTATGAAGTCATGTTAAAAACATCTTGTTAAAAAAACATCTGAACACTATGAAGTCATTTAAAAAAAACATCTGAATACTATGAAGTCATGTTGAAAAGCTCTGAATGCTATAACATCAAGTTGAAAACCTCTGAATACTTTGAAGTCATGTTGAAAGCATTTGAATACTATGAAGTCATGTCAAAAACATCTGAAATATATGAAGTCATGTTAAAAGCATCTGAATACTATGAAGTCATGTTACAAAAAAACATCTGAATACTATGAAGTCATGTTAAAAAAACATCTGAATACTGTGATGTCATGATAAAAACATCTCAATACTATGAAGTCATGTTAAAAACATCTGATTAATATGAAGTCATGTTGAAAAGCTCTGAATGCTATAACATCAAGTTGAAAACATCTGAATACTATGACGTCAAGATAAAAAAAATCATCTGAATACTATGAAGTCATGTTAAAAAAACATCTGAATAATATGAAGTCATGTTAAAAACATCTGATTAATATGAAGTCATGTTGAAAAGCTCTGAATGCTATAACATCATGTTGAAAACATCTAAATATTATGAAGTCATGTTGAAAACCTCTTAATACTATGAAGTCATGTTAAAAACATCTTGTTAAAAAAACATCTGAACACTATGAAGTCATGTTAAAAACATCTGATTAATATGAAGTCATGTTGAAAAGCTCTGAATGCTATAACATCAAGTTGAAAACATCTGAATACTATGACGTCAAGATAAAAAAAATCATCTGAATACTATGAAGTCATGTTAAAAAAACATCTGAATAATATGAAGTCATGTTAAAAACATCTGATTAATATGAAGTCATGTTGAAAAGCTCTGAATGCTATAACATCATGTTGAAAACATCTAAATATTATGAAGTCATGTTGAAAACCTCTTAATACTATGAAGTCATGTTAAAAACATCTTGTTAAAAAAACATCTGAACACTATGAAGTCATGTTAAAAAAAACCTCTGAATACTTTGAAGTCATGTTGAAAGCATTTGAATACTATGAAGTCAAGTTAAAAACATCTGAAATATATGAAGTCATGTTAAAAGCATCTGAATACTGTGATGTCATGATAAAAACATCTCAATACTATGAAGTCATGTTAAAAACGTCTGAATACTATGAAGTCATGTTAAAAACATCTGATTAATATGAAGTCATGTTGAAAAGCTGTGAATGCTATAACATTATGTTGAAAACATCTGAATACTGTGAAGTCATGTTAAAAACATCTGAAATATATGAAGCCATGTTAAAAACCTCTGAATACTATGACGTCATTTAAAAAAAACATCTGAATACTATGAAGTCATGTTGAAAACATCTGAATACTATGAAGTCAAGTTAAAAACGTCTGAATACTATGAAGTCATGTTAAAAACATCTGATTAATATGAAGTCATGTTGAAAAGCTCTGAATGCTATAACATCAAGTTGAAAACATCTGAAATATATGAAGTCATGTTAAAAGCATCTGAATACTATGAAGTCATGTTACAAAAAAACATCTGAATACTATGAAGTCATGTTAAAAAAACATCTGAATACTGTGATGTCATGATAAAAACATCTCAATACTATGAAGTCATGTTAAAAACATCTGATTAATATGAAGTCATGTTGAAAAGCTCTGAATGCTATAACATCAAGTTGAAAACATCTGAATACTATGACGTCAAGATAAAAAAAATCATCTGAATACTATGAAGTCATGTTAAAAAAACATCTGAATAATATGAAGTCATGTTAAAAACATCTGATTAATATGAAGTCATGTTGAAAAGCTCTGAATGCTATAACATCATGTTGAAAACATCTAAATATTATGAAGTCATGTTGAAAACCTCTTAATACTATGAAGTCATGTTAAAAACATCTTGTTAAAAAAACATCTGAACACTATGAAGTCATGTTAAAAACATCTGATTAATATGAAGTCATGTTGAAAAGCTCTGAATGCTATAACATCAAGTTGAAAACATCTGAATACTATGACGTCAAGATAAAAAAAATCATCTGAATACTATGAAGTCATGTTAAAAAAACATCTGAATAATATGAAGTCATGTTAAAAACATCTGATTAATATGAAGTCATGTTGAAAAGCTCTGAATGCTATAACATCATGTTGAAAACATCTAAATATTATGAAGTCATGTTGAAAACCTCTTAATACTATGAAGTCATGTTAAAAACATCTTGTTAAAAAAACATCTGAACACTATGAAGTCATGTTAAAAAAAACCTCTGAATACTTTGAAGTCATGTTGAAAGCATTTGAATACTATGAAGTCAAGTTAAAAACATCTGAAATATATGAAGTCATGTTAAAAGCATCTGAATACTGTGATGTCATGATAAAAACATCTCAATACTATGAAGTCATGTTAAAAACGTCTGAATACTATGAAGTCATGTTAAAAACATCTGATTAATATGAAGTCATGTTGAAAAGCTGTGAATGCTATAACATTATGTTGAAAACATCTGAATACTGTGAAGTCATGTTAAAAACATCTGAAATATATGAAGTCATGTTAAAAACCTCTGAATACTATGACGTCATTTAAAAAAAACATCTGAATACTATGATGTCATGTTGAAAACATCTGAATACTATGAAGTCAAGTTAAAAACGTCTGAATACTATGAAGTCATGTTAAAAACATCTGATTAATATGAAGTCATGTTGAAAAGCTCTGAATGCTATAACATCAAGTTGAAAACATCTTAATACTATGAAGTCATGTTAAAAACATCTGAATACTATGAAGTCATGTTAAAAACATCTGAATACTATGAAGTCATGTTAAAAAAACATCTGAATACTGTGATGTCATGATAAAAACATCTCAATACTATGAAGTCATGTTAAAAACGTCTGAACACTATGAAGTCATGTTAAAAACATCTGATTAATATGAAGTCATGTTGAAAAGCTCTGAATGCTATAACATCAAGTTGAAAACATATTAATACTATGAAGTCAAGTTAAAAAAAATCATCTGAATACTATGAAGTCATGTTAAAAAAACATCTGAATAATATGAAGTCATGTTAAAAACATCTGATTAATATGAAGTCATGTTGAAAAGCTCTGAATGCTATAACATCATCTTGAAAACATCTAAATACTATGAAGTCATGTTGAAAACCTCTTAATACTATGAAGTCATGTTAAAAACATCTTGTTAAAAAAACATCAGAACACTATGAAGTCATTTAAAAAAAACATCTGAATACTATGAAGTCATGTTGAAAAGCTCTGAATGCTATAACATCAAGTTGAAAACCTCTGAATACTTTGAAGTCATGTTGAAAGCATTTGAATACTATGAAGTCATGTCAAAAACATCTGAAATATATGAAGTCATGTTAAAAACATCTGAATACTATGAAGTCATGTTAAAAACGTCTGAATACTATGAAGTCATGTTAAAAACATCTGATTAATATGAGGTCATGTTGAAAACATCTGAATACTATGAAGTCAAGTTAAAAACGTCTGAATACTATGAAGTCATGTTAAAAACATCTGATTAATATGAAGTCATGTTGAAAAGCTCTGAATGCTATAACATCAAGTTGAAAACATCTTAATACTATGAAGTCATGTTAAAAACATCTGAATACTATGAAGTCATGTTAAAAACATCTGAATACTATGAAGTCATGTTAAAAAAACATCTGAATACTGTGATGTCATGATAAAAACATCTCAATACTATGAAGTCATGTTAAAAACGTCTGAATACTATGAAGTCATGTTAAAAACATCTGATTAATATGAAGTCATGTTGAAAAGCTCTGAATGCTATAACATCAAGTTGAAAACATATTAATACTATGAAGTCAAGTTAAAAAAAATCATCTGAATACTATGAAGTCATGTTAAAAACGTCTGAATACTATGAAGTCATGTTAAAAACATCTGATTAATATGAAGTCATGTTGAAAAGCTCTGAATGCTATAACATCAAGTTGAAAACATCTTAATACTATGAAGTCATGTTAAAAACATCTGAATACTATGAAGTCATGTTAAAAACATCTGAATACTATGAAGTCATGTTAAAAAAACATCTGAATACTGTGATGTCATGATAAAAACATCTCAATACTATGAAGTCATGTTAAAAACGTCTGAATACTATGAAGTCATGTTAAAAAAAATCATCTGAATACGAAGAAGTCATGTTAAAAAACATCTGAATACTATGATGTCATTATAAAATAATCTGAATACTATGAATTCATGTTAAAAACATCTGAATACCATGAAGTCATTCAAAAAAAACATCTGAATACTATGACATCATATTGAAAACATGTGAATACTATGAAGTTATGTCAAAAAAATCATCTGAATACTATGAAGTCATGTTAAAAACATCTGAAATATATGAAGTCATGTTAAAAACATCTGAATACTATGAAGTCATGTTAAAAACGTCTGAATACTATGAAGTCATGTTAAAAACATCTGATTAATATGAGGTCATGTTGAAAAGCTCTGAATGTTATGACGTCATGTTAAAAACATCTGAATCCTATGATGTCATGTTAAAAAAACATCTGTATACTATGAAGTCATGTTGAAAAGCTCTGAATGCTATGATATCATGTTGAAAACATCTGAATACTATGAAGTCAAGTTGAAAACATATTAATACTATGAAGTCAAGTTAAAAAAAATCATCTGAATACTATGAAGTCATGTTAAAAAAACATCTGAATAATATGAAGTCATGTTAAAAACATCTGATTAATATGAAGTCATGTTGAAAAGCTCTGAATGCTATAACATCATGTTGAAAACATCTAAATACTATGAAGTCATGTTGAAAACCTCTTAATACTATGAAGTCATGTTAAAAACATCTTGTTAAAAAAACATCTGAACACTATGAAGTCATTTAAAAAAAACATCTGAATACTATGAAGTCATGTTGAAAAGCTCTGAATGTTATGACGTCATGTTAAAAACATCTGAATCCTATGATGTCATGTTAAAAAAACATCTGTATACTATGAAGTCATGTTGAAAAGCTCTGAATGCTATGATATCATGTTGAAAACATCTGAATACTATGAAGTCAAGTTGAAAACATATTAATACTATGAAGTCAAGTTAAAAAAAATCATCTGAATACTATGAAGTCATGTTAAAAAAACATCTGAATAATATGAAGTCATGTTAAAAACATCTGATTAATATGAAGTCATGTTGAAAAGCTCTGAATGCTATAACATCATGTTGAAAACATCTAAATACTATGAAGTCATGTTGAAAACCTCTTAATACTATGAAGTCATGTTAAAAACATCTTGTTAAAAAAACATCTGAACACTATGAAGTCATTTAAAAAAAACATCTGAATACTATGAAGTCATGTTGAAAAGCTCTGAATGCTATAACATCAAGTTGAAAACCTCTGAATACTTTGAAGTCATGTTGAAAGCATTTGAATACTATGAAGTCATGTTAAAAACATCTGAAATATATGAAGTCATGTTAAAAACCTCTGAATACTATGACGTCATTTAAAAAAAACATCTGTATACTATGAAGTCATGTTGAAAAGCTCTGAATGCTATGATATCATGTTGAAAACATCTGAATACTATGAAGTCAAGTTGAAAACATATTAATACTATGACGTCAAGATAAAAAAAATCATCTGAATACTATGAAGTCATGTTAAAAAAACATCTGAATAATATGAAGTCATGTTAAAAACATCTGATTAATATGAAGTCATGTTGAAAAGCTCTGAATGCTATAACATCAAGTTGAAAACATCTTAATACTATGAAGTCATGTTAAAAACATCTGAATACTATGAAGTCATGTTAAAAACATCTTGTTAAAAAAACATCTGAACACTATGAAGTCATTTAAAAAAAACATCTGAATACTATGAAGTCATGTTGAAAAGCTCTGAATGCTATAACATCAAGTTGAAAACATCTGAATACTATGACGTCAAGATAAAAAAAATCATCTGAATACTATGAAGTCATGTTAAAAAAACATCTGAATAATATGAAGTCATGTTAAAAACATCTGATTAATATGAAGTCATGTTGAAAAGCTCTGAATGCTATAACATCATGTTGAAAACATCTAAATATTATGAAGTCATGTTGAAAACCTCTTAATACTATGAAGTCATGTTAAAAACATCTTGTTAAAAAAACATCTGAACACTATGAAGTCATGTTAAAAAAAACCTCTGAATACTTTGAAGTCATGTTGAAAGCATTTGAATACTATGAAGTCAAGTTAAAAACATCTGAAATATATGAAGTCATGTTAAAAGCATCTGAATACTGTGATGTCATGATAAAAACATCTCAATACTATGAAGTCATGTTAAAAACGTCTGAATACTATGAAGTCATGTTAAAAACATCTGATTAATATGAAGTCATGTTGAAAAGCTGTGAATGCTATAACATTATGTTGAAAACATCTGAATACTGTGAAGTCATGTTAAAAACATCTGAAATATATGAAGTCATGTTAAAAACCTCTGAATACTATGACGTCATTTAAAAAAAACATCTGAATACTATGAAGTCATGTTGAAAACATCTGAATACTATGAAGTCAAGTTAAAAACGTCTGAATACTATGAAGTCATGTTAAAAACATCTGATTAATATGAAGTCATGTTGAAAAGCTCTGAATGCTATAACATCAAGTTGAAAACATCTTAATACTATGAAGTCATGTTAAAAACATCTGAATACTATGAAGTCATGTTAAAAACATCTGAATACTATGAAGTCATGTTAAAAAAACATCTGAATACTGTGATGTCATGATAAAAACATCTCAATACTATGAAGTCATGTTAAAAACGTCTGAATACTATGAAGTCATGTTAAAAACATCTGATTAATATGAAGTCATGTTGAAAAGCTCTGAATGCTATAACATCAAGTTGAAAACATATTAATACTATTAAGTCAAGTTAAAAAAAATCATCTGAATACTATGAAGTCATGTTAAAAAAACATCTGAATAATATGAAGTCATGTTAAAAACATCTGATTAATATGAAGTCATGTTGAAAAGCTCTGAATGCTATAACATCATCTTGAAAACATCTAAATACTATGAAGTCATGTTGAAAACCTCTTAATACTATGAAGTCATGTTAAAAACATCTTGTTAAAAAAACATCTGAACACTATGAAGTCATTTAAAAAAAACATCTGAATACTATGAAGTCATGTTGAAAAGCTCTGAATGCTATAACATCAAGTTGAAAACCTCTGAATACTTTGAAGTCATGTTGAAAGCATTTGAATACTATGAAGTCATGTCAAAAACATCTGAAATATATGAAGTCATGTTAAAAACATCTGAATACTATGAAGTCATGTTAAAAACGTCTGAATACTATGAAGTCATGTTAAAAACATCTGATTAATATGAGGTCATGTTGAAAAGCTCTGAATGTTATGACGTCATGTTAAAAACATCTGAATCCTATGATGTCATGTTAAAAAAACATCTGTATACTAAGAAGTCATGTTGAAAAGCTCTGAATGCTATGATATCATGTTGAAAACATCTGAATACTATGAAGTCAAGTTGAAAACATATTAATACTATGAAGTCAAGTTAAAAAAAATCATCTGAATGCTATGAAGTCATGTTAAAAAAACATCTGAATAATATGAAGTCATGTTAAAAACATCTGATTAATATGAAGTCATGTTGAAAAGCTCTGAATGCTATAACATCATGTTGAAAACATCTAAATACTATGAAGTCATGTTGAAAACCTCTTAATACTATGAAGTCATGTTAAAAACATCTTGTTAAAAAAACATCTGAACACTATGAAGTCATTTAAAAAAAACATCTGAATACTATGAAGTCATGTTGAAAAGCTCTGAATGTTATGACGTCATGTTAAAAACATCTGAATCCTATGATGTCATGTTAAAAAAACATCTGTATACTATGAAGTCATGTTGAAAAGCTCTGAATGCTATGATATCACGTTGAAAACATCTGAATACTATGAAGTCAAGTTGAAAACATATTAATACTATGAAGTCAAGTTAAAAAAAATCATCTGAATACTATGAAGTCATGTTAAAAAAACATCTGAACAATATGAAGTCATGTTAAAAACATCTGATTAATATGAAGTCATGTTGAAAAGCTCTGAATGCTATAACATCATGTTGAAAACATCTAAATACTATGAAGTCATGTTGAAAACCTCTTAATACTATGAAGTCATGTTAAAAACATCTTGTTAAAAAAACATCTGAACACTATGAAGTCATTTAAAAAAAACATCTGAATACTATGAAGTCATGTTGAAAAGCTCTGAATGCTATAACATCAAGTTGAAAACCTCTGAATACTTTGAAGTCATGTTGAAAGCATTTGAATACTATGAAGTCATGTCAAAAACATCGGAAATATATGAAGTCATGTTAAAAGCATCTGAATACTATGGAGTCATGTTACAAAAAAACATCTGAATACTATGAAGTCATGTTAAAAAAACATCTGAATACTGTGATGTCATGATAAAAACATCTCAATACTATGAAGTCATGTTAAAAACGTCTGAACACTATGAAGTCATGTTAAAAACATCTGATTAATATGAAGTCATGTTGAAAAGCTCTGAATGCTATAACATCAAGTTGAAAACATCTGAATACTATGAAGTCAAGATAAAAAAAATCATCTGAATACTATGAAGTCATGTTAAAAAAACATCTGAATAATATGAAGTCATGTTAAAAACATCTGATTAATATGAAGTCATGTTGAAAAGCTCTGAATGCTATAACATCATGTTGAAAACATCTAAATATTATGAAGTCATGTTGAAAACCTCTTAATACTATGAAGTCATGTTAAAAACATCTTGTTAAAAAAACATCTGAACACTATGAAGTCATGTTAAAAAAAACCTCTGAATACTTTGAAGTCATGTTGAAAGCATTTGAATACTATGAAGTCAAGTTAAAAACATCTGAAATATATGAAGTCATGTTAAAAGCATCTGAATACTGTGATGTCATGATAAAAACATCTCAATACTATGAAGTCATGTTAAAAACGTCTGAATACTATGAATTCATGTTAAAAACATCTGATTAATATGAAGTCATGTTGAAAAGCTGTGAATGCTATAACATTATGTTGAAAACATCTGAATACTGTGAAGTCATGTTAAAAACATCTGAAATATATGAAGTCATGTTAAAAACCTCTGAATACTATGACGTCATTTAAAAAAAACATCTGAATACTATGAAGTCATGTTGAAAACATCTGAATACTATGAAGTCAAGTTAAAAACGTCTGAATACTATGAAGTCATGTTAAAAAACATCTTAATACTGTGATGTCATGATAAAAACATCTGAATACTATGAAATCATGTTGAAAACATCTTAATACTATGAAGTCATGTTAAAAACATCTGAATACTATGAAGTCATGTTAAAAACATCTGAATACTATGAAGTCATGTTAAAAAAACATCTGAATACTGTGATGTCATGATAAAAACATCTCAATACTATGAAGTCATGTTAAAAACGTCTGAATACTATGAAGTCATGTTAAAAACATCTGATTAATATGAAGTCATGTTGAAAAGCTCTGAATGCTATAACATCAAGTTGAAAACATATTAATACTATGAAGTCAAGTTAAAAAAAATCATCTGAATACTATGAAGTCATGTTAAAAAAACATCTGAATAATATGAAGTCATGTTAAAAACATCTGATTAATATGAAGTCATGTTGAAAAGCTCTGAATGCTATAACATCATGTTGAAAACATCTAAATACTATGAAGTCATGTTGAAAACCTCTTAATACTATGAAGTCATGTTAAAAACATCTTGTTAAAAAAACATCTGAACACTATGAAGTCATTTAAAAAAAACATCTGAATACTATGAAGTCATGTTGAAAAGCTCTGAATGCTATAACATCAAGTTGAAAACCTCTGAATACTTTGAAGTCATGTTGAAAGCATTTGAATAATATGAAGTCATGTCAAAAACATCTGAAATATATGAAGTCATGTTAAAAGCATCTGAATACTATGAAGTCATGTTACAAAAAAACATCTGAATACTATGAAGTCATGTTAAAAAAACATCTGAAATATATGAAATCATGTTAAAAACATCTGAATACTATGAAGTCATGTTAAAAACGTCTGAATACTATGAAGTCATGTTAAAAACATCTGATTAATATGATGTCATGTTGAAAAGCTCTGAATGTTATGACGTCATTTTAAAAACATCTGAATCCTATGATGTCATGTTAAAAAAACATCTGTATACTATGAAGTCATGTTGAAAAGCTCTGAATCCTATGATATCATGTTGAAAACATCTGAATACTATGAAGTCAAGTTGAAAACATATTAATACTATGAAGTCAAGTTAAAAAAAATCATCTGAATACTATGAAGTCATGTTAAAAAAACATCTGAATAATATGAAGTCATGTTAAAAACATCTGATTAATATGAAGTCATGTTGAAAAGCTCTGAATGCTATAACATCATGTTGAAAACATCTAAATACTATGAAGTCATGTTGAAAACCTCTTAATACTATGAAGTCATGTTAAAAACATCTTGTTAAAAAAACATCTGAACACTATGAAGTCATTTAAAAAAAACATCTGAATACTATGAAGTCATGTTGAAAAGCTCTGAATGTTATGACGTCATGTTAAAAACATCTGAATCCTATGATGTCATGTTAAAAAAACATCTGTATACTATGAAGTCATGTTGAAAAGCTCTGAATGCTATGATATCATGTTGAAAACATCTGAATACTATGAAGTCAAGTTGAAAACATATTAATACTATGAAGTCAAGTTAAAAAAAATCATCTGAATACTATGAAGTCATGTTAAAAAAACATCTGAACAATATGAAGTCATGTTAAAAACATCTGATTAATATGAAGTCATGTTGAAAAGCTCTGAATGCTATAACATCATGTTGAAAACATCTAAATACTATGAAGTCATGTTGAAAACCTCTTAATACTATGAAGTCATGTTAAAAACATCTTGTTAAAAAAACATCTGAACACTATGAAGTCATTTAAAAAAAACATCTGAATACTATGAAGTCATGTTGAAAAGCTCTGAATGCTATAACATCAAGTTGAAAACCTCTGAATACTTTGAAGTCATGTTGAAAGCATTTGAATACTATGAAGTCATGTCAAAAACATCGGAAATATATGAAGTCATGTTAAAAGCATCTGAATACTATGAAGTCATGTTACAAAAAAACATCTGAATACTATGAAGTCATGTTAAAAAAACATCTGAATACTGTGATGTCATGATAAAAACATCTCAATACTATGAAGTCATGTTAAAAACGTCTGAACACTATGAAGTCATGTTAAAAACATCTGATTAATATGAAGTCATGTTGAAAAGCTCTGAATGCTATAACATCAAGTTGAAAACATCTGAATACTTTGAAGTCATGTTGAAAGCATTTGAATACTAAGAAGTCATGTTAAAAACATCTGAAATATATGAAATCATGTTAAAAACATCTGAATACTATGAAGTCATGTTACAAAAAAACATCTGAATACTGTGAAGTCATGTTAAAAAAACATCTGAATACTGTGATGTCATGATAAAAACATCTGAATACTATGAAGTCATGTTAAAAACGTCTGAATACTATGAAGTCATGTTAAAAACATCTGAATACTATGAAGTCATGTTAAAAACATCTGATTAATATGAAGTCATGTTGAAAAGCTCTGAATGCTATAACATCAAGTTGAAAACATCTGAATACTATGAAGTCATGTTGAAAACATCTGAATACTATGAAGGCATGTTAAAAACATCTGAATAGATGAAGTCATGTTGAAAAGCTCTGAATGTTATGACGTCATGTTAAAAACATCTGAATACTATGAAGTCATGTTAAAAAAAACTTCTGAATACTTTGAAGTCATGTTAAAAACATCTGAAATATATGAAATCATGTTAAAAACATCTGAATACTATGAAGTCATGTTAAAAAAACATCTGAATACTGTGTTGTCATGATAAAAACATCTGAATACTATGAAGTCATGTTAAAAACATCTGAATAGTATGAAGTCATGTTAAAAACATCTGATTAATATGAAGTCATGTTGAAAAGCTCTGAATGCTATGACATCATGTTGAAAACGTGAGTACTATGAAGTCATGTTGAAAACATCTTAATACTATGAAGTCAAGTTAAAAAAAATTATCTAAATACGAAGAAGTCATGTTAAAAAACATCTGAATACTATGATGTCATGATAAAAACATCTGAATACATTGAATTCATGTTAAAAACATCTGAATACCATGAAGTCATTCAAAAAAAACATCTGAATTCTATGACATCATATTGAAAACATCTGAATACTTTGAAGTCATGTTAAAAAAACATCTGAATACTATGAAGTCATGTTGAAAACATCTGAATACTATGACATCATGTTGAAAACATCTGAATACTATGAAGTCATGTTAAAAAAACCATCTGAATACTATGAAGTCATGTTAAAAACATCTGACTAATATGAAGTCATGTTGAAAAGCTCTGAATGCTATGACATCATGTTGAAAGCATCTGAATACTATGAAGTCATGTTTAAAACATCTGAATACTATGACATCATATTGAAAACATCTGAATACTATGAAGTCATGTTAAAAACATCTGAATACTATGAAGTCAAGTTAAAAAAAATCATCTGAATACGAAGAAGTCATGTTAAAAAACATCTGAATACTATGATGTCATTATAAAATAATCTGAATACTATGAATTCATGTTAAAAACATCTGAATACCATGAAGTCATTCAAAAAAAACATCTGAATACTATGACATCATATTGAAAACATGTGAATACTATGAAGTTATGTCAAAAAAATCATCTGAATACTATGAAGTCATGTTAAAAACATCTGAAATATATGAAGTCATGTTAAAAACATCTGAATACTATGAAGTCATGTTAAAAACGTCTGAATACTATGAAGTCATGTTAAAAACATCTGATTAATATGAGGTCATGTTGAAAAGCTCTGAATGTTATGACGTCATGTTAAAAACATCTGAATCCTATGATGTCATGTTAAAAAAACATCTGTATACTATGAAGTCATGTTGAAAAGCTCTGAATGCTATGATATCATGTTGAAAACATCTGAATACTATGAAGTCAAGTTGAAAACATATTAATACTATGAAGTCAAGTTAAAAAAAATCATCTGAATACTATGAAGTCATGTTAAAAAAACATCTGAATAATATGAAGTCATGTTAAAAACATCTGATTAATATGAAGTCATGTTGAAAAGCTCTGAATGCTATAACATCATGTTGAAAACATCTAAATACTATGAAGTCATGTTGAAAACCTCTTAATACTATGAAGTCATGTTAAAAACATCTTGTTAAAAAAACATCTGAACACTATGAAGTCATTTAAAAAAAACATCTGAATACTATGAAGTCATGTTGAAAAGCTCTGAATGTTATGACGTCATGTTAAAAACATCTGAATCCTATGATGTCATGTTAAAAAAACATCTGTATACTATGAAGTCATGTTGAAAAGCTCTGAATGCTATGATATCATGTTGAAAACATCTGAATACTATGAAGTCAAGTTGAAAACATATTAATACTATGAAGTCAAGTTAAAAAAAATCATCTGAATACTATGAAGTCATGTTAAAAAAACATCTGAATAATATGAAGTCATGTTAAAAACATCTGATTAATATGAAGTCATGTTGAAAAGCTCTGAATGCTATAACATCATGTTGAAAACATCTAAATACTATGAAGTCATGTTGAAAACCTCTTAATACTATGAAGTCATGTTAAAAACATCTTGTTAAAAAAACATCTGAACACTATGAAGTCATTTAAAAAAAACATCTGAATACTATGAAGTCATGTTGAAAAGCTCTGAATGTTATGACGTCATGTTAAAAACATCTGAATCCTATGATGTCATGTTAAAAAAACATCTGTATACTATGAAGTCATGTTGAAAAGCTCTGAATGCTATGATATCATGTTGAAAACATCTGAATACTATGAAGTCAAGTTGAAAACATATTAATACTATGAAGTCAAGTTAAAAAAAATCATCTGAATACTATGAAGTCATGTTAAAAACATCTGATTAATATGAAGTCATGTTGAAAAGCTCTGAATGCTATAACATCATGTTGAAAACATCTAAATACTATGAAGTCATGTTGAAAACCTCTTAATACTATGAAGTCATGTTAAAAACATCTTGTTAAAAAAACATCTGAACACTATGAAGTCATTTAAAAAAAACATCTGAATACTATGAAGTCATGTTGAAAAGCTCTGAATGCTATAACATCAAGTTGAAAACCTCTGAATACTTTGAAGTCATGTTGAAAGCATTTGAATACTATGAAGTCATGTCAAAAACATCTGAAATATATGAAGTCATGTTAAAAGCATCTGAATACTATGAAGTCATGTTACAAAAAAACATCTGAATACTATGAAGTCATGTTAAAAAAACATCTGAATACTGTGATGTCATGATAAAAACATCTCAATACTATGAAGTCATGTTAAAAACGTCTGAACACTATGAAGTCATGTTAAAAACATCTGATTAATATGAAGTCATGTTGAAAAGCTCTGAATGCTATAACATCATGTTGAAAACATCTAAATACTATGAAGTCATGTTGAAAACCTCTTAATACTATGAAGTCATGTTAAAAACATCTTGTTAAAAAAACATCTGAACACTATGAAGTCATTTAAAAAAAACATCTGAATACTATGAAGTCATTATAAAATAATCTGAATACTATGAATTCATGTTAAAAACATCTGAATACCATGAAGTCATTCAAAAAAAACATCTGAATACTATGACATCATATTGAAAACATGTGAATACTATGAAGTTATGTCAAAAAAATCATCTGAATACTATGAAGTCATGTTAAAAACATCTGAATACTATGAAGTCAAGTTAAAAAAAATCATCTGAATACGAAGAAGTCATGTTAAAAAACATCTGAATACTATGATGTCATTATAAAATAATCTGAATACTATGAATTCATGTTAAAAACATCTGAATACCATGAAGTCATTCAAAAAAAACATCTGAATACTATGACATCATATTGAAAACATGTGAATACTATGAAGTTATGTCAAAAAAATCATCTGAATACTATGAAGTCATGTTAAAAACATCTGAAATATATGAAGTCATGTTAAAAACATCTGAATACTATGAAGTCATGTTAAAAACGTCTGAATACTATGAAGTCATGTTAAAAACATCTGATTAATATGAGGTCATGTTGAAAAGCTCTGAATGTTATGACGTCATGTTAAAAACATCTGAATCCTATGATGTCATGTTAAAAAAACATCTGTATACTATGAAGTCATGTTGAAAAGCTCTGAATGCTATGATATCATGTTGAAAACATCTGAATACTATGAAGTCAAGTTGAAAACATATTAATACTATGAAGTCAAGTTAAAAAAAATCATCTGAATACTATGAAGTCATGTTAAAAAAACATCTGAATAATATGAAGTCATGTTAAAAACATCTGATTAATATGAAGTCATGTTGAAAAGCTCTGAATGCTATAACATTATGTTGAAAACATCTAAATACTATGAAGTCATGTTGAAAACCTCTTAATACTATGAAGTCATGTTAAAAACATCTTGTTAAAAAAACATCTGAACACTATGAAGTCATTTAAAAAAAACATCTGAATACTATGAAGTCATGTTGAAAAGCTCTGAATGTTATGACGTCATGTTAAAAACATCTGAATCCTATGATGTCATGTTAAAAAAACATCTGTATACTATGAAGTCATGTTGAAAAGCTCTGAATGCTATGATATCATGTTGAAAACATCTGAATACTATGAAGTCAAGTTGAAAACATATTAATACTATGAAGTCAAGTTAAAAAAAATCATCTGAATACTATGAAGTCATGTTAAAAAAACATCTGAATAATATGAAGTCATGTTAAAAACATCTGATTAATATGAAGTCATGTTGAAAAGCTCTGAATGCTATAACATCATGTTGAAAACATCTAAATACTATGAAGTCATGTTGAAAACCTCTTAATACTATGAAGTCATGTTAAAAACATCTTGTTAAAAAAACATCTGAACACTATGAAGTCATTTAAAAAAAACATCTGAATACTATGAAGTCATGTTGAAAAGCTCTGAATGTTATGACGTCATGTTAAAAACATCTGAATCCTATGATGTCATGTTAAAAAAACATCTGTATACTATGAAGTCATGTTGAAAACGTCTGAACACTATGAAGTCATGTTAAAAACATCTGATTAATATGAAGTCATGTTGAAAAGCTCTGAATGCTATAACATCATGTTGAAAACATCTAAATACTATGAAGTCATGTTGAAAACCTCTTAATACTATGAAGTCATGTTAAAAACATCTTGTTAAAAAAACATCTGAACACTATGAAGTCATTTAAAAAAAACATCTGAATACTATGAAGTCATTATAAAATAATCTGAATACTATGAATTCATGTTAAAAACATCTGAATACCATGAAGTCATTCAAAAAAAACATCTGAATACTATGACATCATATTGAAAACATGTGAATACCATGAAGTTATGTCAAAAAAATCATCTGAATACTATGAAGTCATGTTAAAAACATCTGAATACTATGAAGTCAAGTTAAAAAAAATCATCTGAATACGAAGAAGTCATGTTAAAAAACATCTGAATACTATGATGTCATTATAAAATAATCTGAATACTATGAATTCATGTTAAAAACATCTGAATACCATGAAGTCATTCAAAAAAAACATCTGAATACTATGACATCATATTGAAAACATGTGAATACTATGAAGTTATGTCAAAAAAATCATCTGAATACTATGAAGTCATGTTAAAAACATCTGAAATATATGAAGTCATGTTAAAAACATCTGAATACTATGAAGTCATGTTAAAAACGTCTGAATACTATGAAGTCATGTTAAAAACATCTGATTAATATGAGGTCATGTTGAAAAGCTCTGAATGTTATGACGTCATGTTAAAAACATCTGAATCCTATGATGTCATGTTAAAAAAACATCTGTATACTATGAAGTCATGTTGAAAAGCTCTGAATGCTATGATATCATGTTGAAAACATCTGAATACTATGAAGTCAAGTTGAAAACATATTAATACTATGAAGTCAAGTTAAAAAAAATCATCTGAATACTATGAAGTCATGTTAAAAAAACATCTGAATAATATGAAGTCATGTTAAAAACATCTGATTAATATGAAGTCATGTTGAAAAGCTCTGAATGCTATAACATCATGTTGAAAACATCTAAATACTATGAAGTCATGTTGAAAACCTCTTAATACTATGAAGTCATGTTAAAAACATCTTGTTAAAAAAACATCTGAACACTATGAAGTCATTTAAAAAAAACATCTGAATACTATGAAGTCATGTTGAAAAGCTCTGAATGTTATGACGTCATGTTAAAAACATCTGAATCCTATGATGTCATGTTAAAAAAACATCTGTATACTATGAAGTCATGTTGAAAAGCTCTGAATGCTATGATATCATGTTGAAAACATCTGAATACTATGAAGTCAAGTTGAAAACATATTAATACTATGAAGTCAAGTTAAAAAAAATCATCTGAATACTATGAAGTCATGTTAAAAAAACATCTGAATAATATGAAGTCATGTTAAAAACATCTGATTAATATGAAGTCATGTTGAAAAGCTCTGAATGCTATAACATCATGTTGAAAACATCTAAATACTATGAAGTCATGTTGAAAACCTCTTAATACTATGAAGTCATGTTAAAAACATCTTGTTAAAAAAACATCTGAACACTATGAAGTCATTTAAAAAAAACATCTGAATACTATGAAGTCATGTTGAAAAGCTCTGAATGTTATGACGTCATGTTAAAAACATCTGAATCCTATGATGTCATGTTAAAAAAACATCTGTATACTATGAAGTCATGTTGAAAAGCTCTGAATGCTATGATATCATGTTGAAAACATCTGAATACTATGAAGTCAAGTTGAAAACATATTAATACTATGAAGTCAAGTTAAAAAAAATCATCTGAATACTATGAAGTCATGTTAAAAACATCTGATTAATATGAAGTCATGTTGAAAAGCTCTGAATGCTATAACATCATGTTGAAAACATCTAAATACTATGAAGTCATGTTGAAAACCTCTTAATACTATGAAGTCATGTTAAAAACATCTTGTTAAAAAAACATCTGAACACTATGAAGTCATTTAAAAAAAACATCTGAATACTATGAAGTCATGTTGAAAAGCTCTGAATGCTATAACATCAAGTTGAAAACCTCTGAATACTTTGAAGTCATGTTGAAAGCATTTGAATACTATGAAGTCATGTCAAAAACATCTGAAATATATGAAGTCATGTTAAAAGCATCTGAATACTATGAAGTCATGTTACAAAAAAACATCTGAATACTATGAAGTCATGTTAAAAAAACATCTGAATACTGTGATGTCATGATAAAAACATCTCAATACTATGAAGTCATGTTAAAAACGTCTGAACACTATGAAGTCATGTTAAAAACATCTGATTAATATGAAGTCATGTTGAAAAGCTCTGAATGCTATAACATCAAGTTGAAAACATCTGAATACTATGAAGTCAAGATAAAAAAAATCATCTGAATACTATGAAGTCATGTTAAAAAAACATCTGAATAATATGAAGTCATGTTAAAAACATCTGATTAATATGAAGTCATGTTGAAAAGCTCTGAATGCTATAACATCATGTTGAAAACATCTAAATATTATGAAGTCATGTTGAAAACCTCTTAATACTATGAAGTCATGTTAAAAACATCTTGTTAAAAAAACATCTGAACACTATGAAGTCATGTTAAAAAAAACCTCTGAATACTTTGAAGTCATGTTGAAAGCATTTGAATACTATGAAGTCAAGTTAAAAACATCTGAAATATATGAAGTCATGTTAAAAGCATCTGAATACTGTGATGTCATGATAAAAACATCTCAATACTATGAAGTCATGTTAAAAACGTCTGAATACTATGAAGTCATGTTAAAAACATCTGATTAATATGAAGTCATGTTGAAAAGCTGTGAATGCTATAACATTATGTTGAAAACATCTGAATACTGTGAAGTCATGTTAAAAACATCTGAAATATATGAAGTCATGTTAAAAACCTCTGAATACTATGACGTCATTTAAAAAAAACATCTGAATACTATGAAGTCATGTTGAAAACATCTGAATACTATGAAGTCAAGTTAAAAACGTCTGAATACTATGAAGTCATGTTAAAAACATCTGATTAATATGAAGTCATGTTGAAAAGCTCTGAATGCTATAACATCAAGTTGAAAACATCTTAATACTATGAAGTCATGTTAAAAACATCTGAATACTATGAAGTCATGTTAAAAACATCTGAATACTATGAAGTCATGTTAAAAAAACATCTGAATACTGTGATGTCATGATAAAAACATCTCAATACTATGAAGTCATGTTAAAAACGTCTGAATACTATGAAGTCATGTTAAAAACATCTGATTAATATGAAGTCATGTTGAAAAGCTCTGAATGCTATAACATCAAGTTGAAAACATATTAATACTATGAAGTCAAGTTAAAAAAAATCATCTGAATACTATGAAGTCATGTTAAAAAAACATCTGAATAATATGAAGTCATGTTAAAAACATCTGATTAATATGAAGTCATGTTGAAAAGCTCTGAATGCTATAACATCATGTTGAAAACATCTAAATACTATGAAGTCATGTTGAAAACCTCTTAATACTATGAAGTCATGTTAAAAACATCTTGTTAAAAAAACATCTGAACACTATGAAGTCATTTAAAAAAAACATCTGAATACTATGAAGTCATGTTGAAAAGCTCTGAATGCTATAACATCAAGTTGAAAACCTCTGAATACTTTGAAGTCATGTTGAAAGCATTTGAATACTATGAAGTCATGTCAAAAACATCGGAAATATATGAAGTCATGTTAAAAGCATCTGAATACTATGAAGTCATGTTACAAAAAAACATCTGAATACTATGAAGTCATGTTAAAAAAACATCTGAAATATATGAAGTCATGTTAAAAACATCTGAATACTATGAAGTCATGTTAAAAACGTCTGAATACTATGAAGTCATGTTAAAAACATCTGATTAATATGAGGTCATGTTGAAAAGCTCTGAATGTTATGACGTCATGTTAAAAACATCTGAATCCTATGATGTCATGTTAAAAAAACATCTGTATACTATGAAGTCATGTTGAAAAGCTCTGAATGCTATGATATCATGTTGAAAACATCTGAATACTATGAAGTCAAGTTGAAAACATATTAATACTATGAAGTCAAGTTAAAAAAAATCATCTGAATACTATGAAGTCATGTTAAAAAAACATCTGAATAATATGAAGTCATGTTAAAAACATCTGATTAATATGAAGTCATGTTGAAAAGCTCTGAATGCTATAACATCATGTTGAAAACATCTAAATACTATGAAGTCATGTTGAAAACCTCTTAATACTATGAAGTCATGTTAAAAACATCTTGTTAAAAAAACATCTGAACACTATGAAGTCATTTAAAAAAAACATCTGAATACTATGAAGTCATGTTGAAAAGCTCTGAATGTTATGACGTCATGTTAAAAACATCTGAATCCTATGATGTCATGTTAAAAAAACATCTGTATACTATGAAGTCATGTTGAAAAGCTCTGAATGCTATGATATCATGTTGAAAACATCTGAATACTATGAAGTCAAGTTGAAAACATATTAATACTATGAAGTCAAGTTAAAAAAAATCATCTGAATACTATGAAGTCATGTTAAAAAAACATCTGAATAATATGAAGTCATGTTAAAAACATCTGATTAATATGAAGTCATGTTGAAAAGCTCTGAATGCTATAACATCATGTTGAAAACATCTAAATACTATGAAGTCATGTTGAAAACCTCTTAATACTATGAAGTCATGTTAAAAACATCTTGTTAAAAAAACATCTGAACACTATGAAGTCATTTAAAAAAAACATCTGAATACTATGAAGTCATGTTGAAAAGCTCTGAATGTTATGACGTCATGTTAAAAACATCTGAATCCTATGATGTCATGTTAAAAAAACATCTGTATACTATGAAGTCATGTTGAAAAGCTCTGAATGCTATGATATCATGTTGAAAACATCTGAATACTATGAAGTCAAGTTGAAAACATATTAATACTATGAAGTCAAGTTAAAAAAAATCATCTGAATACTATGAAGTCATGTTAAAAAAACATCTGAATAATATGAAGTCATGTTAAAAACATCTGATTAATATGAAGTCATGTTGAAAAGCTCTGAATGCTATAACATCATGTTGAAAACATCTAAATACTATGAAGTCATGTTGAAAACCTCTTAATACTATGAAGTCATGTTAAAAACATCTTGTTAAAAAAACATCTGAACACTATGAAGTCATTTAAAAAAAACATCTGAATACTATGAAGTCATGTTGAAAAGCTCTGAATGTTATGACGTCATGTTAAAAACATCTGAATCCTATGATGTCATGTTAAAAAAACATCTGTATACTATGAAGTCATGTTGAAAACGTCTGAACACTATGAAGTCATGTTAAAAACATCTGATTAATATGAAGTCATGTTGAAAAGCTCTGAATGCTATAACATCATGTTGAAAACATCTAAATACTATGAAGTCATGTTGAAAACCTCTTAATACTATGAAGTCATGTTAAAAACATCTTGTTAAAAAAACATCTGAACACTATGAAGTCATTTAAAAAAAACATCTGAATACTATGAAGTCATTATAAAATAATCTGAATACTATGAATTCATGTTAAAAACATCTGAATACCATGAAGTCATTCAAAAAAAACATCTGAATACTATGACATCATATTGAAAACATGTGAATACCATGAAGTTATGTCAAAAAAATCATCTGAATACTATGAAGTCATGTTAAAAACATCTGAATACTATGAAGTCAAGTTAAAAAAAATCATCTGAATACGAAGAAGTCATGTTAAAAAACATCTGAATACTATGATGTCATTATAAAATAATCTGAATACTATGAATTCATGTTAAAAACATCTGAATACCATGAAGTCATTCAAAAAAAACATCTGAATACTATGACATCATATTGAAAACATGTGAATACTATGAAGTTATGTCAAAAAAATCATCTGAATACTATGAAGTCATGTTAAAAACATCTGAAATATATGAAGTCATGTTAAAAACATCTGAATACTATGAAGTCATGTTAAAAACGTCTGAATACTATGAAGTCATGTTAAAAACATCTGATTAATATGAGGTCATGTTGAAAAGCTCTGAATGTTATGACGTCATGTTAAAAACATCTGAATCCTATGATGTCATGTTAAAAAAACATCTGTATACTATGAAGTCATGTTGAAAAGCTCTGAATGCTATGATATCATGTTGAAAACATCTGAATACTATGAAGTCAAGTTGAAAACATATTAATACTATGAAGTCAAGTTAAAAAAAATCATCTGAATACTATGAAGTCATGTTAAAAAAACATCTGAATAATATGAAGTCATGTTAAAAACATCTGATTAATATGAAGTCATGTTGAAAAGCTCTGAATGCTATAACATCATGTTGAAAACATCTAAATACTATGAAGTCATGTTGAAAACCTCTTAATACTATGAAGTCATGTTAAAAACATCTTGTTAAAAAAACATCTGAACACTATGAAGTCATTTAAAAAAAACATCTGAATACTATGAAGTCATGTTGAAAAGCTCTGAATGTTATGACGTCATGTTAAAAACATCTGAATCCTATGATGTCATGTTAAAAAAACATCTGTATACTATGAAGTCATGTTGAAAAGCTCTGAATGCTATGATATCATGTTGAAAACATCTGAATACTATGAAGTCAAGTTGAAAACATATTAATACTATGAAGTCAAGTTAAAAAAAATCATCTGAATACTATGAAGTCATGTTAAAAAAACATCTGAATAATATGAAGTCATGTTAAAAACATCTGATTAATATGAAGTCATGTTGAAAAGCTCTGAATGCTATAACATCATGTTGAAAACATCTAAATACTATGAAGTCATGTTGAAAACCTCTTAATACTATGAAGTCATGTTAAAAACATCTTGTTAAAAAAACATCTGAACACTATGAAGTCATTTAAAAAAAACATCTGAATACTATGAAGTCATGTTGAAAAGCTCTGAATGTTATGACGTCATGTTAAAAACATCTGAATCCTATGATGTCATGTTAAAAAAACATCTGTATACTATGAAGTCATGTTGAAAAGCTCTGAATGCTATGATATCATGTTGAAAACATCTGAATACTATGAAGTCAAGTTGAAAACATATTAATACTATGAAGTCAAGTTAAAAAAAATCATCTGAATACTATGAAGTCATGTTAAAAACATCTGATTAATATGAAGTCATGTTGAAAAGCTCTGAATGCTATAACATCATGTTGAAAACATCTAAATACTATGAAGTCATGTTGAAAACCTCTTAATACTATGAAGTCATGTTAAAAACATCTTGTTAAAAAAACATCTGAACACTATGAAGTCATTTAAAAAAAACATCTGAATACTATGAAGTCATGTTGAAAAGCTCTGAATGCTATAACATCAAGTTGAAAACCTCTGAATACTTTGAAGTCATGTTGAAAGCATTTGAATACTATGAAGTCATGTCAAAAACATCTGAAATATATGAAGTCATGTTAAAAGCATCTGAATACTATGAAGTCATGTTACAAAAAAACATCTGAATACTATGAAGTCATGTTAAAAAAACATCTGAATACTGTGATGTCATGATAAAAACATCTCAATACTATGAAGTCATGTTAAAAACGTCTGAACACTATGAAGTCATGTTAAAAACATCTGATTAATATGAAGTCATGTTGAAAAGCTCTGAATGCTATAACATCAAGTTGAAAACATCTGAATACTATGAAGTCAAGATAAAAAAAATCATCTGAATACTATGAAGTCATGTTAAAAAAACATCTGAATAATATGAAGTCATGTTAAAAACATCTGATTAATATGAAGTCATGTTGAAAAGCTCTGAATGCTATAACATCATGTTGAAAACATCTAAATATTATGAAGTCATGTTGAAAACCTCTTAATACTATGAAGTCATGTTAAAAACATCTTGTTAAAAAAACATCTGAACACTATGAAGTCATGTTAAAAAAAACCTCTGAATACTTTGAAGTCATGTTGAAAGCATTTGAATACTATGAAGTCAAGTTAAAAACATCTGAAATATATGAAGTCATGTTAAAAGCATCTGAATACTGTGATGTCATGATAAAAACATCTCAATACTATGAAGTCATGTTAAAAACGTCTGAATACTATGAAGTCATGTTAAAAACATCTGATTAATATGAAGTCATGTTGAAAAGCTGTGAATGCTATAACATTATGTTGAAAACATCTGAATACTGTGAAGTCATGTTAAAAACATCTGAAATATATGAAGTCATGTTAAAAACCTCTGAATACTATGACGTCATTTAAAAAAAACATCTGAATACTATGAAGTCATGTTGAAAACATCTGAATACTATGAAGTCAAGTTAAAAACGTCTGAATACTATGAAGTCATGTTAAAAACATCTGATTAATATGAAGTCATGTTGAAAAGCTCTGAATGCTATAACATCAAGTTGAAAACATCTTAATACTATGAAGTCATGTTAAAAACATCTGAATACTATGAAGTCATGTTAAAAACATCTGAATACTATGAAGTCATGTTAAAAAAACATCTGAATACTGTGATGTCATGATAAAAACATCTCAATACTATGAAGTCATGTTAAAAACGTCTGAATACTATGAAGTCATGTTAAAAACATCTGATTAATATGAAGTCATGTTGAAAAGCTCTGAATGCTATAACATCAAGTTGAAAACATATTAATACTATGAAGTCAAGTTAAAAAAAATCATCTGAATACTATGAAGTCATGTTAAAAAAACATCTGAATAATATGAAGTCATGTTAAAAACATCTGATTAATATGAAGTCATGTTGAAAAGCTCTGAATGCTATAACATCATGTTGAAAACATCTAAATACTATGAAGTCATGTTGAAAACCTCTTAATACTATGAAGTCATGTTAAAAACATCTTGTTAAAAAAACATCTGAACACTATGAAGTCATTTAAAAAAAACATCTGAATACTATGAAGTCATGTTGAAAAGCTCTGAATGCTATAACATCAAGTTGAAAACCTCTGAATACTTTGAAGTCATGTTGAAAGCATTTGAATACTATGAAGTCATGTCAAAAACATCGGAAATATATGAAGTCATGTTAAAAGCATCTGAATACTATGAAGTCATGTTACAAAAAAACATCTGAATACTATGAAGTCATGTTAAAAAAACATCTGAAATATATGAAGTCATGTTAAAAACATCTGAATACTATGAAGTCATGTTAAAAACGTCTGAATACTATGAAGTCATGTTAAAAACATCTGATTAATATGAGGTCATGTTGAAAAGCTCTGAATGTTATGACGTCATGTTAAAAACATCTGAATCCTATGATGTCATGTTAAAAAAACATCTGTATACTATGAAGTCATGTTGAAAAGCTCTGAATGCTATGATATCATGTTGAAAACATCTGAATACTATGAAGTCAAGTTGAAAACATATTAATACTATGAAGTCAAGTTAAAAAAAATCATCTGAATACTATGAAGTCATGTTAAAAAAACATCTGAATAATATGAAGTCATGTTAAAAACATCTGATTAATATGAAGTCATGTTGAAAAGCTCTGAATGCTATAACATCATGTTGAAAACATCTAAATACTATGAAGTCATGTTGAAAACCTCTTAATACTATGAAGTCATGTTAAAAACATCTTGTTAAAAAAACATCTGAACACTATGAAGTCATTTAAAAAAAACATCTGAATACTATGAAGTCATGTTGAAAAGCTCTGAATGTTATGACGTCATGTTAAAAACATCTGAATCCTATGATGTCATGTTAAAAAAACATCTGTATACTATGAAGTCATGTTGAAAAGCTCTGAATGCTATGATATCATGTTGAAAACATCTGAATACTATGAAGTCAAGTTGAAAACATATTAATACTATGAAGTCAAGTTAAAAAAAATCATCTGAATACTATGAAGTCATGTTAAAAAAACATCTGAACAATATGAAGTCATGTTAAAAACATCTGATTAATATGAAGTCATGTTGAAAAGCTCTGAATGCTATAACATCATGTTGAAAACATCTAAATACTGTGAAGTCATGTTGAAAACATCTTGTTAAAAAAACATCTGAACACTATGAAGTCATTTAAAAAAAACATCTGAATACTATGAAGTCATGTTGAAAAGCTCTGAATGCTATAACATCAAGTTGAAAACCTCTGAATACTTTGAAGTCATGTTGAAAGCATTTGAATACTATGAAGTCATGTCAAAAACATCGGAAATATATGAAGTCATGTTAAAAGCATCTGAATACTATGAAGTCATGTTACAAAAAAACATCTGAATACTATGAAGTCATGTTAAAAAAACATCTGAATACTGTGATGTCATGATAAAAACATCTCAATACTATGAAGTCATGTTAAAAACGTCTGAACACTATGAAGTCATGTTAAAAACATCTGATTAATATGAAGTCATGTTGAAAAGCTCTGAATGCTATAACATCAAGTTGAAAACATCTGAATACTTTGAAGTCATGTTGAAAGCATTTGAATACTAGGAAGTCATGTTAAAAACATCTGAAATATATGAAATCATGTTAAAAACATCTGAATACTATGAAGTCATGTTACAAAAAAACATCTGAAATATATGAAATCATGTTAAAAACATCTGAATACTATGAAGTCATGTTAAAAAAACATCTGAATACTGTGTTGTCATGATAAAAACATCTGAATACTATGAAGTCATGTTAAAAACATCTGAATACTATGAAGTCATGTTAAAAACATCTGATTAATATGAAGTCATGTTGAAAAGCTCTGAATGCTATGACATCATGTTGAAAACGTGAGTACTATGAAGTCATGTTGAAAACATCTTAATACTATGAAGTCAAGTTAAAAAAAATTATCTAAATACGAAGAAGTCATGTTAAAAAACATCTGAATACTATGATGTCATGATAAAAACATCTGAATACATTGAATTCATGTTAAAAACATCTGAATACCATGAAGTCATTCAAAAAAAACATCTGAATTCTATGACATCATATTGAAAATATCTGAATACTTTGAAGTCATGTTAAAAAAACATCTGAATACTATGAAGTCATGTTGAAAACATCTGAATACTATGACATCATGTTGAAAACATCTGAATACTATGAAGTCATGTTAAAAAAACCATCTGAATACTATGAAGTCATGTTAAAAACATCTGACTAATATGAAGTCATGTTGAAAAGCTCTGAATGCTATGACATCATGTTGAAAGCATCTGAATACTATGAAGTCATGTTTAAAACATCTGAATACTTTGAAGTCATGTTGAAAGCATTTGAATACTATGAAGTCATGTTAAAAACATCTGAAATATATGAAGTCATGTTAAAAACCTCTGAATACTATGACGTCATTTAAAAAAAACATCTGTATACTATGAAGTCATGTTGAAAAGCTCTGAATGCTATGATATCATGTTGAAAACATCTGAATACTATGAAGTCAAGTTGAAAACATATTAATACTATGAAGTCAAGTTAAAAAAAATCATCTGAATACTATGAAGTCATGTTAAAAAAACATCTGAATAATATGAAGTCATGTTAAAAACATCTGATTAATATGAAGTCATGTTGAAAAGCTCTGAATGCTATAACATCAAGTTGAAAACATCTTAATACTATGAAGTCATGTTAAAAACATCTGAATACTATGAAGTCATGTTAAAAACATCTTGTTAAAAAAACATCTGAACACTATGAAGTCATTTAAAAAAAACATCTGAATACTATGAAGTCATGTTGAAAAGCTCTGAATGCTATAACATCAAGTTGAAAACCTCTGAATACTTTGAAGTCATGTTGAAAGCATTTGAATACTATGAAGTCATGTCAAAAACATCTGAAATATATGAAGTCATGTTAAAAGCATCTGAATACTATGAAGTCATGTTACAAAAAAACATCTGAATACTATGAAGTCATGTTAAAAAAACATCTGAATACTGTGATGTCATGATAAAAACATCTCAATACTATGAAGTCATGTTAAAAACGTCTGAACACTATGAAGTCATGTTAAAAACATCTGATTAATATGAAGTCATGTTGAAAAGCTCTGAATGCTATAACATCATGTTGAAAACATCTAAATATTATGAAGTCATGTTGAAAACCTCTTAATACTATGAAGTCATGTTAAAAACATCTTGTTAAAAAAACATCTGAACACTATGAAGTCATGTTAAAAAAAACCTCTGAATACTTTGAAGTCATGTTGAAAGCATTTGAATACTATGAAGTCAAGTTAAAAACATCTGAAATATATGAAGTCATGTTAAAAGCATCTGAATACTGTGATGTCATGATAAAAACATCTCAATACTATGAAGTCATGTTAAAAACGTCTGAATACTATGAAGTCATGTTAAAAACATCTGATTAATATGAAGTCATGTTGAAAAGCTGTGAATGCTATAACATTATGTTGAAAACATCTGAATACTGTGAAGTCAAGTTAAAAACATCTGAAATATATGAAGTCATGTTAAAAACCTCTGAATACTATGACGTCATTAAAAAAAAACATCTGAATACTATGAAGTCATGTTGAAAACATCTGAATACTATGAAGTCAAGTTAAAAACGTCTGAATACTATGAAGTCATGTTAAAAACATCTGATTAATATGAAGTCATGTTGAAAAGCTCTGAATGCTATAACATCAAGTTGAAAACATCTTAATACTATGAAGTCATGTTAAAAACATCTGAATACTATGAAGTCATGTTAAAAACATCTGAATACTATGAAGTCATGTTAAAAAAACATCTGAATACTGTGATGTCATGATAAAAACATCTCAATACTATGAAGTCATGTTAAAAACGTCTGAATACTATGAAGTCATGTTAAAAACATCTGATTAATATGAAGTCATGTTGAAAAGCTCTGAATGCTATAACATCAAGTTGAAAACATATTAATACTATGAAGTCAAGATAAAAAAAATCATCTGAATACTATGAAGTCATGTTAAAAAAACATCTGAATAATATGAAGTCATGTTAAAAACATCTGATTAATATGAGGTCATGTTGAAAAGCTCTGAATGTTATGACGTCATGTTAAAAACATCTGAATCCTATGATGTCATGTTAAAAAAACATCTGTATACTATGAAGTCATGTTGAAAAGCTCTGAATGCTATGATATCATGTTGAAAACATCTGAATACTATGAAGTCAAGTTGAAAACATATTAATACTATGAAGTCAAGTTAAAAAAAATCATCTGAATACTATGAAGTCATGTTAAAAAAACATCTGAATAATATGAAGTCATGTTAAAAACATCTGATTAATATGAAGTCATGTTGAAAAGCTCTGAATGCTATAACATCATGTTGAAAACATCTAAATACTATGAAGTCATGTTGAAAACCTCTTAATACTATGAAGTCATGTTAAAAACATCTTGTTAAAAAAACATCTGAACACTATGAAGTCATTTAAAAAAAACATCTGAATACTATGAAGTCATGTTGAAAAGCTCTGAATGCTATGATATCATGTTGAAAACATCTGAATACTATGAAGTCAAGTTGAAAACATATTAATACTATGAAGTCAAGTTAAAAAAAATCATCTGAATACTATGAAGTCATGTTAAAAAAACATCTGAATAATATGAAGTCATGTTAAAAACATCTGATTAATATGAAGTCATGTTGAAAAGCTCTGAATGCTATAACATCATGTTGAAAACATCTAAATACTATGAAGTCATGTTGAAAACCTCTTAATACTATGAAGTCATGTTAAAAACATCTTGTTAAAAAAACATCTGAACACTATGAAGTCATTTAAAAAAAACATCTGAATACTATGAAGTCATGTTGAAAAGCTCTGAATGCTATAACATCAAGTTGAAAACCTCTGAATACTTTGAAGTCATGTTAAAAAAACATCTGTATACTATGAAGTCATGTTGAAAAGCTCTGAATGCTATGATATCATATTGAAAACATCTGAATACTATGAAGTCAAGTTGAAAACATATTAATACTATGAAGTCAAGTTAAAAAAAATCATCTGAATACTATGAAGTCATGTTAAAAAACATCTGAATAATATGAAGTCATGTTAAAAACATCTGATTAATATGAAGTCATGTTACAAAAAAACATCTGAATACTATGAAGTCATGTTAAAAAAACATCTGAAATATATGAAGTCATGTTAAAAACATCTGAATACTATGAAGTCATGTTAAAAACGTCTGAATACTATGAAGTCATGTTAAAAACATCTGATTAATATGAGGTCATGTTGAAAAGCTCTGAATGCTATAACATCAAGTTGAAAACATCTGAATACTTTGAAGTCATGTTGAAAGCATTTGAATACTAAGAAGTCATGTTAAAAACATCTGAAATATATGAAATCATGTTAAAAGCATCTGAATACTATGAAGTCATGTTACAAAAAAACATCTGAATACTGTGAAGTCATGTTAAAAAAACATCTGAATACTGTGATGTCATGATAAAAACATCTGAATACTATGAAGTCATGTTAAAAACGTCTGAATACTATGAAGTCATGTTAAAAACATCTGAATACTATGAAGTCATGTTAAAAACATCTGATTAATATGAAGTCATGTTGAAAAGCTCTGAATGCTATAACATCAAGTTGAAAACATCTGAATACTATGAAGTCATGTTGAAAACATCTGAATACTATGAAGGCATGTTAAAAACATCTGAATAGATGAAGTCATGTTGAAAAGCTCTGAATGTTATGACGTCATGTTAAAAACATCTGAATACTATGAAGTCATGTTAAAAAAAACCTCTGAATACTTTGAAGTCATGTTAAAAACATCTGAAATATATGAAATCATGTTAAAAACATCTGAATACTATGAAGTCATGTTAAAAAAACATCTGAATACTGTGTTGTCATGATAAAAACATCTGAATACTATGAAGTCATGTTAAAAACATCTGAATACTATGAAGTCATGTTAAAAACATCTGATTAATATGAAGTCATGTTGAAAAGCTCTGAATGCTATAACATCAAGTTGAAAACATCTGAATACTTTGAAGTCATGTTGAAAGCATTTGAATACTAAGAAGTCATGTTAAAAACATCTGAAATATATGAAATCATGTTAAAAGCATCTGAATACTATGAAGTCATGTTACAAAAAAACAACTGAATACTGTGAAGTCATGTTAAAAAAACATCTGAATACTGTGATGTCATGATAAAAACATCTGAATACTATGAAGTCATGTTAAAAACGTCTGAATACTATGAAGTCATGTTAAAAACATCTGAATACTATGAAGTCATGTTAAAAACATCTGATTAATATGAAGTCATGTTGAAAAGCTCTGAATGCTATAACATCAAGTTGAAAACATCTGAATACTATGAAGTCATGTTGAAAACATCTGAATACTATGAAGGCATGTTAAAAACATCTGAATAGATGAAGTCATGTTGAAAAGCTCTGAATGTTATGACGTCATGTTAAAAACATCTGAATACTATGAAGTCATGTTAAAAAAAACCTCTGAATACTTTGAAGTCATGTTAAAAACATCTGAAATATATGAAATCATGTTAAAAACATCTGAATACTATGAAGTCATGTTAAAAAAACATCTGAATACTGTGTTGTCATGATAAAAACATCTGAATACTATGAAGTCATGTTAAAAACATCTGAATACTATGAAGTCATGTTAAAAACATCTGATTAATATGAAGTCATGTTGAAAAGCTCTGAATGCTATGACATCATGTTGAAAACGTGAGTACTATGAAGTCATGTTGAAAACATCTTAATACTATGAAGTCAAGTTAAAAAAAATTATCTAAATACGAAGAAGTCATGTTAAAAAACATCTGAATACTATGATGTCATGATAAAAACATCTGAATACATTGAATTCATGTTAAAAACATCTGAATACCATGAAGTCATTCAAAAAAAAACATCTGAATTCTATGACATCATATTGAAAACATCTGAATACTTTGAAGTCATGTTAAAAAAACATCTGAATACTATGAAGTCATGTTGAAAACATCTGAATACTATGACATCATGTTGAAAACATCTGAATACTATGAAGTCATGTTAAAAAAACCATCTGAATACTATGAAGTCATGTTAAAAACATCTGACTAATATGAAGTCATGTTGAAAAGCTCTGAATGCTATGACATCATGTTGAAAGCATCTGAATACTATGAAGTCATGTTTAAAACATCTGAATACTATGACATCATATTGAAAACATCTGAATACTATGAAGTCATGTTAAAAACATCTGAATACTATGAAGTCAAGTTAAAAAAAATCATCTGAATACGAAGAAGTCATGTTAAAAAACATCTGAATACTATGATGTCATTATAAAATAATCTGAATACTATGAATTCATGTTAAAAACATCTGAATACCATGAAGTCATTCAAAAAAAACATCTGAATACTATGACATCATATTGAAAACATGTGAATACTATGAAGTTATGTCAAAAAAATCATCTGAATACTATGAAGTCATGTTAAAAACATCTGAAATATATGAAGTCATGTTAAAAACATCTGAATACTATGAAGTCATGTTAAAAACGTCTGAATACTATGAAGTCATGTTAAAAACATCTGATTAATATGAGGTCATGTTGAAAAGCTCTGAATGTTATGACGTCATGTTAAAAACATCTGAATCCTATGATGTCATGTTAAAAAAACATCTGTATACTATGAAGTCATGTTGAAAAGCTCTGAATGCTATGATATCATGTTGAAAACATCTGAATACTATGAAGTCAAGTTGAAAACATATTAATACTATGAAGTCAAGTTAAAAAAAATCATCTGAATACTATGAAGTCATGTTAAAAAAACATCTGAATAATATGAAGTCATGTTAAAAACATCTGATTAATATGAAGTCATGTTGAAAAGCTCTGAATGCTATAACATCAAGTTGAAAACATCTTAATACTATGAAGTCATGTTAAAAACATCTGAATACTATGAAGTCATGTTAAAAACATCTTGTTAAAAAAACATCTGAACACTATGAAGTCATTTAAAAAAAACATCTGAATACTATGAAGTCATGTTGAAAAGCTCTGAATGCTATAACATCAAGTTGAAAACCTCTGAATACTTTGAAGTCATGTTGAAAGCATTTGAATACTATGAAGTCATGTCAAAAACATCTGAAATATATGAAGTCATGTTAAAAGCATCTGAATACTATGAAGTCATGTTACAAAAAAACATCTGAATACTATGAAGTCATGTTAAAAAAACATCTGAATACTGTGATGTCATGATAAAAACATCTCAATACTATGAAGTCATGTTAAAAACGTCTGAACACTATGAAGTCATGTTAAAAACATCTGATTAATATGAAGTCATGTTGAAAAGCTCTGAATGCTATAACATCATGTTGAAAACATCTAAATATTATGAAGTCATGTTGAAAACCTCTTAATACTATGAAGTCATGTTAAAAACATCTTGTTAAAAAAACATCTGAACACTATGAAGTCATGTTAAAAAAAACCTCTGAATACTTTGAAGTCATGTTGAAAGCATTTGAATACTATGAAGTCAAGTTAAAAACATCTGAAATATATGAAGTCATGTTAAAAGCATCTGAATACTGTGATGTCATGATAAAAACATCTCAATACTATGAAGTCATGTTAAAAACGTCTGAATACTATGAAGTCATGTTAAAAACATCTGATTAATATGAAGTCATGTTGAAAAGCTGTGAATGCTATAACATTATGTTGAAAACATCTGAATACTGTGAAGTCAAGTTAAAAACATCTGAAATATATGAAGTCATGTTAAAAACCTCTGAATACTATGACGTCATTAAAAAAAAACATCTGAATACTATGAAGTCATGTTGAAAACATCTGAATACTATGAAGTCAAGTTAAAAACGTCTGAATACTATGAAGTCATGTTAAAAACATCTGATTAATATGAAGTCATGTTGAAAAGCTCTGAATGCTATAACATCAAGTTGAAAACATCTTAATACTATGAAGTCATGTTAAAAACATCTGAATACTATGAAGTCATGTTAAAAACATCTGAATACTATGAAGTCATGTTAAAAAAACATCTGAATACTGTGATGTCATGATAAAAACATCTCAATACTATGAAGTCATGTTAAAAACGTCTGAATACTATGAAGTCATGTTAAAAACATCTGATTAATATGAAGTCATGTTGAAAAGCTCTGAATGCTATAACATCAAGTTGAAAACATATTAATACTATGAAGTCAAGATAAAAAAAATCATCTGAATACTATGAAGTCATGTTAAAAAAACATCTGAATAATATGAAGTCATGTTAAAAACATCTGATTAATATGAGGTCATGTTGAAAAGCTCTGAATGTTATGACGTCATGTTAAAAACATCTGAATCCTATGATGTCATGTTAAAAAAACATCTGTATACTATGAAGTCATGTTGAAAAGCTCTGAATGCTATGATATCATGTTGAAAACATCTGAATACTATGAAGTCAAGTTGAAAACATATTAATACTATGAAGTCAAGTTAAAAAAAATCATCTGAATACTATGAAGTCATGTTAAAAAAACATCTGAATAATATGAAGTCATGTTAAAAACATCTGATTAATATGAAGTCATGTTGAAAAGCTCTGAATGCTATAACATCATGTTGAAAACATCTAAATACTATGAAGTCATGTTGAAAACCTCTTAATACTATGAAGTCATGTTAAAAACATCTTGTTAAAAAAACATCTGAACACTATGAAGTCATTTAAAAAAAAACATCTGAATACTATGAAGTCATGTTGAAAAGCTCTGAATGCTATGATATCATGTTGAAAACATCTGAATACTATGAAGTCAAGTTGAAAACATATTAATACTATGAAGTCAAGTTAAAAAAAATCATCTGAATACTATGAAGTCATGTTAAAAAAACATCTGAATAATATGAAGTCATGTTAAAAACATCTGATTAATATGAAGTCATGTTGAAAAGCTCTGAATGCTATAACATCATGTTGAAAACATCTAAATACTATGAAGTCATGTTGAAAACCTCTTAATACTATGAAGTCATGTTAAAAACATCTTGTTAAAAAAACATTTGAACACTATGAAGTCATTTAAAAAAAACATCTGAATACTATGAAGTCATGTTGAAAAGCTCTGAATGCTATAACATCAAGTTGAAAACCTCTGAATACTTTGAAGTCATGTTGAAAGCATTTGAATACTATGAAGTCATGTCAAAAACATCGGAAATATATGAAGTCATGTTAAAAGCATCTGAATACTATGAAGTCATGTTACAAAAAAACATCTGAATACTATGAAGTCATGTTAAAAAAACATCTGAAATATATGAAGTCATGTTAAAAACATCTGAATACTATGAAGTCATGTTAAAAACGTCTGAATACTATGAAGTCATGTTAAAAACATCTGATTAATATGAGGTCATGTTGAAAAGCTCTGAATGTTATGACGTCATGTTAAAAACATCTGAATCCTATGATGTCATGTTAAAAAAACATCTGTATACTATGAAGTCATGTTGAAAAGCTCTGAATGCTATGATATCATGTTGAAAACATCTGAATACTATGAAGTCAAGTTGAAAACATATTAATACTATGAAGTCAAGTTAAAAAAAATCATCTGAATACTATGAAGTCATGTTAAAAAAACATCTGAATAATATGAAGTCATGTTAAAAACATCTGATTAATATGAAGTCATGTTGAAAAGCTCTGAATGCTATAACATCATGTTGAAAACATCTAAATACTATGAAGTCATGTTGAAAACCTCTTAATACTATGAAGTCATGTTAAAAACATCTTGTTAAAAAAACATCTGAACACTATGAAGTCATTTAAAAAAAACATCTGAATACTATGAAGTCATGTTGAAAAGCTCTGAATGCTATAACATCAAGTTGAAAACCTCTGAATACTTTGAAGTCATGTTGAAAGCATTTGAATACTATGAAGTCATGTCAAAAACATCTGAAATATATGAAGTCATGTTAAAAGCATCTGAATACTATGAAGTCATGTTACAAAAAAACATCTGAATACTATGAAGTCATGTTAAAAAAACATCTGAATACTGTGATGTCATGATAAAAACATCTCAATACTATGAAGTCATGTTAAAAACGTCTGAACACTATGAAGTCATGTTGAAAAGCTCTGAATGCTATGATATCATGTTGAAAACTTCTGAATACTATGAAGTCAAGTTGAAAACATATTAATACTATGAAGTCAAGTTAAAAAAAATCATCTGAATACTATGAAGTCATGTTAAAAAAACATCTGAATAATATGAAGTCATGTTAAAAACATCTGATTAATATGAAGTCATGTTGAAAAGCTCTGAATGCTATAACATCATGTTGAAAACATCTAAATACTATGAAGTCATGTTGAAAACCTCTTAATACTATGAAGTCATGTTAAAAACATCTTGTTAAAAAAACATCTGAACACTATGAAGTCATTTAAAAAAAACATCTGAATACTATGAAGTCATGTTGAAAAGCTCTGAATGTTATGACGTCATGTTAAAAACATCTGAATCCTATGATGTCATGTTAAAAAAACATCTGTATACTATGAAGTCATGTTGAAAAGCTCTGAATGCTATGATATCATGTTGAAAACATCTGAATACTATGAAGTCAAGTTGAAAACATATTAATACTATGAAGTCAAGTTAAAAAAAATCATCTGAATACTATGAAGTCATGTTAAAAAAACATCTGAATAATATGAAGTCATGTTAAAAACATCTGATTAATATGAAGTCATGTTGAAAAGCTCTGAATGCTATAACATCATGTTGAAAACATCTAAATACTATGAAGTCATGTTGAAAACCTCTTAATACTATGAAGTCATGTTAAAAACATCTTGTTAAAAAAACATCTGAACACTATGAAGTCATTTAAAAAAAACATCTGAATACTATGAAGTCATGTTGAAAAGCTCTGAATGCTATAACATCAAGTTGAAAACCTCTGAATACTTTGAAGTCATGTTGAAAGCATTTGAATACTATGAAGTCATGTCAAAAACATCTGAAATATATGAAGTCATGTTAAAAGCATCTGAATACTATGAAGTCATGTTACAAAAAAACATCTGAATACTATGAAGTCATGTTAAAAAAACATCTGAATACTGTGATGTCATGATAAAAACATCTCAATACTATGAAGTCATGTTAAAAACGTCTGAACACTATGAAGTCATGTTAAAAACATCTGATTAATATGAAGTCATGTTGAAAAGCTCTGAATGCTATAACATCAAGTTGAAAACATCTGAATACTATGAAGTCAAGATAAAAAAAATCATCTGAATACTATGAAGTCATGTTAAAAAAACATCTGAATAATATGAAGTCATGTTAAAAACATCTGATTAATATGAAGTCATGTTGAAAAGCTCTGAATGCTATAACATCATGTTGAAAACATCTAAATACTATGAAGTCATGTTGAAAACCTCTTAATACTATGAAGTCATGTTAAAAACATCTTGTTAAAAAAACATCTGAACACTATGAAGTCATGTTAAAAAAAACCTCTGAATACTTTGAAGTCATGTTGAAAGCATTTGAATACTATGAAGTCAAGTTAAAAACATCTGAAATATATGAAGTCATGTTAAAAACGTCTGAATACTATGAAGTCATGTTAAAAACATCTCAATAGTATGAAGTCATGTTAAAAACGTCTGAATACTATGAAGTCATGTTAAAAACATCTGATTAATATGAAGTCATGTTGAAAAGCTCTGAATGCTATAACATCAAGTTGAAAACATCTTAATACTATGAAGTCATGTTAAAAACATCTGAATACTATGAAGTCATGTTAAAAACATCTGAATACTATGAAGTCATGTTAAAAAAACATCTGAATACTGTGATGTCATGATAAAAACATCTCAATACTATGAAGTCATGTTAAAAACGTCTGAATACTATGAAGTCATGTTAAAAACATCTGATTAATATGAAGTCATGTTGAAAAGCTCTGAATGCTATAACATCAAGTTGAAAACATATTAATACTATGAAGTCAAGATAAAAAAAATCATCTGAATACTATGAAGTCATGTTAAAAAAACATCTGAATAATATGAAGTCATGTTAAAAACATCTGATTAATATGAGGTCATGTTGAAAAGCTCTGAATGTTATGACGTCATGTTAAAAACATCTGAATCCTATGATGTCATGTTAAAAAAACATCTGTATACTATGAAGTCATGTTGAAAAGCTCTGAATGCTATGATATCATGTTGAAAACATCTGAATACTATGAAGTCAAGTTGAAAACATATTAATACTATGAAGTCAAGTTAAAAAAAATCATCTGAATACTATGAAGTCATGTTAAAAAAACATCTGAATAATATGAAGTCATGTTAAAAACATCTGATTAATATGAAGTCATGTTGAAAAGCTCTGAATGCTATAACATCATGTTGAAAACATCTAAATACTATGAAGTCATGTTGAAAACCTCTTAATACTATGAAGTCATGTTAAAAACATCTTGTTAAAAAAACATCTGAACACTATGAAGTCATTTAAAAAAAACATCTGAATACAATGAAGTCATGTTGAAAAGCTCTGAATGCTATAACATCAAGTTGAAAACCTCTGAATACTTTGAAGTCATGTTGAAAGCATTTGAATACTATGAAGTCATGTCAAAAACATCTGAAATATATGAAGTCATGTTAAAAGCATCTGAATACTATGAAGTCATGTTACAAAAAAACATCTGAATACTATGAAGTCATGTTAAAAAAACATCTGAATACTGTGATGTCATGATAAAAATATCTCAATACTATGAAGTCATGTTAAAAACGTCTGAATACTATGAAGTCATGTTAAAAACATCTGATTAATATGAAGTCATGTTGAAAAGCTGTGAATGCTATAACATTATGTTGAAAACATCTGAATACTGTGAAGTCATGTTAAAAACATCTGAAATATATGAAGTCATGTTAAAAACCTCTGAATACTATGAAGTCATTTAAAAAAAACATCTGAATACTATGAAGTCATGTTGAAAACATCTGAATACTATGAAGTCAAGTTAAAAACGTCTGAATACTATGAAGTCATGTTAAAAACATCTGATTAATATGAAGTCATGTTGAAAAGCTCTGAATGCTATAACATCAAGTTGAAAACATCTTAATACTATGAAGTCATGTTAAAAACATCTGAATACTATGAAGTCATGTTAAAAACATCTGAATACTATGAAGTCATGTTAAAAAAACATCTGAATACTGTGATGTCATGATAAAAACATCTCAATACTATGAAGTCATGTTAAAAACGTCTGAATACTATGAAGTCATGTTAAAAACATCTGATTAATATGAAGTCATGTTGAAAAGCTCTGAATGCTATAACATCAAGTTGAAAACATATTAATACTATGAAGTCAAGATAAAAAAAATCATCTGAATACTATGAAGTCATGTTAAAAAAACATCTGAATAATATGAAGTCATGTTAAAAACATCTGATTAATATGAAGTCATGTTGAAAAGCTCTGAATGATATAACATCATGTTGAAAACTCTAAATACTATGAAGTCTTGTTGAAAACCTCTTAATACTATGAAGTCATGTTAAAAACATCTTGTTAAAAAAACATCTGAACACTATGAAGTCATTTAAAAAAACAGCTGAATACTTTGAAGTCATGTTGAAAGCATTTGAATACTATGAAGTCATGTTAAAAACATCTGAAATATATGAAGTCATGTTAAAAGAATCTGAATACTGTGATGTCATGATAAAAACATCTGAATACTATGAAATCATGTTAAAAACATCTGAATACTATGAAGTCATGTTAAAAACATCTGAATAATATGAAGTCATGCTAAAAGCATCTGAATACTATGAAGTCATGTTACAAAAAAACATCTGAATACTATGAAGTCATGTTAAAAAACATCTGAATACTATGATGTCATGATAAAAACATCTGAATACTATGAAGTCATGTTAAAAACATCTGAATAAGATGAAGTCATGTTGAAAAGCTCTGAATGTTATGACGTCATGTTAAAAACATCTGAATCCTATGATGTCATGTTAAAAAAACATCTGTATACTATGAAGTCATGTTGAAAAGCTCTGAATGCTATGATATCATGTTGAAAACATCTGAATACTATGAAGTCAAGTTGAAAACATATTAATACTATGAAGTCAAGTTAAAAAAAATCATCTGAATACTATGAAGTCATGTTAAAAAAACATCTGAATAATATGAAGTCATGTTAAAAACATCTGATTAATATGAAGTCATGTTGAAAAGCTCTGAATGCTATAACATCATGTTGAAAACATCTAAATACTATGAAGTCATGTTGAAAACCTCTTAATACTATGAAGTCATGTTAGAAACATCTTGTTAAAAAAACATCTGAACACTATGAAGTCATTTAAAAAAAACATCTGAATACTATGAAGTCATGTTGAAAAGCTCTGAATGTTATGACGTCATGTTAAAAACATCTGAATCCTATGATGTCATGTTAAAAAAACATCTGTATACTATGAAGTCATGTTGAAAAGCTCTGAATGCTATGATATCATGTTGAAAACATCTGAATACTATGAAGTCAAGTTGAAAACATATTAATACTATGAAGTCAAGTTAAAAAAATCATCTGAATACTATGAAGTCATGTTAAAAAAACATCTGAATAATATGAAGTCATGTTAAAAACATCTGATTAATATGAAGTCATGTTGAAAAGCTCTGAATGCTATAACATCATGTTGAAAACATCTAAATACTATGAAGTCATGTTGAAAACCTCTTAATACTATGAAGTCATGTTAAAAACATCTTGTTAAAAACACATCTGAACACTATGAAGTCATTTAAAAAAAAACATCTGAATACTATGAAGTCATGTTGAAAAGCTCTGAATGCTATAACATCAAGTTGAAAACCTCTGAATACTTTGAAGTCATGTTGAAAGCATTTGAATACTATGAAGTCATGTCAAAAACATCTGAAATATATGAAGTCATGTTAAAAGCATCTGAATACTATGAAGTCATGTTACAAAAAACATCTGAATACTATGAAGTCATGTTAAAAAAACATCTGAATACTGTGATGTCATGATAAAAACATCTCAATACTATGAAGTCATGTTAAAAACGTCTGAACACTATGAAGTCATGTTAAAAACATCTGAAATATATGAAGTCATGTTAAAAACATCTTGTTAAAAAAACATCTGAACACTATGAAGTTATTTAAAAAAAACATCTGAATACTATGAAGTCATGTTGAAAAGCTCTGAATGTTATGACGTCATGTTAAAAACATCTGAATCCTATGAAGTCAAGTTGAAAACATATTAATACTATGAAGTCAAGTTGAAAACATATTAATACTATGAAGTCAAGTTAAAAAAAATCATCTGAATACTATGAAGTCATGTTTAAAACATCTGATTAATATGAAGTCATGTTGAAAAGCTCTGAATGCTATAACATCAAGTTGAAAACAACTTAATACTATGAAGTCATGTTAAAAACATCTTAATACTATGAAGTCATGTTAAAAACATCTTGTTAAAAAAACATCTGAACACTATGAAGTCATTTAAAAAAACAGCTGAATACTATGAAGTCATGTTGAAAACATCTGAATATTATGACATCATGTTGAAAACATCTGAATACTATGAAGTCATGTTAAAAACATCTGAATACTATGAAGTCATGTTAAAAGCATCTGAATACTGTGATGTCATGATAAAAACATCTCAATAGTATGAAATCATGTTAAAAACATCTGAATACTATGAAGTCATGTTAAAAACATCTGAATAATATGAAGTCATGTTAAAAGAAACCTCTGAATACTTTGAAGTCATGTTGAAAGCATTTGAATACTATGAAGTCACGTTAAAAACATCTGAAATATATGAAGTCATGTTAAAAGCATCTGAATACTATGAAGTCATGTAACAAAAAAACATCTGAATACTATGAAGTCATGTTAAAAAACATCTGAATACTATGAAGTCATTTGAAAAAAACATCTGAATACTATGAAGTCATGTTGAAAACATCTGAATACTATGACATCATGTTGAAAACATCTGAATACTATGAAGTCATGTTAAAAACATCTGAATACTATGAAGTCATGTTAAAAAAAACCTCTGAATACTTTGAAGTCATGTTGAAAGCATTTGAATACAATGAAGTCATGTTAAAAACATCTGAAATATATGAAGTCATGTTAAAAGCATCAGAATACTATGAAGTCATGTTACAAAAAAACATCTCAATACTATGAAGTCATGTTAAAAAACATCTGTATACTATGAAGTCATGTTGAAAAGCTCTGAATGCTATGATATCATGTTGAAAACATCTGAATACTATGAAGTCATGTTAAAAACGTCTGATTAATATGAAGTCATGTTGAAAAGCTCTGAATGCTATAACATCAAGTTGAAAACATCTGAATACTATGAAATCATGTTGAAAACATCTGAATACTATGAAGTCATGTTAAAAACATCTGAATATTATGAAGTCATGTTAAAAAGATCTGAATACTATGAAGTCATGTTAAAAAAAACCTCTGAATACTTTGAAGTCATGTTGAAAGCATTTGAATACTATGAAGTCATGTTAAAAACATCTGAAATATATGAAATCATTTTAAAAGCATCTGAATACTATGAAGTCATGTTACAAAAAACATCTGAATGCTATGAAGTCATGTTAAAAAAACATCTTAATACTGTGATGTCATGATAAAAACATCTGAATACTATGAAATCATGTTGAAAACATCTGAATACTATGAAGTCATGTTAAAAACATCTTGTTAAAAAAACATCTGAACACTATGAAGTCATTTAAAAAAACATCTGAATACTATGAAGTCATGTTGAAAACATCTGAATACTATGACATCATGTTGAAAACATCTGAATACTATGAAGTCATGTTAAAAACATCTGAATACTATGAAGTCATGTTAAAAAAACCTCTTAATACTTTGAAGTCATGTTGAAAGCATTTGAATACTATGAAGTCATGTTAAAAACATCTGAAATATATGAAGTCATGTTAAGAGCATCTGAATACTATGAAGTCATGTTACAAAAAAACATCAGAATACTATGAAGTCATGTTAAAAAACATCTGAATACTATGATGTCATGATAAAAACATCTGAATACTATGAAGTCATGTTGAAAAGCTCTGAATGCTATAACATCAAGTTGAAAACATCTTAATACTATGAAGTCATGTTAAAAACATCTGAATACTATGAAGTCATGTTAAAAACATCTTGTTAAAAAAACATCTGAACACTATGAAGTCATTTAAAAAAACAGCTGAATACTATGAAGTCATGTTGAAAACATCTGAATATTATGACATCATGTTGAAAACATCTGAATACTATGAAGTCATGTTAAAAACATCTGAATACTATGAAGTCATGTTAAAAAAACCTCTGAATACTTTGAAGTCATGTTGAAAGCATTTGAATACTATGAAGTCATGTTAAAAACATCTGAAATATATGAAGTCATGTTAAAAGCATCTGAATACTGTGATGTCATGATAAAAACATCTCAATAGTATGAAATCATGTTAAAAACATCTGAATACTATGAAGTCATGTTAAAAACATCTGAATAATATGAAGTCATGTTAAAAGAAACCTCTGAATACTTTGAAGTCATGTTGAAAGCATTTGAATACTATGAAGTCACGTTAAAAACATCTGAAATATATGAAGTCATGTTAAAAGCATCTGAATACTATGAAGTCATGTAACAAAAAAACATCTGAATACTATGAAGTCATGTTAAAAAACATCTGAATACTATGAAGTCATTTGAAAAAAACATCTGAATACTATGAAGTCATGTTGAAAACATCTGAATACTATGACATCATGTTGAAAACATCTGAATACTATGAAGTCATGTTAAAAACATCTGAATACTATGAAGTCATGTTAAAAAAAACCTCTGAATACTTTGAAGTCATGTTGAAAGCATTTGAATACAATGAAGTCATGTTAAAAACATCTGAAATATATGAAGTCATGTTAAAAGCATCAGAATACTATGAAGTCATGTTACAAAAAAACATCTCAATACTATGAAGTCATGTTAAAAAACATCTGTATACTATGAAGTCATGTTGAAAAGCTCTGAATGCTATGATATCATGTTGAAAACATCTGAATACTATGAAGTCATGTTAAAAACGTCTGATTAATATGAAGTCATGTTGAAAAGCTCTGAATGCTATAACATCAAGTTGAAAACATCTGAATACTATGAAATCATGTTGAAAACATCTGAATACTATGAAGTCATGTTAAAAACATCTGAATATTATGAAGTCATGTTAAAAAGATCTGAATACTATGAAGTCATGTTAAAAAAAACCTCTGAATACTTTGAAGTCATGTTGAAAGCATTTGAATACTATGAAGTCATGTTAAAAACATCTGAAATATATGAAATCATTTTAAAAGCATCTGAATACTATGAAGTCATGTTACAAAAAACATCTGAATGCTATGAAGTCATGTTAAAAAACATCTTAATACTGTGATGTCATGATAAAAACATCTGAATACTATGAAATCATGTTGAAAACATCTGAATACTATGAAGTCATGTTAAAAACATCTTGTTAAAAAAACATCTGAACACTATGAAGTCATTTAAAAAAACATCTGAATACTATGAAGTCATGTTGAAAACATCTGAATACTATGACATCATATTGAAAACATCTGAATACTATGAAGTCATGTTAAAAACATCTGAATACTATGAAGTCATGTTAAAAAAACCTCTTAATACTTTGAAGTCATGTTGAAAGCATTTGAATACTATGAAGTCATGTCAAAAACATCTGAAATATATGAAGTCATGTTAAAAGCATCTGAATACTATGAAGTCATGTTACAAAAAAACATCTGAATACTATGAAGTCATGTTAAAAAAACATCTGAATACTGTGATGTCATGATAAAAATATCTCAATACTATGAAGTCATGTTAAAAGCATCTGAATACTGTGATGTCATGATAAAAACATCTCAATACTATGAAGTCATGTTAAAAACGTCTGAATACTATGAAGTCATGTTAAAAACATCTGATTAATATGAAGTCATGTTGAAAAGCTGTGAATGCTATAACATTATGTTGAAAACATCTGAATACTGTGAAGTCATGTTAAAAACATCTGAAATATATGAAGTCATGTTAAAAACCTCTGAATACTATGACGTCATTTAAAAAAAACATCTGAATACTATGAAGTCATGTTGAAAACATCTGAATACTATGAAGTCAAGTTAAAAACGTCTGAATACTATGAAGTCATGTTAAAAACATCTGATTAATATGAAGTCATGTTGAAAAGCTCTGAATGCTATAACATCAAGTTGAAAACATCTTAATACTATGAAGTCATGTTAAAAACATCTGAATACTATGAAGTCATGTTAAAAACATCTGAATACTATGAAGTCATGTTAAAAAAACATCTGAATACTGTGATGTCATGATAAAAACATCTCAATACTATGAAGTCATGTTAAAAACGTCTGAATACTATGAAGTCATGTTAAAAACATCTGATTAATATGAAGTCATGTTGAAAAGCTCTGAATGCTATAACATCAAGTTGAAAACATATTAATACTATGAAGTCAAGATAAAAAAAATCATCTGAATACTATGAAGTCATGTTAAAAAAACATCTGAATAATATGAAGTCATGTTAAAAACATCTGATTAATATGAGGTCATGTTGAAAAGCTCTGAATGTTATGACGTCATGTTAAAAACATCTGAATCCTATGATGTCATGTTAAAAAAACATCTGTATACTATGAAGTCATGTTGAAAAGCTCTGAATGCTATGATATCATGTTGAAAACATCTGAATACTATGAAGTCAAGTTGAAAACATATTAATACTATGAAGTCAAGTTAAAAAAAATCATCTGAATACTATGAAGTCATGTTAAAAAAACATCTGAATAATATGAAGTCATGTTAAAAACATCTGATTAATATGAAGTCATGTTGAAAAGCTCTGAATGCTATAACATCATGTTGAAAACATCTAAATACCATGAAGTCATGTTGAAAACCTCTTAATACTATGAAGTCATGTTAAAAACATCTTGTTAAAAAAACATCTGAACACTATGAAGTCATTTAAAAAAAACATCTGAATACTATGAAGTCATGTTGAAAAGCTCTGAATGTTATGACGTCATGTTAAAAACATCTGAATCCTATGATGTCATGTTAAAAAAACATCTGTATACTATGAAGTCATGTTGAAAAGCTCTGAATGCTATGATATCATGTTGAAAACATCTGAATACTATGAAGTCAAGTTGAAAACATCTTAATACTATGAAGTCAAGTTAAAAAAAATCATCTGAATACTATGAAGTCATGTTAAAAAAACATCTGAATAATATGAAGTCATGTTAAAAACATCTGATTAATATGAAGTCATGTTGAAAAGCTCTGAATGCTATAACATCATGTTGAAAACATCTAAATACTATGAAGTCATGTTGAAAACCTCTTAATACTGTGAAGTCATGTTAAAAACATCTTGTTAAAAAAACATTTGAACACTATGAAGTCATTTAAAAAAAACATCTGAATACTATGAAGTCATGTTGAAAAGCTCTGAATGCTATAACATCAAGTTGAAAACCTCTGAATACTTTGAAGTCATGTTGAAAGCATTTGAATACTATGAAGTCATGTCAAAAACATCGGAAATATATGAAGTCATGTTAAAAGCATCTGAATACTATGAAGTCATGTTACAAAAAAACATCTGAAATATATGAAGTCATGTTAAAAACATCTGAATACTATGAAGTCATGTTAAAAACGTCTGAATACTATGAAGTCATGTTAAAAACATCTGATTAATATGAGGTCATGTTGAAAAGCTCTGAATGTTATGACGTCATGTTAAAAACATCTGAATCCTATGATGTCATGTTAAAAAAACATCTGTATACTATGAAGTCATGTTGAAAAGCTCTGAATGCTATGATATCATGTTGAAAACTTCTGAATACTATGAAGTCAAGTTGAAAACATATTAATACTATGAAGTCAAGTTAAAAAAAATCATCTGAATACTATGAAGTCATGTTAAAAAAACATCTGAATAATATGAAGTCATGTTAAAAACATCTGATTAATATGAAGTCATGTTGAAAAGCTCTGAATGCTATAACATCATGTTGAAAACATCTAAATACTATGAAGTCATGTTGAAAACCTCTTAATACTATGAAGTCATGTTAAAAACATCTTGTTAAAAAAACATCTGAACACTATGAAGTCATTTAAAAAAAACATCTGAATACTATGAAGTCATGTTGAAAAGCTCTGAATGTTATGACGTCATGTTAAAAACATCTGAATCCTATGATGTCATGTTAAAAAAACATCTGTATACTATGAAGTCATGTTGAAAAGCTCTGAATGCTATGATATCATGTTGAAAACATCTGAATACTATGAAGTCAAGTTGAAAACATATTAATACTATGAAGTCAAGTTAAAAAAAATCATCTGAATACTATGAAGTCATGTTAAAAAAACATCTGAATAATATGAAGTCATGTTAAAAACATCTGATTAATATGAAGTCATGTTGAAAAGCTCTGAATGCTATAACATCATGTTGAAAACATCTAAATACTATGAAGTCATGTTGAAAACCTCTTAATACTATGAAGTCATGTTAAAAACATCTTGTTAAAAAAACATCTGAACACTATGAAGTCATTTAAAAAAAACATCTGAATACTATGAAGTCATGTTGAAAAGCTCTGAATGCTATAACATCAAGTTGAAAACCTCTGAATACTTTGAAGTCATGTTGAAAGCATTTGAATACTATGAAGTCATGTCAAAAACATCTGAAATATATGAAGTCATGTTAAAAGCATCTGAATACTATGAAGTCATGTTACAAAAAAACATCTGAATACTATGAAGTCATGTTAAAAAAACATCTGAATACTGTGATGTCATGATAAAAACATCTCAATACTATGAAGTCATGTTAAAAACGTCTGAACACTATGAAGTCATGTTAAAAACATCTGATTAATATGAAGTCATGTTGAAAAGCTCTGAATGCTATAACATCAAGTTGAAAACATCTGAATACTATGAAGTCAAGATAAAAAAAATCATCTGAATACTATGAAGTCATGTTAAAAAAACATCTGAATAATATGAAGTCATGTTAAAAACATCTGATTAATATGAAGTCATGTTGAAAAGCTCTGAATGCTATAACATCATGTTGAAAACATCTAAATACTATGAAGTCATGTTGAAAACCTCTTAATACTATGAAGTCATGTTAAAAACATCTTGTTAAAAAAACATCTGAACACTATGAAGTCATGTTAAAAAAAACCTCTGAATACTTTGAAGTCATGTTGAAAGCATTTGAATACTATGAAGTCAAGTTAAAAACATCTGAAATATATGAAGTCATGTTAAAAACGTCTGAATACTATGAAGTCATGTTAAAAACATCTCAATAGTATGAAGTCATGTTAAAAACGTCTGAATACTATGAAGTCATGTTAAAAACATCTGAATAATATGAAGTCATGTTGAAAAGCTCTGAATGCTATAACATCAAGTTGAAAACATCTTAATACTATGAAGTCATGTTAAAAACATCTGAATACTATGAAGTCATGTTAAAAACATCTGAATACTATGAAGTCATGTTAAAAAAACATCTGAATACTGTGATGTCATGATAAAAACATCTCAATACTATGAAGTCATGTTAAAAACGTCTGAATACTATGAAGTCATGTTAAAAACATCTGATTAATATGAAGTCATGTTGAAAAGCTCTGAATGCTATAACATCAAGTTGAAAACATATTAATACTATGAAGTCAAGATAAAAAAAATCATCTGAATACTATGAAGTCATGTTAAAAAAACATCTGAATAATATGAAGTCATGTTAAAAACATCTGATTAATATGAGGTCATGTTGAAAAGCTCTGAATGTTATGACGTCATGTTAAAAACATCTGAATCCTATGATGTCATGTTAAAAAAACATCTGTATACTATGAAGTCATGTTGAAAAGCTCTGAATGCTATGATATCATGTTGAAAACATCTGAATACTATGAAGTCAAGTTGAAAACATATTAATACTATGAAGTCAAGTTAAAAAAAATCATCTGAATACTATGAAGTCATGTTAAAAAAACATCTGAATAATATGAAGTCATGTTAAAAACATCTGATTAATATGAAGTCATGTTGAAAAGCTCTGAATGCTATAACATCATGTTGAAAACATCTAAATACTATGAAGTCATGTTGAAAACCTCTTAATACTATGAAGTCATGTTAAAAACATCTTGTTAAAAAAACATCTGAACACTATGAAGTCATTTAAAAAAAACATCTGAATACTATGAAGTCATGTTGAAAAGCTCTGAATGTTATGACGTCATGTTAAAAACATCTGAATCCTATGATGTCATGTTAAAAAAACATCTGTATACTATGAAGTCATGTTGAAAAGCTCTGAATGCTATGATATCATGTTGAAAACATCTGAATACTATGAAGTCAAGTTGAAAACATCTTAATACTATGAAGTCAAGTTAAAAAAAATCATCTGAATACTATGAAGTCATGTTAAAAAAACATCTGAATAATATGAAGTCATGTTAAAAACATCTGATTAATATGAAGTCATGTTGAAAAGCTCTGAATGCTATAACATCATGTTGAAAACATCTAAATACTATGAAGTCATGTTGAAAACCTCTTAATACTGTGAAGTCATGTTAAAAACATCTTGTTAAAAAAACATTTGAACACTATGAAGTCATTTAAAAAAAACATCTGAATACTATGAAGTCATGTTGAAAAGCTCTGAATGCTATAACATCAAGTTGAAAACCTCTGAATACTTTGAAGTCATGTTGAAAGCATTTGAATACTATGAAGTCATGTCAAAAACATCGGAAATATATGAAGTCATGTTAAAAGCATCTGAATACTATGAAGTCATGTTACAAAAAAACATCTGAAATATATGAAGTCATGTTAAAAACATCTGAATACTATGAAGTCATGTTAAAAACGTCTGAATACTATGAAGTCATGTTAAAAACATCTGATTAATATGAGGTCATGTTGAAAAGCTCTGAATGTTATGACGTCATGTTAAAAACATCTGAATCCTATGATGTCATGTTAAAAAAACATCTGTATACTATGAAGTCATGTTGAAAAGCTCTGAATGCTATGATATCATGTTGAAAACTTCTGAATACTATGAAGTCAAGTTGAAAACATATTAATACTATGAAGTCAAGTTAAAAAAAATCATCTGAATACTATGAAGTCATGTTAAAAAAACATCTGAATAATATGAAGTCATGTTAAAAACATCTGATTAATATGAAGTCATGTTGAAAAGCTCTGAATGCTATAACATCATGTTGAAAACATCTAAATACTATGAAGTCATGTTGAAAACCTCTTAATACTATGAAGTCATGTTAAAAACATCTTGTTAAAAAAACATCTGAACACTATGAAGTCATTTAAAAAAAACATCTGAATACTATGAAGTCATGTTGAAAAGCTCTGAATGTTATGACGTCATGTTAAAAACATCTGAATCCTATGATGTCATGTTAAAAAAACATCTGTATACTATGAAGTCATGTTGAAAAGCTCTGAATGCTATGATATCATGTTGAAAACATCTGAATACTATGAAGTCAAGTTGAAAACATATTAATACTATGAAGTCAAGTTAAAAAAAATCATCTGAATACTATGAAGTCATGTTAAAAAAACATCTGAATAATATGAAGTCATGTTAAAAACATCTGATTAATATGAAGTCATGTTGAAAAGCTCTGAATGCTATAACATCATGTTGAAAACATCTAAATACTATGAAGTCATGTTGAAAACCTCTTAATACTATGAAGTCATGTTAAAAACATCTTGTTAAAAAAACATCTGAACACTATGAAGTCATTTAAAAAAAACATCTGAATACTATGAAGTCATGTTGAAAAGCTCTGAATGCTATAACATCAAGTTGAAAACCTCTGAATACTTTGAAGTCATGTTGAAAGCATTTGAATACTATGAAGTCATGTCAAAAACATCTGAAATATATGAAGTCATGTTAAAAGCATCTGAATACTATGAAGTCATGTTACAAAAAAACATCTGAATACTATGAAGTCATGTTAAAAAAACATCTGAATACTGTGATGTCATGATAAAAACATCTCAATACTATGAAGTCATGTTAAAAACGTCTGAACACTATGAAGTCATGTTAAAAACATCTGATTAATATGAAGTCATGTTGAAAAGCTCTGAATGCTATAACATCAAGTTGAAAACATCTGAATACTATGAAGTCAAGATAAAAAAAATCATCTGAATACTATGAAGTCATGTTAAAAAAACATCTGAATAATATGAAGTCATGTTAAAAACATCTGATTAATATGAAGTCATGTTGAAAAGCTCTGAATGCTATAACATCATGTTGAAAACATCTAAATACTATGAAGTCATGTTGAAAACCTCTTAATACTATGAAGTCATGTTAAAAACATCTTGTTAAAAAAACATCTGAACACTATGAAGTCATGTTAAAAAAAACCTCTGAATACTTTGAAGTCATGTTGAAAGCATTTGAATACTATGAAGTCAAGTTAAAAACATCTGAAATATATGAAGTCATGTTAAAAACGTCTGAATACTATGAAGTCATGTTAAAAACATCTCAATAGTATGAAGTCATGTTAAAAACGTCTGAATACTATGAAGTCATGTTAAAAACATCTGAATAATATGAAGTCATGTTGAAAAGCTCTGAATGCTATAACATCAAGTTGAAAACATCTTAATACTATGAAGTCATGTTAAAAACATCTGAATACTATGAAGTCATGTTAAAAACATCTGAATACTATGAAGTCATGTTAAAAAAACATCTGAATACTGTGATGTCATGATAAAAACATCTCAATACTATGAAGTCATGTTAAAAACGTCTGAATACTATGAAGTCATGTTAAAAACATCTGATTAATATGAAGTCATGTTGAAAAGCTCTGAATGCTATAACATCAAGTTGAAAACATATTAATACTATGAAGTCAAGATAAAAAAAATCATCTGAATACTATGAAGTCATGTTAAAAAAACATCTGAATAATATGAAGTCATGTTAAAAACATCTGATTAATATGAGGTCATGTTGAAAAGCTCTGAATGTTATGACGTCATGTTAAAAACATCTGAATCCTATGATGTCATGTTAAAAAAACATCTGTATACTATGAAGTCATGTTGAAAAGCTCTGAATGCTATGATATCATGTTGAAAACATCTGAATACTATGAAGTCAAGTTGAAAACATATTAATACTATGAAGTCAAGTTAAAAAAAATCATCTGAATACTATGAAGTCATGTTAAAAAAACATCTGAATAATATGAAGTCATGTTAAAAACATCTGATTAATATGAAGTCATGTTGAAAAGCTCTGAATGCTATAACATCATGTTGAAAACATCTAAATACTATGAAGTCATGTTGAAAACCTCTTAATACTATGAAGTCATGTTAAAAACATCTTGTTAAAAAACATCTGAACACTATGAAGTCATTTAAAAAAAACATCTGAATACAATGAAGTCATGTTGAAAAGCTCTGAATGCTATAACATCAAGTTGAAAACCTCTGAATACTTTGAAGTCATGTTGAAAGCATTTGAATACTATGAAGTCATGTCAAAAACATCTGAAATATATGAAGTCATGTTAAAAGCATCTGAATACTATGAAGTCATGTTACAAAAAAACATCTGAATACTATGAAGTCATGTTAAAAAAACATCTGAATACTGTGATGTCATGATAAAAATATCTCAATACTATGAAGTCATGTTAAAAACGTCTGAATACTATGAAGTCATGTTAAAAACATCTGATTAATATGAAGTCATGTTGAAAAGCTGTGAATGCTATAACATTATGTTGAAAACATCTGAATACTGTGAAGTCATGTTAAAAACATCTGAAATATATGAAGTCATGTTAAAAACCTCTGAATACTATGAAGTCATTTAAAAAAAACATCTGAATACTATGAAGTCATGTTGAAAACATCTGAATACTATGAAGTCAAGTTAAAAACGTCTGAATACTATGAAGTCATGTTAAAAACATCTGATTAATATGAAGTCATGTTGAAAAGCTCTGAATGCTATAACATCAAGTTGAAAACATCTTAATACTATGAAGTCATGTTAAAAACATCTGAATACTATGAAGTCATGTTAAAAACATCTGAATACTATGAAGTCATGTTAAAAAAACATCTGAATACTGTGATGTCATGATAAAAACATCTCAATACTATGAAGTCATGTTAAAAACGTCTGAATACTATGAAGTCATGTTAAAAACATCTGATTAATATGAAGTCATGTTGAAAAGCTCTGAATGCTATAACATCAAGTTGAAAACATATTAATACTATGAAGTCAAGATAAAAAAAATCATCTGAATACTATGAAGTCATGTTAAAAAAACATCTGAATAATATGAAGTCATGTTAAAAACATCTGATTAATATGAAGTCATGTTGAAAAGCTCTGAATGATATAACATCATGTTGAAAACTCTAAATACTATGAAGTCTTGTTGAAAACCTCTTAATACTATGAAGTCATGTTAAAAACATCTTGTTAAAAAAACATCTGAACACTATGAAGTCATTTAAAAAAACAGCTGAATACTTTGAAGTCATGTTGAAAGCATTTGAATACTATGAAGTCATGTTAAAAACATCTGAAATATATGAAGTCATGTTAAAAGAATCTGAATACTGTGATGTCATGATAAAAACATCTGAATACTATGAAATCATGTTAAAAACATCTGAATACTATGAAGTCATGTTAAAAACATCTGAATAATATGAAGTCATGCTAAAAGCATCTGAATACTATGAAGTCATGTTACAAAAAAACATCTGAATACTATGAAGTCATGTTAAAAAACATCTGAATACTATGATGTCATGATAAAAACATCTGAATACTATGAAGTCATGTTAAAAACATCTGAATAAGATGAAGTCATGTTGAAAAGCTCTGAATGTTATGACGTCATGTTAAAAACATCTGAATCCTATGATGTCATGTTAAAAAAACATCTGTATACTATGAAGTCATGTTGAAAAGCTCTGAATGCTATGATATCATGTTGAAAACATCTGAATACTATGAAGTCAAGTTGAAAACATATTAATACTATGAAGTCAAGTTAAAAAAAATCATCTGAATACTATGAAGTCATGTTAAAAAAACATCTGAATAATATGAAGTCATGTTAAAAACATCTGATTAATATGAAGTCATGTTGAAAAGCTCTGAATGCTATAACATCATGTTGAAAACATCTAAATACTATGAAGTCATGTTGAAAACCTCTTAATACTATGAAGTCATGTTAAAAACATCTTGTTAAAAAAACATCTGAACACTATGAAGTCATTTAAAAAAAACATCTGAATACTATGAAGTCATGTTGAAAAGCTCTGAATGTTATGACGTCATGTTAAAAACATCTGAATCCTATGATGTCATGTTAAAAAAACATCTGTATACTATGAAGTCATGTTGAAAAGCTCTGAATGCTATGATATCATGTTGAAAACATCTGAATACTATGAAGTCAAGTTGAAAACATATTAATACTATGAAGTCAAGTTAAAAAAATCATCTGAATACTATGAAGTCATGTTAAAAAAACATCTGAATAATATGAAGTCATGTTAAAAACATCTGATTAATATGAAGTCATGTTGAAAAGCTCTGAATGCTATAACATCATGTTGAAAACATCTAAATACTATGAAGTCATGTTGAAAACCTCTTAATACTATGAAGTCATGTTAAAAACATCTTGTTAAAAACACATCTGAACACTATGAAGTCATTTAAAAAAAACATCTGAATACTATGAAGTCATGTTGAAAAGCTCTGAATGCTATAACATCAAGTTGAAAACATCAGAATACTATGAAGTCATGTTAAAAAACATCTGAATACTATGATGTCATGATAAAAACATCTGAATACTATGAAGTCATGTTGAAAAGCTCTGAATGCTATAACATCAAGTTGAAAACATCTTAATACTATGAAGTCATGTTAAAAACATCTGAATACTATGAAGTCATGTTAAAAACATCTTGTTAAAAAAACATCTGAACACTATGAAGTCATTTAAAAAAACAGCTGAATACTATGAAGTCATGTTGAAAACATCTGAATATTATGACATCATGTTGAAAACATCTGAATACTATGAAGTCATGTTAAAAACATCTGAATACTATGAAGTCATGTTAAAAAAACCTCTGAATACTTTGAAGTCATGTTGAAAGCATTTGAATACTATGAAGTCATGTTAAAAACATCTGAAATATATGAAGTCATGTTAAAAGCATCTGAATACTGTGATGTCATGATAAAAACATCTCAATAGTATGAAATCATGTTAAAAACATCTGAATACTATGAAGTCATGTTAAAAACATCTGAATAATATGAAGTCATGTTAAAAGAAACCTCTGAATACTTTGAAGTCATGTTGAAAGCATTTGAATACTATGAAGTCACGTTAAAAACATCTGAAATATATGAAGTCATGTTAAAAGCATCTGAATACTATGAAGTCATGTAACAAAAAAACATCTGAATACTATGAAGTCATGTTAAAAAACATCTGAATACTATGAAGTCATTTGAAAAAAACATCTGAATACTATGAAGTCATGTTGAAAACATCTGAATACTATGACATCATGTTGAAAACATCTGAATACTATGAAGTCATGTTAAAAACATCTGAATACTATGAAGTCATGTTAAAAAAAACCTCTGAATACTTTGAAGTCATGTTGAAAGCATTTGAATACAATGAAGTCATGTTAAAAACATCTGAAATATATGAAGTCATGTTAAAAGCATCAGAATACTATGAAGTCATGTTACAAAAAAACATCTCAATACTATGAAGTCATGTTAAAAAACATCTGTATACTATGAAGTCATGTTGAAAAGCTCTGAATGCTATGATATCATGTTGAAAACATCTGAATACTATGAAGTCATGTTAAAAACGTCTGATTAATATGAAGTCATGTTGAAAAGCTCTGAATGCTATAACATCAAGTTGAAAACATCTGAATACTATGAAATCATGTTGAAAACATCTGAATACTATGAAGTCATGTTAAAAACATCTGAATATTATGAAGTCATGTTAAAAAGATCTGAATACTATGAAGTCATGTTAAAAAAAACCTCTGAATACTTTGAAGTCATGTTGAAAGCATTTGAATACTATGAAGTCATGTTAAAAACATCTGAAATATATGAAATCATTTTAAAAGCATCTGAATACTATGAAGTCATGTTACAAAAAACATCTGAATGCTATGAAGTCATGTTAAAAAAACATCTTAATACTGTGATGTCATGATAAAAACATCTGAATACTATGAAATCATGTTGAAAACATCTGAATACTATGAAGTCATGTTAAAAACATCTTGTTAAAAAAACATCTGAACACTATGAAGTCATTTAAAAAAACATCTGAATACTATGAAGTCATGTTGAAAACATCTGAATACTATGACATCATGTTGAAAACATCTGAATACTATGAAGTCATGTTAAAAACATCTGAATACTATGAAGTCATGTTAAAAAAACCTCTTAATACTTTGAAGTCATGTTGAAAGCATTTGAATACTATGAAGTCATGTTAAAAACATCTGAAATATATGAAGTCATGTTAAGAGCATCTGAATACTATGAAGTCATGTTACAAAAAAACATCAGAATACTATGAAGTCATGTTAAAAAACATCTGAATACTATGATGTCATGATAAAAACATCTGAATACTATGAAGTCATGTTAAAAAAACATCTTAATGCTTTGAAGTCATGTTGAAAGCATTTGAATACTATGAAGTCATGTTAAAAACATCTGAAATATATGAAATCATGTTAAAAGCATCTGAATACTATGAAGTCATGTTACAAAAAAACATCTGAATACTATGAAGTCATGTTAAAAACGTCTGATTAATATGAAGTCATGTTGAAAAGCTCTGAATGCTATAACATCAAGTTGAAAACATATTAATACTATGAAGTCAAGTTGAAAACATATTAATACTATGAAGTCAAGTTAAAAAAAATCATCTGAATACTATGAAGTCATGTTAAAAAAACATCTGAATAATATGAAGTCATGTTAAAAACATCTGATTAATATGAAGTCATGTTGAAAAGCTCTGAATGCTATAACATCATGTTGAAAACATCTAAATACTATGAAGTCATGTTGAAAACCTCTTAATACTATGAAGTCATGTTAAAAACATCTTGTTAAAAAAACATTTGAACACTATGAAGTCATTTAAAAAAAACATCTGAATACTATGAAGTCATGTTGAAAAGCTCTGAATGCTATAACATCAAGTTGAAAACCTCTGAATACTTTGAAGTCATGTTGAAAGCATTTGAATACTATGAAGTCATGTCAAAAACATCGGAAATATATGAAGTCATGTTAAAAGCATCTGAATACTATGAAGTCATGTTACAAAAAAACATCTGAATACTATGAAGTCATGTTAAAAAAACATCTGAAATATATGAAGTCATGTTAAAAACATCTGAATACTATGAAGTCATGTTAAAAACGTCTGAATACTATGAAGTCATGTTAAAAACATCTGATTAATATGAGGTCATGTTGAAAAGCTCTGAATGTTATGACGTCATGTTAAAAACATCTGAATCCTATGATGTCATGTTAAAAAAACATCTGTATACTATGAAGTCATGTTGAAAAGCTCTGAATGCTATGATATCATGTTGAAAACATCTGAATACTATGAAGTCAAGTTGAAAACATATTAATACTATGAAGTCAAGTTAAAAAAAATCATCTGAATACTATGAAGTCATGTTAAAAAAACATCTGAATAATATGAAGTCATGTTAAAAACATCTGATTAATATGAAGTCATGTTGAAAAGCTCTGAATGCTATAACATCATGTTGAAAACATCTAAATACTATGAAGTCATGTTGAAAACCTCTTAATACTATGAAGTCATGTTAAAAACATCTTGTTAAAAAAACATCTGAACACTATGAAGTCATTTAAAAAAAACATCTGAATACTATGAAGTCATGTTGAAAAGCTCTGAATGCTATAACATCAAGTTGAAAACCTCTGAATACTTTGAAGTCATGTTGAAAGCATTTGAATACTATGAAGTCATGTCAAAAACATCTGAAATATATGAAGTCATGTTAAAAGCATCTGAATACTATGAAGTCATGTTACAAAAAAACATCTGAATACTATGAAGTCATGTTAAAAAAACATCTGAATACTGTGATGTCATGATAAAAACATCTCAATACTATGAAGTCATGTTAAAAACGTCTGAACACTATGAAGTCATGTTAAAAACATCTGATTAATATGAAGTCATGTTGAAAAGCTCTGAATGCTATAACATCAAGTTGAAAACATCTGAATACTATGAAGTCAAGATAAAAAAAATCATCTGAATACTATGAAGTCATGTTAAAAAAACATCTGAATAATATGAAGTCATGTTAAAAACATCTGATTAATATGAAGTCATGTTGAAAAGCTCTGAATGCTATAACATCATGTTGAAAACATCTAAATATTATGAAGTCATGTTGAAAACCTCTTAATACTATGAAGTCATGTTAAAAACATCTTGTTAAAAAAACATCTGAACACTATGAAGTCATGTTAAAAAAAACCTCTGAATACTTTGAAGTCATGTTGAAAGCATTTGAATACTATGAAGTCAAGTTAAAAACATCTGAAATATATGAAGTCATGTTAAAAGCATCTGAATACTGTGATGTCATGATAAAAACATCTCAATAGTATGAAGTCATGTTAAAAACGTCTGAATACTATGAAGTCATGTTAAAAACATCTGATTAATATGAAGTCATGTTGAAAAGCTCTGAATGCTATAACATCAAGTTGAAAACATCTTAATACTATGAAGTCATGTTAAAAACATCTGAATACTATGAAGTCATGTTAAAAACATCTGAATACTATGAAGTCATGTTAAAAAAACATCTGAATACTGTGATGTCATGATAAAAACATCTCAATACTATGAAGTCATGTTAAAAACGTCTGAATACTATGAAGTCATGTTAAAAACATCTGATTAATATGAAGTCATGTTGAAAAGCTCTGAATGCTATAACATCAAGTTGAAAACATATTAATACTATGAAGTCAAGATAAAAAAAATCATCTGAATACTATGAAGTCATGTTAAAAAAACATCTGAATAATATGAAGTCATGTTAAAAACATCTGATTAATATGAGGTCATGTTGAAAAGCTCTGAATGTTATGACGTCATGTTAAAAACATCTGAATCCTATGATGTCATGTTAAAAAAACATCTGTATACTATGAAGTCATGTTGAAAAGCTCTGAATGCTATGATATCATGTTGAAAACATCTGAATACTATGAAGTCAAGTTGAAAACATATTAATACTATGAAGTCAAGTTAAAAAAAATCATCTGAATACTATGAAGTCATGTTAAAAAAACATCTGAATAATATGAAGTCATGTTAAAAACATCTGATTAATATGAAGTCATGTTGAAAAGCTCTGAATGCTATAACATCATGTTGAAAACATCTAAATACTATGAAGTCATGTTGAAAACCTCTTAATACTATGAAGTCATGTTAAAAACATCTTGTTAAAAAAACATCTGAACACTATGAAGTCATTTAAAAAAAACATCTGAATACAATGAAGTCATGTTGAAAAGCTCTGAATGCTATAACATCAAGTTGAAAACCTCTGAATACTTTGAAGTCATGTTGAAAGCATTTGAATACTATGAAGTCATGTCAAAAACATCTGAAATATATGAAGTCATGTTAAAAGCATCTGAATACTATGAAGTCATGTTACAAAAAAACATCTGAATACTATGAAGTCATGTTAAAAAAACATCTGAATACTGTGATGTCATGATAAAAATATCTCAATACTATGAAGTCATGTTAAAAGCATCTGAATACTGTGATGTCATGATAAAAACATCTCAATACTATGAAGTCATGTTAAAAACGTCTGAATACTATGAAGTCATGTTAAAAACATCTGATTAATATGAAGTCATGTTGAAAAGCTGTGAATGCTATAACATTATGTTGAAAACATCTGAATACTGTGAAGTCATGTTAAAAACATCTGAAATATATGAAGTCATGTTAAAAACCTCTGAATACTATGACGTCATTTAAAAAAAACATCTGAATACTATGAAGTCATGTTGAAAACATCTGAATACTATGAAGTCAAGTTAAAAACGTCTGAATACTATGAAGTCATGTTAAAAACATCTGATTAATATGAAGTCATGTTGAAAAGCTCTGAATGCTATAACATCAAGTTGAAAACATCTTAATACTATGAAGTCATGTTAAAAACATCTGAATACTATGAAGTCATGTTAAAAACATCTGAATACTATGAAGTCATGTTAAAAAAACATCTGAATACTGTGATGTCATGATAAAAACATCTCAATACTATGAAGTCATGTTAAAAACGTCTGAATACTATGAAGTCATGTTAAAAACATCTGATTAATATGAAGTCATGTTGAAAAGCTCTGAATGCTATAACATCAAGTTGAAAACATATTAATACTATGAAGTCAAGATAAAAAAAATCATCTGAATACTATGAAGTCATGTTAAAAAAACATCTGAATAATATGAAGTCATGTTAAAAACATCTGATTAATATGAGGTCATGTTGAAAAGCTCTGAATGTTATGACGTCATGTTAAAAACATCTGAATCCTATGATGTCATGTTAAAAAAACATCTGTATACTATGAAGTCATGTTGAAAAGCTCTGAATGCTATGATATCATGTTGAAAACATCTGAATACTATGAAGTCAAGTTGAAAACATATTAATACTATGAAGTCAAGTTAAAAAAAATCATCTGAATACTATGAAGTCATGTTAAAAAAACATCTGAATAATATGAAGTCATGTTAAAAACATCTGATTAATATGAAGTCATGTTGAAAAGCTCTGAATGCTATAACATCATGTTGAAAACATCTAAATACTATGAAGTCATGTTGAAAACCTCTTAATACTATGAAGTCATGTTAAAAACATCTTGTTAAAAAAACATCTGAACACTATGAAGTCATTTAAAAAAAACATCTGAATACTATGAAGTCATGTTGAAAAGCTCTGAATGTTATGACGTCATGTTAAAAACATCTGAATCCTATGATGTCATGTTAAAAAAACATCTGTATACTATGAAGTCATGTTGAAAAGCTCTGAATGCTATGATATCATGTTGAAAACATCTGAATACTATGAAGTCAAGTTGAAAACATATTAATACTATGAAGTCAAGTTAAAAAAAATCATCTGAATACTATGAAGTCATGTTAAAAAAACATCTGAATAATATGAAGTCATGTTAAAAACATCTGATTAATATGAAGTCATGTTGAAAAGCTCTGAATGCTATAACATCATGTTGAAAACATCTAAATACTATGAAGTCATGTTGAAAACCTCTTAATACTATGAAGTCATGTTAAAAACATCTTGTTAAAAAAACATTTGAACACTATGAAGTCATTTAAAAAAAACATCTGAATACTATGAAGTCATGTTGAAAAGCTCTGAATGCTATAACATCAAGTTGAAAACCTCTGAATACTTTGAAGTCATGTTGAAAGCATTTGAATACTATGAAGTCATGTCAAAAACATCGGAAATATATGAAGTCATGTTAAAAGCATCTGAATACTATGAAGTCATGTTACAAAAAAACATCTGAATACTATGAAGTCATGTTAAAAAAACATCTGAAATATATGAAGTCATGTTAAAAACATCTGAATACTATGAAGTCATGTTAAAAACGTCTGAATACTATGAAGTCATGTTAAAAACATCTGATTAATATGAGGTCATGTTGAAAAGCTCTGAATGTTATGACGTCATGTTAAAAACATCTGAATCCTATGATGTCATGTTAAAAAAACATCTGTATACTATGAAGTCATGTTGAAAAGCTCTGAATGCTATGATATCATGTTGAAAACATCTGAATACTATGAAGTCAAGTTGAAAACATATTAATACTATGAAGTCAAGTTAAAAAAAATCATCTGAATACTATGAAGTCATGTTAAAAAAACATCTGAATAATATGAAGTCATGTTAAAAACATCTGATTAATATGAAGTCATGTTGAAAAGCTCTGAATGCTATAACATCATGTTGAAAACATCTAAATACTATGAAGTCATGTTGAAAACCTCTTAATACTATGAAGTCATGTTAAAAACATCTTGTTAAAAAAACATCTGAACACTATGAAGTCATTTAAAAAAAACATCTGAATACTATGAAGTCATGTTGAAAAGCTCTGAATGTTATGACGTCATGTTAAAAACATCTGAATCCTATGATGTCATGTTAAAAAAACATCTGTATACTATGAAGTCATGTTGAAAAGCTCTGAATGCTATGATATCATGTTGAAAACATCTGAATACTATGAAGTCAAGTTGAAAACATATTAATACTATGAAGTCAAGTTAAAAAAAATCATCTGAATACTATGAAGTCATGTTAAAAAAACATCTGAATAATATGAAGTCATGTTAAAAACATCTGATTAATATGAAGTCATGTTGAAAAGCTCTGAATGCTATAACATCATGTTGAAAACATCTAAATACTATGAAGTCATGTTGAAAACCTCTTAATACTATGAAGTCATGTTAAAAACATCTTGTTAAAAAAACATCTGAACACTATGAAGTCATTTAAAAAAAACATCTGAATACTATGAAGTCATGTTGAAAAGCTCTGAATGCTATAACATCAAGTTGAAAACCTCTGAATACTTTGAAGTCATGTTGAAAGCATTTGAATACTATGAAGTCATGTCAAAAACATCTGAAATATATGAAGTCATGTTAAAAGCATCTGAATACTATGAAGTCATGTTACAAAAAAACATCTGAATACTATGAAGTCATGTTAAAAAAACATCTGAATACTGTGATGTCATGATAAAAACATCTCAATACTATGAAGTCATGTTAAAAACGTCTGAACACTATGAAGTCATGTTAAAAACATCTGATTAATATGAAGTCATGTTGAAAAGCTCTGAATGCTATAACATCAAGTTGAAAACATCTGAATCCTATGAAGTCAAGATAAAAAAAATCATCTGAATACTATGAAGTCATGTTAAAAAAACATCTGAATAATATGAAGTCATGTTAAAAACATCTGATTAATATGAAGTCATGTTGAAAAGCTCTGAATGCTATAACATCATGTTGAAAACATCTAAATATTATGAAGTCATGTTGAAAACCTCTTAATACTATGAAGTCATGTTAAAAACATCTTGTTAAAAAAACATCTGAACACTATGAAGTCATGTTAAAAAAAACCTCTGAATACTTTGAAGTCATGTTGAAAGCATTTGAATACTATGAAGTCAAGTTAAAAACATCTGAAATATATGAAGTCATGTTAAAAACGTCTGAATACTATGAAGTCATGTTAAAAACATCTCAATAGTATGAAGTCATGTTAAAAACGTCTGAATACTATGAAGTCATGTTAAAAACATCTGATTAATATGAAGTCATGTTGAAAAGCTCTGAATGCTATAACATCAAGTTGAAAACATCTTAATACTATGAAGTCATGTTAAAAACATCTGAATACTATGAAGTCATGTTAAAAACATCTGAATACTATGAAGTCATGTTAAAAAAACATCTGAATACTGTGATGTCATGATAAAAACATCTCAATACTATGAAGTCATGTTAAAAACGTCTGAATACTATGAAGTCATGTTAAAAACATCTGATTAATATGAAGTCATGTTGAAAAGCTCTGAATGCTATAACATCAAGTTGAAAACATATTAATACTATGAAGTCAAGATAAAAAAAATCATCTGAATACTATGAAGTCATGTTAAAAAAACATCTGAATAATATGAAGTCATGTTAAAAACATCTGATTAATATGAGGTCATGTTGAAAAGCTCTGAATGTTATGACGTCATGTTAAAAACATCTGAATCCTATGATGTCATGTTAAAAAAACATCTGTATACTATGAAGTCATGTTGAAAAGCTCTGAATGCTATGATATCATGTTGAAAACATCTGAATACTATGAAGTCAAGTTGAAAACATATTAATACTATGAAGTCAAGTTAAAAAAAATCATCTGAATACTATGAAGTCATGTTAAAAAAACATCTGAATAATATGAAGTCATGTTAAAAACATCTGATTAATATGAAGTCATGTTGAAAAGCTCTGAATGCTATAACATCATGTTGAAAACATCTAAATACTATGAAGTCATGTTGAAAACCTCTTAATACTATGAAGTCATGTTAAAAACATCTTGTTAAAAAAACATCTGAACACTATGAAGTCATTTAAAAAAAACATCTGAATACAATGAAGTCATGTTGAAAAGCTCTGAATGCTATAACATCAAGTTGAAAACCTCTGAATACTTTGAAGTCATGTTGAAAGCATTTGAATACTATGAAGTCATGTCAAAAACATCTGAAATATATGAAGTCATGTTAAAAGCATCTGAATACTATGAAGTCATGTTACAAAAAAACATCTGAATACTATGAAGTCATGTTAAAAAAACATCTGAATACTGTGATGTCATGATAAAAATATCTCAATACTATGAAGTCATGTTAAAAACGTCTGAATACTATGAAGTCATGTTAAAAACATCTGATTAATATGAAGTCATGTTGAAAAGCTGTGAATGCTATAACATTATGTTGAAAACATCTGAATACTGTGAAGTCATGTTAAAAACATCTGAAATATATGAAGTCATGTTAAAAACCTCTGAATACTATGAAGTCATTTAAAAAAAACATCTGAATACTATGAAGTCATGTTGAAAACATCTGAATACTATGAAGTCAAGTTAAAAACGTCTGAATACTATGAAGTCATGTTAAAAACATCTGATTAATATGAAGTCATGTTGAAAAGCTCTGAATGCTATAACATCAAGTTGAAAACATCTTAATACTATGAAGTCATGTTAAAAACATCTGAATACTATGAAGTCATGTTAAAAACATCTGAATACTATGAAGTCATGTTAAAAAAACATCTGAATACTGTGATGTCATGATAAAAACATCTCAATACTATGAAGTCATGTTAAAAACGTCTGAATACTATGAAGTCATGTTAAAAACATCTGATTAATATGAAGTCATATTGAAAAGCTCTGAATGCTATAACATCAAGTTGAAAACATATTAATACTATGAAGTCAAGATAAAAAAAATCATCTGAATACTATGAAGTCATGTTAAAAAAACATCTTAATAATATGAAGTCATGTTAAAAACATCTGATTAATATGAAGTCATGTTGAAAAGCTCTGAATGATATAACATCATGTTGAAAACTCTAAATACTATGAAGTCTTGTTGAAAACCTCTTAATACTATGAAGTCATGTTAAAAACATCTTGTTAAAAAAACATCTGAACACTATGAAGTCATTTAAAAAAACAGCTGAATACTTTGAAGTCATGTTGAAAGCATTTGAATACTATGAAGTCATGTTAAAAACATCTGAAATATATGAAGTCATGTTAAAAGAATCTGAATACTGTGATGTCATGATAAAAACATCTGAATACTATGAAATCATGTTAAAAACATCTGAATACTATGAAGTCATGTTAAAAACATCTGAATAATATGAAGTCATGCTAAAAGCATCTGAATACTATGAAGTCATGTTACAAAAAAACATCTGAATACTATGAAGTCATGTTAAAAAACATCTGAATACTATGATGTCATGATAAAAACATCTGAATACTATGAAGTCATGTTAAAAACATCTGAATAAGATGAAGTCATGTTGAAAAGCTCTGAATGTTATGACGTCATGTTAAAAACATCTGAATCCTATGATGTCATGTTAAAAAAACATCTGTATACTATGAAGTCATGTTGAAAAGCTCTGAATGCTATGATATCATGTTGAAAACATCTGAATACTATGAAGTCAAGTTGAAAACATATTAATACTATGAAGTCAAGTTAAAAAAAATCATCTGAATACTATGAAGTCATGTTAAAAAAACATCTGAATAATATGAAGTCATGTTAAAAACATCTGATTAATATGAAGTCATGTTGAAAAGCTCTGAATGCTATAACATCATGTTGAAAACATCTAAATACTATGAAGTCATGTTGAAAACCTCTTAATACTATGAAGTCATGTTAAAAACATCTTGTTAAAAAAACATCTGAACACTATGAAGTCATTTAAAAAAAACATCTGAATACTATGAAGTCATGTTGAAAAGCTCTGAATGTTATGACGTCATGTTAAAAACATCTGAATCCTATGATGTCATGTTAAAAAAACATCTGTATACTATGAAGTCATGTTGAAAAGCTCTGAATGCTATGATATCATGTTGAAAACATCTGAATACTATGAAGTCAAGTTGAAAACATATTAATACTATGAAGTCAAGTTAAAAAAATCATCTGAATACTATGAAGTCATGTTAAAAAAACATCTGAATAATATGAAGTCATGTTAAAAACATCTGATTAATATGAAGTCATGTTGAAAAGCTCTGAATGCTATAACATCATGTTGAAAACATCTAAATACTATGAAGTCATGTTGAAAACCTCTTAATACTATGAAGTCATGTTAAAAACATCTTGTTAAAAACACATCTGAACACTATGAAGTCATTTAAAAAAAACATCTGAATACTATGAAGTCATGTTGAAAAGCTCTGAATGCTATAACATCAAGTTGAAAACCTCTGAATACTTTGAAGTCATGTTGAAAGCATTTGAATACTATGAAGTCATGTCAAAAACATCTGAAATATATGAAGTCATGTTAAAAGCATCTGAATACTATGAAGTCATGTTACAAAAAACATCTGAATACTATGAAGTCATGTTAAAAAAACATCTGAATACTGTGATGTCATGATAAAAACATCTCAATACTATGAAGTCATGTTAAAAACGTCTGAACACTATGAAGTCATGTTAAAAACATCTGAAATATATGAAGTCATGTTAAAAACATCTTGTTAAAAAAACATCTGAACACTATGAAGTTATTTAAAAAAAACATCTGAATACTATGAAGTCATGTTGAAAAGCTCTGAATGTTATGACGTCATGTTAAAAAAACATCTGAATCCTATGAAGTCAAGTTGAAAACATATTAATACTATGAAGTCAAGTTGAAAACATATTAATACTATGAAGTCAAGTTAAAAAAAATCATCTGAATACTATGAAGTCATGTTTAAAACATCTGATTAATATGAAGTCATGTTGAAAAGCTCTGAATGCTATAACATCAAGTTGAAAACATCTTAATACTATGAAGTCATGTTAAAAACATCTTAATACTATGAAGTCATGTTAAAAACATCTTGTTAAAAAAACATCTGAACACTATGAAGTCATTTAAAAAAACAGCTGAATACTATGAAGTCATGTTGAAAACATCTGAATATTATGACATCATGTTGAAAACATCTGAATACTATGAAGTCATGTTAAAAACATCTGAATACTATGAAGTCATGTTAAAAGCATCTGAATACTGTGATGTCATGATAAAAACATCTCAATAGTATGAAATCATGTTAAAAACATCTGAATACTATGAAGTCATGTTAAAAACATCTGAATAATATGAAGTCATGTTAAAAGAAACCTCTGAATACTTTGAAGTCATGTTGAAAGCATTTGAATACTATGAAGTCAAGTTAAAAACGTCTGAATACTATGAAGTCATGTTAAAAACATCTGATTAATATGAAGTCATGTTGAAAAGCTCTGAATGCTATAACATCAAGTTGAAAACATCTTAATACTATGAAGTCATGTTAAAAACATCTGAATACTATGAAGTCATGTTAAAAACATCTGAATACTATGAAATCATGTTAAAAAAACATCTGAATACTGTGATGTCATGATAAAAACATCTCAATACTATGAAGTCATGTTAAAAACGTCTTGTTAAAAAAACATCTGAAATATATGAAATCATGTTAAAAGCATCTGAATACTATGAAGTCATGTTGAAAAGCTCTGAATGCTATGATATCATGTTGAAAACATCTGAATACTATGAAGTCAAGTTGAAAACATATTAATACTATGAAGTCAAGTTAAAAAAATCATCTGAATACTATGAAGTCATGTTAAAAAAACATCTGAATAATATGAAGTCATGTTAAAAACATCTGATTAATATGAAGTCATGTTGAAAAGCTCTGAATGCTATAACATCATGTTGAAAACATCTTAATACTATGAAGTCATGTTAAAAACATCTGAATACTATGAAGTCATGTTAAAAACATCTGAATACTATGAAGTCATGTTAAAAAAACATCTGAATACTGTGATGTCATGATACAAACATCTCAATACTATGAAGTCATGTTAAAAACGTCTGAATACTATGAAGTCATGTTAAAAACATCTGATTAATATGAAGTCATGTTGAAAAGCTCTGAATGCTATAACATCAAGTTGAAAACATATTAATACTATGAAGTCAAGATAAAAAAAATCATCTGAATACTATGAAGTCATGTTAAAAAAACATCTGAATAATATGAAGTCATGTTAAAAACATCTGATTAATATGAAGTCATGTTGAAAAGCTCTGAATGATATAACATCATGTTGAAAACTCTAAATACTATGAAGTCTTGTTGAAAACCTCTTAATACTATGAAGTCATGTTAAAAACATCTTGTTAAAAAAACATCTGAACACTATGAAGTCATTTAAAAAAACAGCTGAATACTTTGAAGTCATGTTGAAAGCATTTGAATACTATGAAGTCATGTTAAAAACATCTGAAATATATGAAGTCATGTTAAAAGAATCTGAATACTGTGATGTCATGATAAAAACATCTGAATACTATGAAATCATGTTAAAAACATCTGAATACTATGAAGTCATGTTAAAAACATCTGAATAATATGAAGTCATGCTAAAAGCATCTGAATACTATGAAGTCATGTTACAAAAAAACATCTGAATACTATGAAGTCATGTTAAAAAACATCTGAATACTATGATGTCATGATAAAAACATCTGAATACTATGAAGTCATGTTAAAAACATCTGAATAAGATGAAGTCATGTTGAAAAGCTCTGAATGTTATGACGTCATGTTAAAAACATCTGAATCCTATGATGTCATGTTAAAAAAACATCTGTATACTATGAAGTCATGTTGAAAAGCTCTGAATGCTATGATATCATGTTGAAAACATCTGAATACTATGAAGTCAAGTTGAAAACATATTAATACTATGAAGTCAAGTTAAAAAAAATCATCTGAATACTATGAAGTCATGTTAAAAAAACATCTGAATAATATGAAGTCATGTTAAAAACATCTGATTAATATGAAGTCATGTTGAAAAGCTCTGAATGCTATAACATCATGTTGAAAACATCTAAATACTATGAAGTCATGTTGAAAACCTCTTAATACTATGAAGTCATGTTAAAAACATCTTGTTAAAAAAACATCTGAACACTATGAAGTCATTTAAAAAAAACATCTGAATACTATGAAGTCATGTTGAAAAGCTCTGAATGTTATGACGTCATGTTAAAAACATCTGAATCCTATGATGTCATGTTAAAAAAACATCTGTATACTATGAAGTCATGTTGAAAAGCTCTGAATGCTATGATATCATGTTGAAAACATCTGAATACTATGAAGTCAAGTTGAAAACATATTAATACTATGAAGTCAAGTTAAAAAAATCATCTGAATACTATGAAGTCATGTTAAAAAAACATCTGAATAATATGAAGTCATGTTAAAAACATCTGATTAATATGAAGTCATGTTGAAAAGCTCTGAATGCTATAACATCATGTTGAAAACATCTAAATACTATGAAGTCATGTTGAAAACCTCTTAATACTATGAAGTCATGTTAAAAACATCTTGTTAAAAACACATCTGAACACTATGAAGTCATTTAAAAAAAACATCTGAATACTATGAAGTCATGTTGAAAAGCTCTGAATGCTATAACATCAAGTTGAAAACCTCTGAATACTTTGAAGTCATGTTGAAAGCATTTGAATACTATGAAGTCATGTCAAAAACATCTGAAATATATGAAGTCATGTTAAAAGCATCTGAATACTATGAAGTCATGTTACAAAAAACATCTGAATACTATGAAGTCATGTTAAAAAAACATCTGAATACTGTGATGTCATGATAAAAACATCTCAATACTATGAAGTCATGTTAAAAACGTCTGAACACTATGAAGTCATGTTAAAAACATCTGAAATATATGAAGTCATGTTAAAAACATCTTGTTAAAAAAACATCTGAACACTATGAAGTTATTTAAAAAAAACATCTGAATACTATGAAGTCATGTTGAAAAGCTCTGAATGTTATGACGTCATGTTAAAAACATCTGAATCCTATGAAGTCAAGTTGAAAACATATTAATACTATGAAGTCAAGTTGAAAACATATTAATACTATGAAGTCAAGTTAAAAAAAATCATCTGAATACTATGAAGTCATGTTTAAAACATCTGATTAATATGAAGTCATGTTGAAAAGCTCTGAATGCTATAACATCAAGTTGAAAACATCTTAATACTATGAAGTCATGTTAAAAACATCTTAATACTATGAAGTCATGTTAAAAACATCTGAATACTATGAAGTCATGTTGAAAACATCTGAATATTATGACATCATGTTGAAAACATCTGAATACTATGAAGTCATGTTAAAAACATCTGAATACTATGAAGTCATGTTAAAAGCATCTGAATACTGTGATGTCATGATAAAAACATCTCAATAGTATGAAATCATGTTAAAAACATCTGAATACTATGAAGTCATGTTAAAAACATCTGAATAATATGAAGTCATGTTAAAAGAAACCTCTGAATACTTTGAAGTCATGTTGAAAGCATTTGAATACTATGAAGTCAAGTTAAAAACGTCTGAATACTATGAAGTCATGTTAAAAACATCTGATTAATATGAAGTCATGTTGAAAAGCTCTGAATGCTATAACATCAAGTTGAAAACATCTTAATACTATGAAGTCATGTTAAAAACATCTGAATACTATGAAGTCATGTTAAAAACATCTGAATACTATGAAGTCATGTTAAAAAAACATCTGAATACTGTGATGTCATGATAAAAACATCTCAATACTATGAAGTCATGTTAAAAACGTCTTGTTAAAAAAACATCTGAACACTATGAAGTCATTTAAAAAAAACATCTGAATACTATGAAGTCATGTTGAAAAGCTCTGAATGCTATGATATCATGTTGAAAACATCTGAATACTATGAAGTCAAGTTGAAAACATATTAATACTATGAAGTCAAGTTAAAAAAATCATCTGAATACTATGAAGTCATGTTAAAAAAACATCTGAATAATATGAAGTCATGTTAAAAACATCTGATTAATATGAAGTCATGTTGAAAAGCTCTGAATGCTATAACATCATGTTGAAAACATCTTAATACTATGAAGTCATGTTAAAAACATCTGAATACTATGAAGTCATGTTAAAAACATCTGAATACTATGAAGTCATGTTAAAAAAACATCTGAATACTGTGATGTCATGATACAAACATCTCAATACTATGAAGTCATGTTAAAAACGTCTGAATACTATGAAGTCATGTTAAAAACATCTGATTAATATGAAGTCATGTTGAAAAGCTCTGAATGCTATAACATCAAGTTGAAAACATATTAATACTATGAAGTCAAGATAAAAAAAATCATCTGAATACTATGAAGTCATGTTAAAAAAACATCTGAATAATATGAAGTCATGTTAAAAACATCTGATTAATATGAAGTCATGTTGAAAAGCTCTGAATGATATAACATCATGTTGAAAACTCTAAATACTATGAAGTCTTGTTGAAAACCTCTTAATACTATGAAGTCATGTTAAAAACATCTTGTTAAAAAAACATCTGAACACTATGAAGTCATTTAAAAAAACAGCTGAATACTTTGAAGTCATGTTGAAAGCATTTGAATACTATGAAGTCATGTTAAAAACATCTGAAATATATGAAGTCATGTTAAAAGAATCTGAATACTGTGATGTCATGATAAAAACATCTGAATACTATGAAATCATGTTAAAAACATCTGAATACTATGAAGTCATGTTAAAAACATCTGAATAATATGAAGTCATGCTAAAAGCATCTGAATACTATGAAGTCATGTTACAAAAAAACATCTGAATACTATGAAGTCATGTTGAAAAGCTCTGAATGCTATAACATCATGTTGAAAACATCTAAATACTATGAAGTCATGTTGAAAACCTCTTAATACTATGAAGTCATGTTAAAAACATCTTGTTAAAAAAACATCTGAACACTATGAAGTCATTTAAAAAAAACATCTGAATACTATGAAGTCATGTTGAAAAGCTCTGAATGTTATGACGTCATGTTAAAAACATCTGAATCCTATGATGTCATGTTAAAAAAACATCTGTATACTATGAAGTCATGTTGAAAAGCTCTGAATGCTATGATATCATGTTGAAAACATCTGAATACTATGAAGTCAAGTTGAAAACATATTAATACTATGAAGTCAAGTTAAAAAAATCATCTGAATACTATGAAGTCATGTTAAAAAAACATCTGAATAATATGAAGTCATGTTAAAAACATCTGATTAATATGAAGTCATGTTGAAAAGCTCTGAATGCTATAACATCATGTTGAAAACATCTAAATACTATGAAGTCATGTTGAAAACCTCTTAATACTATGAAGTCATGTTAAAAACATCTTGTTAAAAACACATCTGAACACTATGAAGTCATTTAAAAAAAACATCTGAATACTATGAAGTCATGTTGAAAAGCTCTGAATGCTATAACATCAAGTTGAAAACCTCTGAATACTTTGAAGTCATGTTGAAAGCATTTGAATACTATGAAGTCATGTCAAAAACATCTGAAATATATGAAGTCATGTTAAAAGCATCTGAATACTATGAAGTCATGTTACAAAAAACATCTGAATACTATGAAGTCATGTTAAAAAAACATCTGAATACTGTGATGTCATGATAAAAACATCTCAATACTATGAAGTCATGTTAAAAACGTCTGAACACTATGAAGTCATGTTAAAAACATCTGAAATATATGAAGTCATGTTAAAAACATCTTGTTAAAAAAACATCTGAACACTATGAAGTTATTTAAAAAAAACATCTGAATACTATGAAGTCATGTTGAAAAGCTCTGAATGTTATGACGTCATGTTAAAAACATCTGAATCCTATGAAGTCAAGTTGAAAACATATTAATACTATGAAGTCAAGTTGAAAACATATTAATACTATGAAGTCAAGTTAAAAAAAATCATCTGAATACTATGAAGTCATGTTTAAAACATCTGATTAATATGAAGTCATGTTGAAAAGCTCTGAATGCTATAACATCAAGTTGAAAACATCTTAATACTATGAAGTCATGTTAAAAACATCTTAATACTATGAAGTCATGTTAAAAACATCTTGTTAAAAAAACATCTGAACACTATGAAGTCATTTAAAAAAACAGCTGAATACTATGAAGTCATGTTGAAAACATCTGAATATTATGACATCATGTTGAAAACATCTGAATACTATGAAGTCATGTTAAAAACATCTGAATACTATGAAGTCATGTTAAAAGCATCTGAATACTGTGATGTCATGATAAAAACATCTCAATAGTATGAAATCATGTTAAAAACATCTGAATACTATGAAGTCATGTTAAAAACATCTGAATAATATGAAGTCATGTTAAAAGAAACCTCTGAATACTTTGAAGTCATGTTGAAAGCATTTGAATACTATGAAGTCACGTTAAAAACATCTGAAATATATGAAGTCATGTTAAAAGCATCTGAATACTATGAAGTCATGTAACAAAAAAACATCTGAATACTATGAAGTCATGTTAAAAAACATCTGAATACTATGAAGTCATTTGAAAAAAACATCTGAATACTATGAAGTCATGTTGAAAACATCTGAATACTATGACATCATGTTGAAAACATCTGAATACTATGAAGTCATGTTAAAAACATCTGAATACTATGAAGTCATGTTAAAAAAAACCTCTGAATACTTTGAAGTCATGTTGAAAGCATTTGAATACAATGAAGTCATGTTAAAAACATCTGAAATATATGAAGTCATGTTAAAAGCATCAGAATACTATGAAGTCATGTTACAAAAAAACATCTCAATACTATGAAGTCATGTTAAAAAACATCTGTATACTATGAAGTCATGTTGAAAAGCTCTGAATGCTATGATATCATGTTGAAAACATCTGAATACTATGAAGTCATGTTAAAAACGTCTGATTAATATGAAGTCATGTTGAAAAGCTCTGAATGCTATAACATCAAGTTGAAAACATCTGAATACTATGAAATCATGTTGAAAACATCTGAATACTATGAAGTCATGTTAAAAACATCTGAATATTATGAAGTCATGTTAAAAAGATCTGAATACTATGAAGTCATGTTAAAAAAAACCTCTGAATACTTTGAAGTCATGTTGAAAGCATTTGAATACTATGAAGTCATGTTAAAAACATCTGAAATATATGAAATCATTTTAAAAGCATCTGAATACTATGAAGTCATGTTACAAAAAACATCTGAATGCTATGAAGTCATGTTAAAAAAACATCTTAATACTGTGATGTCATGATAAAAACATCTGAATACTATGAAATCATGTTGAAAACATCTGAATACTATGAAGTCATGTTAAAAACATCTTGTTAAAAAAACATCTGAACACTATGAAGTCATTTAAAAAAACATCTGAATACTATGAAGTCATGTTGAAAACATCTGAATACTATGACATCATGTTGAAAACATCTGAATACTATGAAGTCATGTTAAAAACATCTGAATACTATGAAGTCATGTTAAAAAAACCTCTTAATACTTTGAAGTCATGTTGAAAGCATTTGAATACTATGAAGTCATGTTAAAAACATCTGAAATATATGAAGTCATGTTAAGAGCATCTGAATACTATGAAGTCATGTTACAAAAAAACATCAGAATACTATGAAGTCATGTTAAAAAACATCTGAATACTATGATGTCATGATAAAAACATCTGAATACTATGAAGTCATGTTGAAAAGCTCTGAATGCTATAACATCAAGTTGAAAACATCTTAATACTATGAAGTCATGTTAAAAACATCTGAATACTATGAAGTCATGTTAAAAACATCTTGTTAAAAAAACATCTGAACACTATGAAGTCATTTAAAAAAACAGCTGAATACTATGAAGTCATGTTGAAAACATCTGAATATTATGACATCATGTTGAAAACATCTGAATACTATGAAGTCATGTTAAAAACATCTGAATACTATGAAGTCATGTTAAAAAAACCTCTGAATACTTTGAAGTCATGTTGAAAGCATTTGAATACTATGAAGTCATGTTAAAAACATCTGAAATATATGAAGTCATGTTAAAAGCATCTGAATACTGTGATGTCATGATAAAAACATCTCAATAGTATGAAATCATGTTAAAAACATCTGAATACTATGAAGTCATGTTAAAAACATCTGAATAATATGAAGTCATGTTAAAAGAAACCTCTGAATACTTTGAAGTCATGTTGAAAGCATTTGAATACTATGAAGTCACGTTAAAAACATCTGAAATATATGAAGTCATGTTAAAAGCATCTGAATACTATGAAGTCATGTAACAAAAAAACATCTGAATACTATGAAGTCATGTTAAAAAACATCTGAATACTATGAAGTCATTTGAAAAAAACATCTGAATACTATGAAGTCATGTTGAAAACATCTGAATACTATGACATCATGTTGAAAACATCTGAATACTATGAAGTCATGTTAAAAACATCTGAATACTATGAAGTCATGTTAAAAAAAACCTCTGAATACTTTGAAGTCATGTTGAAAGCATTTGAATACAATGAAGTCATGTTAAAAACATCTGAAATATATGAAGTCATGTTAAAAGCATCAGAATACTATGAAGTCATGTTACAAAAAAACATCTCAATACTATGAAGTCATGTTAAAAAACATCTGTATACTATGAAGTCATGTTGAAAAGCTCTGAATGCTATGATATCATGTTGAAAACATCTGAATACTATGAAGTCATGTTAAAAACGTCTGATTAATATGAAGTCATGTTGAAAAGCTCTGAATGCTATAACATCAAGTTGAAAACATCTGAATACTATGAAATCATGTTGAAAACATCTGAATACTATGAAGTCATGTTAAAAACATCTGAATATTATGAAGTCATGTTAAAAAGATCTGAATACTATGAAGTCATGTTAAAAAAAACCTCTGAATACTTTGAAGTCATGTTGAAAGCATTTGAATACTATGAAGTCATGTTAAAAACATCTGAAATATATGAAATCATTTTAAAAGCATCTGAATACTATGAAGTCATGTTACAAAAAACATCTGAATGCTATGAAGTCATGTTAAAAAAACATCTTAATACTGTGATGTCATGATAAAAACATCTGAATACTATGAAATCATGTTGAAAACATCTGAATACTATGAAGTCATGTTAAAAACATCTTGTTAAAAAAACATCTGAACACTATGAAGTCATTTAAAAAAACATCTGAATACTATGAAGTCATGTTGAAAACATCTGAATACTATGACATCATGTTGAAAACATCTGAATACTATGAAGTCATGTTAAAAACATCTGAATACTATGAAGTCATGTTAAAAAAACCTCTTAATACTTTGAAGTCATGTTGAAAGCATTTGAATACTATGAAGTCATGTTAAAAACATCTGAAATATATGAAGTCATGTTAAGAGCATCTGAATACTATGAAGTCATGTTACAAAAAAACATCAGAATACTATGAAGTCATGTTAAAAAACATCTGAATACTATGATGTCATGATAAAAACATCTGAATACTATGAAGTCATGTTAAAAAAACATCTTAATGCTTTGAAGTCATGTTGAAAGCATTTGAATACTATGAAGTCATGTTAAAAACATCTGAAATATATGAAATCATGTTAAAAGCATCTGAATACTATGAAGTCATGTTACAAAAAAACATCTGAATACTATGAAGTCATGTTAAAAACGTCTGATTAATATGAAGTCATGTTGAAAAGCTCTGAATGCTATAACATCAAGTTGAAAACATCTGAATACTATGAAATCATGTTGAAAACATCTGAATACTATGAAGTCATGTTAAAAACATCTGAATACTTTGAAGTCATGTTAAAAACATCTGAATACTATGAAGTCATGTTAAAAAAAACCTCTGAATACTTGGTCATGTTGAAAGCATTTGAATACCATGAAGTCATGTTAAAAACATCTGAAATATATGAAATCATGTTAAAAGCATCTGAATACTATGAAGTCATGTTACAAAAACATCTTAATACTATGAAGTCATGTTAAAAACATCTGAATACTATGAAGTCATGTTAAAAAACATCTGAATACTATGAAGTCATGTTAAAAAACATCTGAATACTATGATGTCATGATAAAAACATCTGAATACTATGAAGTCATGTTAAAAACATCTGAATAAGATGAAGTCATGTTGAAAAGCTCTGAATGTTATGACGTCATGTTAAAAACATCTGAATCCTATGATGTCATGTTAAAAAAACATCTGTATACTATGAAGTCATGTTGAAAAGCTCTGAATGCTATGATATCTTGTGGAAAACATCTGAATACTATGAAGTCATGTTTAAAACATATTAATACTATGAAGTCAAGTTAAAAAAAATCATCTGAATACTATGAAGTCATGTTAAAAAAACATCTGAATAATATGAAGTCATGTTAAAAACATCTGATTAATATGAAGTCATGTTGAAAAGCTCTGAATGCTAAAACATCATGTTGAAAACATCTAAATACTATGAAGTCATGTTGAAAACCTCTTAATACTATGAAGTCATGTTAAAAACATCTTGTTAAAAAAACATCTGAACACTATGAAGTCATTTGAAAAAAACATCTGAATACTATGAAGTCATGTTGAAAACATCTGAATACTATGACATCATGTTGAAAACATCTGAATACTATGAAGTCATGTTAAAAACATCTGAATACTATGAAGTCATGTTAAAAAAAACCTCTGAATACTTTGAAGTCATGTTGAAAGCATTTGAATACAATGAAGTCATGTTAAAAACATCTGAAATATATGAAGTCATGTTAAAAGCATCAGAATACTATGAAGTCATGTTACAAAAAAACATCTCAATACTATGAAGTCATGTTAAAAAACATCTGTATACTATGAAGTCATGTTGAAATGCTCTGAATGCTATGATATCATGTTGAAAACATCTGAATACTATGAAGTCATGTTGAAAACATATTAATGCTATGAAGTCAAGTTAAAAAAAATCATCTGAATACTATGAAGTCATGTTAAAAACGTCTGATTAATATGAAGTCATGTTGAAAAGCTCTGAATGCTATAACATCAAGTTGAAAACATCTGAATACTATGAAATCATGTTGAAAACATCTGAATACTATGAAGTCATGTTAAAAACATCTGAATATTATGAAGTCATGTTAAAAAGATCTGAATACTATGAAGTCATGTTAAAAAAAACCTCTGAATACTTTGAAGTCATGTTGAAAGCATTTGAATACTATGAAGTCATGTTAAAAACATCTGAAATATATGAAATCATGTTAAAAGCATCTGAATACTATGAAGTCATGTTACAAAAAACATCTGAATACTATGAAGTCATGTTAAAAAAACATCTTAATACTGTGATGTCATGATAAAAACATCTGAATACTATGAAATCATGTTGAAAACATCTGAATACTATGAAGTCATGTTAAAAACATCTTGTTAAAAAAACATCTGAACACTATGAAGTCATTTGAAAAAAAACATCTGAATACTATGAAGTCATGTTGAAAACATCTGAATACTATGACATCATGTTGAAAACATCTGAATACTATGAAGTCATGTTAAAAACATCTGAATACTATGAAGTCATGTTAAAAAAACCTCTTAATACTTTGAAGTCATGTTGAAAGCATTTGAATACTATGAAGTCATGTTAAAAACATCTGAAATATATGAAGTCATGTTAAGAGCATCTGAATACTATGAAGTCATGTTACAAAAAAACATCAGAATACTATGAAGTCATGTTAAAAAACATCTGAATACTATGATGTCATGATAAAAACATCTGAATACTATGAAGTCATGTTAAAAAAACCTCTTAATACTTTGAAGTCATGTTGAAAGCATTTGAATACTATGAAGTCATGTTAAAAACATCTGAAATATATGAAATCATGTTAAAAGCATCTGAATACTATGAAGTCATGTTACAAAAAAACATCTGAATACTATGAAGTCATGTTAAAAACGTCTGATTAATATGAAGTCATGTTGAAAAGCTCTGAATGCTATAACATCAAGTTGAAAACATCTGAATACTATGAAATCATGTTGAAAACATCTGAATACTATGAAGTCATGTTAAAAACATCTGAATACTTTGAAGTCATGTTAAAAACATCTGAATACTATGAAGTCATGTTAAAAAAAACCTCTGAATACTTGGTCATGTTGAAAGCATTTGAATACCATGAAGTCATGTTAAAAACATCTGAAATATATGAAATCATGTTAAAAGCATCTGAATACTATGAAGTCATGTTACAAAAACATCTTAATACTCTGATGTCATGATAAAAACATCTGAATACTATGAAATCATGTTGAAAACATCTGAATACTATGAAGTCATGTTAAAAACATCTGAATACTATGAAGTCATGTTAAAAAACATCTGAATACTATGATGTCATGATAAAAACATCTGAATACTATGAAGTCATGTTAAAAAAACCTCTTAATACTTTGAAGTCATGTTGAAAAGCTCTGAATACTATGAAGTCATGTTAAAAACATCTGAAATATATGAAATAATGTTAAAAAGATCTGAATACTATGAAGTCATGTTAAAAAAAACCTCTGAATACTTTGAAGTCATGTTGAAAGCATTTGAATACTATGAAGTCATGTTAAAAACATCTGAAATATATGAAATCATGTTAAAAGCATCTGAATACTATGAAGTCATGTTACAAAAAACATCTGAATACTATGAAGTCATGTTAAAAAAACATCTTAATACTGTGATGTCATGATAAAAACATCTGAATACTATGAAATCATGTTGAAAACATCTGAATACTATGAAGTCATGTTAAAAACATCTTGTTAAAAAAACATCTGAACACTATGAAGTCATTTGAAAAAAAACATCTGAATACTATGAAGTCATGTTGAAAACATCTGAATACTATGACATCATGTTGAAAACATCTGAATACTATGAAGTCATGTTAAAAACATCTGAATACTATGAAGTCATGTTAAAAAAACCTCTTAATACTTTGAAGTCATGTTGAAAGCATTTGAATACTATGAAGTCATGTTAAAAACATCTGAAATATATGAAGTCATGTTAAGAGCATCTGAATACTATGAAGTCATGTTACAAAAAAACATCAGAATACTATGAAGTCATGTTAAAAAACATCTGAATACTATGATGTCATGATAAAAACATCTGAATACTATGAAGTCATGTTAAAAAAACCTCTTAATACTTTGAAGTCATGTTGAAAGCATTTGAATACTATGAAGTCATGTTAAAAACATCTGAAATATATGAAGTCATGTTAAAAGCATCAGAATACTATGAAGTCATGTTACAAAAAAACATCTCAATACTATGAAGTCATGTTAAAAAACATCTGTATACTATGAAGTCATGTTGAAATGCTCTGAATGCTATGATATCATGTTGAAAACATCTGAATACTATGAAGTCATGTTGAAAACATATTAATGCTATGAAGTCAAGTTAAAAAAAATCATCTGAATACTATGAAGTCATGTTAAAAACGTCTGATTAATATGAAGTCATGTTGAAAAGCTCTGAATGCTATAACATCAAGTTGAAAACATCTGAATACTATGAAATCATGTTGAAAACATCTGAATACTATGAAGTCATGTTAAAAACATCTGAATATTATGAAGTCATGTTAAAAAGATCTGAATACTATGAAGTCATGTTAAAAAAAACCTCTGAATACTTTGAAGTCATGTTGAAAGCATTTGAATACTATGAAGTCATGTTAAAAACATCTGAAATATATGAAATCATGTTAAAAGCATCTGAATACTATGAAGTCATGTTACAAAAAACATCTGAATACTATGAAGTCATGTTAAAAAAACATCTTAATACTGTGATGTCATGATAAAAACATCTGAATACTATGAAATCATGTTGAAAACATCTGAATACTATGAAGTCATGTTAAAAACATCTTGTTAAAAAAACATCTGAACACTATGAAGTCATTTGAAAAAAAACATCTGAATACTATGAAGTCATGTTGAAAACATCTGAATACTATGACATCATGTTGAAAACATCTGAATACTATGAAGTCATGTTAAAAACATCTGAATACTATGAAGTCATGTTAAAAAAACCTCTTAATACTTTGAAGTCATGTTGAAAGCATTTGAATACTATGAAGTCATGTTAAAAACATCTGAAATATATGAAGTCATGTTAAGAGCATCTGAATACTATGAAGTCATGTTACAAAAAAACATCAGAATACTATGAAGTCATGTTAAAAAACATCTGAATACTATGATGTCATGATAAAAACATCTGAATACTATGAAGTCATGTTAAAAAAACCTCTTAATACTTTGAAGTCATGTTGAAAGCATTTGAATACTATGAAGTCATGTTAAAAACATCTGAAATATATGAAATCATGTTAAAAGCATCTGAATACTATGAAGTCATGTTACAAAAAAACATCTGAATACTATGAAGTCATGTTAAAAACGTCTGATTAATATGAAGTCATGTTGAAAAGCTCTGAATGCTATAACATCAAGTTGAAAACATCTGAATACTATGAAATCATGTTGAAAACATCTGAATACTATGAAGTCATGTTAAAAACATCTGAATACTTTGAAGTCATGTTAAAAACATCTGAATACTATGAAGTCATGTTAAAAAAAACCTCTGAATACTTGGTCATGTTGAAAGCATTTGAATACCATGAAGTCATGTTAAAAACATCTGAAATATATGAAATCATGTTAAAAGCATCTGAATACTATGAAGTCATGTTACAAAAACATCTTAATACTCTGATGTCATGATAAAAACATCTGAATACTATGAAATCATGTTGAAAACATCTGAATACTATGAAGTCATGTTAAAAACATCTGAATACTATGAAGTCATGTTAAAAAACATCTGAATACTATGATGTCATGATAAAAACATCTGAATACTATGAAGTCATGTTAAAAAAACCTCTTAATACTTTGAAGTCATGTTGAAAGCATTTGAATACTATGAAGTCATGTTAAAAACATCTGAAATATATGAAATCATGTTAAAAGCATCTGAATACTATGAAGTCATGTTACAAAAAAACATCTGAATACTATGAAGTCATGTTAAAAACGTCTGATTAATATGAAGTCATGTTGAAAAGCTCTGAATGCTATAACATCAAGTTGAAAACATCTGAATACTATGAAATCATGTTGAAAACATCTGAATACTATGAAGTCATGTTAAAAACATCTGAATACTATGAAGTCATGTTAAAAACATCTGATTAATATGAAGTCATGTTGAAAAGCTCTGAATGCTATAACATCAAGTTGAAAACATATTAATACTTTGAAGTCAAGATAATAAAAATCATCTGGATACTATGAAGTCATGTTAAAAAAACATCTGAATAATATGAAGTCATGTTGATAAGCTCTGAATGCTACAACATCTTGTTGAATACATCTAAATACTATGAAGTCATGTTGAAAAAACATCTGTATACTATGAAGTCATGTTGAAAAGCTCTGAATGCTATGATATCATGTTGAAAACATCTGAATACTATGAAGTCATGTTGAAAACATATTAATACTATGAAGTCAAGTTAAAAAAATCATCTGAATACTATGAAGTCATGTTAAAAAAACATTTGAATACTTTGAAGTCATGTTGAAAGCATTTGAATACTATGAAGTCATGTTAAAAACATCTGAAATATATGAAGTCATGTTAAAAGCTACTGAATACTATGAAGTCATGTTACAAAAAACATCTGAATAATATGAAGTCATGTTAAAAACATCTGATTAATATGAAGTCATGTTGAAAAGCTCTGAATGCTATAACATCATGTTGAAAACATCTAAATACTATGAAGTCATGTTGAAAACCTCTTAATACTATGAAGTCATGTTAAAAACATCTTGTTAAAAAAACATCTGAACACTATGAAGTCATTTAAATAAAACATCTGAATACTATGAAGTCATGTTGAAAACATCTGAATACTATGACATCATGTTGATAACAACTGAATACTATGAAGTCATGTTGAAAAGCTCTGAATGCTATAACATCAAGTTGAAAACATCTGAATACATTGAAATCATGTTGAAAACATCTGAATACTATGAAGTCATGTTAAAAACATCTGAATACTATGAAGTCATGTTAAAAACATCTGAATACTATGAAGTCATGTTAAAAAAAACCTCTGAATACTTTGAAGTCATGTTGAAAGCATTTGAATACTATGAAGTCATGTTAAAAACATCTGAAATATATGAAATCATGTTAAAAGCATCTGAATACTATGAAGTCATGTTACAAAAAAACATCTGAATACTATGAAGTCATGTTAAAAAACATCTTAATACTGTGATGTCATGATAAAAACATCTGAATACTATGAAATCATGTTGAAAACATCTGAATACTATGAAGTCATGTTAAAAACATCTGAATACTATGAAGTCATGTTAAAAACATCTGAATACTATGAAGTCATGTTAAAAAAACCTCTGAATACTTTGAAGTCATGTTGAAAGCATTTGAATACTATGAAGTCATGTTAAAAACATCTGAAATATATGAAGTCATGTTAAAAGCATCTGAATACTATGAAGTCATGTTACAAAAAAACATCTGAATACTATGAAGTCATGTTAAAAAACATCTGAATACTATGATGTCATGATAAAAACATCTGAATACTATGAAGTCATGTTAAAAACGTCTGATTAATATGAAGTGATGTTGAAAAGCTCTGAATGCTATAACATCAAGTTGAAAACATCTGAATACTATGAAATCATGTTGAAAACATCTGAATACTATGAAGTCATGTTAAAAACATCTGAATACTTTGAAGTCATGTTAAAAACATCTGAATACTATGAAGTCATGTTAAAAAAAACCTCTGAATACTTGGTCATGTTGAAAGTATTTGAATACTATGAAGTCATGTTAAAAACATCTGAAATATATGAAATCATGTTAAAAGCATCTGAATACTATGAAGTCATGTTACAAAAAAACATCTGAATACTATGAAGTCATGTTAAAAAAACATCTTAATACTGTGATGCCATGAGAAAAAAATCTGAATGCTATGAAATCATGTTGAAAACATCTGAATACTATGAAGTCATGTTAAAAACATCTGAATACTATGAAGTCATGTTAAAAACATCTGAATACTATGAAGTCATGTTAAAAAAACCTCTGAATACTTTGAAGTCATGTTGAAAGCATTTGAATACTATGAAGTCATGTTAAAAACATCTGAAATATATGAAGTCATGTTAAAAGCATCTGAATACTATGAAGTCATGTTACAAAAAAACATCTGAATACTATGAAGTCATGTTAAAAAAACATCTGAATACTATGATGTCATGATAAAAACATCTGAATACTATGAAGTCATGTTAAAAACATCTGATTAATATGAAGTCATGTTGAAAAGCTCTGAATGCTATAACATCAAGTTGAAAACATATTAATACTTTGAAGTCAAGATAATAAAAATCATCTGGATACTATGAAGTCATGTTAAAAAAACATCTGAATAATATGAAGTCATGTTGATAAGCTCTGAATGCTACAACATCTTGTTGAATACATCTAAATACTATGAAGTCATGTTGAAAAAACATCTGTATACTATGAAGTCATGTTGAAAAGCTCTGAATGCTATGATATCATGTTGAAAACATCTGAATACTATGAAGTCATGTTGAAAACATATTAATACTATGAAGTCAAGTTAAAAAAATCATCTGAATACTATGAAGTCATGTTAAAAAACATCTGAATACTTTGAAGTCATGTTGAAAGCATTTGAATACTATGAAGTCATGTTAAAAACATCTGAAATATATGAAGTCATGTTAAAAGCATCTGAATACTATGAAGTCATGTTACAAAAAACATCTGAATAATATGAAGTCATGTTAAAAACATCTGATTAATATGAAGTCATGTTGAAAAGCTCTGAATGCTATAACATCAAGTTGAAAACATCTGAATACTATGAAATCATGTTGAAAACATCTGAATACTATGAAGTCATGTTGAAAACCTCTTAATACTATGAAGTCATGTTAAAAACATCTTGTTAAAAAAACATCTGAACACTATGAAGTCATTTAAATAAAACATCTGAATACTATGAAGTCATGTTGAAAACATCTGAATACTATGACATCATGTTGATAACAACTGAATACTATGAAGTCATGTTGAAAAGCTCTGAATGCTATAACATCAAGTTGAAAACATCTGAATACATTGAAATCATGTTGAAAACATCTGAATACTATGAAGTCATGTTAAAAACATCTGAATACTATGAAGTCATGTTAAAAACATCTGAATACTATGAAGTCATGTTAAAAGCATCTGAATACTATGAAGTCATGTTACAAAAAAACATCTGAATACTATGAAGTCATGTTAAAAAACATCTTAATACTGTGATGTCATGATAAAAACATCTGAATACTATGAAATCATGTTGAAAACATCTGAATACTATGAAGTCATGTTAAAAACATCTGAATACTATGAAGTCATGTTAAAAACATCTGAATACTATGAAGTCATGTTAAAAAAACCTCTGAATACTTTGAAGTCATGTTGAAAGCATTTGAATACTATGAAGTCATGTTAAAAACATCTGAAATATATGAAGTCATGTTAAAAGCATCTGAATACTATGAAGTCATGTTACAAAAAAACATCTGAATACTATGAAGTCATGTTAAAAAACATCTGAATACTATGATGTCATGATAAAAACATCTGAATACTATGAAGTCATGTTAAAAACGTCTGATTAATATGAAGTGATGTTGAAAAGCTCTGAATGCTATAACATCAAGTTGAAAACATCTGAATACTATGAAATCATGTTGAAAACATCTGAATACTATGAAGTCATGTTAAAAACATCTGAATACTTTGAAGTCATGTTAAAAACATCTGAATACTATGAAGTCATGTTAAAAAAAACCTCTGAATACTTGGTCATGTTGAAAGTATTTGAATACTATGAAGTCATGTTAAAAACATCTGAAATATATGAAATCATGTTAAAAGCATCTGAATACTATGAAGTCATGTTACAAAAAAACATCTGAATACTATGAAGTCATGTTAAAAAAACATCTTAATACTGTGATGTCATGAGAAAAAAATCTGAATGCTATGAAATCATGTTGAAAACATCTGAATACTATGAAGTCATGTTAAAAACATCTGAATACTATGAAGTCATGTTAAAAACATCTGAATACTATGAAGTCATGTTAAAAAAACCTCTGAATACTTTGAAGTCATGTTGAAAGCATTTGAATACTATGAAGTCATGTTAAAAACATCTGAAATATATGAAGTCATGTTAAAAGCATCTGAATACTATGAAGTCATGTTACAAAAAAACATCTGAATACTATGAAGTCATGTTAAAAAAACATCTGAATACTATGATGTCATGATAAAAACATCTGAATACTATGAAGTCATGTTAAAAACGTCTGATTAATATGAAGTCATGTTGAAAAGCTCTGAATGCTATAACATCAAGTTGAAAACATCTGAATACTATGAAATCATGTTGAAAACATCTGAATACTATGAAGTCATCTTAAAAACATCTGAATACTATGAAGTCATGTTAAAAACATCTGAATACTATGAAGTCATGTTAAAAAAACCTCTGAATACTTTGAAGTCATGTTGAAAGCATTTGAATACTATGAAGTCATGTTAAAAACATCTGAAATATATGAAATCATGTTAAAAGCATCTGAATACTATGAAGTCATGTTACAAAAAACATCTGAATACTATGAAGTCATGTTAAAAAACCATCTTAATACTATGATGTCATGATAAAAACATCTGAATACTATGAAATCATGTTGAAAACATCTGAATGCTATGAAGTCATGTTAAAAACATCTGAATACTATGAAGTCATGTTAAAAACATCTGAATACTATGAAGTCATGTTAAAAACATCTGAATACTATGAAGTCATGTTAAAAAAAACCTCTGAATACTTTGAAGTCATGTTGAAAGCATTTGAATACTATGAAGTCATGTTAAAAACATCTGAAATATATGAAATCATGTTAAAAGCATTTGAATACTATGAAGTCATGTTACAAAAAAACATCTGAATACTATGAAGTCATGTTAAAAAACATCTTAATACTGTGATGTCATGATAAAAACATCTGAATACTATGAAGTCATGTTAAAACATCTGAATACTATGAAGTCATGTTACAAAAAAACCTCTGAATACTATGAAGTCATGTTAAAAAACATCTGAATACTATGATGTCATGATAAAAACATCTGAATACTATGAAGTCATGTTAAAAACGTCTGATTAATATGAAGTCATGTTGAAAAGCTCTGAATGCTATAACATCAAGTTGAAAACATCTGAAATATATGAAATCATGTTAAAAGCATCTAAATACTATGAAGTCATGTTACAAAAAAACATCTGAATACTATGAAGTCATGTTAAAAAACATCTTAATACTGTGATGTCATAATAAAAACATCTGAATACTGTGATGTCATGATAAAAACATCTCAATACTATGAAGTCATGTTAAAAACGTCTGAACACTATGAAGTCATGTTAAAAACTTCTCATTAATATGAAGTCATGCTGAAAAGCTCTGAATGCTATAACATCAAGTTGAAAACATATTAATACTATGAAGTCAAGATAAAAAAAATCATCTGGATACTATGAAGTCATGTTAAAAAAACATCTGAATAAGAAGAAGTCATGTTAAAAACATCTGATTAATATGAAGTCATGTTGAAAAGCTCTGAATGCTATAACATCATGTTGAAAACATCTAAATACTATGAAGTCATGATAAAAACATCTGAATACTATGAAATCATGTTGAAAACATCTGAATACTATGAAGTCATGTTAAAAACATCTGAATACTATGAAGTCATGTTAAAAACATCTGAATACTATGATGTCATGTTAAAAAAACCTCTGAATACTTTGAAGTCATGTTGAAAGCATTTGAATACTATGAAGTCATGTTAAAAACATCTGAAATATATGAAGTCATGTTAAAAGCATCTGAATACTATGAAGTCATGTTACAAAAAAACATCTGAATACTATGAAGTCATGTTAAAAACATCTGAATACTATGAAGTCATGTTAAAAACATCTGAATACTATGAAGTCATGTTAAAAAAAACCTCTGAATACTTTGAAGTCATGTTGAAAGCATTTGAATACTATGAAGTCATGTTAAAAACATCTGAAATATATGAAATCATGTTAAAAGCATCTGAATACTATGAAGTCATGTTACAAAAAAACATCTGAATACTATGAAGTCATGTTAAAAAACATCTTAATACTGTGATGTCATGATAAAAACATCTGAATACTATGAAATCATGTTAAAACATCTGAATACTATGAAGTCATGTTACAAAAAAACCTCTGAATACTATGAAGTCATGTTAAAAAACATCTGAATACTATGATGTCATGATAAAAACATCTGAATACTATGAAGTCATGTTAAAAACGTCTGATTAATATGAAGTCATGTTGAAAAGCTCTGAATGCTATAACATCAAGTTGAAAACATCTGAAATATATGAAATCATGTTAAAAGCATCTAAATACTATGAAGTCATGTTACAAAAAAACATCTGAATACTATGAAGTCATGTTAAAAAACATCTTAATACTGTGATGTCATAATAAAAACATCTGAATACTGTGATGTCATGATAAAAACATCTCAATACTATGAAGTCATGTTAAAAACGTCTGAACACTATGAAGTCATGTTAAAAACTTCTCATTAATATGAAGTCATGCTGAAAAGCTCTGAATGCTATAACATCAAGTTGAAAACATATTAATACTATGAAGTCAAGATAAAAAAAATCATCTGGATACTATGAAGTCATGTTAAAAAAACATCTGAATAAGAAGAAGTCATGTTAAAAACATCTGATTAATATGAAGTCATGTTGAAAAGCTCTGAATGCTATAACATCATGTTGAAAACATCTGAATACTATGAAGTCATGATAAAAACATCTGAATACTATGAAATCATGTTGAAAACATCTGAATACTATGAAGTCATGTTAAAAACATCTGAATACTATGAAGTCATGTTAAAAACATCTGAATACTATGATGTCATGTTAAAAAAACCTCTGAATACTTTGAAGTCATGTTGAAAGCATTTGAATACTATGAAGTCATGTTAAAAACATCTGAAATATATGAAGTCATGTTAAAAGCATCTGAATACTATGAAGTCATGTTACAAAAAAACATCTGAATACTATGAAGTCATGTTAAAAAACATCTGAATACTATGATGTCATGATAAAAACATCTGAATACTATGAAGTCATGTTAAAAACGTCTGATTAATATGAAGTGATGTTGAAAAGCTCTGAATGCTATAACATCAAGTTGAAAACATCTGAATACTATGAAATCATGTTGAAAACATCTGAATACTATGAAGTCATGTTAAAAACATCTGAATACTTTGAAGTCATGTTAAAAACATCTGAATACTATGAAGTCATGTTAAAAAAAACCTCTGAATACTTGGTCATGTTGAAAGCATTTGAATACCATGAAGTCATGTTAAAAACATCTGAAATATATGAAATCATGTTAAAAGCATCTGAATACTATGAAGTCATGTTACAAAAACATCTTAATACTATGAAGTCATGTTAAAAACATCTGAATACTATGAAGTCATGTTAAAAAACATCTGAATACTATGAAGTCATGTTAAAAAACATCTGAATACTATGAAGTCATGTTTAAAACATATTAATACTATGAAGTCAAGTTAAAAAAAATCATCTGAATACTATGAAGTCATGTTAAAAACATCTGATTAATATGAAGTCATGTTGAAAAGCTCTGAATGCTAAAACATCATGTTGAAAACATCTAAATACTATGAAGTCATGTTGAAAACCTCTTAATACTATGAAGTCATGTTGAAAACCTCTTAATACTATGAAGTCATGTTAAAAAAAACCTCTGAATACTTTGAAGTCATGTTGAAAGCATTTGAATACAATGAAGTCATGTTAAAAACATCTGAAATATATGAAGTCATGTTAAAAGCATCAGAATACTATGAAGTCATGTTACAAAAAAACATCTCAATACTATGAAGTCATGTTAAAAAACATCTGTATACTATGAAGTCATGTTGAAATGCTCTGAATGCTATGATATCATGTTGAAAACATCTGAATACTATGAAGTCATGTTGAAAACATATTAATGCTATGAAGTCAAGTTAAAAAAAATCATCTGAATACTATGAAGTCATGTTAAAAACGTCTGATTAATATGAAGTCATGTTGAAAAGCTCTGAATGCTATAACATCAAGTTGAAAACATCTGAATACTATGAAATCATGTTGAAAACATCTGAATACTATGAAGTCATGTTAAAAACATCTGAATATTATGAAGTCATGTTAAAAAGATCTGAATACTATGAAGTCATGTTAAAAAAAACCTCTGAATACTTTGAAGTCATGTTGAAAGCATTTGAATACTATGAAGTCATGTTAAAAACATCTGAAATATATGAAATCATGTTAAAAGCATCTGAATACTATGAAGTCATGTTACAAAAAACATCTGAATACTATGAAGTCATGTTAAAAAAACATCTTAATACTGTGATGTCATGATAAAAACATCTGAATGCTATGAAATCATGTTGAAAACATCTGAATACTATGAAGTCATGTTAAAAACATCTGAATACTATGAAGTCATGTTAAAAACATCTGAATACTATGAAGTCATGTTAAAAAAACCTCTGAATACTTTGAAGTCATGTTGAAAGCATTTGAATACTATGAAGTCATGTTAAAAACATCTGAAATATATGAAGTCATGTTAAAAGCATCTGAATACTATGAAGTCATGTTACAAAAAAACATCTGAATACTATGAAGTCATGTTAAAAAAACATCTGAATACTATGATGTCATGATAAAAACATCTGAATACTATGAAGTCATGTTAAAAACATCTGATTAATATGAAGTCATGTTGAAAAGCTCTGAATGCTATAACATCAAGTTGAAAACATATTAATACTTTGAAGTCAAGATAATAAAAATCATCTGGATACTATGAAGTCATGTTAAAAAAACATCTGAATAATATGAAGTCATGTTGATAAGCTCTGAATGCTACAACATCTTGTTGAATACATCTAAATACTATGAAGTCATGTTGAAAAAACATCTGTATACTATGAAGTCATGTTGAAAAGCTCTGAATGCTATGATATCATGTTGAAAACATCTGAATACTATGAAGTCATGTTGAAAACATATTAATACTATGAAGTCAAGTTAAAAAAATCATCTGAATACTATGAAGTCATGTTAAAAAACATCTGAATACTTTGAAGTCATGTTGAAAGCATTTGAATACTATGAAGTCATGTTAAAAACATCTGAAATATATGAAGTCATGTTAAAAGCATCTGAATACTATGAAGTCATGTTACAAAAAACATCTGAATAATATGAAGTCATGTTAAAAACATCTGATTAATATGAAGTCATGTTGAAAAGCTCTGAATGCTATAACATCAAGTTGAAAACATCTGAATACTATGAAATCATGTTGAAAACATCTGAATACTATGAAGTCATGTTGAAAACCTCTTAATACTATGAAGTCATGTTAAAAACATCTTGTTAAAAAAACATCTGAACACTATGAAGTCATTTAAATAAAACATCTGAATACTATGAAGTCATGTTGAAAACATCTGAATACTATGACATCATGTTGATAACAACTGAATACTATGAAGTCATGTTGAAAAGCTCTGAATGCTATAACATCAAGTTGAAAACATCTGAATACATTGAAATCATGTTGAAAACATCTGAATACTATGAAGTCATGTTAAAAACATCTGAATACTATGAAGTCATGTTAAAAACATCTGAATACTATGAAGTCATGTTAAAAGCATCTGAATACTATGAAGTCATGTTACAAAAAAACATCTGAATACTATGAAGTCATGTTAAAAAACATCTTAATACTGTGATGTCATGATAAAAACATCTGAATACTATGAAATCATGTTGAAAACATCTGAATACTATGAAGTCATGTTAAAAACATCTGAATACTATGAAGTCATGTTAAAAACATCTGAATACTATGAAGTCATGTTAAAAAAACCTCTGAATACTTTGAAGTCATGTTGAAAGCATTTGAATACTATGAAGTCATGTTAAAAACATCTGAAATATATGAAGTCATGTTAAAAGCATCTGAATACTATGAAGTCATGTTACAAAAAAACATCTGAATACTATGAAGTCATGTTAAAAAACATCTGAATACTATGATGTCATGATAAAAACATCTGAATACTATGAAGTCATGTTAAAAACGTCTGATTAATATGAAGTGATGTTGAAAAGCTCTGAATGCTATAACATCAAGTTGAAAACATCTGAATACTATGAAATCATGTTGAAAACATCTGAATACTATGAAGTCATGTTAAAAACATCTGAATACTTTGAAGTCATGTTAAAAACATCTGAATACTATGAAGTCATGTTAAAAAAAACCTCTGAATACTTGGTCATGTTGAAAGTATTTGAATACTATGAAGTCATGTTAAAAACATCTGAAATATATGAAATCATGTTAAAAGCATCTGAATACTATGAAGTCATGTTACAAAAAAACATCTGAATACTATGAAGTCATGTTAAAAAAACATCTTAATACTGTGATGTCATGAGAAAAAAATCTGAATGCTATGAAATCATGTTGAAAACATCTGAATACTATGAAGTCATGTTAAAAACATCTGAATACTATGAAGTCATGTTAAAAACATCTGAATACTATGAAGTCATGTTAAAAAAACCTCTGAATACTTTGAAGTCATGTTGAAAGCATTTGAATACTATGAAGTCATGTTAAAAACATCTGAAATATATGAAGTCATGTTAAAAGCATCTGAATACTATGAAGTCATGTTACAAAAAAACATCTGAATACTATGAAGTCATGTTAAAAAAACATCTGAATACTATGATGTCATGATAAAAACATCTGAATACTATGAAGTCATGTTAAAAACGTCTGATTAATATGAAGTCATGTTGAAAAGCTCTGAATGCTATAACATCAAGTTGAAAACATCTGAATACTATGAAATCATGTTGAAAACATCTGAATACTATGAAGTCATCTTAAAAACATCTGAATACTATGAAGTCATGTTAAAAACATCTGAATACTATGAAGTCATGTTAAAAAAACCTCTGAATACTTTGAAGTCATGTTGAAAGCATTTGAATACTATGAAGTCATGTTAAAAACATCTGAAATATATGAAATCATGTTAAAAGCATCTGAATACTATGAAGTCATGTTACAAAAAACATCTGAATACTATGAAGTCATGTTAAAAAACCATCTTAATACTATGATGTCATGATAAAAACATCTGAATACTATGAAATCATGTTGAAAACATCTGAATGCTATGAAGTCATGTTAAAAACATCTGAATACTATGAAGTCATGTTAAAAACATCTGAATACTATGAAGTCATGTTAAAAACATCTGAATACTATGAAGTCATGTTAAAAAAAACCTCTGAATACTTTGAAGTCATGTTGAAAGCATTTGAATACTATGAAGTCATGTTAAAAACATCTGAAATATATGAAATCATGTTAAAAGCATTTGAATACTATGAAGTCATGTTACAAAAAAACATCTGAATATTATGAAGTCATGTTAAAAAACATCTTAATACTGTGATGTCATGATAAAAACATCTGAATACTATGAAGTCATGTTAAAACATCTGAATACTATGAAGTCATGTTACAAAAAAACCTCTGAATACTATGAAGTCATGTTAAAAAACATCTGAATACTATGATGTCATGATAAAAACATCTGAATACTATGAAGTCATGTTAAAAACGTCTGATTAATATGAAGTCATGTTGAAAAGCTCTGAATGCTATAACATCAAGTTGAAAACATCTGAAATATATGAAATCATGTTAAAAGCATCTAAATACTATGAAGTCATGTTACAAAAAAACATCTGAATACTATGAAGTCATGTTAAAAAACATCTTAATACTGTGATGTCATAATAAAAACATCTGAATACTGTGATGTCATGATAAAAACATCTCAATACTATGAAGTCATGTTAAAAACGTCTGAACACTATGAAGTCATGTTAAAAACTTCTCATTAATATGAAGTCATGCTGAAAAGCTCTGAATGCTATAACATCAAGTTGAAAACATATTAATACTATGAAGTCAAGATAAAAAAAATCATCTGGATACTATGAAGTCATGTTAAAAAAACATCTGAATAAGAAGAAGTCATGTTAAAAACATCTGATTAATATGAAGTCATGTTGAAAAGCTCTGAATGCTATAACATCATGTTGAAAACATCTAAATACTATGAAGTCATGATAAAAACATCTGAATACTATGAAATCATGTTGAAAACATCTGAATACTATGAAGTCATGTTAAAAACATCTGAATACTATGAAGTCATGTTAAAAACATCTGAATACTATGATGTCATGTTAAAAAAACCTCTGAATACTTTGAAGTCATGTTGAAAGCATTTGAATACTATGAAGTCATGTTAAAAACATCTGAAATATATGAAGTCATGTTAAAAGCATCTGAATACTATGAAGTCATGTTACAAAAAAACATCTGAATACTATGAAGTCATGTTAAAAACATCTGAATACTATGAAGTCATGTTAAAAACATCTGAATACTATGAAGTCATGTTAAAAAAAACCTCTGAATACTTTGAAGTCATGTTGAAAGCATTTGAATACTATGAAGTCATGTTAAAAACATCTGAAATATATGAAATCATGTTAAAAGCATCTGAATACTATGAAGTCATGTTACAAAAAAACATCTGAATACTATGAAGTCATGTTAAAAAACATCTTAATACTGTGATGTCATGATAAAAACATCTGAATACTATGAAATCATGTTAAAACATCTGAATACTATGAAGTCATGTTACAAAAAAACCTCTGAATACTATGAAGTCATGTTAAAAAACATCTGAATACTATGATGTCATGATAAAAACATCTGAATACTATGAAGTCATGTTAAAAACGTCTGATTAATATGAAGTCATGTTGAAAAGCTCTGAATGCTATAACATCAAGTTGAAAACATCTGAAATATATGAAATCATGTTAAAAGCATCTAAATACTATGAAGTCATGTTACAAAAAAACATCTGAATACTATGAAGTCATGTTAAAAAACATCTTAATACTGTGATGTCATAATAAAAACATCTGAATACTGTGATGTCATGATAAAAACATCTCAATACTATGAAGTCATGTTAAAAACGTCTGAACACTATGAAGTCATGTTAAAAACTTCTCATTAATATGAAGTCATGCTGAAAAGCTCTGAATGCTATAACATCAAGTTGAAAACATATTAATACTATGAAGTCAAGATAAAAAAAATCATCTGGATACTATGAAGTCATGTTAAAAAAACATCTGAATAAGAAGAAGTCATGTTAAAAACATCTGATTAATATGAAGTCATGTTGAAAAGCTCTGAATGCTATAACATCATGTTGAAAACATCTAAATACTATGAAGTCATGATAAAAACATCTGAATACTATGAAATCATGTTGAAAACATCTGAATACTATGAAGTCATGTTAAAAACATCTGAATACTATGAAGTCATGTTAAAAACATCTGAATACTATGATGTCATGTTAAAAAAACCTCTGAATACTTTGAAGTCATGTTGAAAGCATTTGAATACTATGAAGTCATGTTAAAAACATCTGAAATATATGAAGTCATGTTAAAAGCATCTGAATACTATGAAGTCATGTTACAAAAAAACATCTGAATACTATGAAGTCATGTTAAAAAACATCTGAATACTATGATGTCATGATAAAAACATCTGAATACTATGAAGTCATGTTAAAAACGTCTGATTAATATGAAGTGATGTTGAAAAGCTCTGAATGCTATAACATCAAGTTGAAAACATCTGAATACTATGAAATCATGTTGAAAACATCTGAATACTATGAAGTCATGTTAAAAACATCTGAATACTTTGAAGTCATGTTAAAAACATCTGAATACTATGAAGTCATGTTAAAAAAAACCTCTGAATACTTGGTCATGTTGAAAGCATTTGAATACCATGAAGTCATGTTAAAAACATCTGAAATATATGAAATCATGTTAAAAGCATCTGAATACTATGAAGTCATGTTACAAAAACATCTTAATACTATGAAGTCATGTTAAAAACATCTGAATACTATGAAGTCATGTTAAAAAACATCTGAATACTATGAAGTCATGTTAAAAAACATCTGAATACTATGATGTCATGATAAAAACATCTGAATACTATGAAGTCATGTTAAAAAAACATCTGTATACTATGAAGTCATGTTGAAAAGCTCTGAATGTTATGACGTCATGTTAAAAACATCTGAATCCTATGATGTCATGTTAAAAAAACATCTGTATACTATGAAGTCATGTTGAAAAGCTCTGAATGCTATGATATCTTGTGGAAAACATCTGAATACTATGAAGTCATGTTTAAAACATATTAATACTATGAAGTCAAGTTAAAAAAAATCATCTGAATACTATGAAGTCATGTTAAAAACATCTGATTAATATGAAGTCATGTTGAAAAGCTCTGAATGCTAAAACATCATGTTGAAAACATCTAAATACTATGAAGTCATGTTGAAAACCTCTTAATACTATGAAGTCATGTTGAAAACCTCTTAATACTATGAAGTCATGTTAAAAAAAACCTCTGAATACTTTGAAGTCATGTTGAAAGCATTTGAATACAATGAAGTCATGTTAAAAACATCTGAAATATATGAAGTCATGTTAAAAGCATCAGAATACTATGAAGTCATGTTACAAAAAAACATCTCAATACTATGAAGTCATGTTAAAAAACATCTGTATACTATGAAGTCATGTTGAAATGCTCTGAATGCTATGATATCATGTTGAAAACATCTGAATACTATGAAGTCATGTTGAAAACATATTAATGCTATGAAGTCAAGTTAAAAAAAATCATCTGAATACTATGAAGTCATGTTAAAAACGTCTGATTAATATGAAGTCATGTTGAAAAGCTCTGAATGCTATAACATCAAGTTGAAAACATCTGAATACTATGAAATCATGTTGAAAACATCTGAATACTATGAAGTCATGTTAAAAACATCTGAATATTATGAAGTCATGTTAAAAAGATCTGAATACTATGAAGTCATGTTAAAAAAAACCTCTGAATACTTTGAAGTCATGTTGAAAGCATTTGAATACTATGAAGTCATGTTAAAAACATCTGAAATATATGAAATCATGTTAAAAGCATCTGAATACTATGAAGTCATGTTACAAAAAACATCTGAATACTATGAAGTCATGTTAAAAAAACATCTTAATACTGTGATGTCATGATAAAAACATCTGAATACTATGAAATCATGTTGAAAACATCTGAATACTATGAAGTCATGTTAAAAACATCTTGTTAAAAAAACATCTGAACACTATGAAGTCATTTGAAAAAAAACATCTGAATACTATGAAGTCATGTTGAAAACATCTGAATACTATGACATCATGTTGAAAACATCTGAATACTATGAAGTCATGTTAAAAACATCTGAATACTATGAAGTCATGTTAAAAAAACCTCTTAATACTTTGAAGTCATGTTGAAAGCATTTGAATACTATGAAGTCATGTTAAAAACATCTGAAATATATGAAGTCATGTTAAGAGCATCTGAATACTATGAAGTCATGTTACAAAAAAACATCAGAATACTATGAAGTCATGTTAAAAAACATCTGAATACTATGATGTCATGATAAAAACATCTGAATACTATGAAGTCATGTTAAAAAAACCTCTTAATACTTTGAAGTCATGTTGAAAGCATTTGAATACTATGAAGTCATGTTAAAAACATCTGAAATATATGAAATCATGTTAAAAGCATCTGAATACTATGAAGTCATGTTACAAAAAAACATCTGAATACTATGAAGTCATGTTAAAAACGTCTGATTAATATGAAGTCATGTTGAAAAGCTCTGAATGCTATAACATCAAGTTGAAAACATCTGAATACTATGAAATCATGTTGAAAACATCTGAATACTATGAAGTCATGTTGAAAAGCTCTGAATGCTATAACATCAAGTTGAAAACATCTGAATACATTGAAATCATGTTGAAAACATCTGAATACTATGAAGTCATGTTAAAAACATCTGAATACTATGAAGTCATGTTAAAAACATCTGAATACTATGAAGTCATGTTAAAAAAAACCTCTGAATACTTTGAAGTCATGTTGAAAGCATTTGAATACTATGAAGTCATGTTAAAAACATCTGAAATATATGAAATCATGTTAAAAGCATCTGAATACTATGAAGTCATGTTACAAAAAACATCTGAATACTATGAAGTCATGTTAAAAAACATCTTAATACTGTGATGTCATGATAAAAACATCTGAATACTATGAAATCATGTTGAAAACATCTGAATACTATGAAGTCATGTTAAAAACATCTGAATACTATGAAGTCATGTTAAAAACATCTGAATACTATGAAGTCATGTTAAAAAAACCTCTGAATACTTTGAAGTCATGTTGAAAGCATTTGAATACTATGAAGTCATGTTAAAAACATCTGAAATATATGAAGTCATGTTAAAAGCATCTGAATACTATGAAGTCATGTTACAAAAAAACATCTGAATACTATGAAGTCATGTTAAAAAACATCTGAATACTATGATGTCATGATAAAAACATCTGAATACTATGAAGTCATGTTAAAAACGTCTGATTAATATGAAGTGATGTTGAAAAGCTCTGAATGCTATAACATCAAGTTGAAAACATCTGAATACTATGAAATCATGTTGAAAACATCTGAATACTATGAAGTCATGTTAAAAACATCTGAATACTTTGAAGTCATGTTAAAAACATCTGAATACTATGAAGTCATGTTAAAAAAAACCTCTGAATACTTGGTCATGTTGAAAGTATTTGAATACTATGAAGTCATGTTAAAAACATCTGAAATATATGAAATCATGTTAAAAGCATCTGAATACTATGAAGTCATGTTACAAAAAAACATCTGAATACTATGAAGTCATGTTAAAAAAACATCTTAATACTGTGATGCCATGAGAAAAAAATCTGAATGCTATGAAATCATGTTGAAAACATCTGAATACTATGAAGTCATGTTAAAAACATCTGAATACTATGAAGTCATGTTAAAAACATCTGAATACTATGAAGTCATGTTAAAAAAACCTCTGAATACTTTGAAGTCATGTTGAAAGTATTTGAATACTATGAAGTCATGTTAAAAACATCTGAAATATATGAAGTCATGTTAAAAGCATCTGAATACTATGAAGTCATGTTACAAAAAAACATCTGAATACTATGAAGTCATGTTAAAAAAACATCTGAATACTATGATGTCATGATAAAAACATCTGAATACTATGAAGTCATGTTAAAAACATCTGATTAATATGAAGTCATGTTGAAAAGCTCTGAATGCTATAACATCAAGTTGAAAACATATTAATACTTTGAAGTCAAGATAATAAAAATCATCTGGATACTATGAAGTCATGTTAAAAAAACATCTGAATAATATGAAGTCATGTTGATAAGCTCTGAATGCTACAACATCTTGTTGAATACATCTAAATACTATGAAGTCATGTTGAAAAAACATCTGTATACTATGAAGTCATGTTGAAAAGCTCTGAATGCTATGATATCATGTTGAAAACATCTGAATACTATGAAGTCATGTTGAAAACATATTAATACTATGAAGTCAAGTTAAAAAAATCATCTGAATACTATGAAGTCATGTTAAAAAACATCTGAATACTTTGAAGTCATGTTGAAAGCATTTGAATACTATGAAGTCATGTTAAAAACATCTGAAATATATGAAGTCATGTTAAAAGCATCTGAATACTATGAAGTCATGTTACAAAAAACATCTGAATAATATGAAGTCATGTTAAAAACATCTGATTAATATGAAGTCATGTTGAAAAGCTCTGAATGCTATAACATCATGTTGAAAACATCTAAATACTATGAAGTCATGTTGAAAACCTCTTAATACTATGAAGTCATGTTAAAAACATCTTGTTAAAAAAACATCTGAACACTATGAAGTCATTTAAATAAAACATCTGAATACTATGAAGTCATGTTGAAAACATCTGAATACTATGACATCATGTTGATAACAACTGAATACTATGAAGTCATGTTGAAAAGCTCTGAATGCTATAACATCAAGTTGAAAACATCTGAATACATTGAAATCATGTTGAAAACATCTGAATACTATGAAGTCATGTTAAAAACATCTGAATACTATGAAGTCATGTTAAAAACATCTGAATACTATGAAGTCATGTTAAAAAAAACCTCTGAATACTTTGAAGTCATGTTGAAAGCATTTGAATACTATGAAGTCATGTTAAAAACATCTGAAATATATGAAATCATGTTAAAAGCATCTGAATACTATGAAGTCATGTTACAAAAAAACATCTGAATACTATGAAGTCATGTTAAAAAACATCTTAATACTGTGATGTCATGATAAAAACATCTGAATACTATGAAATCATGTTGAAAACATCTGAATACTATGAAGTCATGTTAAAAACATCTGAATACTATGAAGTCATGTTAAAAACATCTGAATACTATGAAGTCATGTTAAAAAAACCTCTGAATACTTTGAAGTCATGTTGAAAGCATTTGAATACTATGAAGTCATGTTAAAAACATCTGAAATATATGAAGTCATGTTAAAAGCATCTGAATACTATGAAGTCATGTTACAAAAAAACATCTGAATACTATGAAGTCATGTTAAAAAACATCTGAATACTATGATGTCATGATAAAAACATCTGAATACTATGAAGTCATGTTAAAAACGTCTGATTAATATGAAGTGATGTTGAAAAGCTCTGAATGCTATAACATCAAGTTGAAAACATCTGAATACTATGAAATCATGTTGAAAACATCTGAATACTATGAAGTCATGTTAAAAACATCTGAATACTTTGAAGTCATGTTAAAAACATCTGAATACTATGAAGTCATGTTAAAAAAAACCTCTGAATACTTGGTCATGTTGAAAGTATTTGAATACTATGAAGTCATGTTAAAAACATCTGAAATATATGAAATCATGTTAAAAGCATCTGAATACTATGAAGTCATGTTACAAAAAAACATCTGAATACTATGAAGTCATGTTAAAAAAACATCTTAATACTGTGATGTCATGAGAAAAAAATCTGAATGCTATGAAATCATGTTGAAAACATCTGAATACTATGAAGTCATGTTAAAAACATCTGAATACTATGAAGTCATGTTAAAAACATCTGAATACTATGAAGTCATGTTAAAAAAACCTCTGAATACTTTGAAGTCATGTTGAAAGCATTTGAATACTATGAAGTCATGTTAAAAACATCTGAAATATATGAAGTCATGTTAAAAGCATCTGAATACTATGAAGTCATGTTACAAAAAAACATCTGAATACTATGAAGTCATGTTAAAAAAACATCTGAATACTATGATGTCATGATAAAAACATCTGAATACTATGAAGTCATGTTAAAAACGTCTGATTAATATGAAGTCATGTTGAAAAGCTCTGAATGCTATAACATCAAGTTGAAAACATCTGAATACTATGAAATCATGTTGAAAACATCTGAATACTATGAAGTCATCTTAAAAACATCTGAATACTATGAAGTCATGTTAAAAACATCTGAATACTATGAAGTCATGTTAAAAAAACCTCTGAATACTTTGAAGTCATGTTGAAAGCATTTGAATACTATGAAGTCATGTTAAAAACATCTGAAATATATGAAATCATGTTAAAAGCATCTGAATACTATGAAGTCATGTTACAAAAAACATCTGAATACTATGAAGTCATGTTAAAAAACCATCTTAATACTGTGATGTCATGATAAAAACATCTGAATACTATGAAATCATGTTGAAAACATCTGAATGCTATGAAGTCATGTTAAAAACATCTGAATACTATGAAGTCATGTTAAAAACATCTGAATACTATGAAGTCATGTTAAAAACATCTGAATACTATGAAGTCATGTTAAAAAAAACCTCTGAATACTTTGAAGTCATGTTGAAAGCATTTGAATACTATGAAGTCATGTTAAAAACATCTGAAATATATGAAATCATGTTAAAAGCATCTGAATACTATGAAGTCATGTTACAAAAAAACATCTGAATACTATGAAGTCATGTTAAAAAACATCTTAATACTGTGATGTCATGATAAAAACATCTGAATACTATGAAATCATGTTAAAACATCTGAATACTATGAAGTCATGTTACAAAAAAACCTCTGAATACTATGAAGTCATGTTAAAAAACATCTGAATACTATGATGTCATGATAAAAACATCTGAATACTATGAAGTCATGTTAAAAACGTCTGATTAATATGAAGCCATGTTGAAAAGCTCTGAATGCTATAACATCAAGTTGAAAACATCTGAAATATATGAAATCATGTTAAAAGCATCTGAATACTATGAAGTCATGTTACAAAAAAACATCTGAATACTATGAAGTCATGTTAAAAAACATCTTAATACTGTGATGTCATAATAAAAACATCTGAATACTGTGATGTCATGATAAAAACATCTCAATACTATGAAGTCATGTTAAAAACGTCTGAACACTATGAAGTCATGTTAAAAACTTCTCATTAATATGAAGTCATGTTGAAAAGCTCTGAATGCTATAACATCAAGTTGAAAACATATTAATACTATGAAGTCAAGATAAAAAAAATCATCTGGATACTATGAAGTCATGTTAAAAAAACATCTGAATAAGAAGAAGTCATGTTAAAAACATCTGATTAATATGAAGTCATGTTGAAAAGCTCTGAATGCTATAACATCATGTTGAAAACATCTAAATACTATGAAGTCATGATAAAAACATCTGAATACTATGAAGTCATGTTAAAAACATCTGAATACTTTGAAGTCATGTTAAAAACATCTGAATACTATGAAGTCATGTTAAAAACATCTGAATACTATGAAGTCATGTTAAAAAAACCTCTGAATACTTTGAAGTCATGTTGAAAGCATTTGAATACTATGAAGTCATGTTAAAAACATCTGAAATATATGAAGTCATGTTAAAAGCATCTGAATACTATGAAGTCATGTTACAAAAAAACATCTGAATACTATGAAGTCATGTTAAAAAACATCTGAATACTATGATGTCATGATAAAAACATCTGAATACTATGAAGTCATGTTAAAAACGTCTGATTAATATGAAGTGATGTTGAAAAGCTCTGAATGCTATAACATCAAGGTGAAAACATCTGAATACTATGAAATCATGTTGAAAACATCTGAATACTATGAAGTCATGTTAAAAACATCTGAATACTTTGAAGTCATGTTAAAAACATCTGAATACTATGAAGTCATGTTAAAAAAAACCTCTGAATACTTGGTCATGTTGAAAGTATTTGAATACTATGAAGTCATGTTAAAAACATCTGAAATATATGAAATCATGTTAAAAGCATCTGAATACTATGAAGTCATGTTACAAAAAAACATCTGAATACTATGAAGTCATGTTAAAAAAACATCTTAATACTGTGATGCCATGAGAAAAAAATCTGAATGCTATGAAATCATGTTGAAAACATCTGAATACTATGAAGTCATGTTAAAAACATCTGAATACTATGAAGTCATGTTAAAAACATCTGAATACTATGAAGTCATGTTAAAAAAACCTCTGAATACTTTGAAGTCATGTTGAAAGCATTTGAATACTATGAAGTCATGTTAAAAACATCTGAAATATATGAAGTCATGTTAAAAGCATCTGAATACTATGAAGTCATGTTACAAAAAAACATCTGAATACTATGAAGTCATGTTAAAAAAACATCTGAATACTATGATGTCATGATAAAAACATCTGAATACTATGAAGTCATGTTAAAAACATCTGATTAATATGAAGTCATGTTGAAAAGCTCTGAATGCTATAACATCAAGTTGAAAACATATTAATACTTTGAAGTCAAGATAATAAAAATCATCTGGATACTATGAAGTCATGTTAAAAAAACATCTGAATAATATGAAGTCATGTTGATAAGCTCTGAATGCTACAACATCTTGTTGAATACATCTAAATACTATGAAGTCATGTTGAAAAAACATCTGTATACTATGAAGTCATGTTGAAAAGCTCTGAATGCTATGATATCATGTTGAAAACATCTGAATACTATGAAGTCATGTTGAAAACATATTAATACTATGAAGTCAAGTTAAAAAAATCATCTGAATACTATGAAGTCATGTTAAAAAAACATCTGAATACTTTGAAGTCATGTTGAAAGCATTTGAATACTATGAAGTCATGTTAAAAACATCTGAAATATATGAAGTCATGTTAAAAGCATCTGAATACTATGAAGTCATGTTACAAAAAACATCTGAATAATATGAAGTCATGTTAAAAACTTCTAAATACTATGAAGTCATGTTGAAAACCTCTTAATACTATGAAGTCATGTTAAAAACATCTTGTTAAAAAAACATCTGAACACTATGAAGTCATTTAAATAAAACATCTGAATACTATGAAGTCATGTTGAAAACATCTGAATACTATGACATCATGTTGATAACAACTGAATACTATGAAGTCATGTTGAAAAGCTCTGAATGCTATAACATCAAGTTGAAAACATCTGAATACATTGAAATCATGTTGAAAACATCTGAATACTATGAAGTCATGTTAAAAACATCTGAATACTATGAAGTCATGTTAAAAACATCTGAATACTATGAAGTCATGTTAAAAAAAACCTCTGAATACTTTGAAGTCATGTTGAAAGCATTTGAATACTATGAAGTCATGTTAAAAACATCTGAAATATATGAAATCATGTTAAAAGCATCTGAATACTATGAAGTCATGTTACAAAAAAACATCTGAATACTATGAAGTCATGTTAAAAAACATCTTAATACTGTGATGTCATGATAAAAACATCTGAATACTATGAAATCATGTTGAAAACATCTGAATACTATGAAGTCATGTTAAAAACATCTGAATACTATGAAGTCATGTTAAAAACATCTGAATACTATGAAGTCATGTTAAAAAAACCTCTGAATACTTTGAAGTCATGTTGAAAGCATTTGAATACTATGAAGTCATGTTAAAAACATCTGAAATATATGAAGTCATGTTAAAAGCATCTGAAAACTATGAAGTCATGTTACAAAAAAACATCTGAATACTATGAAGTCATGTTAAAAAACATCTGAATACTATGATGTCATGATAAAAACATCTGAATACTATGAAGTCATGTTAAAAACGTCTGATTAATATGAAGTGATGTTGAAAAGCTCTGAATGCTATAACATCAAGTTGAAAACATCTGAATACTATGAAATCATGTTGAAAACATCTGAATACTATGAAGTCATGTTAAAAACATCTGAATACTTTGAAGTCATGTTAAAAACATCTGAATACTATGAAGTCATGTTAAAAAAAACCTCTGAATACTTGGTCATGTTGAAAGTATTTGAATACTATGAAGTCATGTTAAAAACATCTGAAATATATGAAATCATGTTAAAAGCATCTGAATACTATGAAGTCATGTTACAAAAAAACATCTGAATACTATGAAGTCATGTTAAAAAAACATCTTAATACTGTGATGTCATGAGAAAAAAATCTGAATGCTATGAAATCATGTTGAAAACATCTGAATACTATGAAGTCATGTTAAAAACATCTGAATACTATGAAGTCATGTTAAAAACATCTGAATACTATGAAGTCATGTTAAAAAAACCTCTGAATACTTTGAAGTCATGTTGAAAGCATTTGAATACTATGAAGTCATGTTAAAAACATCTGAAATATATGAAGTCATGTTAAAAGCATCTGAATACTATGAAGTCATGTTACAAAAAAACATCTGAATACTATGAAGTCATGTTAAAAAAACATCTGAATACTATGATGTCATGATAAAAACATCTGAATACTATGAAGTCATGTTAAAAACGTCTGATTAATATGAAGTCATGTTGAAAAGCTCTGAATGCTATAACATCAAGTTGAAAACATCTGAATACTATGAAATCATGTTGAAAACATCTGAATACTATGAAGTCATCTTAAAAACATCTGAATACTATGAAGTCATGTTAAAAACATCTGAATACTATGAAGTCATGTTAAAAAAACCTCTGAATACTTTGAAGTCATGTTGAAAGCATTTGAATACTATGAAGTCATGTTAAAAACATCTGAAATATATGAAATCATGTTAAAAGCATCTGAATACTATGAAGTCATGTTACAAAAAACATCTGAATACTATGAAGTCATGTTAAAAAACCATCTTAATACTGTGATGTCATGATAAAAACATCTGAATACTATGAAATCATGTTGAAAACATCTGAATGCTATGAAGTCATGTTAAAAACATCTGAATACTATGAAGTCATGTTAAAAACATCTGAATACTATGAAGTCATGTTAAAAACATCTGAATACTATGAAGTCATGTTAAAAAAAACCTCTGAATACTTTGAAGTCATGTTGAAAGCATTTGAATACTATGAAGTCATGTTAAAAACATCTGAAATATATGAAATCATGTTAAAAGCATCTGAATACTATGAAGTCATGTTACAAAAAAACATCTGAATACTATGAAGTCATGTTAAAAAACATCTTAATACTGTGATGTCATGATAAAAACATCTGAATACTATGAAATCATGTTGAAAACATCTGAATACTATGAAGTCATGTTACAAAAAAACCTCTGAATACTATGAAGTCATGTTAAAAAACATCTGAATACTATGATGTCATGATAAAAACATCTGAATACTATGAAGTCATGTTAAAAACGTCTGATTAATATGAAGTCATGTTGAAAAGCTCTGAATGCTATAACATCAAGTTGAAAACATCTGAAATATATGAAATCATGTTAAAAGCATCTAAATACTATGAAGTCATGTTACAAAAAAACATCTGAATACTATGAAGTCATGTTAAAAAACATCTTAATACTGTGATGTCATAATAAAAACATCTGAATACTGTGATGTCATGATAAAAACATCTCAATACTATGAAGTCATGTTAAAAACGTCTGAACACTATGAAGTCATGTTAAAAACTTCTCATTAATATGAAGTCATGTTGAAAAGCTCTGAATGCTATAACATCAAGTTGAAAACATATTAATACTATGAAGTCAAGATAAAAAAAATCATCTGGATACTATGAAGTCATGTTAAAAAAACATCTGAATAAGAAGAAGTCATGTTAAAAACATCTGATTAATATGAAGTCATGTTGAAAAGCTCTGAATGCTATAACATCATGTTGAAAACATCTAAATACTATGAAGTCATGTTGAAAAAACATCTGTATACTATGAAGTCATGTTGAAAAGCTCTGAATGCTATGATATCATGTTGAAAACATCTGAATACTATGAAGTCATGTTGAAAACATATTAATACTATGAAGTCAAGTTAAAAAAAATCATCTGAATACTTTGAAGTCATGTTGAAAGCATTTGAATACTATGAAGTCATGTTAAAAACATCTGAAATATATGAAATCATGTTAAAAGCATCTGAATACTATGAAGTCATGTTACAAAAAAACATCTGAATACTATGAAGTCATGTTAAAAAACATCTTAATACTGTGATGTCATGATAAAAACATCTGAATACTATGAAATCATGTTGAAAACATCTGAATACTATGATGTCATGATAAAAACATCTGAAATATATGAAGTCATGTTAAAAGCATCTGAATACTATGAAGTCATGTTACAAAAAAACATCTGAATACTATGAAGTCATGTTAAAAAACATCTGAATACTATGATGTCATGATAAAAACATCTGAATACTATGAAGTCATGTTAAAAACGTCTGATTAATATGAAGTGATGTTGAAAAGCTCTGAATGCTATAACATCAAGTTGAAAACATCTGAATACTATGAAATCATGTTGAAAACATCTGAATACTATGAAGTCATGTTAAAAACATCTGAATACTTTGAAGTCATGTTAAAAACATCTGAATACTATGAAGTCATGTTAAAAAAAACCTCTGAATACTTGGTAATGTTGAAAGCATTTGAATACTATGAAGTCATGTTAAAAACATCTGAAATATATGAAATCATGTTAAAAGCATCTGAATACTATGAAGTCATGTTACAAAAAAACATCTGAATACTATGAAGTCATGTTAAAAAAACATCTTAATACTGTGATGTCATGAGAAAAAAATCTGAATGCTATGAAATCATGTTGAAAACATCTGAATACTATGAAGTCATGTTAAAAACATCTGAATACTATGAAGTCATGTTAAAAACATCTGAATACTATGAAGTCATGTTAAAAAAACCTCTGAATACTTTGAAGTCATGTTGAAAGCATTTGAATACTATGAAGTCATGTTAAAAACATCTGAAATATATGAAGTCATGTTAAAAGCATCTGAATACTATGAAGTCATGTTACAAAAAAACCTCTGAATACTATGAAGTCATGTTAAAAAACATCTGAATACTATGTTGTCATGATAAAAACATCTGAATACTATGAAGTCATGTTAAAAACGTCTGATTAATATGAAGTCATGTTGAAAAGCTCTGAATGCTATAACATCAAGTTGAAAACATCTGAAATATATGAAATCATGTTAAAAGCATCTGAATACTATGAAGTAATGTTACAAAAAAACATCTGAATACTATGAAGTCATGTTAAAAAACATCTTAATACTGTGATGTCATAATAAAAACATCTGAATACTGTGATGTCATGATAAAAACATCTCAATACTATGAAGTCATGTTAAAAACGTCTGAACACTATGAAGTCATGTTAAAAACTTCTCATTAATATGAAGTCATGTTGAAAAGCTCTGAATGCTATAACATCAAGTTGAAAACATATTAATACTATGAAGTCAAGATAAAAAAAATCATCTGGATACTATGAAGTCATGTTAAAAAAACATCTGAATAAGAAGAAGTCATGTTAAAAACATCTGATTAATATGAAGTCATGTTGAAAAGCTCTGAATGCTATAACATCATGTTGAAAACATCTAAATACTATGAAGTCATGTTGAAAAAACATCTGTATACTATGAAGTCATGTTGAAAAGCTCTGAATGCTATGATATCATGTTGAAAACATCTGAATACTATGAAGTCATGTTGAAAACATATTAATACTATGAAGTCAAGTTAAAAAAAATCATCTGAATACTATGAAGTCATGCTAAAAAAAACATCTGAATAATATGAAGTCATGTTAAAAACGTCTGATTAATATTAAGTCATGTTAAAAAAAACCTCTGAATACTTTGAAGTCATGTTATAAGCATTTGAATACTATGAAGTCATGTTAAAAACATCTGAAATATATGAAGTCATGTTAAAAGCATCTGAATACTATGAAGTCATGTTACAAAAAAACATCTGAATAATATGAAGTCATGTTAAAAACATCTGATTAATATGAAGTCATGTTGAAAAGCTCTGAATGCTATAACATCATGTTGAAAACATCTAAATACTATGAAGTCATGTTGAAAACCTCTTAATACTATGAAGTCATGTTAAAAACATCTTGTTAAAAAAACATCTGAACACTATGAAGTCATTTAAAAAAAACATCTGAATACTATGAAGTCATGCTGAAAACATCTGAATACTATGAAGTCATGTTAAAAACATCTGAATACTATGAAGTCATGTTAAAAACATCTGAATACTATGAAGTCATGTTAAAAACATCTGAATACTATGAAGTCATGTTAAAAAAACCCCTTAATACTTTGAAGTCATGTTGAAAGCATTTGAATACTATGAAGTCATGTTCAAAACATCTGAAATATATGAAGTCATGTTAAAAGCATCTGAATACTATGAAGTCATGTTACCAAAAAACATCTGAATACTATGATGTCATGATAAAAACATCTGAATACTATGAAGTCATGTTAAAAACGTCTGATTAATATGAAGTCATGTTAAAAAAACCTCTGAATACTTTGAAGTCATGTTGAAAGCATTTGAATACTATGAAGTCATGTTAAAAACATCTGAAATATATGAAGTCATGTTAAAAGCATCTGAATACTATGAAGTCATGTTACAAAAAACATCTGAATAATATGAAGTCATGTTAAAAACATCTGATTAATATGAAGTCATGTTGAAAAGCTCTGAATGCTATAACATCATGTTGAAAACATCTAAATACTATGAAGTCATGTTGAAAACCTCTTAATACTATGAAGTCATGTTAAAAACATCTTGTTAAAAAAACATCTGAACACTATGAAGTCATTTAAAAAAAACATCTGAATACTATGAAGTCATGTTGAAAACATCTGAATACTATGAAGTCATGTTAAAAAAACCTGTTAATACTTTGAAGTCATGTTGAAAGCATTTGAATACTATGAAGTCATGTTAAAAACATCTGAAATATATGAAGTCATGTTAAAAGCATCTGAATACTATGAAGTCATGTTACAAAAAAACAACTGAATACTATGAAGTCATGTTAAAAAACATCTGAATACTATGATGTCATGATAAAAACATCTGAATACTATGAAGTCATGTTAAAAAAACCTCTTAATACTTTGAAGTCATGTTGAAAGCATTTGAATACTATGAAGTCATGTTAAAAACATCTGAAATATATGAAATCATGTTAAAAGCATCTGAATACTATGAAGTCATGTTACAAAAAAACATCTGAATACTATGAAGTCATGTTAAAAACGTCTGATTAATATGAAGTCATGTTGAAAAGCTCTGAATGCTATAACATCAAGTTGAAAACATCTGAATACTATGAAATCATGTTGAAAACATCTGAATACTATGAAGTCATGTTAAAAACATCTGAATACTTTGAAGTCATGTTAAAAACATCTGAATACTATGAAGTCATGTTAAAAAAAACCTCTGAATACTTGGTCATGTTGAAAGCATTTGAATACTATGAAGTCATGTTAAAAACATCTGAAATATATGAAATCATGTTAAAAGCATCTGAATACTATGAAGTCATGTTACAAAAAAACATCTGAAATACTATGAAGTCATGTTAAAAAAACATCTTAATACTGTGATGTCATGATAAAAAAATCTGAATGCTATGAAATCATGTTGAAAACATCTGAATACTATGAAGTCATGTTAAAAACATCTGAATACTATGAAGTCATGTTAAAAACATCTGAATACTATGAAGTCATGTTAAAAAAACCTCTGAATACTTTGAAGTCATGTTGAAAGCATTTGAATACTATGAAGTCATGTTAAAAACATCTGAAATATATGAAGTCATGTTAAAAGCATCTGAATACTATGAAGTCATGTTACAAAAAAACCTCTGAATACTATGAAGTCATGTTAAAAAACATCTGAATACTATGATGTCATGATAAAAACATCTGAATACTATGAAGTCATGTTAAAAACGTCTGATTAATATGAAGTCATGTTGAAAAGCTCTGAATGCTATAACATCAAGTTGAAAACATCTGAATACTATGAAATCATGTTGAAAACATCTGAATACTATGAAATCATGTTGAAAACATCTGAATACTATGAAGTCATGTTAAAAACATCTGAATACTTTGAAGTCATGTTAAAAACATCTGAATACTATGAAGTCATGTTAAAAAAAACCTCTGAATACTTGGTCATGTGGAAAGCATTTGAATACTATGAAGTCATGTTAAAAACATCTGAAATATATGAAATCATGTTAAAAGCATCTGAATACTATGAAGTCATGTTACAAAAAAACATCTGAAATACTATGAAGTCATGTTAAAAAAACATCTTAATACTGTGATGTCATGATAAAAAAATCTGAATGCTATGAAATCATGTTGAAAACATCTGAATACTATGAAGTCATGTTAAAAACATCTGAATACTATGAAGTCATGTTAAAAACATCTGAATACTATGAAGTCATGTTAAAAAAACCTCTGAATACTTTGAAGTCATGTTGAAAGCATTTGAATACTATGAAGTCATGTTAAAAACATCTGAAATATATGAAGTCATGTTAAAAGCATCTGAATACTATGAAGTCATGTTACAAAAAAACCTCTGAATACTATGAAGTCATGTTAAAAAACATCTGAATACTATGATGTCATGATAAAAACATCTGAATACTATGAAGTCATGTTAAAAACGTCTGATTAATATGAAGTCATGTTGAAAAGCTCTGAATGCTATAACATCAAGTTGAAAACATCTGAATACTATGAAATCATGTTGAAAACATCTGAATACTATGAAGTCATCTTAAAAACATCTGAATACTATGAAGTCATGTTAAAAACATCTGAATACTATGAAGTCATGTTAAAAAAACCTCTGAATACTGTGATGTCATATTGAAAGCATTTGAATACTATGAAGTCATGTTAAAAACATCTGAAATATATGAAATCATGTTAAAAGCATCTGAATACTATGAAGTCATGTTACAAAAAAACATCTGAATACTATGAAGTCATGTTAAAAAAACATCTTAATACTATGAAGTCATGTTACAAAAAACATCTGAATAATATGAAGTCATGTTAAAAACATCTGATTAATATGAAGTCATGTTGAAAAGCTCTGAATGCTATAACATCATGTTGAAAACATCTAAATACTATGAAGTCATGTTGAAAACCTCTTAATACTATGAAGTCATGTTAAAAACATCTTGTTAAAAAAACATCTGAACACTATGAAGTCATTTAAAAAAAACATCTGAATACTATGAAGTCATGTTGAAAACATCTGAATACTATGACATCATGTTGAAAACATCTGAATACTATGAAGTCATGTTAAAAACATCTGAATACTATGAAGTCATGTTAAAAAAACCTCTTAATACTTTGAAGTCATGTTGAAAGCATTTGAATACTATGAAGTCATGTTAAAAACATTTGAAATATATGAAGTCATGTTAAAAGCATCTGAATACTATGAAGTCATGTTACAAAAAAACATCTGAATACTATGAAGTCATGTTAAAAAACATCTGAATACTATGATGTCATGATAAAAACATCTGAATACTATGAAGTCATGTTAAAAAAACCTCTTAATACTTTGAAGTCATGTTGAAATCATTTGAATACTATGAAGTCATGTTAAAAACATCTGAAATATATGAAATCATGTTAAAAGCATCTGAATACTATGAAGTCATGTTACAAAAAAACATCTGAATACTATGAAGTCATGTTAAAAACGTCTGATTAATATGAAGTCATGTTGAAAAGCTCTGAATGCTATAACATCAAGTTGAAAACATCTGAATACTATGAAATCATGTTGAAAACATCTGAATACTATGAAGTCATGTTAAAAACATCTGAATACTTTGAAGTCATGTTAAAAACATCTGAATACCATGAAGTCATGTTAAAAAAAACCTCTGAATACTTGGTCATGTTGAAAGCATTTGAATACTATGAAGTCATGTTAAAAACATCTGAAATATATGAAATCATGTTAAAAGCATCTGAATACTATGAAGTCATGTTACAAAAAAACATCTGAATACTATGAAGTCATGTTAAAAAAACATCTTAATACTGTGATGTCATGATAAAAAAATCTGAATGCTATGAAATCATGTTGAAAACATCTGAATACTATGAAGTCATGTTAAAAACATCTGAATACTATGAAGTCATGTTAAAAACATCTGAATACTATGAAGTCATGTTAAAAAAACCTCTGAATACTTTGAAGTCATGTTGAAAGCATTTGAATACTATGAAGTCATGTTAAAAACATCTGAAATATATGAAGTCATGTTAAAAGCATCTGAATACTATGAAGTCATGTTACAAAAAAACATCTGAATACTATGAAGTCATGTTAAAAAAACATCTGAATACTATGATGTCATGATAAAAACATCTGAATACTATGAAGTCATGTTAAAAACGTCTGATTAATAAGAAGTCATGTTGAAAAGCTCTGAATGCTATAACATCAAGTTGAAAACATCTGAATACTATGAAATCATGTTGAAAACATCTGAATACTATGAAGTCATCTTAAAAACATCTGAATACTATGAAGTCATGTTAAAAACATCTGAATACTATGAAGTCATGTTAAAAAAACCTCTGAATACTTTGAAGTCATATTGAAAGCATTTGAATACTATGAAGTCATGTTAAAAACATCTGAAATATATGAAATCATGTTAAAAGCATCTGAATACTATGAAGTCATGTTACAAAAAAACATCTGAATACTATGAAGTCATGTTAAAAAAACATCTTAATACTGTGATGTCATGATAAAAACATCTGAATACTATGAAGTCATGTTAAAAAAACATCTGAATACTATGATGTCATGATAAAAACATCTGAATACTATGAAGTCATGTTAAAAACGTCTGATTAATATGAAGTCATGTTGAAAAGCTCTGAATGCTATAACATCAAGTTGAAAACATCTGAATACTATGAAATCATGTTGAAAACATCTGAATACTATGAAGTCATGATAAAAACATCTCAATACTATGAAGTCATGTTAAAAACGTCTGAACACTATGAAGTCATGTTAAAAACTTCTCATTAATATGAAGTCATGTTTAAAAGCTCTGAATGCTATAACATCAAGTTGAAAACATATTAATACTATGAAGTCAAGATAAAAAAAATCATCTGGATACTATGAAGTCATGTTAAAAAAACATCTGAATAAGAAGAAGTCATGTTAAAAACATCTGATTAATATTAAGTCATGTTGAAAAGCTCTGAATGCTATAACATTATGTTGAAAACATCTAAATACTATGAAGTCATGTTGAAAAAACATCTGTATACTATGATGTCATGATAAAAACATCTGAATACTATGAAGTCATGTTAAAAACGTCTGATTAATATGAAGTCATGTTGAAAAGCTCTGAATGCTATAACATCAAGTTGAAAACATCTGAATACTATGAAATCATGTTGAAAACATCTGAATACTATGAAGTCATCTTAAAAACATCTGAATACTATGAAGTCATGTTAAAAACATCTGAAATATATGAAGTCATGTTAAAAGCATCTGAATACTATGAAGTCATGTTACAAAAAAACCTCTGAATACTATGAAGTCATGTTAAAAAACATCTGAATACTATGATGTCATGATAAAAACATCTGAATACTATGAAGTCATGTTAAAAACGTCTGATTAATATGAAGCCATGTTGAAAAGCTCTGAATGCTATAACATCAAGTTGAAAACATCTGAAATATATGAAATCATGTTAAAAGCATCTGAATACTATGAAGTCATGTTAAAAACATCTGAATACTATGAAGTCATGTTAAAAAACATCTTAATACTGTGATGTCATAATAAAAACATCTGAATACTGTGATGTCATGATAAAAACATCTCAATACTATGAAGTCATGTTAAAAACGTCTGAACACTATGAAGTCATGTTAAAAACTTCTCATTAATATGAAGTCATGTTGAAAAGCTCTGAATGCTATAACATCAAGTTGAAAACATATTAATACTATGAAGTCAAGATAAAAAAAATCATCTGGATACTATGAAGTCATGTTAAAAAAACATCTGAATAAGAAGAAGTCATGTTAAAAACATCTGATTAATATGAAGTCATGTTGAAAAGCTCTGAATGCTATAACATCATGTTGAAAACATCTAAATACTATGAAGTCATGTTGAAAAAACATCTGTATACTATGAAGTCATGTTGAAAATCTCTGAATGCTATGATATCATGTTGAAAACATCTGAATACTATGAAGTCATGTTGAAAACATATTAATACTATGAAGTCAAGTTAAAAAAAATCATCTGAATACTATGAAGTCATGTTAAAAAAACATCTGAATAATATGAAGTCATGTTAAAAACGTCTGATTAATATGAAGTCATGTTAAAAAAAACCTCTGAATACTTTGAAGTCATGTTATAAGCATTTGAATACTATGAAGTCATGTTAAAAACATCTGAAATATATGAAGTCATGTTAAAAGCATCTGAATACTATGAAGTCATGTTACAAAAAAACATCTGAATAATATGAAGTCATGTTAAAAACATCTGATTAATATGAAGTCATGTTGAAAAGCTCTGAATGCTATAACATCATGTTGAAAACATCTGAATACTATGAAATCATGTTGAAAACATCTGAATACTATGAAGTCATGTTAAAAACATCTGAATACTTTGAAGTCATGTTAAAAACATCTGAATACTATGAAGTCATGTTAAAAAAAACCTCTGAATACTTGGTCATGTTGAAAGCATTTGAATACTATGAAGTCATGTTAAAAACATCTGAAATATATGAAATCATGTTAAAAGCATCTGAATACTATGTATTCATGTTACAAAAAAACATCTGAATACTATGAAGTCATGTTAAAAAAACATCTTAATACTGTGATGTCATGATAAAAAAATCTGAATGCTATGAAATCATGTTGAAAACATCTGAATACTATGAAGTCATGTTAAAAACATCTGAATACTATGAAGTCATGTTAAAAACATCTGAATACTATGAAGTCATGTTAAAAAAACCTCTGAATACTTTGAAGTCATGTTGAAAGCATTTGAATACTATGAAGTCATGTTAAAAACATCTGAAATATATGAAGTCATGTTAAAAGCATCTGAATACTATGAAGTCATGTTACAAAAAAACATCTGAATACTATGAAGTCATGTTAAAAAAACATCTGAATACTATGATGTCATGATAAAAACATCTGATTAATATGAAGTCATGTTGAAAAGCTCTGAATGCTATAACATCATGTTGAAAACATCTAAATACTATGAAGTCATGTTGAAAACCTCTTAATACTATGAAGTCATGTTAAAAACATCTTGTTAAAAAAACATCTGAACACTATGAAGTCATTTAAAAAAAACATCTGAATACTATGAAGTCATGTTGAAAACATCTGAATACTATGACATCATGTTGAAAACATCTGAATACTATGAAGTCATGTTAAAAAATTCTGAATACTATGAAGTCATGTTAAAAAAACCTCTTAATACTTTGAAGTCATGTTGAAAGCATTTGAATACTATGAAGTCATGTTAAAAACATCTGAAATATATGAAGTCATGTTAAAAGCATCTGAATACTATGAAGTCATGTTACAAAAAAACATCTGAATACTATGAAGTCATGTTAAAAAACATCTGAATACTATGATGTCATGATAAAAACATCTGAATACTATGAAGTCATGTTAAAAAAACCTCTTAATACTTTGAAGTCATGTTGAAAGCATTTGAATACTATGAAGTCATGTTAAAAACATCTGAAATATATGAAATCATGTTAAAAGCATCTGAATACTATGAAGTCATGTTACAAAAAAACATCTGAATACTATGAAGTCATGTTAAAAACGTCTGATTAATATGAAGTCATGTTGAAAAGCTCTGAATGCTATAACATCAAGTTGAAAACATCTGAATACTATGAAATCATGTTGAAAACATCTGAATACTATGAAGTCATGTTAAAAACATCTGAATACTTTGAAGTCATGTTAAAAACATCTGAATACTATGAAGTCATGTTAAAAAAAACCTCTGAATACTTGGTCATGTTGAAAGCATTTGAATACTATGAAGTCATGTTAAAAACATCTGAAATATATGAAATCATGTTAAAAGCATCTGAATACTATGAAGTCATGTTACAAAAAAACATCTGAATACTATGAAGTCATGTTAAAAAAACATCTTAATACTGTGATGTCATGATAAAAAAATCTGAATGCTATGAAATCATGTTGAAAACATCTGAATACTATGAAGTCATGTTAAAAACATCTGAATACTATGAAGTCATGTTAAAAACATCTGAATACTATGAAGTCATGTTAAAAAAACCTCTGAATACTTTGAAGTCATGTTGAAAGCATTTGAATACTATGAAGTCATGTTAAAAACATCTGAAATATATGAAGTCATGTTAAAAGCATCTGAATACTATGAAGTCATGTTACAAAAAAACATCTGAATACTATGAAGTCATGTTAAAAAAACATCTGAATACTATGATGTCATGATAAAAACATCTGAATACTATGAAGTCATGTTAAAAACGTCTGATTAATAAGAAGTCATGTTGAAAAGCTCTGAATGCTATAACATCAAGTTGAAAACATCTGAATACTATGAAATCATGTTGAAAACATCTGAATACTATGAAGTCATCTTAAAAACATCTGAATACTATGAAGTCATGTTAAAAACATCTGAATACTATGAAGTCATGTTAAAAAAACCTCTGAATACTTTGAAGTCATATTGAAAGCATTTGAATACTATGAAGTCATGTTAAAAACATCTGAAATATATGAAATCATGTTAAAAGCATCTGAATACTATGAAGTCATGTTACAAAAAAACATCTGAATACTATGAAGTCATGTTAAAAAAACATCTTAATACTGTGATGTCATGATAAAAACATCTGAATACTATGAAGTCATGTTAAAAAAACATCTGAATACTATGATGTCATGATAAAAACATCTGAATACTATGAAGTCATGTTAAAAACGTCTGATTAATATGAAGTCATGTTGAAAAGCTCTGAATGCTATAACATCAAGTTGAAAACATCTGAATACTATGAAATCATGTTGAAAACATCTGAATACTATGAAGTCATGATAAAAACATCTCAATACTATGAAGTCATGTTAAAAACGTCTGAACACTATGAAGTCATGTTAAAAACTTCTCATTAATATGAAGTCATGTTGAAAAGCTCTGAATGCTATAACATCAAGTTGAAAACATATTAATACTATGAAGTCAAGATAAAAAAAAACATCTGGATACTATGAAGTCATGTTAAAAAAACACCTGAATAAGAAGAAGTCATGTTAAAAACATCTGATTAATATTAAGTCATGTTGAAAAGCTCTGAATGCTATAACATCATGTTGAAAACATCTAAATACTATGAAGTCATGTTGAAAAAACATCTGTATACTATGATGTCATGATAAAAACATCTGAATACTATGAAGTCATGTTAAAAACGTCTGATTAATATGAAGTCATGTTGAAAAGCTCTGAATGCTATAACATCAAGTTGAAAACATCTGAATACTATGAAATCATGTTGAAAACATCTGAATACTATGAAGTCATCTTAAAAACATCTGAATACTATGAAGTCATGTTAAAAACATCTGAAATATATGAAGTCATGTTAAAAGCATCTGAATACTATGAAGTCATGTTACAAAAAAACCTCTGAATACTATGAAGTCATGTTAAAAAACATCTGAATACTATGATGTCATGATAAAAACATCTGAATACTATGAAGTCATGTTAAAAACGTCTGATTAATATGAAGCCATGTTGAAAAGCTCTGAATGCTATAACATCAAGTTGAAAACATCTGAAATATATGAAATCATGTTAAAAGCATCTGAATACTATGAAGTCATGTTACAAAAAAACATCTGAATACTATGAAGTCATGTTAAAAAACATCTTAATACTGTGATGTCATAATAAAAACATCTGAATACTGTGATGTCATGATAAAAACATCTCAATACTATGAAGTCATGTTAAAAACGTCTGTACACTATGAAGTCATGTTAAAAACTTCTCATTAATATGAAGTCATGTTGAAAAGCTCTGAATGCTATAACATCAAGTTGAAAACATATTAATACTATGAAGTCAAGATAAAAAAAATCATCTGGATACTATGAAGTCATGTTAAAAAAACATCTGAATAAGAAGAAGTCATGTTAAAAACATCTGATTAATATGAAGTCATGTTGAAAAGCTCTGAATGCTATAACATCATGTTGAAAACATCTAAATACTATGAAGTCATGTTGAAAAAACATCTGTATACTATGAAGTCATGTTGAAAAGCTCTGAATGCTATGATATCATGTTGAAAACATCTGAATACTATGAAGTCATGTTGAAAACATATTAATACTATGAAGTCAAGTTAAAAAAAATCATCTGAATACTATGAAGTCATGTTAAAAAAAACATCTGAATAATATGAAGTCATGTTAAAAACGTCTGATTAATATGAAGTCATGTTAAAAAAAACCTCTGAATACTTTGAAGTCATGTTATAAGCATTTGAATACTATGAAGTCATGTTAAAAACATCTGAAATATATGAAGTCATGTTAAAAGCATCTGAATACTATGAAGTCATGTTACAAAAAAACATCTGAATAATATGAAGTCATGTTAAAAACATCTGATTAATATGAAGTCATGTTGAAAAGCTCTGAATGCTATAACATCATGTTGAAAACATCTGAATACTATGAAATCATGTTGAAAACATCTGAATACTATGAAGTCATGTTAAAAACATCTGAATACTTTGAAGTCATGTTAAAAACATCTGAATACTATGAAGTCATGTTAAAAAAAACCTCTGAATACTTGGTCATGTTGAAAGCATTTGAATACTATGAAGTCATGTTAAAAACATCTGAAATATATGAAATCATGTTAAAAGCATCTGAATACTATGTATTCATGTTACAAAAAAACATCTGAATACTATGAAGTCATGTTAAAAAAACATCTTAATACTGTGATGTCATGATAAAAAAATCTGAATGCTATGAAATCATGTTGAAAACATCTGAATACTATGAAGTCATGTTAAAAACATCTGAATACTATGAAGTCATGTTAAAAGCATCTGAATACTATGAAGTCATGTTACAAAAAAACATCTGAATACTATGAAGTCATGTTAAAAAAACATCTGAATACTATGATGTCATGATAAAAACATCTGAATACTATGAAGTCATGTTAAAAACGTCTGATTAATATGAAGTCATGTTGAAAAGCTCTGAATGCTATAACATCAAGTTGAAAACATCTGAATACTATGAAATCATGTTGAAAACATCTGAATACTATGAAGTCATCTTAAAAACATCTGAATACTATGAAGTCATGTTAAAAACATCTGAATACTATGAAGTCATGTTAAAAAAACCTCTGAATACTTTGAAGTCATATTGAAAGCATTTGAATACTATGAAGTCATGTTAAAAACATCTGAAATATATGAAATCATGTTAAAAGCATCTGAATACTATGAAGTCATGTTACAAAAAAACATCTGAATACTATGAAGTCATGTTAAAAAAACATCTTAATACTGTGATGTCATGATAAAAACATCCGAATACTATTAAATCATGTTGAAAACATCTGAATACTATGAAGTCATGTTAAAAACATCTGAATACTATGAAGTCATGTTAAAAACATCTGAATACTATGAAGTCATGTTAAAAAAACCTCTGAATACTTTGAAGTCATGTTGAAAGCATTTGAATACTATGAAGTCATGTTAAAAACATCTGAAATATATGAAGTCATGTTAAAAGCATCTGAATACTATGAAGTCATGTTACAAAAAAACCTCTGAATACTATGAAGTCATGTTAAAAAACATCTGAATACTATGATGTCATGATAAAAACATCTGAATACTATGAAGTCATGTTAAAAACGTCTGATTAATATGAAGCCATGTTAAAAAGCTCTGAATGCTATAACATCAAGTTGAAAACATCTGAAATATATGAAATCATGTTAAAAGCATCTGAATACTATGAAGTCATGTTAAAAAACATCTTAATACTGTGATGTCATAATAAAAACATCTGAATACTGTGATGTCATGATAAAAACATCTCAATACTATGAAGTCATGTTAAAAACGTCTGAACACTATGAAGTCATGTTAAAAACTTCTCATTAATATGAAGTCATGTTGAAAAGCTCTGAATGCTATAACATCAAGTTGAAAACATATTAATACTATGAAGTCAAGATAAAAAAAATCATCTGGATACTATGAAGTCATGTTGAAAAGCTCTGAATGCTATGATATCATGTTGAAAACATCTGAATACTATGAAGTCATGTTGAAAACATATTAATACTATGAAGTCAAGTTAAAAAAATCATCTGAATACTATGAAGTCATGTTAAAAAAAACATCTGAATAATATGAAGTCATGTTAAAAACGTCTGATTAATATGAAGTCATGTTAAAAAAAACCTCTGAATACTTTGAAGTCATGTTATAAGCATTTGAATACTATGAAGTCATGTTAAAAACATCTGAAATATATGAAGTCATGTTAAAAGCATCTGAATACTATGAAGTCATGTTACAAAAAAACATCTGAATAATATGAAGTCATGTTAAAAAAATCTGATTAATATGAAGTCATGTTGAAAAGCTCTGAATGCTATAACATCATGTTGAAAACATCTAAATACTATGAAGTCAAGTTGAAAACCTCTTAATACAATGAAGTCATGTTAAAAACATCTTGTTAAAAAAACATCTGAACACTATGAAGTCATTTAAAAAAAACATCTGAATACTATGAAGTCATGCTGAAAACATCTGAATACAATGACATCATGTTGAAAACATCTGAATACTATGAAGTCATGTTAAAAACATCTGACTACTATGAAGTCATGTTAAAAAAACCTCTTTATACTTTGAAGTCATGTTGAAAGCATTTGAATACTATGAAGTCATGTTAAAAACATCTGAAATATATGAAGTCATGTTGAAAAGCTCTGAATGCTATAACATCATGTTGAAAACATCTAAATACTATGAAGTCATGTTGAAAACCTCTTAATACTATGAAGTCATGTTAAAAACATCTTGTTAAAAAAACATCTGAACACTATGAAGTCATTTAAAAAAAACATCTGAATACTATGAAGTCATGTTGAAAACATCTGAGTACTATGAAGTCATGTTGAAAAAAACCTCTGAATACTTTGAAGTCATGTTGAAAGCATTTGAATACTATGAAGTCATGTTAAAAACATCTGAATACTATGAAGTCATGTTAAAAACATCTGAAATATATGAAGTCATGTTAAAAGCATCTGAATACTATGAAGTCATGTTACCAAAAAACATCTGAATACTATGAAGTCATGTTAAAAAACATCTGAATACTATGATGTCATGATAAAAACATCTGAATACTATGAAGTCATGTTAAAAACGTCTGATTAATATGAAGTCATGTTAAAAAAACCTCTGAATACTTTGAAGTCATGTTGAAAGCATTTGAATACTATGAAGTCATGTTAAAAACATCTGAAATATATGAAGTCATGTTAAAAGCATCTGAATACTATGAAGCCATGTTACAAAAAACATCTGAATAATATGAAGTCATGTTAAAAATATCTGATTAATATGAAGTCATGTTGAAAAGCTCTGAATGCTATAACATCATGTTGAAAACATCTAAATACTATGAAGTCATGTTGAAAACCTCTTAATACTATGAAGTCATGTTAAAAACATCTTGTTAAAAAAACATCTGAACACTATGAAGTCATTTAAAAAAACATCTGAATACTATGAAGTCATGTTGAAAACATCTGAATACTATGACATCATGTTGAAAACATCTGAATACTATGAAGTCATGTTAAAAACATCTGAATACTATGAAGTCATGTTAAAAAAACCTCTTAATACTTTGAAGTCATGTTGAAAGCATTTGAATACTATGAAGTCATGTTAAAAACATCTGAAATATATGAAATCATGTTAAAAGCATTTGAATACTATGAAGTCATGTTACAAAAAAACATCTGAATACTATGAAGTCATGTTAAAAACGTCTGATTAATATGAAGTCATGTTGAAAAGCTCTGAATGCTATAACATCAAGTTGAAAACATCTGAATACTATGAAATCATGTTAAAAACATCTGAATACTATGAAGTCATGTTAAAAAAAACCTCTGAATACTTTGAAGTCATGTTGAAAGCATTTGAATACTATGAAGTCATGTTAAAAACATCTGAAATATATGAAATCATGTTAAAAGCATCTGAATACTATGAAGTCATGTTACAAAAAAACATCTGAATACTATGAAGTCATGTTAAAAAACATCTTAATACTGTGATGTCATGATAAAAACATCTGAATACTATGAAATCATGTTGAAAACATCTGAATACTATGAAGTCATGTTAAAAACATCTGAATATTATGAAGCCATGTTAAAAACATCTGAATACTATGAAGTCATGATAAAAAAACCTCTGAATACTTTGAAGTCATGTTGAAAGCATTTGAATACTATGAAGTCATGTTAAAAACATCTGAAATATATGAAGTCATTTTAAAAGCATCTGAATACTATGAAGTCATGTTACAAAAAAACATCTGAATACTATGAAGTCATGTTAAAAAACATCTGAATACTATGATGTCATGATAAAAACATCTGAATACTATGAAGTCATGTTAAAAAAACCTCTTAATACTTTGAAGTCATGTTGAAAGCATTTGAATACTATGAAGTCATGTTAAAAACATCTGAAATATATGAAATCATGTTAAAAGCATCTGAATACTATGAAGTCATGTTACAAAAAAACATCTGAATACTATGAAGTCATGTTAAAAAAACATCTTAATACTGTGATGTCATGATAAAAAAATCTGAATGCTATGAAATCATGTTGAAAACATCTGAATACTATGAAGTCATGTTAAAAACATCTGAATACTATGAAGTCATGTTAAAAACATCTGAATACTATGAAGTCATGTTAAAAAAACCTCTGAATACTTTGAAGTCATGTTGAAAGCATTTGAATACTATGAAGTCATGTTAAAAACATCTGAAATATATGAAGTCATGTTAAAAGCATCTGAATACTATGAAGTCATGTTACAAAAAAACATCTGAATACTATGAAGTCATGTTAAAAAAACATCTGAATACTATGATGTCATGATAAAAACATCTGAATACTATGAAGTCATGTTAAAAACGTCTGATTAATATGAAGTCATGTTGAAAAGCTCTGAATGCTATAACATCAAGTTGAAAACATCTGAATACTATGAAATCATGTTGAAAACATCTGAATACTATGAAGTCATCTTAAAAACATCTGAATACTATGAAGTCATGTTAAAAACATCTGAATACTATGAAGTCATGTTAAAAAAACCTCTGAATACTTTGAAGTCATGTTGAAAGCATTTGAATACTATGAAGTCATGTTAAAAAACATATGAATACTATGATGTCATGATAAAAACATCTGAATACTATGAAGTCATGTTAAAAACGTCTGATTAATATGAAGTCATGTTGAAAAGCTCTGAATGCTATAACATCAAATTGAAAACATCTGAAATATATGAAATCATGTTAAAAGCATCTGAATACTATGAAGTCATGTTACAAAAAAACATCTGAATACTATGAAGTCATGTTAAAAAACATCTTAATACTGTGATGTCATAATAAAAACATCTGAATACTGTGATGTCATGATAAAAACATCTCAATACTATGAAGTCATGTTAAAAACGTCTGAACACTATGAAGTCATGTTAAAAACTTCTCATTAATATGAAGTCATGTTGAAAAGCTCTGAATGCTATAACATCAAGTTGAAAACATATTAATACTATGAAGTCAAGATAAAAAAAATCATCTGGATACTATGAAGTCATGTTAAAAAAACATCTGAATAAGAAGAAGTCATGTTAAAAACATCTGATTAATATGAAGTCATGTTGAAAAGCTCTGAATGCTATAACATCATGTTGAAAACATCTAAATACTATGAAGTCATGTTGAAAAAACATCTGTATACTATGAAGTCATGTTGAAAAGCTCTGAATGCTATGATATCATGTTGAAAACATCTGAATACTATGAAGTCATGTTGAAAACATATTAATACTATGAAGTCAAGTTAAAAAAAATCATCTGAATACTATGAAGTCATGTTAAAAAAAACATCTGAATAATATGAAGTCATGTTAAAAACGTCTGATTAATATGAAGTCATGTTAAAAAAAAACCTCTGAATACTTTGAAGTCATGTTATAAGCATTTGAATACTATGAAGTCATGTTAAAAACATCTGAAATATATGAAGTCATGTTAAAAGCATCTGAATACTATGAAGTCATGTTAAAAAAAACATCTGAATAATATGAAGTCATGTTAAAAACGTCTGATTAATATGAAGTCATGTTAAAAAAAAACCTCTGAATACTTTGAAGTCATGTTATAAGCATTTGAATACTATGAAGTCATGTTAAAAACATCTGAAATATATGAAGTCATGTTAAAAGCATCTGAATACTATGAAGTATTGTTACAAAAAAACATCTGAATAATATGAAGTCATGTTAAAAACATCTGATTAATATGAAGTCATGTTGAAAAGCTCTGAATGCTATAACATCATGTTGAAAACATCTAAATACTATGAAGTCATGTTGAAAACCTCTTAATACTATGAAGTCATGTTAAAAACATCTTGTTAAAAAAACATCTGAACACTATGAAGTCATTTAAAAAAACATCTGAATACTATGAAGTCATGCTGAAAACATCTGAATACTATGACATCATGTTGAAAACATCTGAATACTATGAAGTCATGTTAAAAACATCTGAATACTATGAAGTCATGTTAAAAAAACCTCTTAATACTTTGAAGTCATTTTGAAAGCATTTGAATACTATGAAGTCATGTTAAAAACATCTGAAATATATGAAGTCATGTTGAAAAGCTCTGAATGCTATAACATCATGTTGAAAACATCTAAATACTATGAAGTCATGTTGAAAACCTCTTAATACTATGAAGTCATGTTAAAAACATCTTGTTAAAAAAACATCTGAACACTATGAAGTCATTTAAAAAAAACATCTGAATACTATGAAGTCATGTTGAAAACATCTGAGTACTATGAAGTCATGTTGAAAAAAACCTCTGAATACTTTGAAGTCATGTTGAAAGCATTTGAATACTATGAAGTCATGTTAAAAACATCTGAATACTATGAAGTCATGTTAAAAACATCTGAAATATATGAAGTCATGTTAAAAGCATCTGAATACTATGAAGTCATGTTACCAAAAAACATCTGAATACTATGAAGTCATGTTAAAAAACATCTGAATACTATGATGTCATGATAAAAACATCTGAATACTATGAAGTCATGTTAAAAACGTCTGATTAATATGAAGTAATGTTAAAAAAACCTCTGAATACTTTGAAGTCATGTTGAAAGCATTTGAATACTATGAAGTCATGTTAAAAACATCTGAAATATATGAAGTCATGTTAAAAGCATCTGAATACTATGAAGCCATGTTACAAAAAACATCTGAATAATATGAAGTCATGTTAAAAATATCTGATTAATATGAAGTCATGTTGAAAAGCTCTGAATGCTATAACATCATGTTGAAAACATCTAAATACTATGAAGTCATGTTGAAAACCTCTTAATACTATGAAGTCATGTTAAAAACATCTTGTTAAAAAAACATCTGAACACTATGAAGTCATTTAAAAAAACATCTGAATACTATGAAGTCATGTTGAAAACATCTGAATACTATGACATCATGTTGAAAACATCTGAATACTATGAAGTCATGTTAAAAACATCTGAATACTATGAAGTCATGTTAAAAAAACCTCTTAATACTTTGAAGTCATGTTGAAAGCATTTGAATACTATGAAGTCATGTTAAAAACATCTGAAATATATGAAATCATGTTAAAAGCATTTGAATACTATGAAGTCATGTTACAAAAAAACATCTGAATACTATGAAGTCATGTTAAAAACGTCTGATTAATATGAAGTCATGTTGAAAACATCTGAATGCTATAACATCAAGTTGAAAACATCTGAATACTATGAAATCATGTTAAAAACATCTGAATACTATGAAGTCATGTTAAAAAAAACCTCTGAATACTTTGAAGTCATGTTGAAAGCATTTGAATACTATGAAGTCATGTTAAAAACATCTGAAATATATGAAATCATGTTAAAAGCATCTGAATACTATGAAGTCATGTTACAAAAAAACATCTGAATACTATGAAGTCATGTTAAAAAACATCTTAATACTGTGATGTCATGATAAAAACATCTGAATACTATGAAATCATGTTGAAAACATCTGAATACTATGAAGTCATGTTAAAAACATCTGAATATTATGAAGCCATGTTAAAAACATCTGAATACTATGAAGTCATGATAAAAAAACCTCTGAATACTTTGAAGTCATGTTGAAAGCATTTGAATACTATGAAGTCATGTTAAAAACATCTGAAATATATGAAGTCATTTTAAAAGCATCTGAATACTATGAAGTCATGTTACAAAAAAACATCTGAATACTATGAAGTCATGTTAAAAAACATCTGAATACTATGATGTCATGATAAAAACATCTGAATACTATGAAGTCATGTTAAAAAAACCTCTTAATACTTTGAAGTCATGTTGAAAGCATTTGAATACTATGAAGTCATGTTAAAAACATCTGAAATATATGAAATCATGTTAAAAGCATCTGAATACTATGAAGTCATGTTACAAAAAAACATCTGAATACTATGAAGTCATGTTAAAAAAACATCTTAATACTGTGATGTCATGATAAAAAAATCTGAATGCTATGAAATCATGTTGAAAACATCTGAATACTATGAAGTCATGTTAAAAACATCTGAATACTATGAAGTCATGTTAAAAACATCTGAATACTATGAAGTCATGTTAAAAAAACCTCTGAATACTTTGAAGTCATGTTAAAAAACATCTGAATACTATGATGTCATGATAAAAACATCTGAATACTATGAAGTCATGTTAAAAACGTCTGATTAATATGAAGTGATGTTGAAAAGCTCTGAATGCTATAACATCAAGTTGAAAACATCTGAATACTATGAAATCATGTTGAAAACATCTGAATACTATGAAGTCATGTTAAAAACATCTGAATACTTTGAAGTCATGTTAAAAACATCTGAATACTATGAAGTCATGTTAAAAAAAACCTCTGAATACTTGGTCATGTTGAAAGCATTTGAATACTATGAAGTCATGTTAAAAACATCTGAAATATATGAAATCATGTTAAAAGCATCTGAATACTATGAAGTCATGTTACAAAAAAACATCTGAATACTATGAAGTCATGTTAAAAAAACATCTTAATACTGTGATGTCATGAGAAAAAAATCTGAATGCTATGAAATCATGTTGAAAACATCTGAATACTATGAAGTCATGTTAAAAACATCTGAATACTATGAAGTCATGTTAAAAACATCTGAATACTATGAAGTCATGTTAAAAAAACCTCTGAATACTTTGAAGTCATGTTGAAAGCATTTGAATACTATGAAGTCATGTTAAAAACATCTGAAATATATGAAGTCATGTTAAAAGCACCTGAATACTATGAAGTCATGTTACAAAAAAACCTCTGAATACTATGAAGTCATGTTAAAAAACATCTGAATACTATGTTGTCATGATAAAAACATCTGAATACTATGAAGTCATGTTAAAAACGTCTGATTAATATGAAGTCATGTTGAAAAGCTCTGAATGCTATAACATCAAGTTGAAAACATCTGAAATATATGAAATCATGTTAAAAGCATCTGAATACTATGAAGTAATGTTACAAAAAAACATCTGAATACTATGAAGTCATGTTAAAAAACATCTTAATACTGTGATGTCATAATAAAAACATCTGAATACTGTGATGTCATGATAAAAACATCTCAATACTATGAAGTCATGTTAAAAACGTCTGAACACTATGAAGTCATGTTAAAAACTTCTCATTAATATGAAGTCATGTTGAAAAGCTCTGAATGCTATAACATCAAGTTGAAAACATATTAATACTATGAAGTCAAGATAAAAAAAATCATCTGGATACTATGAAGTCATGTTAAAAAAACATCTGAATAAGAAGAAGTCATGTTAAAAACATCTGATTAATATGAAGTCATGTTGAAAAGCTCTGAATGCTATAACATCATGTTGAAAACATCTAAATACTATGAAGTCATGTTGAAAAAACATCTGTATACTATGAAGTCATGTTGAAAAGCTCTGAATGCTATGATATCATGTTGAAAACATCTGAATACTATGAAGTCATGTTGAAAACATATTAATACTATGAAGTCAAGTTAAAAAAAATCATCTGAATACTATGAAGTCATGCTAAAAAAAACATCTGAATAATATGAAGTCATGTTAAAAACGTCTGATTAATATTAAGTCATGTTAAAAAAAACCTCTGAATACTTTGAAGTCATGTTATAAGCATTTGAATACTATGAAGTCATGTTAAAAACATCTGAAATATATGAAGTCATGTTAAAAGCATCTGAATACTATGAAGTCATGTTACAAAAAAACATCTGAATAATATGAAGTCATGTTAAAAACATCTGATTAATATGAAGTCATGTTGAAAAGCTCTGAATGCTATAACATCATGTTGAAAACATCTAAATACTATGAAGTCATGTTGAAAACCTCTTAATACTATGAAGTCATGTTAAAAACATCTTGTTAAAAAAACATCTGAACACTATGAAGTCATTTAAAAAAAACATCTGAATACTATGAAGTCATGCTGAAAACATCTGAATACTATGAAGTCATGTTAAAAACATCTGAATACTATGAAGTCATGTTAAAAACATCTGAATACTATGAAGTCATGTTAAAAACATCTGAATACTATGAAGTCATGTTAAAAAAACCCCTTAATACTTTGAAGTCATGTTGAAAGCATTTGAATACTATGAAGTCATGTTCAAAACATCTGAAATATATGAAGTCATGTTAAAAGCATCTGAATACTATGAAGTCATGTTACCAAAAAACATCTGAATACTATGATGTCATGATAAAAACATCTGAATACTATGAAGTCATGTTAAAAACGTCTGATTAATATGAAGTCATGTTAAAAAAACCTCTGAATACTTTGAAGTCATGTTGAAAGCATTTGAATACTATGAAGTCATGTTAAAAACATCTGAAATATATGAAGTCATGTTAAAAGCATCTGAATACTATGAAGTCATGTTACAAAAAACATCTGAATAATATGAAGTCATGTTAAAAACATCTGATTAATATGAAGTCATGTTGAAAAGCTCTGAATGCTATAACATCATGTTGAAAACATCTAAATACTATGAAGTCATGTTGAAAACCTCTTAATACTATGAAGTCATGTTAAAAACATCTTGTTAAAAAAACATCTGAACACTATGAAGTCATTTAAAAAAAACATCTGAATACTATGAAGTCATGTTGAAAACATCTGAATACTATGAAGTCATGTTAAAAAAACCTGTTAATACTTTGAAGTCATGTTGAAAGCATTTGAATACTATGAAGTCATGTTAAAAACATCTGAAATATATGAAGTCATGTTAAAAGCATCTGAATACTATGAAGTCATGTTACAAAAAAACAACTGAATACTATGAAGTCATGTTAAAAAACATCTGAATACTATGATGTCATGATAAAAACATCTGAATACTATGAAGTCATGTTAAAAAAACCTCTTAATACTTTGAAGTCATGTTGAAAGCATTTGAATACTATGAAGTCATGTTAAAAACATCTGAAATATATGAAATCATGTTAAAAGCATCTGAATACTATGAAGTCATGTTACAAAAAAACATCTGAATACTATGAAGTCATGTTAAAAACGTCTGATTAATATGAAGTCATGTTGAAAAGCTCTGAATGCTATAACATCAAGTTGAAAACATCTGAATACTATGAAATCATGTTGAAAACATCTGAATACTATGAAGTCATGTTAAAAACATCTGAATACTTTGAAGTCATGTTAAAAACATCTGAATACTATGAAGTCATGTTAAAAAAAACCTCTGAATACTTGGTCATGTTGAAAGCATTTGAATACTATGAAGTCATGTTAAAAACATCTGAAATATATGAAATCATGTTAAAAGCATCTGAATACTATGAAGTCATGTTACAAAAAAACATCTGAAATACTATGAAGTCATGTTAAAAAAACATCTTAATACTGTGATGTCATGATAAAAAAATCTGAATGCTATGAAATCATGTTGAAAACATCTGAATACTATGAAGTCATGTTAAAAACATCTGAATACTATGAAGTCATGTTAAAAACATCTGAATACTATGAAGTCATGTTAAAAAAACCTCTGAATACTTTGAAGTCATGTTGAAAGCATTTGAATACTATGAAGTCATGTTAAAAACATCTGAAATATATGAAGTCATGTTAAAAGCATCTGAATACTATGAAGTCATGTTACAAAAAAACCTCTGAATACTATGAAGTCATGTTAAAAAACATCTGAATACTATGATGTCATGATAAAAACATCTGAATACTATGAAGTCATGTTAAAAACGTCTGATTAATATGAAGTCATGTTGAAAAGCTCTGAATGCTATAACATCAAGTTGAAAACATCTGAATACTATGAAATCATGTTGAAAACATCTGAATACTATGAAATCATGTTGAAAACATCTGAATACTATGAAGTCATGTTAAAAACATCTGAATACTTTGAAGTCATGTTAAAAACATCTGAATACTATGAAGTCATGTTAAAAAAAACCTCTGAATACTTGGTCATATTGAAAGCATTTGAATACTATGAAGTCATGTTAAAAACATCTGAAATATATGAAATCATGTTAAAAGCATCTGAATACTATGAAGTCATGTTACAAAAAAACATCTGAAATACTATGAAGTCATGTTAAAAAAACATCTTAATACTGTGATGTCATGATAAAAAAATCTGAATGCTATGAAATCATGTTGAAAACATCTGAATACTATGAAGTCATGTTAAAAACATCTGAATACTATGAAGTCATGTTAAAAACATCTGAATACTATGAAGTCATGTTAAAAAAACCTCTGAATACTTTGAAGTCATGTTGAAAGCATTTGAATACTATGAAGTCATGTTAAAAACATCTGAAATATATGAAGTCATGTTAAAAGCATCTGAATACTATGAAGTCATGTTACAAAAAAACCTCTGAATACTATGAAGTCATGTTAAAAAACATCTGAATACTATGATGTCATGATAAAAACATCTGAATACTATGAAGTCATGTTAAAAACGTCTGATTAATATGAAGTCATGTTGAAAAGCTCTGAATGCTATAACATCAAGTTGAAAACATCTGAATACTATGAAATCATGTTGAAAACATCTGAATACTATGAAGTCATCTTAAAAACATCTGAATACTATGAAGTCATGTTAAAAACATCTGAATACTATGAAGTCATGTTAAAAAAACCTCTGAATACTGTGATGTCATATTGAAAGCATTTGAATACTATGAAGTCATGTTAAAAACATCTGAAATATATGAAATCATGTTAAAAGCATCTGAATACTATGAAGTCATGTTACAAAAAAACATCTGAATACTATGAAGTCATGTTAAAAAAACATCTTAATACTATGAAGTCATGTTACAAAAAACATCTGAATAATATGAAGTCATGTTAAAAACATCTGATTAATATGAAGTCATGTTGAAAAGCTCTGAATGCTATAACATCATGTTGAAAACATCTAAATACTATGAAGTCATGTTGAAAACCTCTTAATACTATGAAGTCATGTTAAAAACATCTTGTTAAAAAAACATCTGAACACTATGAAGTCATTTAAAAAAAACATCTGAATACTATGAAGTCATGTTGAAAACATCTGAATACTATGACATCATGTTGAAAACATCTGAATACTATGAAGTCATGTTAAAAACATCTGAATACTATGAAGTCATGTTAAAAAAACCTCTTAATACTTTGAAGTCATGTTGAAAGCATTTGAATACTATGAAGTCATGTTAAAAACATTTGAAATATATGAAGTCATGTTAAAAGCATCTGAATACTATGAAGTCATGTTACAAAAAAACATCTGAATACTATGAAGTCATGTTAAAAAACATCTGAATACTATGATGTCATGATAAAAACATCTGAATACTATGAAGTCATGTTAAAAAAATCTCTTAATACTTTGAAGTCATGTTGAAAGCATTTGAATACTATGAAGTCATGTTAAAAACATCTGAAATATATGAAATCATGTTAAAAGCATCTGAATACTATGAAGTCATGTTACAAAAAAACATCTGAATACTATGAAGTCATGTTAAAAACGTCTGATTAATATGAAGTCATGTTGAAAAGCTCTGAATGCTATAACATCAAGTTGAAAACATCTGAATACTATGAAATCATGTTGAAAACATCTGAATACTATGAAGTCATGTTAAAAACATCTGAATACTTTGAAGTCATGTTAAAAACATCTGAATACTATGAAGTCATGTTAAAAAAAACCTCTGAATACTTGGTCATGTTGAAAGCATTTGAATACTATGAAGTCATGTTAAAAACATCTGAAATATATGAAATCATGTTAAAAGCATCTGAATACTATGAAGTCATGTTACAAAAAAACATCTGAATACTATGAAGTCATGTTAAAAAAACATCTTAATACTGTGATGTCATGATAAAAAAATCTGAATGCTATGAAATCATGTTGAAAACATCTGAATACTATGAAGTCATGTTAAAAACATCTGAATACTATGAAGTCATGTTAAAAACATCTGAATACTATGAAGTCATGTTAAAAAAACCTCTGAATACTTTGAAGTCATGTTGAAAGCATTTGAATACTATGAAGTCATGTTAAAAACATCTGAAATATATGAAGTCATGTTAAAAGCATCTGAATACTATGAAGTCATGTTACAAAAAAACATCTGAATACTATGAAGTCATGTTAAAAAAACATCTGAATACTATGATGTCATGATAAAAACATCTGAATACTATGAAGTCATGTTAAAAACGTCTGATTAATAAGAAGTCATGTTGAAAAGCTCTGAATGCTATAACATCAAGTTGAAAACATCTGAATACTATGAAATCATGTTGAAAACATCTGAATACTATGAAGTCATCTTAAAAACATCTGAATACTATGAAGTCATGTTAAAAACATCTGAATACTATGAAGTCATGTTAAAAAAACCTCTGAATACTTTGAAGTCATATTGAAAGCATTTGAATACTATGAAGTCATGTTAAAAACATCTGAAATATATGAAATCATGTTAAAAGCATCTGAATACTATGAAGTCATGTTACAAAAAAACATCTGAATACTATGAAGTCATGTTAAAAAAACATCTTAATACTGTGATGTCATGATAAAAACATCTGAATACTATGAAGTCATGTTAAAAAAACATCTGAATACTATGATGTCATGATAAAAACATCTGAATACTATGAAGTCATGTTAAAAACGTCTGATTAATATGAAATCATGTTGAAAAGCTCTGAATGCTATAACATCAAGTTGAAAACATCTGAATACTATGAAATCATGTTGAAAACATCTGAATACTATGAAGTCATGATAAAAACATCTCAATACTATGAAGTCATGTTAAAAACGTCTGAACACTATGAAGTCATGTTAAAAACTTCTCATTAATATGAAGTCATGTTTAAAAGCTCTGAATGCTATAACATCAAGTTGAAAACATATTAATACTATGAAGTCAAGATAAAAAAAATCATCTGGATACTATGAAGTCATGTTAAAAAAACATCTGAATAAGAAGAAGTCATGTTAAAAACATCTGATTAATATTAAGTCATGTTGAAAAGCTCTGAATGCTATAACATTATGTTGAAAACATCTAAATACTATGAAGTCATGTTGAAAAAACATCTGTATACTATGATGTCATGATAAAAACATCTGAATACTATGAAGTCATGTTAAAAACGTCTGATTAATATGAAGTCATGTTGAAAAGCTCTGAATGCTATAACATCAAGTTGAAAACATCTGAATACTATGAAATCATGTTGAAAACATCTGAATACTATGAAGTCATCTTAAAAACATCTGAATACTATGAAGTCATGTTAAAAACATCTGAAATATATGAAGTCATGTTAAAAGCATCTGAATACTATGAAGTCATGTTACAAAAAAACCTCTGAATACTATGAAGTCATGTTAAAAAACATCTGAATACTATGATGTCATGATAAAAACATCTGAATACTATGAAGTCATGTTAAAAACGTCTGATTAATATGAAGCCATGTTGAAAAGCTCTGAATGCTATAACATCAAGTTGAAAACATCTGAAATATATGAAATCATGTTAAAAGCATCTGAATACTATGAAGTCATGTTACAAAAAAACATCTGAATACTATGAAGTCATGTTAAAAAACATCTTAATACTGTGATGTCATAATAAAAACATCTGAATACTGTGATGTCATGATAAAAACATCTCAATACTATGAAGTCATGTTAAAAACGTCTGAACACTATGAAGTCATGTTAAAAACTTCTCATTAATATGAAGTCATGTTGAAAAGCTCTGAATGCTATAACATCAAGTTGAAAACATATTAATACTATGAAGTCAAGATAAAAAAAATCATCTGGATACTATGAAGTCATGTTAAAAAAACATCTGAATAAGAAGAAGTCATGTTAAAAACATCTGATTAATATGAAGTCATGTTGAAAAGCTCTGAATGCTATAACATCATGTTGAAAACATCTAAATACTATGAAGTCATGTTGAAAAAACATCTGTATACTATGAAGTCATGTTGAAAATCTCTGAATGCTATGATATCATGTTGAAAACATCTGAATACTATGAAGTCATGTTGAAAACATATTAATACTATGAAGTCAAGTTAAAAAAAATCATCTGAATACTATGAAGTCATGTTAAAAAAACTTCTGAATAATATGAAGTCATGTTAAAAACGTCTGATTAATATGAAGTCATGTTAAAAAAAACCTCTGAATACTTTGAAGTCATGTTATAAGCATTTGAATACTATGAAGTCATGTTAAAAACATCTGAAATATATGAAGTCATGTTAAAAGCATCTGAATACTATGAAGTCATGTTACAAAAAAACATCTGAATAATATGAAGTCATGTTAAAAACATCTGATTAATATGAAGTCATGTTGAAAAGCTCTGAATGCTATAACATCATGTTGAAAACATCTGAATACTATGAAATCATGTTGAAAACATCTGAATACTATGAAGTCATGTTAAAAACATCTGAATACTTTGAAGTCATGTTAAAAACATCTGAATACTATGAAGTCATGTTAAAAAAAACCTCTGAATACTTGGTCATGTTGAAAGCATTTGAATACTATGAAGTCATGTTAAAAACATCTGAAATATATGAAATCATGTTAAAAGCATCTGAATACTATGTATTCATGTTACAAAAAAACATCTGAATACTATGAAGTCATGTTAAAAAAACATCTTAATACTGTGATGTCATGATAAAAAAATCTGAATGCTATGAAATCATGTTGAAAACATCTGAATACTATGAAGTCATGTTAAAAACATCTGAATACTATGAAGTCATGTTAAAAACATCTGAATACTATGAAGTCATGTTAAAAAAACCTCTGAATACTTTGAAGTCATGTTGAAAGCATTTGAATACTATGAAGTCATGTTAAAAACATCTGAAATATATGAAGTCATGTTAAAAGCATCTGAATACTATGAAGTCATGTTACAAAAAAACATCTGAATACTATGAAGTCATGTTAAAAAAACATCTGAATACTATGATGTCATGATAAAAACATCTGATTAATATGAAGTCATGTTGAAAAGCTCTGAATGCTATAACATCATGTTGAAAACATCTAAATACTATGAAGTCATGTTGAAAACCTCTTAATACTATGAAGTCATGTTAAAAACATCTTGTTAAAAAAACATCTGAACACTATGAAGTCATTTAAAAAAAACATCTGAATACTATGAAGTCATGTTGAAAACATCTGAATACTATGACATCATGTTGAAAACATCTGAATACTATGAAGTCATGTTAAAAAATTCTGAATACTATGAAGTCATGTTAAAAAAACCTCTTAATACTTTGAAGTCATGTTGAAAGCATTTGAATACTATGAAGTCATGTTAAAAACATCTGAAATATATGAAGTCATGTTAAAAGCATCTGAATACTATGAAGTCATGTTACAAAAAAACAACTGAATACTATGAAGTCATGTTAAAAAACATCTGAATACTATGATGTCATGATAAAAACATCTGAATACTATGAAGTCATGTTAAAAACGTCTGATTAATATGAAGTCATGTTGAAAAGCTCTGAATGCTATAACATCAAGTTGAAAACATCTGAATACTATGAAATCATGTTGAAAACATCTGAATACTATGAAGTCATGTTAAAAACATCTGAATACTTTGAAGTCATGTTAAAAACATCTGAATACTATGAAGTCATGTTAAAAACATCTGAAATATATGAAATCATGTTAAAAGCATCTGAATACTATGAAGTCATGTTACAAAAAAACATCTGAATACTATGAAGTCATGTTAAAAAAACATCTTAATACTGTGATGTCATGATAAAAAAATCTGAATGCTATGAAATCATGTTGAAAACATCTGAATACTATGAAGTCATGTTAAAAACATCTGAATACTATGAAGTCATGTTAAAAACATCTGAATACTATGAAGTCATGTTAAAAAAACCTCTGAATACTTTGAAGTCATGTTGAAAGCATTTGAATACTATGAAGTCATGTTAAAAACATCTGAAATATATGAAGTCATGTTAAAAGCATCTGAATACTATGAAGTCATGTTACAAAAAAACATCTGAATACTATGAAGTCATGTTAAAAAAACATCTGAATACTATGATGTCATGATAAAAACATCTGAATACTATGAAGTCATGTTAAAAACGTCTGATTAATAAGAAGTCATGTTGAAAAGCTCTGAATGCTATAACATCAAGTTGAAAACATCTGAATACTATGAAATCATGTTGAAAACATCTGAATACTATGAAGTCATCTTAAAAACATCTGAATACTATGAAGTCATGTTAAAAACATCTGAATACTATGAAGTCATGTTAAAAAAACCTCTGAATACTTTGAAGTCATATTGAAAGCATTTGAATACTATGAAGTCATGTTAAAAACATCTGAAATATATGAAATCATGTTAAAAGCATCTGAATACTATGAAGTCATGTTACAAAAAAACATCTGAATACTATGAAGTCATGTTAAAAAAACATCTTAATACTGTGATGTCATGATAAAAACATCTGAATACTATGAAGTCATGTTAAAAAAACATCTGAATACTATGATGTCATGATAAAAACATCTGAATACTATGAAGTCATGTTAAAAACGTCTGATTAATATGAAGTCATGTTGAAAAGCTCTGAATGCTATAACATCAAGTTGAAAACATCTGAATACTATGAAATCATGTTGAAAACATCTGAATACTATGAAGTCATGATAAAAACATCTCAATACTATGAAGTCATGTTAAAAACGTCTGAACACTATGAAGTCATGTTAAAAACTTCTCATTAATATGAAGTCATGTTGAAAAGCTCTGAATGCTATAACATCAAGTTGAAAACATATTAATACTATGAAGTCAAGATAAAAAAAAACATCTGGATACTATGAAGTCATGTTAAAAAAACATCTGAATAAGAAGAAGTCATGTTAAAAACATCTGATTAATATTAAGTCATGTTGAAAAGCTCTGAATGCTATAACATCATGTTGAAAACATCTAAATACTATGAAGTCATGTTGAAAAAACATCTGTATACTATGATGTCATGATAAAAACATCTGAATACTATGAAGTCATGTTAAAAACGTCTGATTAATATGAAGTCATGTTGAAAAGCTCTGAATGCTATAACATCAAGTTGAAAACATCTGAATACTATGAAATCATGTTGAAAACATCTGAATACTATGAAGTCATCTTAAAAACATCTGAATACTATGAAGTCATGTTAAAAACATCTGAAATATATGAAGTCATGTTAAAAGCATCTGAATACTATGAAGTCATGTTACAAAAAAACCTCTGAATACTATGAAGTCATGTTAAAAAACATCTGAATACTATGATGTCATGATAAAAACATCTGAATACTATGAAGTCATGTTAAAAACGTCTGATTAATATGAAGCCATGTTGAAAAGCTCTGAATGCTATAACATCAAGTTGAAAACATCTGAAATATATGAAATCATGTTAAAAGCATCTGAATACTATGAAGTCATGTTACAAAAAAACATCTGAATACTATGAAGTCATGTTAAAAAACATCTTAATACTGTGATGTCATAATAAAAACATCTGAATACTGTGATGTCATGATAAAAACATCTCAATACTATGAAGTCATGTTAAAAACGTCTGAACACTATGAAGTCATGTTAAAAACTTCTCATTAATATGAAGTCATGTTGAAAAGCTCTGAATGCTATAACATCAAGTTGAAAACATATTAATACTATGAAGTCAAGATAAAAAAAATCATCTGGATACTATGAAGTCATGTTAAAAAAACATCTGAATAAGAAGAAGTCATGTTAAAAACATCTGATTAATATGAAGTCATGTTGAAAAGCTCTGAATGCTATAACATCATGTTGAAAACATCTAAATACTATGAAGTCATGTTGAAAAAACATCTGAATACTATGAAGTCATGTTAAAAAAACCTCTGAATACTTTGAAGTCATATTGAAAGCATTTGAATACTATGAAGTCATGTTAAAAACATCTGAAATATATGAAATCATGTTAAAAGCATCTGAATACTATGAAGTCATGTTACAAAAAAACATCTGAATACTATGAAGTCATGTTAAAAAAACATCTTAATACTGTGATGTCATGATAAAAACATCTGAATACTATGAAGTCATGTTAAAAAAACATCTGAATACTATGATGTCATGATAAAAACATCTGAATACTATGAAGTCATGTTAAAAACGTCTGATTAATATGAAGTCATGTTGAAAAGCTCTGAATGCTATAACATCAAGTTGAAAACATCTGAATACTATGAAATCATGTTGAAAACATCTGAATACTATGAAGTCATGATAAAAACATCTCAATACTATGAAGTCATGTTAAAAACTTCTCATTAATATGAAGTCATGTTGAAAAGCTCTGAATGCTATAACATCAAGTTGAAAACATATTAATACTATGAAGTCAAGATAAAAAAAATCATCTGGATACTATGAAGTCATGTTAAAAAAACATCTGAATAAGAAGAAGTCATGTTAAAAACATCTGATTAATATGAAGTCATGTTGAAAAGCTCTGAATGCTATAACATCATGTTGAAAACATCTAAATACTATGAAGTCATGTTGAAAAAACATCTGTATACTATGAAGTCATGTTGAAAATCTCTGAATGCTATGATATCATGTTGAAAACATCTGAATACTATGAAGTCATGTTGAAAACATATTAATACTATGAAGTCAAGTTAAAAAAAATCATCTGAATACTATGAAGTCATGTTAAAAAAACTTCTGAATAATATGAAGTCATGTTAAAAACGTCTGATTAATATGAAGTCATGTTAAAAAAAACCTCTGAATACTTTGAAGTCATGTTATAAGCATTTGAATACTATGAAGTCATGTTAAAAACATCTGAAATATATGAAGTCATGTTAAAAGCATCTGAATACTATGAAGTCATGTTACAAAAAAACATCTGAATAATATGAAGTCATGTTAAAAACATCTGATTAATATGAAGTCATGTTGAAAAGCTCTGAATGCTATAACATCATGTTGAAAACATCTGAATACTATGAAATCATGTTGAAAACATCTGAATACTATGAAGTCATGTTAAAAACATCTGAATACTTTGAAGTCATGTTAAAAACATCTGAATACTATGAAGTCATGTTAAAAAAAACCTCTGAATACTTGGTCATGTTGAAAGCATTTGAATACTATGAAGTCATGTTAAAAACATCTGAAATATATGAAATCATGTTAAAAGCATCTGAATACTATGTATTCATGTTACAAAAAAACATCTGAATACTATGAAGTCATGTTAAAAAAACATCTTAATACTGTGATGTCATGATAAAAAAATCTGAATGCTATGAAATCATGTTGAAAACATCTGAATACTATGAAGTCATGTTAAAAACATCTGAATACTATGAAGTCATGTTAAAAACATCTGAATACTATGAAGTCATGTTAAAAAAACCTCTGAATACTTTGAAGTCATGTTGAAAGCATTTGAATACTATGAAGTCATGTTAAAAACATCTGAAATATATGAAGTCATGTTAAAAGCATCTGAATACTATGAAGTCATGTTACAAAAAAACATCTGAATACTATGAAGTCATGTTAAAAAAACATCTGAATACTATGATGTCATGATAAAAACATCTGATTAATATGAAGTCATGTTGAAAAGCTCTGAATGCTATAACATCATGTTGAAAACATCTAAATACTATGAAGTCATGTTGAAAACCTCTTAATACTATGAAGTCATGTTAAAAACATCTTGTTAAAAAAACATCTGAACACTATGAAGTCATTTAAAAAAAACATCTGAATACTATGAAGTCATGTTGAAAACATCTGAATACTATGACATCATGTTGAAAACATCTGAATACTATGAAGTCATGTTAAAAAATTCTGAATACTATGAAGTCATGTTAAAAAAACCTCTTAATACTTTGAAGTCATGTTGAAAGCATTTGAATACTATGAAGTCATGTTAAAAACATCTGAAATATATGAAGTCATGTTAAAAGCATCTGAATACTATGAAGTCATGTTACAAAAAAACAACTGAATACTATGAAGTCATGTTAAAAAACATCTGAATACTATGATGTCATGATAAAAACATCTGAATACTATGAAGTCATGTTAAAAACGTCTGATTAATATGAAGTCATGTTGAAAAGCTCTGAATGCTATAACATCAAGTTGAAAACATCTGAATACTATGAAATCATGTTGAAAACATCTGAATACTATGAAGTCATGTTAAAAACATCTGAATACTTTGAAGTCATGTTAAAAACATCTGAATACTATGAAGTCATGTTAAAAACATCTGAAATATATGAAATCATGTTAAAAGCATCTGAATACTATGAAGTCATGTTACAAAAAAACATCTGAATACTATGAAGTCATGTTAAAAAAACATCTTAATACTGTGATGTCATGATAAAAAAATCTGAATGCTATGAAATCATGTTGAAAACATCTGAATACTATGAAGTCATGTTAAAAACATCTGAATACTATGAAGTCATGTTAAAAACATCTGAATACTATGAAGTCATGTTAAAAAAACCTCTGAATACTTTGAAGTCATGTTGAAAGCATTTGAATACTATGAAGTCATGTTAAAAACATCTGAAATATATGAAGTCATGTTAAAAGCATCTGAATACTATGAAGTCATGTTACAAAAAAACATCTGAATACTATGAAGTCATGTTAAAAAAACATCTGAATACTATGATGTCATGATAAAAACATCTGAATACTATGAAGTCATGTTAAAAACGTCTGATTAATAAGAAGTCATGTTGAAAAGCTCTGAATGCTATAACATCAAGTTGAAAACATCTGAATACTATGAAATCATGTTGAAAACATCTGAATACTATGAAGTCATCTTAAAAACATCTGAATACTATGAAGTCATGTTAAAAACATCTGAATACTATGAAGTCATGTTAAAAAAACCTCTGAATACTTTGAAGTCATATTGAAAGCATTTGAATACTATGAAGTCATGTTAAAAACATCTGAAATATATGAAATCATGTTAAAAGCATCTGAATACTATGAAGTCATGTTACAAAAAAACATCTGAATACTATGAAGTCATGTTAAAAAAACATCTTAATACTGTGATGTCATGATAAAAACATCTGAATACTATGAAGTCATGTTAAAAAAACATCTGAATACTATGATGTCATGATAAAAACATCTGAATACTATGAAGTCATGTTAAAAACGTCTGATTAATATGAAGTCATGTTGAAAAGCTCTGAATGCTATAACATCAAGTTGAAAACATCTGAATACTATGAAATCATGTTGAAAACATCTGAATACTATGAAGTCATGATAAAAACATCTCAATACTATGAAGTCATGTTAAAAACGTCTGAACACTATGAAGTCATGTTAAAAACTTCTCATTAATATGAAGTCATGTTGAAAAGCTCTGAATGCTATAACATCAAGTTGAAAACATATTAATACTATGAAGTCAAGATAAAAAAAAACATCTGGATACTATGAAGTCATGTTAAAAAAACATCTGAATAAGAAGAAGTCATGTTAAAAACATCTGATTAATATTAAGTCATGTTGAAAAGCTCTGAATGCTATAACATCATGTTGAAAACATCTAAATACTATGAAGTCATGTTGAAAAAACATCTGTATACTATGATGTCATGATAAAAACATCTGAATACTATGAAGTCATGTTAAAAACGTCTGATTAATATGAAGTCATGTTGAAAAGCTCTGAATGCTATAACATCAAGTTGAAAACATCTGAATACTATGAAATCATGTTGAAAACATCTGAATACTATGAAGTCATCTTAAAAACATCTGAATACTATGAAGTCATGTTAAAAACATCTGAAATATATGAAGTCATGTTAAAAGCATCTGAATACTATGAAGTCATGTTACAAAAAAACCTCTGAATACTATGAAGTCATGTTAAAAAACATCTGAATACTATGAAGTCATGTTAAAAACGTCTGATTAATATGAAGCCATGTTGAAAAGCTCTGAATGCTATAACATCAAGTTGAAAACATCTGAAATATATGAAATCATGTTAAAAGCATCTGAATACTATGAAGTCATGTTACAAAAAAACATCTGAATACTATGAAGTCATGTTAAAAAACATCTTAATACTGTGATGTCATAATAAAAACATCTGAATACTGTGATGTCATGATAAAAACATCTCAATACTATGAAGTCATGTTAAAAACGTCTGAACACTATGAAGTCATGTTAAAAACTTCTCATTAATATGAAGTCATGTTGAAAAGCTCTGAATGCTATAACATCAAGTTGAAAACATATTAATACTATGAAGTCAAGATAAAAAAAATCATCTGGATACTATGAAGTCATGTTAAAAAAACATCTGAATAAGAAGAAGTCATGTTAAAAACATCTGATTAATATGAAGTCATGTTGAAAAGCTCTGAATGCTATAACATCATGTTGAAAACATCTAAATACTATGAAGTCATGTTGAAAAAACATCTGAATACTATGAAGTCATGTTAAAAAAACCTCTGAATACTTTGAAGTCATATTGAAAGCATTTGAATACTATGAAGTCATGTTAAAAACATCTGAAATATATGAAATCATGTTAAAAGCATCTGAATACTATGAAGTCATGTTACAAAAAAACATCTGAATACTATGAAGTCATGTTAAAAAAACATCTTAATACTGTGATGTCATGATAAAAACATCTGAATACTATGAAGTCATGTTAAAAAAACATCTGAATACTATGATGTCATGATAAAAACATCTGAATACTATGAAGTCATGTTAAAAACGTCTGATTAATATGAAGTCATGTTGAAAAGCTCTGAATGCTATAACATCAAGTTGAAAACATCTGAATACTATGAAATCATGTTGAAAACATCTGAATACTATGAAGTCATGATAAAAACATCTCAATACTATGAAGTCATGTTAAAAACGTCTGAACACTATGAAGTCATGTTAAAAACTTCTCATTAATATGAAGTCATGTTGAAAAGCTCTGAATGCTATAACATCAAGTTGAAAACATATTAATACTATGAAGTCAAGATAAAAAAAAACATCTGGATACTATGAAGTCATGTTAAAAAAACACCTGAATAAGAAGAAGTCATGTTAAAAACATCTGATTAATATTAAGTCATGTTGAAAAGCTCTGAATGCTATAACATCATGTTGAAAACATCTAAATACTATGAAGTCATGTTGAAAAAACATCTGTATACTATGATGTCATGATAAAAACATCTGAATACTATGAAGTCATGTTAAAAACGTCTGATTAATATGAAGTCATGTTGAAAAGCTCTGAATGCTATAACATCAAGTTGAAAACATCTGAATACTATGAAATCATGTTGAAAACATCTGAATACTATGAAGTCATCTTAAAAACATCTGAATACTATGAAGTCATGTTAAAAACATCTGAAATATATGAAGTCATGTTAAAAGCATCTGAATACTATGAAGTCATGTTACAAAAAAACCTCTGAATACTATGAAGTCATGTTAAAAAACATCTGAATACTATGATGTCATGATAAAAACATCTGAATACTATGAAGTCATGTTAAAAACGTCTGATTAATATGAAGCCATGTTGAAAAGCTCTGAATGCTATAACATCAAGTTGAAAACATCTGAAATATATGAAATCATGTTAAAAGCATCTGAATACTATGAAGTCATGTTACAAAAAAACATCTGAATACTATGAAGTCATGTTAAAAAACATCTTAATACTGTGATGTCATAATAAAAACATCTGAATACTGTGATGTCATGATAAAAACATCTCAATACTATGAAGTCATGTTAAAAACGTCTGAACACTATGAAGTCATGTTAAAAAACATCTTAATACTGTGATGTCATAATAAAAACATCTGAATACTGTGATGTCATGATAAAAACATCTGAATACTATGAAGTCATGTTAAAAAAAACCTCTGAATACTTGGTCATGTTGAAAGCATTTGAATACTATGAAGTCATGTTAAAAACATCTGAAATATATGAAATCATGTTAAAAGCATCTGAATACTATGTATTCATGTTACAAAAAAACATCTGAATACTATGAAGTCATGTTAAAAAAACATCTTAATACTGTGATGTCATGATAAAAAAATCTGAATGCTATGAAATCATGTTGAAAACATCTGAATACTATGAAGTCATGTTAAAAACATCTGAATACTATGAAGTCATGTTAAAAACATCTGAATACTATGAAGTCATGTTAAAAAAACCTCTGAATACTTTGAAGTCATGTTGAAAGCATTTGAATACTATGAAGTCATGTTAAAAACATCTGAAATATATGAAGTCATGTTAAAAGCATCTGAATACTATGAAGTCATGTTACAAAAAAACATCTGAATACTATGAAGTCATGTTAAAAAAACATCTGAATACTATGATGTCATGATAAAAACATCTGATTAATATGAAGTCATGTTGAAAAGCTCTGAATGCTATAACATCATGTTGAAAACATCTAAATACTATGAAGTCATGTTGAAAACCTCTTAATACTATGAAGTCATGTTAAAAACATCTTGTTAAAAAAACATCTGAACACTATGAAGTCATTTAAAAAAAACATCTGAATACTATGAAGTCATGTTGAAAACATCTGAATACTATGACATCATGTTGAAAACATCTGAATACTATGAAGTCATGTTAAAAAATTCTGAATACTATGAAGTCATGTTAAAAAAACCTCTTAATACTTTGAAGTCATGTTGAAAGCATTTGAATACTATGAAGTCATGTTAAAAACATCTGAAATATATGAAGTCATGTTAAAAGCATCTGAATACTATGAAGTCATGTTACAAAAAAACAACTGAATACTATGAAGTCATGTTAAAAAACATCTGAATACTATGATGTCATGATAAAAACATCTGAATACTATGAAGTCATGTTAAAAAAACCTCTTAATACTTTGAAGTCATGTTAAAAGCATCTGAATACTATGAAGTCATGTTACAAAAAAACATCTGAATACTATGAAGTCATGTTAAAAACGTCTGATTAATATGAAGTCATGTTGAAAAGCTCTGAATGCTATAACATCAAGTTGAAAACATCTGAATACTATGAAATCATGTTGAAAACATCTGAATACTATGAAGTCATGTTAAAAACATCTGAATACTTTGAAGTCATGTTAAAAACATCTGAATACTATGAAGTCATGTTAAAAACATCTGAAATATATGAAATCATGTTAAAAGCATCTGAATACTATGAAGTCATGTTACAAAAAAACATCTGAATACTATGAAGTCATGTTAAAAAAACATCTTAATACTGTGATGTCATGATAAAAAAATCTGAATGCTATGAAATCATGTTGAAAACATCTGAATACTATGAAGTCATGTTAAAAACATCTGAATACTATGAAGTCATGTTAAAAACATCTGAATACTATGAAGTCATGTTAAAAAAACCTCTGAATACTTTGAAGTCATGTTGAAAGCATTTGAATACTATGAAGTCATGTTAAAAACATCTGAAATATATGAAGTCATGTTAAAAGCATCTGAATACTATGAAGTCATGTTACAAAAAAACATCTGAATACTATGAAGTCATGTTAAAAAAACATCTGAATACTATGATGTCATGATAAAAACATCTGAATACTATGAAGTCATGTTAAAAACGTCTGATTAATAAGAAGTCATGTTGAAAAGCTCTGAATGCTATAACATCAAGTTGAAAACATCTGAATACTATGAAATCATGTTGAAAACATCTGAATACTATGAAGTCATCTTAAAAACATCTGAATACTATGAAGTCATGTTAAAAACATCTGAATACTATGAAGTCATGTTAAAAAAACCTCTGAATACTTTGAAGTCATATTGAAAGCATTTGAATACTATGAAGTCATGTTAAAAACATCTGAAATATATGAAATCATGTTAAAAGCATCTGAATACTATGAAGTCATGTTACAAAAAAACATCTGAATACTATGAAGTCATGTTAAAAAAACATCTTAATACTGTGATGTCATGATAAAAACATCTGAATACTATGAAGTCATGTTAAAAAAACATCTGAATACTATGATGTCATGATAAAAACATCTGAATACTATGAAGTCATGTTAAAAACGTCTGATTAATATGAAGTCATGTTGAAAAGCTCTGAATGCTATAACATCAAGTTGAAAACATCTGAATACTATGAAATCATGTTGAAAACATCTGAATACTATGAAGTCATGATAAAAACATCTCAATACTATGAAGTCATGTTAAAAACGTCTGAACACTATGAAGTCATGTTAAAAACTTCTCATTAATATGAAGTCATGTTGAAAAGCTCTGAATGCTATAACATCAAGTTGAAAACATATTAATACTATGAAGTCAAGATAAAAAAAAACATCTGGATACTATGAAGTCATGTTAAAAAAACATCTGAATAAGAAGAAGTCATGTTAAAAACATCTGATTAATATTAAGTCATGTTGAAAAGCTCTGAATGCTATAACATCATGTTGAAAACATCTAAATACTATGAAGTCATGTTGAAAAAACATCTGTATACTATGATGTCATGATAAAAACATCTGAATACTATGAAGTCATGTTAAAAACGTCTGATTAATATGAAGTCATGTTGAAAAGCTCTGAATGCTATAACATCAAGTTGAAAACATCTGAATACTATGAAATCATGTTGAAAACATCTGAATACTATGAAGTCATCTTAAAAACATCTGAATACTATGAAGTCATGTTAAAAACATCTGAAATATATGAAGTCATGTTAAAAGCATCTGAATACTATGAAGTCATGTTACAAAAAAACCTCTGAATACTATGAAGTCATGTTAAAAAACATCTGAATACTATGATGTCATGATAAAAACATCTGAATACTATGAAGTCATGTTAAAAACGTCTGATTAATATGAAGCCATGTTGAAAAGCTCTGAATGCTATAACATCAAGTTGAAAACATCTGAAATATATGAAATCATGTTAAAAGCATCTGAATACTATGAAGTCATGTTACAAAAAAACATCTGAATACTATGAAGTCATGTTAAAAAACATCTTAATACTGTGATGTCATAATAAAAACATCTGAATACTGTGATGTCATGATAAAAACATCTCAATACTATGAAGTCATGTTAAAAACGTCTGAACACTATGAAGTCATGTTAAAAACTTCTCATTAATATGAAGTCATGTTGAAAAGCTCTGAATGCTATAACATCAAGTTGAAAACATATTAATACTATGAAGTCAAGATAAAAAAAATCATCTGGATACTATGAAGTCATGTTAAAAAAACATCTGAATAAGAAGAAGTCATGTTAAAAACATCTGATTAATATGAAGTCATGTTGAAAAGCTCTGAATGCTATAACATCATGTTGAAAACATCTAAATACTATGAAGTCATGTTGAAAAAACATCTGAATACTATGAAGTCATGTTAAAAAAACCTCTGAATACTTTGAAGTCATATTGAAAGCATTTGAATACTATGAAGTCATGTTAAAAACATCTGAAATATATGAAATCATGTTAAAAGCATCTGAATACTATGAAGTCATGTTACAAAAAAACATCTGAATACTATGAAGTCATGTTAAAAAAACATCTTAATACTGTGATGTCATGATAAAAACATCTGAATACTATGAAGTCATGTTAAAAAAACATCTGAATACTATGATGTCATGATAAAAACATCTGAATACTATGAAGTCATGTTAAAAACGTCTGATTAATATGAAGTCATGTTGAAAAGCTCTGAATGCTATAACATCAAGTTGAAAACATCTGAATACTATGAAATCATGTTGAAAACATCTGAATACTATGAAGTCATGATAAAAACATCTCAATACTATGAAGTCATGTTAAAAACGTCTGAACACTATGAAGTCATGTTAAAAACTTCTCATTAATATGAAGTCATGTTGAAAAGCTCTGAATGCTATAACATCAAGTTGAAAACATATTAATACTATGAAGTCAAGATAAAAAAAAACATCTGGATACTATGAAGTCATGTTAAAAAAACACCTGAATAAGAAGAAGTCATGTTAAAAACATCTGATTAATATTAAGTCATGTTGAAAAGCTCTGAATGCTATAACATCATGTTGAAAACATCTAAATACTATGAAGTCATGTTGAAAAAACATCTGTATACTATGATGTCATGATAAAAACATCTGAATACTATGAAGTCATGTTAAAAACGTCTGATTAATATGAAGTCATGTTGAAAAGCTCTGAATGCTATAACATCAAGTTGAAAACATCTGAATACTATGAAATCATGTTGAAAACATCTGAATACTATGAAGTCATCTTAAAAACATCTGAATACTATGAAGTCATGTTAAAAACATCTGAAATATATGAAGTCATGTTAAAAGCATCTGAATACTATGAAGTCATGTTACAAAAAAACCTCTGAATACTATGAAGTCATGTTAAAAAACATCTGAATACTATGATGTCATGATAAAAACATCTGAATACTATGAAGTCATGTTAAAAACGTCTGATTAATATGAAGCCATGTTGAAAAGCTCTGAATGCTATAACATCAAGTTGAAAACATCTGAAATATATGAAATCATGTTAAAAGCATCTGAATACTATGAAGTCATGTTACAAAAAAACATCTGAATACTATGAAGTCATGTTAAAAAACATCTTAATACTGTGATGTCATAATAAAAACATCTGAATACTGTGATGTCATGATAAAAACATCTCAATACTATGAAGTCATGTTAAAAACGTCTGAACACTATGAAGTCATGTTAAAAACTTCTCATTAATATGAAGTCATGTTGAAAAGCTCTGAATGCTATAACATCAAGTTGAAAACATATTAATACTATGAAGTCAAGATAAAAAAAATCATCTGGATACTATGAAGTCATGTTAAAAAAACATCTGAATAAGAAGAAGTCATGTTAAAAACATCTGATTAATATGAAGTCATGTTGAAAAGCTCTGAATGCTATAACATCATGTTGAAAACATCTAAATACTATGAAGTCATGTTGAAAAAACATCTGTATACTATGAAGTCATGTTGAAAAGCTCTGAATGCTATGATATCATGTTGAAAACATCTGAATACTATGAAGTCATGTTGAAAACATATTAATACTATGAAGTCAAGTTAAAAAAAATCATCTGAATACTATGAAGTCATGTTAAAAAAAACATCTGAATAATATGAAGTCATGTTAAAAACGTCTGATTAATATGAAGTCATGTTAAAAAAAACCTCTGAATACTTTGAAGTCATGTTATAAGCATTTGAATACCATGAAGTCATGTTAAAAACATCTGAAATATATGAAGTCATGTTAAAAGCATCTGAATACTATGAAGTCATGTTACAAAAAAACATCTGAATAATATGAAGTCATGTTAAAAACATCTGATTAATATGAAGTCATGTTGAAAAGCTCTGAATGCTATAACATCATGTTGAAAACATCTGAATACTATGAAATCATGTTGAAAACATCTGAATACTATGAAGTCATGTTAAAAACATCTGAATACTTTGAAGTCATGTTAAAAACATCTGAATACTATGAAGTCATGTTAAAAAAAACCTCTGAATACTTGGTCATGTTGAAAGCATTTGAATACTATGAAGTCATGTTAAAAACATCTGAAATATATGAAATCATGTTAAAAGCATCTGAATACTATGTATTCATGTTACAAAAAAACATCTGAATACTATGAAGTCATGTTAAAAAAACATCTTAATACTGTGATGTCATGATAAAAAAATCTGAATGCTATGAAATCATGTTGAAAACATCTGAATACTATGAAGTCATGTTAAAAACATCTGAATACTATGAAGTCATGTTAAAAACATCTGAATACTATGAAGTCATGTTAAAAAAACCTCTGAATACTTTGAAGTCATGTTGAAAGCATTTGAATACTATGAAGTCATGTTAAAAACATCTGAAATATATGAAGTCATGTTAAAAGCATCTGAATACTATGAAGTCATGTTACAAAAAAACATCTGAATACTATGAAGTCATGTTAAAAAAACATCTGAATACTATGATGTCATGATAAAAACATCTGAATACTATGAAGTCATGTTAAAAACGTCTGATTAATATGAAGTCATGTTGAAAAGCTCTGAATGCTATAACATCAAGTTGAAAACATCTGAATACTATGAAATCATGTTGAAAACATCTGAATACTATGAAGTCATCTTAAAAACATCTGAATACTATGAAGTCATGTTAAAAACATCTGAATACTATGAAGTCATGTTAAAAAAACCTCTGAATACTTTGAAGTCATATTGAAAGCATTTGAATACTATGAAGTCATGTTAAAAACATCTGAAATATATGAAATCATGTTAAAAGCATCTGAATACTATGAAGTCATGTTACAAAAAAACATCTGAATACTATGAAGTCATGTTAAAAAAACATCTTAATACTGTGATGTCATGATAAAAACATCTGAATACTATGAAATCATGTTGAAAACATCTGAATACTATGAAGTCATGTTAAAAACATCTGAATACTATGAAGTCATGTTAAAAACATCTGAATACTATGAAGTCATGTTAAAAAAACCTCTGAATACTTTGAAGTCATGTTGAAAGCATTTGAATACTATGAAGTCATGTTAAAAACATCTGAAATATATGAAGTCATGTTAAAAGCATCTGAATACTATGAAGTCATGTTACAAAAAAACCTCTGAATACTATGAAGTCATGTTAAAAAACATCTGAATACTATGATGTCATGATAAAAACATCTGAATACTATGAAGTCATGTTAAAAACGTCTGATTAATATGAAGCCATGTTAAAAAGCTCTGAATGCTATAACATCAAGTTGAAAACATCTGAAATATATGAAATCATGTTAAAAGCATCTGAATACTATGAAGTCATGTTAAAAAACATCTTAATACTGTGATGTCATAATAAAAACATCTGAATACTGTGATGTCATGATAAAAACATCTCAATACTATGAAGTCATGTTAAAAACGTCTGAACACTATGAAGTCATGTTAAAAACTTCTCATTAATATGAAGTCATGTTGAAAAGCTCTGAATGCTATAACATCAAGTTGAAAACATATTAATACTATGAAGTCAAGATAAAAAAAATCATCTGGATACTATGAAGTCATGTTGAAAAGCTCTGAATGCTATGATATCATGTTGAAAACATCTGAATACTATGAAGTCATGTTGAAAACATATTAATACTATGAAGTCAAGTTAAAAAAATCATCTGAATACTATGAAGTCATGTTAAAAAAAACATCTGAATAATATGAAGTCATGTTAAAAACGTCTGATTAATATGAAGTCATGTTAAAAAAAACCTCTGAATACTTTGAAGTCATGTTATAAGCATTTGAATACTATGAAGTCATGTTAAAAACATCTGAAATATATGAAGTCATGTTAAAAGCATCTGAATACTATGAAGTCATGTTACAAAAAAACATCTGAATAATATGAAGTCATGTTAAAAAAATCTGATTAATATGAAGTCATGTTGAAAAGCTCTGAATGCTATAACATCATGTTGAAAACATCTAAATACTATGAAGTCAAGTTGAAAACCTCTTAATACAATGAAGTCATGTTAAAAACATCTTGTTAAAAAAACATCTGAACACTATGAAGTCATTTAAAAAAAACATCTGAATACTATGAAGTCATGCTGAAAACATCTGAATACTATGACATCATGTTGAAAACATCTGAATACTATGAAGTCATGTTAAAAACATCTGAATACTATGAAGTCATGTTAAAAAAACCTCTTTATACTTTGAAGTCATGTTGAAAGCATTTGAATACTATGAAGTCATGTTAAAAACATCTGAAATATATGAAGTCATGTTGAAAAGCTCTGAATGCTATAACATCATGTTGAAAACATCTAAATACTATGAAGTCATGTTGAAAACCTCTTAATACTATGAAGTCATGTTAAAAACATCTTGTTAAAAAAACATCTGAACACTATGAAGTCATTTAAAAAAAACATCTGAATACTATGAAGTCATGTTGAAAACATCTGAGTACTATGAAGTCATGTTGAAAAAAACCTCTGAATACTTTGAAGTCATGTTGAAAGCATTTGAATACTATGAAGTCATGTTAAAAACATCTGAATACTATGAAGTCATGTTAAAAACATCTGAAATATATGAAGTCATGTTAAAAGCATCTGAATACTATGAAGTCATGTTACCAAAAAACATCTGAATACTATGAAGTCATGTTAAAAAACATCTGAATACTATGATGTCATGATAAAAACATCTGAATACTATGAAGTCATGTTAAAAACGTCTGATTAATATGAAGTCATGTTAAAAAAACCTCTGAATACTTTGAAGTCATGTTGAAAGCATTTGAATACTATGAAGTCATGTTAAAAACATCTGAAATATATGAAGTCATGTTAAAAGCATCTGAATACTATGAAGCCATGTTACAAAAAACATCTGAATAATATGAAGTCATGTTAAAAATATCTGATTAATATGAAGTCATGTTGAAAAGCTCTGAATGCTATAACATCATGTTGAAAACATCTAAATACTATGAAGTCATGTTGAAAACCTCTTAATACTATGAAGTCATGTTAAAAACATCTTGTTAAAAAAACATCTGAACACTATGAAGTCATTTAAAAAAACATCTGAATACTATGAAGTCATGTTGAAAACATCTGAATACTATGACATCATGTTGAAAACATCTGAATACTATGAAGTCATGTTAAAAACATCTGAATACTATGAAGTCATGTTAAAAAAACCTCTTAATACTTTGAAGTCATGTTGAAAGCATTTGAATACTATGAAGTCATGTTAAAAACATCTGAAATATATGAAATCATGTTAAAAGCATTTGAATACTATGAAGTCATGTTACAAAAAAACATCTGAATACTATGAAGTCATGTTAAAAACGTCTGATTAATATGAAGTCATGTTGAAAAGCTCTGAATGCTATAACATCAAGTTGAAAACATCTGAATACTATGAAATCATGTTAAAAACATCTGAATACTATGAAGTCATGTTAAAAAAAACCTCTGAATACTTTGAAGTCATGTTGAAAGCATTTGAATACTATGAAGTCATGTTAAAAACATCTGAAATATATGAAATCATGTTAAAAGCATCTGAATACTATGAAGTCATGTTACAAAAAAACATCTGAATACTATGAAGTCATGTTAAAAAACATCTTAATACTGTGATGTCATGATAAAAACATCTGAATACTATGAAATCATGTTGAAAACATCTGAATACTATGAAGTCATGTTAAAAACATCTGAATATTATGAAGCCATGTTAAAAACATCTGAATACTATGAAGTCATGATAAAAAAACCTCTGAATACTTTGAAGTCATGTTGAAAGCATTTGAATACTATGAAGTCATGTTAAAAACATCTGAAATATATGAAGTCATTTTAAAAGCATCTGAATACTATGAAGTCATGTTACAAAAAAACATCTGAATACTATGAAGTCATGTTAAAAAACATCTGAATACTATGATGTCATGATAAAAACATCTGAATACTATGAAGTCATGTTAAAAAAACCTCTTAATACTTTGAAGTCATGTTGAAAGCATTTGAATACTATGAAGTCATGTTAAAAACATCTGAAATATATGAAATCATGTTAAAAGCATCTGAATACTATGAAGTCATGTTACAAAAAAACATCTGAATACTATGAAGTCATGTTAAAAAAACATCTTAATACTGTGATGTCATGATAAAAAAATCTGAATGCTATGAAATCATGTTGAAAACATCTGAATACTATGAAGTCATGTTAAAAACATCTGAATACTATGAAGTCATGTTAAAAACATCTGAATACTATGAAGTCATGTTAAAAAAACCTCTGAATACTTTGAAGTCATGTTGAAAGCATTTGAATACTATGAAGTCATGTTAAAAACATCTGAAATATATGAAGTCATGTTAAAAGCATCTGAATACTATGAAGTCATGTTACAAAAAAACATCTGAATACTATGAAGTCATGTTAAAAAAACATCTGAATACTATGATGTCATGATAAAAACATCTGAATACTATGAAGTCATGTTAAAAACGTCTGATTAATATGAAGTCATGTTGAAAAGCTCTGAATGCTATAACATCAAGTTGAAAACATCTGAATACTATGAAATCATGTTGAAAACATCTGAATACTATGAAGTCATCTTAAAAACATCTGAATACTATGAAGTCATGTTAAAAACATCTGAATACTATGAAGTCATGTTAAAAAAACCTCTGAATACTTTGAAGTCATGTTGAAAGCATTTGAATACTATGAAGTCATGTTAAAAAACATATGAATACTATGATGTCATGATAAAAACATCTGAATACTATGAAGTCATGTTAAAAACGTCTGATTAATATGAAGTCATGTTGAAAAGCTCTGAATGCTATAACATCAAATTGAAAACATCTGAAATATATGAAATCATGTTAAAAGCATCTGAATACTATGAAGTCATGTTACAAAAAAACATCTGAATACTATGAAGTCATGTTAAAAAACATCTTAATACTGTGATGTCATAATAAAAACATCTGAATACTGTGATGTCATGATAAAAACATCTCAATACTATGAAGTCATGTTAAAAACGTCTGAACACTATGAAGTCATGTTAAAAACTTCTCATTAATATGAAGTCATGTTGAAAAGCTCTGAATGCTATAACATCAAGTTGAAAACATATTAATACTATGAAGTCAAGATAAAAAAAATCATCTGGATACTATGAAGTCATGTTAAAAAAACATCTGAATAAGAAGAAGTCATGTTAAAAACATCTGATTAATATGAAGTCATGTTGAAAAGCTCTGAATGCTATAACATCATGTTGAAAACATCTAAATACTATGAAGTCATGTTGAAAAAACATCTGTATACTATGAAGTCATGTTGAAAAGCTCTGAATGCTATGATATCATGTTGAAAACATCTGAATACTATGAAGTCATGTTGAAAACATATTAATACTATGAAGTCAAGTTAAAAAAAATCATCTGAATACTATGAAGTCATGTTAAAAAAAACATCTGAATAATATGAAGTCATGTTAAAAACGTCTGATTAATATGAAGTCATGTTAAAAAAAAACCTCTGAATACTTTGAAGTCATGTTATAAGCATTTGAATACTATGAAGTCATGTTAAAAACATCTGAAATATATGAAGTCATGTTAAAAGCATCTGAATACTATGAAGTCATGTTAAAAAAAACATCTGAATAATATGAAGTCATGTTAAAAACGTCTGATTAATATGAAGTCATGTTAAAAAAAAACCTCTGAATACTTTGAAGTCATGTTATAAGCATTTGAATACTATGAAGTCATGTTAAAAACATCTGAAATATATGAAGTCATGTTAAAAGCATCTGAATACTATGAAGTATTGTTACAAAAAAACATCTGAATAATATGAAGTCATGTTAAAAACATCTGATTAATATGAAGTCATGTTGAAAAGCTCTGAATGCTATAACATCATGTTGAAAACATCTAAATACTATGAAGTCATGTTGAAAACCTCTTAATACTATGAAGTCATGTTAAAAACATCTGAATACTATGAAGTCATGTTAAAAAAACCTCTTAATACTTTGAAGTCATTTTGAAAGCATTTGAATACTATGAAGTCATGTTAAAAACATCTGAAATATATGAAGTCATGTTGAAAAGCTCTGAATGCTATAACATCATGTTGAAAACATCTAAATACTATGAAGTCATGTTGAAAACCTCTTAATACTATGAAGTCATGTTAAAAACATCTTGTTAAAAAAACATCTGAACACTATGAAGTCATTTAAAAAAAACATCTGAATACTATGAAGTCATGTTGAAAACATCTGAGTACTATGAAGTCATGTTGAAAAAAACCTCTGAATACTTTGAAGTCATGTTGAAAGCATTTGAATACTATGAAGTCATGTTAAAAACATCTGAATACTATGAAGTCATGTTAAAAACATCTGAAATATATGAAGTCATGTTAAAAGCATCTGAATACTATGAAGTCATGTTACCAAAAAACATCTGAATACTATGAAGTCATGTTAAAAAACATCTGAATACTATGATGTCATGATAAAAACATCTGAATACTATGAAGTCATGTTAAAAACGTCTGATTAATATGAAGTCATGTTAAAAAAACCTCTGAATACTTTGAAGTCATGTTGAAAGCATTTGAATACTATGAAGTCATGTTAAAAACATCTGAAATATATGAAGTCATGTTAAAAGCATCTGAATACTATGAAGCCATGTTACAAAAAACATCTGAATAATATGAAGTCATGTTAAAAATATCTGATTAATATGAAGTCATGTTGAAAAGCTCTGAATGCTATAACATCATGTTGAAAACATCTAAATACTATGAAGTCATGTTGAAAACCTCTTAATACTATGAAGTCATGTTAAAAACATCTTGTTAAAAAAACATCTGAACACTATGAAGTCATTTAAAAAAACATCTGAATACTATGAAGTCATGTTGAAAACATCTGAATACTATGACATCATGTTGAAAACATCTGAATACTATGAAGTCATGTTAAAAACATCTGAATACTATGAAGTCATGTTAAAAAAACCTCTTAATACTTTGAAGTCATGTTGAAAGCATTTGAATACTATGAAGTCATGTTAAAAACATCTGAAATATATGAAATCATGTTAAAAGCATTTGAATACTATGAAGTCATGTTACAAAAAAACATCTGAATACTATGAAGTCATGTTAAAAACGTCTGATTAATATGAAGTCATGTTGAAAACATCTGAATGCTATAACATCAAGTTGAAAACATCTGAATACTATGAAATCATGTTAAAAACATCTGAATACTATGAAGTCATGTTAAAAAAAACCTCTGAATACTTTGAAGTCATGTTGAAAGCATTTGAATACTATGAAGTCATGTTAAAAACATCTGAAATATATGAAATCATGTTAAAAGCATCTGAATACTATGAAGTCATGTTACAAAAAAACATCTGAATACTATGAAGTCATGTTAAAAAACATCTTAATACTGTGATGTCATGATAAAAACATCTGAATACTATGAAATCATGTTGAAAACATCTGAATACTATGAAGTCATGTTAAAAACATCTGAATATTATGAAGCCATGTTAAAAACATCTGAATACTATGAAGTCATGATAAAAAAACCTCTGAATACTTTGAAGTCATGTTGAAAGCATTTGAATACTATGAAGTCATGTTAAAAACATCTGAAATATATGAAGTCATTTTAAAAGCATCTGAATACTATGAAGTCATGTTACAAAAAAACATCTGAATACTATGAAGTCATGTTAAAAAACATCTGAATACTATGATGTCATGATAAAAACATCTGAATACTATGAAGTCATGTTAAAAAAACCTCTTAATACTTTGAAGTCATGTTGAAAGCATTTGAATACTATGAAGTCATGTTAAAAACATCTGAAATATATGAAATCATGTTAAAAGCATCTGAATACTATGAAGTCATGTTACAAAAAAACATCTGAATACTATGAAGTCATGTTAAAAAAACATCTTAATACTGTGATGTCATGATAAAAAAATCTGAATGCTATGAAATCATGTTGAAAACATCTGAATACTATGAAGTCATGTTAAAAACATCTGAATACTATGAAGTCATGTTAAAAACATCTGAATACTATGAAGTCATGTTAAAAAAACCTCTGAATACTTTGAAGTCATGTTGAAAGCATTTGAATACTATGAAGTCATGTTAAAAACATCTGAAATATATGAAGTCATGTTAAAAGCATCTGAATACTATGAAGTCATGTTACAAAAAAACATCTGAATACTATGAAGTCATGTTAAAAAAACATCTGAATACTATGATGTCATGATAAAAACATCTGAATACTATGAAGTCATGTTAAAAACGTCTGATTAATATGAAGTCATGTTGAAAAGCTCTGAATGCTATAACATCAAGTTGAAAACATCTGAATACTATGAAATCATGTTGAAAACATCTGAATACTATGAAGTCATCTTAAAAACATCTGAATACTATGAAGTCATGTTAAAAACATCTGAATACTATGAAGTCATGTTAAAAAAACCTCTGAATACTTTGAAGTCATGTTGAAAGCATCTGAATACTATGAAGTCATGTTAAAAAACATATGAATACTATGATGTCATGATAAAAACATCTGAATACTATGAAGTCATGTTAAAAACGTCTGATTAATATGAAGTCATGTTGAAAAGCTCTGAATGCTATAACATCAAATTGAAAACATCTGAAATATATGAAATCATGTTAAAAGCATCTGAATACTATGAAGTCATGTTACAAAAAAACATCTGAATACTATGAAGTCATGTTAAAAAACATCTTAATACTGTGATGTCATAATAAAAACATCTGAATACTGTGATGTCATGATAAAAACATCTCAATACTATGAAGTCATGTTAAAAACGTCTGAACACTATGAAGTCATGTTAAAAACTTCTCATTAATATGAAGTCATGTTGAAAAGCTCTGAATGCTATAACATCAAGTTGAAAACATATTAATACTATGAAGTCAAGATAAAAAAAATCATCTGGATACTATGAAGTCATGTTAAAAAAACATCTGAATAAGAAGAAGTCATGTTAAAAACATCTGATTAATATGAAGTCATGTTGAAAAGCTCTGAATGCTATAACATCATGTTGAAAACATCTAAATACTATGAAGTCATGTTGAAAAAACATCTGTATACTATGAAGTCATGTTGAAAAGCTCTGAATGCTATCATATCATGTTGAAAACATCTGAATACTATGAAGTCATGTTGAAAACATATTAATACTATGAAGTCAAGTTAAAAAAAATCATCTGAATACTATGAAGTCATGTTAAAAAAAACATCTGAATAATATGAAGTCATGTTAAAAACGTCTGATTAATATGAAGTCATGTTAAAAAAAAACCTCTGAATACTTTGAAGTCATGTTATAAGCATTTGAATACTATGAAGTCATGTTAAAAACATCTGAAATATATGAAGTCATGTTAAAAGCATCTGAATACTATGAAGTATTGTTACAAAAAAACATCTGAATAATATGAAGTCATGTTAAAAACATCTGATTAATATGAAGTCATGTTGAAAAGCTCTGAATGCTATAACATCATGTTGAAAACATCTAAATACTATGAAGTCATGTTGAAAACCTCTTAATACTATGAAGTCATGTTAAAAACATCTTGTTAAAAAAACATCTGAACACTATGAAGTCATTTAAAAAAACATCTGAATACTATGAAGTCATGCTGAAAACATCTGAATACTATGACATCATGTTGAAAACATCTGAATACTATGAAGTCATGTTAAAAACATCTGAATACTATGAAGTCATGTTAAAAAAACCTCTTAATACTTTGAAGTCATGTTGAAAGCATTTGAATACTATGAAGTCATGTTAAAAACATCTGAAATATATGAAGTCATGTTGAAAAGCTCTGAATGCTATAACATCATGTTGAAAACATCTAAATACTATGAAGTCATGTTGAAAACCTCTTAATACTATGAAGTCATGTTAAAAACATCTTGTTAAAAAAACATCTGAACACTATGAAGTCATTTAAAAAAAACATCTGAATACTATGAAGTCATGTTGAAAACATCTGAGTACTATGAAGTCATGTTGAAAAAAACCTCTGAATACTTTGAAGTCATGTTGAAAGCATTTGAATACTATGAAGTCATGTTAAAAACATCTGAATACTATGAAGTCATGTTAAAAACATCTGAATACTATGAAGTCATGTTAAAAACATCTGAATACTATGAAGTCATGTTAAAAAAACCTCTGAATACTTTGAAGTCATGTTGAAAGCATTTGAATACTATGAAGTCATGTTAAAAACATCTGAAATATATGAAGTCATGTTAAAAGCATCTGAATACTATGAAGTCATGTTACAAAAAAATCTCTGAATACTATGAAGTCATGTTAAAAAACATCTGAATACTATGATGTCATGATAAAAACATCTGAATACTATGAAGTCATGTTAAAAACGTCTGATTAATATGAAGCCATGTTGAAAAGCTCTGAATGCTATAACATCAAGTTGAAAACATCTGAAATATATGAAATCATGTTAAAAGCATCTGAATACTATGAAGTCATGTTAAAAAACATCTTAATACTGTGATGTCATAATAAAAATATCTGAATACTGTGATGTCATGATAAAAACATCTCAATACTATGAAGTCATGTTAAAAACGTCTGAACACTATGAAGTCATGTTAAAAACTTCTCATTAATATGAAGTCATGTTGAAAAGCTCTGAATGCTATAACATCAAGTTGAAAACATATTAATACTATGAAGTCAAGATAAAAAAAATCATCTGGATACTATGAAGTCATGTTGAAAAGCTCTGAATGCTATGATATCATGTTGAAAACATCTGAATACTATGAAGTCATGTTGAAAACATATTAAAACTATGAAGTCAAGTTAAAAAAATCATCTGAATACAATGAAGTCATGTTAAAAAAACATCTGAATAATATGAAGTCATGTTAAAAACGTCTGATTAATATGAAGTCATGTTAAAAAAAACCTCTGAATACTTTGAAGTCATGTTATAAGCATTTGAATACTATGAAGTCATGTTAAAAACATCTGAAATATATGAAGTCATGTTAAAAGCATCTGGATACTATGAAGTCATGTTACAAAAAAACATCTGAATAATATGAAGTCATGTTAAAAAAATCTGATTAATATGAAGTCATGTTGAAAAGCTCTGAATGCTATAACATCATGTTGAAAACATCTAAATACTATGAAGTCATGTTGAAAACCTCTTAATACAATGAAGTCATGTTAAAAACATCTTGTTAAAAAAACATCTGAACACTATGAAGTCATTTAAAAAAAACATCTGAATACTATGAAGTCATGCTGAAAACATCTGAATACTATGACATCATGTTGAAAACATCTGAATACTATGAAGTCATGTTAAAAACATCTGAATACTATGAAGTCATGTTAAAAAAACCTCTTTATACTTTGAAGTCATGTTGAAAGCATTTGAATACTATGAAGTCATGTTAAAAACATCTGAAATATATGAAGTCATGTTGAAAAGCTCTGAATGCTATAACATCATGTGGAAAACATCTAAATACTATGAAGTCATGTTGAAAACCTCTTAATACTATGAAGTCATGTTAAAAACATCTTGTTAAAAAAACATCTGAACACTATGAAGTCATTTAAAAAAAACATCTGAATACTATGAAGTCATGTTGAAAACATCTGAGTACTATGAAGTTATGTTGAAAAAAACCTCTGAATACTTTGAAGTCATGTTGAAAGCATTTGAATACTATGAAGTCATGTTAAAAACATCTGAATACTATGAAGTCATGTTAAAAACATCTGAAATATATGAAGTCATGTTAAAAGCATCTGAATACTATGAAGTCATGTTACCAAAAAACATCTGAATACTATGAAGTCATGTTAAAAAACATCTGAATACTATGATGTCATGATAAAAACATCTGAATACTATGAAGTCATGTTAAAAACGTCTGATTAATATGAAGTCATGTTAAAAAAACCTCTGAATACTTTGAAGTCATGTTGAAAGCATTTGAATACTATGAAGTCATGTTAAAAACATCTGAAATATATGAAGTCATGTTAAAAGCATCTGAATACTATGAAGCCATGTTACAAAAAACATCTGAATAATATGAAGTCATGTTAAAAACATCTGATTAATATGAAGTCATGTTGAAAAGCTCTGAATGCTATAACATCATGTTGAAAACATCTAAATACTATGAAGTCATGTTGAAAACCTCTTAATACTATGAAGTCATGTTAAAAACATCTTGTTAAAAAAACATCTGAACACTATGAAGTCATTTAAAAAAACATCTGAATACTATGAAGTCATGTTGAAAACATCTGAATACTATGACATCATGTTGAAAACATCTGAATACTATGAAGTCATGTTAAAAACATCTGAATACTATGAAGTCATGTTAAAAAAACCTCTTAATACTTTGAAGTCATGTTGAAAGCATTTGAATACTATGAAGTCATGTTAAAAACATCTGAAATATATGAAATCATGTTAAAAGCATTTGAATACTATGAAGTCATGTTACAAAAAAACATCTGAATACTATGAAGTCATGTTAAAAACGTCTGATTAATATGAAGTCATGTTGAAAAGCTCTGAATGCTATAACATCAAGTTGAAAACATCTGAATACTATGAAATCATGTTAAAAACATCTGAATACTATGAAGTCATGTTAAAAAAAACCTCTGAATACTTTGAAGTCATGTTGAAAGCATTTGAATACTATGAAGTCATGTTAAAAACATCTGAAATATATGAAATCATGTTAAAAGCATCTGAATACTATGAAGTCATGTTACAAAAAAACATCTGAATACTATGAAGTCATGTTAAAAAACATCTGAATACTGTGATGTCATGATAAAAACATCTGAATACTATGAAATCATGTTGAAAACATCTGAATACTATGAAGTCATGTTAAAAACATCTGAATATTATGAAGCCATGTTAAAAACATCTGAATACTATGAAGTCATGTTAAAAAAACCTCTGAATACTTTGAAGTCATGTTGAAAGCATTTGAATACTATGAAGTCATGTTAAAAACATCTGAAATATATGAAGTCATTTTAAAAGCATCTGAATACTATGAAGTCATGTTACAAAAAAACATCTGAATACTATGAAGTCATGTTAAAAAACATCTGAATACTATGATGTCATGATAAAAAAACCTCTTAATACTTTGAAGTCATGTTGAAAGCATTTGAATACTATGAAGTCATGTTAAAAACATCTGAAATATATGAAATCATGTTAAAAGCATTTGAATACTATGAAGTCATGTTACAAAAAAACATCTGAATACTATGAAGTCATGTTAAAAACGTCTGATTAATATGAAGTCATGTTGAAAAGCTCTGAATGCTATAACATCAAGTTGAAAACATCTGAATACTATGAAATCATGTTAAAAACATCTGAATACTATGAAGTCATGTTAAAAAAAACCTCTGAATACTTTGAAGTCATGTTGAAAGCATTTGAATACTATGAAGTCATGTTAAAAACATCTGAAATATATGAAATCATGTTAAAAGCATCTGAATACTATGAAGTCATGTTACAAAAAAACATCTGAATACTATGAAGTCATGTTAAAAAACATCTGAATACTGTGATGTCATGATAAAAACATCTGAATACTATGAAATCATGTTGAAAACATCTGAATACTATGAAGTCATGTTAAAAACATCTGAATATTATGAAGCCATGTTAAAAACATCTGAATACTATGAAGTCATGTTAAAAAAACCTCTGAATACTTTGAAGTCATGTTGAAAGCATTTGAATACTATGAAGTCATGTTAAAAACATCTGAAATATATGAAGTCATTTTAAAAGCATCTGAATACTATGAAGTCATGTTACAAAAAAACATCTGAATACTATGAAGTCATGTTAAAAAACATCTGAATACTATGATGTCATGATAAAAACATCTGAATACTATGAAGTCATGTTAAAAAAACCTCTTAATACTTTGAAGTCATGTTGAAAGCATTTGAATACTATGAAGTCATGTTAAAAACATCTGAAATATATGAAATCATGTTAAAAGCATTTGAAGACTATGAAGTCATGTTACAAAAAAACATCTGAATACTATGAAGTCATGTTAAAAACGTCTGATTAATATGAAGTCATGTTGAAAAGCTCTGAATGCTATAACATCAAGTTGAAAACATCTGAATACTATGAAATCATGTTGAAAACATCTGAATACTATGAAGTCATGTTAAAAACATCTGAATACTTTGAAGTCATGTTAAAAACATCTGAATACTATGAAGTCATGTTAAAAAAAACCTCTGAATACTTGGTCATGTTGAAAGCATTTGAATACTATGAAGTCATGTTAAAAACATCTGAAATATATGAAATCATGTTAAAAGCATCTGAATACTATGAAGTCATGTTACAAAAAAACATCTGAATACTATGAAGTCATGTTAAAAACATCTGAATACTATGAAGTCATGTTAAAAACATCTGAATACTATGAAGTCATGTTAAAAAAACCTCTGAATACTTTGAAGTCATGTTGAAAGCATTTAAATACTATGAAGTCATGTTAAAAACATCTGAAATATATGAAGTCATGTTAAAAGCATCTGAATACTATGAAGTCATGTTACAAAAAAACATCTGAATACTATGAAGTCATGTTAAAAAAACATCTGAATACTATGATGTCATGATAAAAACATCTGAATACTATGAAGTCATGTTAAAAACGTCTGATTAATATGAAGTCATGTTGAAAAGCTCTGAATGCTATAACATCAAGTTGAAAACATCTGAATACTATGAAATCATGTTGAAAACATCTGAATACTATGAAGTCATCTTAAAAACATCTGAATACTATGAAGTCATGCTAAAAACATCTGAATACTATGAAGTCATGTTAAAAAAACCTCTGAATACTTTGAAGTCATGTTGAAAGCATTTGAATACTATGAAGTCATGTTAAAAAACATATGAATACTATGATGTCATGATAAAAACATCTGAATACTATGAAGTCATGTTAAAAACGTCTGATTAATATGAAGTCATGTTGAAAAGCTCTGAATGCTATAACATCAAGTTGAAAACATCTGAAATATATGAAATCATGTTAAAAGCATCTGAATACTATGAAGTCATGTTACAAAAAAACATCTGAATACTATGAAGTCATGTTAAAAAACATCTTAATACTGTGATGTCATAATAAAAACATCTGAATACTGTGATGTCATGATAAAAACATCTCAATACTATGAAGTAATGTTAAAAACGTCTGAACACTATGAAGTCATGTTAAAAACTTCTCATTAATATGAAGTCATGTTGAAAAGCTCTGAATGCTATAACATCAAGTTGAAAACATATTAATACTATGAAGTCAAGATAAAAAAAATCATCTGGATACTATGAAGTCATGTTAAAAAAACATCTGAATAAGAAGAAGTCATGTTAAAAACATCTGATTAATATGAAGTCATGTTGAAAAGCTCTGAATGCTATAACATCATGTTGAAAACATCTAAATACTATGAAGTCATGTTGAAAAAACATCTGTATACTATGAAGTCATGTTGAAAAGCTCTGAATGCTATGATATCATGTTGAAAACATCTGAATACTATGAAGTCATGTTGAAAACATATTAATACTATGAAGTCAAGTTAAAAAAAATCATCTGAATACTATGAAGTCATGTTAAAAAAAACATCTGAATAATATGAAGTCATGTTAAAAACGTCTGATTAATATGAAGTCATGTTAAAAAAAAACCTCTGAATACTTTGAAGTCATGTTATAAGCATTTGAATACTATGAAGTCATGTTAAAAACATCTGAAATATATGAAGTCATGTTAAAAGCATCTGAATACTATGAAGTCATGTTACAAAAAAACATCTGAATAATATGAAGTCATGTTAAAAACATCTGATTAATATGAAGTCATGTTAAAAAGCTCTGAATGCTATAACATCATGTTGAAAACATCTAAATACTATGAAGTCATGTTGAAAACCTCTTAATACTATGAAGTCATGTTAAAAACATCTTGTTAAAAAAACATCTGAACACTATGAAGTCATTTAAAAAAACATCTGAATACTATGAAGTCATGCTGAAAACATCTGAATACTATGACATCATGTTGAAAACATCTGAATACTATGAAGTCATGTTAAAAACATCTGAATACTATGAAGTCATGTTAAAAAAACCTCTTAATACTTTGAAGTCATGTTGAAAGCATTTGAATACTATGAAGTCATGTTAAAAACATCTGAAATATATGAAGTCATGTTGAAAAGCTCTGAATGCTATAACATCATGTTGAAAACATCTAAATACTATGAAGTCATGTTGAAAACCTCTTAATACTATGAAGTCATGTTAAAAACATCTTGTTAAAAAAACATCTGAACACTATGAAGTCATTTAAAAAAAACATCTGAATACTATGAAGTCATGTTGAAAACATCTGAGTACTATGAAGTCATGTTGAAAAAAACCTCTGAATACTTTGAAGTCATGTTGAAAGCATTTGAATACTATGAAGTCATGTTAAAAACATCTGAATACTATGAAGTCATGTTAAAAACATCTGAATACTATGAAGTCATGTTAAAAACATCTGAATACTATGAAGTCATGTTAAAAAAAACCCTTAATACTTTGAATTCATGTTGAAAGCATTTGAATACTATGAAGTCATGTTAAAAACATCTGAAATATATGAAGTCATGTTAAAAGCATCTGAATACTATGAAGTCATGTTACCAAAAAACATCTGAATACTATGAAGTCATGTTAAAATACATCTGAATACTATGATGTCATGATAAAAACATCTGAATACTATGAAGTCATGTTAAAAACGTCTGATTAATATGAAGTCATGTTAAAAAAACCTCTGAATACTTTGAAGTCATGTTGAAAGCATTTGAATACTATGAAGTCATGTTAAAAACATCTGAAATATATGAAGTCATGTTAAAAGCATCTGAATACTATGAAGTCATGTTACAAAAAACATCTGAATAATATGAAGTCATGTTAAAAACATCTGATTAATATGAAGTCATGTTGAAAAGCTCTGAATGCTATAACATCATGTTGAAAACATCTAAATACTATGAAGTCATGTTAAAAACATCTTGTTAAAAAAACATCTGAACACTATGAAGTCATGTTAAAAACGTCTGATTAATATGAAGCCATGTTGAAAAGCTCTGAATGCTATAACATCAAGTTGAAAACATCTGAAATATATGAAATCATGTTAAAAGCATCTGAATACTATGAAGTCATGTTACAAAAAAACATCTGAATACTATGAAGTCATGTTAAAAAACATCTTAATACTGTGATGTCATAATAAAAACATCTGAATACTGTGATGTCATGATAAAAACATCTCAATACTATGAAGTCATGTTAAAAACGTCTGAACACTATGAAGTCATGTTAAAAACTTCTCATTAATATGAAGTCATGTTGAAAAGCTCTGAATGCTATAACATCAAGTTGAAAACATATTAATACTATGAAGTCAAGATAAAAAAAATCATCTGGATACTATGAAGTCATGTTAAAAAAACATCTGAATAAGAAGAAGTCATGTTAAAAACATCTGATTAATATGAAGTCATGTTGAAAAGCTCTGAATGCTATAACATCATGTTGAAAACATCTAAATACTATGAAGTCATGTTGAAAAAACATCTGTATACTATGAAGTCATGTTGAAAAGCTCTGAATGCTATGATATCATGTTGAAAACATCTGAATACTATGAAGTCATGTTGAAAACATATTAATACTATGAAGTCAAGTTAAAAAAAATCATCTGAATACTATGAAGTCATGTTAAAAAAAACATCTGAATAATATGAAGTCATGTTAAAAACGTCTGATTAATATGAAGTCATGTTAAAAAAAACCTCTGAATACTTTGAAGTCATGTTATAAGCATTTGAATACTATGAAGTCATGTTAAAAACATCTGAAATATATGAAGTCATGTTAAAAGCATCTGAATACTATGAAGTCATGTTACAAAAAAACATCTGAATAATATGAAGTCATGTTAAAAACATCTGATTAATATGAAGTCATGTTGAAAAGCTCTGAATGCTATAACATCATGTTGAAAACATCTGAATACTATGAAATCATGTTGAAAACATCTGAATACTATGAAGTCATGTTAAAAACATCTGAATACTTTGAAGTCATGTTAAAAACATCTGAATACTATGAAGTCATGTTAAAAAAAACCTCTGAATACTTGGTCATGTTGAAAGCATTTGAATACTATGAAGTCATGTTAAAAACATCTGAAATATATGAAATCATGTTAAAAGCATCTGAATACTATGAAGTCATGTTACAAAAAAACATCTGAATACTATGGTCATGTTAAAAAAACATCTTAATACTGTGATGTCATGATAAAAAAATCTGAATGCTATGAAATCATGTTGAAAACATCTGAATACTATGAAGTCATGTTAAAAACATCTGAATACTATGAAGTCATGTTAAAAACATCTGAATACTATGAAGTCATGTTAAAAAAACCTCTGAATACTTTGAAGTCATGTTGAAAGCATTTAAATACTATGAAGTCATGTTAAAAACATCTGAAATATATGAAGTCATGTTAAAAGCATCTGAATACTATGAAGTCATGTTACAAAAAAACATCTGAATACTATGAAGTCATGTTAAAAAAACATCTGAATACTATGATGTCATGATAAAAACATCTGAATACTATGAAGTCATGTTAAAAACGTCTGATTAATATGAAGTCATGTTGAAAAGCTCTGAATGCTATAACATCAAGTTGAAAACATCTGAATACTATGAAATCATGTTGAAAACATCTGAATACTATGAAGTCATCTTAAAAACATCTGAATACTATGAAGTCATGCTAAAAACATCTGAATACTATGAAGTCATGTTAAAAAAACCTCTGAATACTTTGAAGTCATGTTGAAAGCATTTGAATACTATGAAGTCATGTTAAAAACATCTGAAATATATGAAGTCATGTTAAAAGCATCTGAATACTATGAAGTCATGTTACAAAAAAACATCTGAATAATATGAAGTCATGTTAAAAACATCTGATTAATATGAAGTCATGTTAAAAAGCTCTGAATGCTATAACATCATGTTGAAAACATCTAAATACTATGAAGTCATGTTGAAAACCTCTTAATACTATGAAGTCATGTTAAAAACATCTTGTTAAAAAAACATCTGAACACTATGAAGTCATTTAAAAAAACATCTGAATACTATGAAGTAATGCTGAAAACATCTGAATACTATGACATCATGTTGAAAACATCTGAATACTATGAAGTCATGTTAAAAACATCTGAATACTATGAAGTCATGTTAAAAAAACCTCTTAATACTTTGAAGTCATGTTGAAAGCATTTGAATACTATGAAGTCATGTTAAAAACATCTGAAATATATGAAGTCATGTTGAAAAGCTCTGAATGCTATAACATCATGTTGAAAACATGTAAATACTATGAAGTCATGTTGAAAACCTCTTAATACTATGAAGTCATGTTAAAAACATCTTGTTAAAAAAACAATCTGAACACTATGAAGTCATTTAAAAAAAACATCTGAATACTATGAAGTCATGTTGAAAACATCTGAGTACTATGAAGTCATGTTGAAAAAAACCTCTGAATACTTTGAAGTCATGTTGAAAGCATTTGAATACTATGAAGTCATGTTAAAAACATCTGAATACTATGAAGTCATGTTAAAAACATCTGAATACTATGAAGTCATGTTAAAAACATCTGAATACTATGAAGTCATGTTGAAAGCATTTGAATACTATGAAGTCATGTTAAAAACATCTGAAATATATGAAGTCATGTTAAAAGCATCTGAATACTATGAAGTCATGTTACAAAAAACATCTGAATAATATGAAGTCATGTTAAAAACATCTGATTAATATGAAGTCATGTTGAAAAGCTCTGAATGCTATAACATCATGTTGAAAACATCTAAATACTATGAAGTCATGTTAAAAACATCTTGTTAAAAAAACATCTGAACACTATGAAGTCATGTTAAAAACGTCTGATTAATATGAAGCCATGTTGAAAAGCTCTGAATGCTATAACATCAAGTTGAAAACATCTGAAATATATGAAATCATGTTAAAAGCATCTGAATACTATGAAGTCATGTTACAAAAAAACATCTGAATACTATGAAGTCATGTTAAAAAACATCTTAATACTGTGATGTCATAATAAAAACATCTGAATACTGTGATATCATGATAAAAACATCTCAATACTATGAAGTCATGTTAAAAACGTCTGAACACTATGAAGTCATGTTAAAAACTTCTCATTAATATGAAGTCATGTTGAAAAGCTCTGAATGCTATAACATCAAGTTGAAAACATATTAATACTATGAAGTCAAGATAAAAAAAATCATCTGGATACTATGAAGTCATGTTAAAAAAACATCTGAATAAGAAGAAGTCATGTTAAAAACATCTGATTAATATGAAGTCATGTTGAAAAGCTCTGAATGCTATAACATCATGTTGAAAACATCTAAATACTATGAAGTCATGTTGAAAAAACATCTGTATACTATGAAGTCATGTTGAAAAGCTCTGAATGCTATGATATCATGTTGAAAACATCTGAATACTATGAAGTCATGTTGAAAACATATTAATACTATGAAGTCAAGTTAAAAAAAATCATCTGAATACTATGAAGTCATGTTAAAAAAAACATCTGAATAATATGAAGTCATGTTAAAAACGTCTGATTAATATGAAGTCATGTTAAAAAAAACCTCTGAATACTTTGAAGTCATGTTATAAGCATTTGAATACTATGAAGTCATGTTAAAAACATCTGAAATATATGAAGTCATGTTAAAAGCATCTGAATACTATGAAGTCATGTTACAAAAAAACATCTGAATAATATGAAGTCATGTTAAAAACATCTGATTAATATGAAGTCATGTTGAAAAGCTCTGAATGCTATAACATCATGTTGAAAACATCTGAATACTATGAAATCATGTTGAAAACATCTGAATACTATGAAGTCATGTTAAAAACATCTGAATACTTTGAAGTCATGTTAAAAACATCTGAATACTTGGTCATGTTGAAAGCATTTGAATACTATGAAGTCATGTTAAAAACATCTGAAATATATGAAATCATGTTAAAAGCATCTGAATACTATGAAGTCATGTTACAAAAAAACATCTGAATACTATGGTCATGTTAAAAAAACATCTTAATACTGTGATGTCATGATAAAAAAATCTGAATGCTATGAAATCATGTTGAAAACATCTGAATACTATGAAGTCATGTTAAAAACATCTGAATACTATGAAGTCATGTTAAAAACATCTGAATACTATGAAGTCATGTTAAAAAAACCTCTGAATACTTTGAAGTCATGTTGAAAGCATTTAAATACTATGAAGTCATGTTAAAAACATCTGAAATATATGAAGTCATGTTAAAAGCATCTGAATACTATGAAGTCATGTTACAAAAAAACATCTGAATACTATGAAGTCATGTTAAAAAAACATCTGAATACTATGATGTCATGATAAAAACATCTGAATACTATGAAGTCATGTTAAAAACGTCTGATTAATATGAAGTCATGTTGAAAAGCTCTGAATGCTATAACATCAAGTTGAAAACATCTGAATACTATGAAATCATGTTGAAAACATCTGAATACTATGAAGTCATCTTAAAAACATCTGAATACTATGAAGTCATGCTAAAAACATCTGAATACTATGAAGTCATGTTAAAAAAACCTCTGAATACTTTGAAGTCATGTTGAAAGCATTTGAATACTATGAAGTCATGTTAAAAAACATATGAATACTATGATGTCATGATAAAAACATCTGAATACTATGAAGTCATGTTAAAAACGTCTGATTAATATGAAGTCATGTTGAAAAGCTCTGAATGCTATAACATCAAGTTGAAAACATCTGAAATATATGAAATCATGTTAAAAGCATCTGAATACTATGAAGTCATGTTACAAAAAAACATCTGAATACTATGAAGTCATGTTAAAAAACATCTTAATACTGTGATGTCATAATAAAAACATCTGAATACTGTGATGTCATGATAAAAACATCTCAATACTATGAAGTAATGTTAAAAACGTCTGAACACTATGAAGTCATGTTAAAAACTTCTCATTAATATGAAGTCATGTTGAAAAGCTCTGAATGCTATAACATCAAGTTGAAAACATATTAATACTATGAAGTCAAGATAAAAAAAATCATCTGGATACTATGAAGTCATGTTAAAAAAACATCTGAATAAGAAGAAGTCATGTTAAAAACATCTGATTAATATGAAGTCATGTTGAAAAGCTCTGAATGCTATAACATCATGTTGAAAACATCTAAATACTATGAAGTCATGTTGAAAAAACATCTGTATACTATGAAGTCATGTTGAAAAGCTCTGAATGCTATGATATCATGTTGAAAACATCTGAATACTATGAAGTCATGTTGAAAACATATTAATACTATGAAGTCAAGTTAAAAAAAATCATCTGAATACTATGAAGTCATGTTAAAAAAAACATCTGAATAATATGAAGTCATGTTAAAAACGTCTGATTAATATGAAGTCATGTTAAAAAAAAACCTCTGAATACTTTGAAGTCATGTTATAAGCATTTGAATACTATGAAGTCATGTTAAAAACATCTGAAATATATGAAGTCATGTTAAAAGCATCTGAATACTATGAAGTCATGTTACAAAAAAACATCTGAATAATATGAAGTCATGTTAAAAACATCTGATTAATATGAAGTCATGTTAAAAAGCTCTGAATGCTATAACATCATGTTGAAAACATCTAAATACTATGAAGTCATGTTGAAAACCTCTTAATACTATGAAGTCATGTTAAAAACATCTTGTTAAAAAAACATCTGAACACTATGAAGTCATTTAAAAAAACATCTGAATACTATGAAGTCATGCTGAAAACATCTGAATACTATGACATCATGTTGAAAACATCTGAATACTATGAAGTCATGTTAAAAACATCTGAATACTATGAAGTCATGTTAAAAAAACCTCTTAATACTTTGAAGTCATGTTGAAAGCATTTGAATACTATGAAGTCATGTTAAAAACATCTGAAATATATGAAGTCATGTTGAAAAGCTCTGAATGCTATAACATCATGTTGAAAACATCTAAATACTATGAAGTCATGTTGAAAACCTCTTAATACTATGAAGTCATGTTAAAAACATCTTGTTAAAAAAACATCTGAACACTATGAAGTCATCTAAAAAAAACATCTGAATACTATGAAGTCATGTTGAAAACATCTGAGTACTATGAAGTCATGTTGAAAAAAACCTCTGAATACTTTGAAGTCATGTTGAAAGCATTTGAATACTATGAAGTCATGTTAAAAACATCTGAATACTATGAAGTCATGTTAAAAACATCTGAATACTATGAAGTCATGTTAAAAACATCTGAATACTATGAAGTCATGTTAAAAAAAACCCTTAATACTTTGAATTCATGTTGAAAGCATTTGAATACTATGAAGTCATGTTAAAAACATCTGAAATATATGAAGTCATGTTAAAAGCATCTGAATACTATGAAGTCATGTTACCAAAAAACATCTGAATACTATGAAGTCATGTTAAAATACATCTGAATACTATGATGTCATGATAAAAACATCTGAATACTATGAAGTCATGTTAAAAACGTCTGATTAATATGAAGTCATGTTAAAAAAACCTCTGAATACTTTGAAGTCATGTTGAAAGCATTTGAATACTATGAAGTCATGTTAAAAACATCTGAAATATATGAAGTCATGTTAAAAGCATCTGAATACTATGAAGTCATGTTACAAAAAACATCTGAATAATATGAAGTCATGTTAAAAACATCTGATTAATATGAAGTCATGTTGAAAAGCTCTGAATGCTATAACATCATGTTGAAAACATCTAAATACTATGAAGTCATGTTAAAAACATCTTGTTAAAAAAACATCTGAACACTATGAAGTCATGTTAAAAACGTCTGATTAATATGAAGCCATGTTGAAAAGCTCTGAATGCTATAACATCAAGTTGAAAACATCTGAAATATATGAAATCATGTTAAAAGCATCTGAATACTATGAAGTCATGTTACAAAAAAACATCTGAATACTATGAAGTCATGTTAAAAAACATCTTAATACTGTGATGTCATAATAAAAACATCTGAATACTGTGATGTCATGATAAAAACATCTCAATACTATGAAGTCATGTTAAAAACGTCTGAACACTATGAAGTCATGTTAAAAACTTCTCATTAATATGAAGTCATGTTGAAAAGCTCTGAATGCTATAACATCAAGTTGAAAACATATTAATACTATGAAGTCAAGATAAAAAAAATCATCTGGATACTATGAAGTCATGTTAAAAAAACATCTGAATAAGAAGAAGTCATGTTAAAAACATCTGATTAATATGAAGTCATGTTGAAAAGCTCTGAATGCTATAACATCATGTTGAAAACATCTAAATACTATGAAGTCATGTTGAAAAAACATCTGTATACTATGAAGTCATGTTGAAAAGCTCTGAATGCTATGATATCATGTTGAAAACATCTGAATACTATGAAGTCATGTTGAAAACATATTAATACTATGAAGTCAAGTTAAAAAAAATCATCTGAATACTATGAAGTCATGTTAAAAAAAACATCTGAATAATATGAAGTCATGTTAAAAACGTCTGATTAATATGAAGTCATGTTAAAAAAAACCTCTGAATACTTTGAAGTCATGTTATAAGCATTTGAATACTATGAAGTCATGTTAAAAACATCTGAAATATATGAAGTCATGTTAAAAGCATCTGAATACTATGAAGTCATGTTACAAAAAAACATCTGAATAATATGAAGTCATGTTAAAAACATCTGATTAATATGAAGTCATGTTGAAAAGCTCTGAATGCTATAACATCATGTTGAAAACATCTGAATACTATGAAATCATGTTGAAAACATCTGAATACTATGAAGTCATGTTAAAAACATCTGAATACTTTGAAGTCATGTTAAAAACATCTGAATACTATGAAGTCATGTTAAAAAAAACCTCTGAATACTTGGTCATGTTGAAAGCATTTGAATACTATGAAGTCATGTTAAAAACATCTGAAATATATGAAATCATGTTAAAAGCATTTGAATACTATGTATTCATGTTACAAAAAAACATCTGAATACTATGAAGTCATGTTAAAAAAACATCTTAATACTGTGATGTCATGATAAAAAAATCTGAATGCTATGAAATCATGTTGAAAACATCTGAATACTATGAAGTCATGTTAAAAACATCTGAATACTATGAAGTCATGTTAAAAACATCTGAATACTATGAAGTCATGTTAAAAAAACCTCTGAATACTTTGAAGTCATGTTGAAAAGCATTTGAATACTATGAAGTCATGTTAAAAACATCTGAAATATATGAAGTCATGTTAAAAGCATCTGAATACTATGAAGTCATGTTACAAAAAAACATCTGAATACTATGAAGTCATGTTAAAAAAACATCTGAATACTATGATGTCATGATAAAAACATCTGAATACTATGAAGTCATGTTAAAAACGTCTGATTAATATGAAGTCATGTTGAAAAGCTCTGAATGCTATAACATCAAGTTGAAAACATCTGAATACTATGAAATCATGTTGAAAACATCTGAATACTATGAAGTCATCTTAAAAACATCTGAATGCTATGAAGTCATGTTAAAAACATCTGAATACTATGAAGTCATGTTAAAAAAACCTCTGAATACTTTGAAGTCATATTGAAAGCATTTGAATACTATGAAGTCATGTTAAAAACATCTGAAATATATGAAATCATGTTAAAAGCATCTGAATACTATGAAGTCATGTTACAAAAAAACATCTGAATACTATGAAGTCATGTTAAAAAAACATCTTAATACTGTGATGTCATGATAAAAACATCTGAATACTATGAAATCATGTTGAAAACATCTGAATACTATGAAGTCATGTTAAAAACATCTGAATACTATGAAGTCATGTTAAAAACATCTGAATACTATGAAGTCATCTTAAAAAAACCTCTGAATACTTTGAAGTCATGTTGAAAGCATTTGAATACTATGAAGTCATGTTAAAAACATCTGAAATATATGAAGTCATGTTAAAAGCATCTGAATACTATGAAGTCATGTTACAAAAAAACCTCTGAATACTATGAAGTCATGTTAAAAAACATCTGAATACTATGATGTCATGATAAAAACATCTGAATACTATGAAGTCATGTTAAAAACGTCTGATTAATATGAAGCCATGTTGAAAAGCTCTGAATGCTATAACATCAAGTTGAAAACATCTGAAATATATGAAATCATGTTAAAAGCATCTGAATACTATGAAGTCATGTTAAAAAACATCTTAATACTGTGATGTCATCATAAAAACATCTGAATACTGTGATGTCATGATAAAAACATCTCAATACTATGAAGTCATGTTAAAAACGTCTGAACACTATGAAGTCATGTTAAAAACTTCTCATTAATATGAAGTCATGTTGAAAAGCTCTGAATGCTATAACATCAAGTTGAAAACATATTAATACTATGAAGTCAAGATAAAAAAAATCATCTGGATACTATGAAGTCATGTTGAAAAGCTCTGAATGCTATGATATCATGTTGAAAACATCTGAATACTATGAAGTCATGTTGAAAACATATTAATACTATGAAGTCAAGTTAAAAAAAATCATCTGAATACTATGAAGTCATGTTAAAAAAAACATCTGAATAATATGAAGTCATGTTAAAAACGTCTGATTAATATGAAGTCATGTTAAAAAAAACCTCTGAATACTTTGAAGTCATGTTATAAGCATTTGAATACTATGAAGTCATGTTAAAAACATCTGAAATATATGAAGTCATGTTAAAAGCATCTGAATACTATGAAGTCATGTTACAAAAAAACATCTGAATAATATGAAGTCATGTTAAAAAAATCTGATTAATATGAAGTCATGTTGAAAAGCTCTGAATGCTATAACATCATGTTGAAAACATCTAAATACTATGAAGTCATGTTGAAAACCTCTTAATACAATGAAGTCATGTTAAAAACATCTTGTTAAAAAAACATCTGAACACTATGAAGTCATTTAAAAAAAACATCTGAATACTATGAAGTCATGCTGAAAACATCTGAATACTATGACATCATGTTGAAAACATCTGAATACTATGAAGTCATGTTAAAAACATCTGAATACTATGAAGTCATGTTAAAAAAACCTCTTTATACTTTGAAGTCATGTTGAAAGCATTTGAATACTATGAAGTCATGTTAAAAACATCTGAAATATATGAAGTCATGTTGAAAAGCTCTGAATGCTATAACATCATGTTGAAAACATCTAAATACTATGAAGTCATGTTGAAAACCTCTTAATACTATGAAGTCATGTTAAAAACATCTTGTTAAAAAAACATCTGAACACTATGAAGTCATTTAAAAAAAACATCTGAATACTATGAAGTCATGTTGAAAACATCTGAGTACTATGAAGTCATGTTGAAAAAAACCTCTGAATACTTTGAAGTCATGTTGAAAGCATTTGAATACTATGAAGTCATGTTAAAAACATCTGAATACTATGAAGTCATGTTAAAAACATCTGAAATATATGAAGTCATGTTAAAAGCATCTGAATACTATGAAGTCATGTTACCAAAAAACATCTGAATACTATGAAGTCATGTTAAAAAACATCTGAATACTATGATGTCATGATAAAAACATCTGAATACTATGAAGTCATGTTAAAAACGTCTGATTAATATGAAGTCATGTTAAAAAAACCTCTGAATACTTTGAAGTCATGTTGAAAGCATTTGAATACTATGAAGTCATGTTAAAAACATCTGAAATATATGAAGTCATGTTAAAAGCATCTGAATACTATGAAGCCATGTTACAAAAAACATCTGAATAATATGAAGTCATGTTAAAAACATCTGATTAATATGAAGTCATGTTGAAAAGCTCTGAATGCTATAACATCATGTTGAAAACATCTAAATACTATGAAGTCATGTTGAAAACCTCTTAATACTATGAAGTCATGTTAAAAACATCTTGTTAAAAAAACATCTGAACACTATGAAGTCATTTAAAAAAACATCTGAATACTATGAAGTCATGTTGAAAACATCTGAATACTATGACATCATGTTGAAAACATCTGAATACTATGAAGTCATGTTAAAAACATCTGAATACTATGAAGTCATGTTAAAAAAACCTCTTAATACTTTGAAGTCATGTTGAAAGCATTTGAATACTATGAAGTCATGTTAAAAACATCTGAAATATATGAAATCATGTTAAAAGCATTTGAATACTATGAAGTCATGTTACAAAAAAACATCTGAATACTATGAAGTCATGTTAAAAACGTCTGATTAATATGAAGTCATGTTGAAAATCTCTGAATGCTATAACATCAAGTTGAAAACATCTGAATACTATGAAATCATGTTAAAAACATCTGAATACTATGAAGTCATGTTAAAAAAAACCTCTGAATACTTTGAAGTCATGTTGAAAGCATTTGAATACTATGAAGTCATGTTAAAAACATCTGAAATATATGAAATCATGTTAAAAGCATCTGAATACTATGAAGTCATGTTACAAAAAAACATCTGAATACTATGAAGTCATGTTAAAAAACATCTTAATATTGTGATGTCATGATAAAAACATCTGAATACTATGAAATCATGTTGAAAACATCTGAATACTATGAAGTCATGTTAAAAACATCTGAATACTATGAAGTCATGTTAAAAAACATCTGAATACTATGATGTCATGATAAAAACATCTGAATACTATGAAGTCATGTTAAAAAAACCTCTTAATACTTTGAAGTCATGTTGAAAGCATTTGAATACTATGAAGTCATGTTAAAAACATCTGAAATATATGAAATCATGTTAAAAGCATTTGAAGACTATGAAGTCATGTTACAAAAAAACATCTGAATACTATGAAGTCATGTTAAAAACGTCTGATTAATATGAAGTCATGTTGAAAAGCTCTGAATGCTATAACATCAAGTTGAAAACATCTGAATACTATGAAATCATGTTGAAAACATCTGAATACTATGAAGTCATGTTAAAAACATCTGAATACTTTGAAGTCATGTTAAAAACATCTGAATACTATGAAGTCATGTTAAAAAAAACCTCTGAATACTTGGTCATGTTGAAAGCATTTGAATACTATGAAGTCATGTTAAAAACATCTGAAATATATGAAATCATGTTAAAAGCATCTGAATACTATGAAGTCATGTTACAAAAAAACATCTGAATACTATGAAGTCATGTTAAAAAAACATCTTAATACTGTGATGTCATGATAAAAAAATCTGAATGCTATGAAATCATGTTGAAAACATCTGAATACTATGAAGTCATGTTAAAAACATCTGAATACTATGAAGTCATGTTAAAAACATCTGAATACTATGAAGTCATGTTAAAAAAACCTCTGAATACTTTGAAGTCATGTTGAAAGCATTTGAATACTATGAAGTCATGTTAAAAACATCTGAAATATATGAAGTCATGTTAAAAGCATCTGAATACTATGAAGTCATGTTACAAAAAAACATCTGAATACTATGAAGTCATGTTAAAAAAACATCTGAATACTATGATGTCATGATAAAAACATCTGAATACTATGAAGTCATGTTAAAAACGTCTGATTAATATGAAGTCATGTTGAAAAGCTCTGAATGCTATAACATCAAGTTGAAAACATCTGAATACTATGAAATCATGTTGAAAACATCTGAATACTATGAAGTCATCTTAAAAACATCTAAATACTATGAAGTCATGTTAAAAACATCTGAATACTATGAAGTCATGTTAAAAAAACCTCTGAATACTTTGAAGTCATGTTGAAAGCATTTGAATACTATGAAGTCATGTTAAAAAACATATGAATACTATGATGTCATGATAAAAACATCTGAATACTATGAAGTCATGTTAAAAACGTCTGATTAATATGAAGTCATGTTGAAAAGCTCTGAATGCTATAACATCTAGTTGAAAACATCTGAAATATATGAAATCATGTTAAAAGCATCTGAATACTATGAAGTCATGTTACAAAAAAACATCTGAATACTATGAAGTCATGTTAAAAAACATCTTAATACTGTGATGTCATAATAAAAACATCTGAATACTGTGATGTCATGATAAAAACATCTCAATACTATGAAGTCATGTTAAAAACGTCTGAACACTATGAAGTCATGTTAAAAACTTCTCATTAATATGAAGTCATGTTGAAAAGCTCTGAATGCTATAACATCAAGTTGAAAACATATTAATACTATGAAGTCAAGATAAAAAAAATCATCTGGATACTATGAAGTCATGTTAAAAAAACATCTGAATAAGAAGAAGTCATGTTAAAAACATCTGATTAATATGAAGTCATGTTGAAAAGCTCTGAATGCTATAACATCATGTTGAAAACATCTAAATACTATGAAGTCATGTTGAAAAAACATCTGTATACTATGAAGTCATGTTGAAAAGCTCTGAATGCTATGATATCATGTTGAAAACATCTGAATACTATGAAGTCATGTTGAAAACATATTAATACTATGAAGTCAAGTTAAAAAAAATCATCTGAATACTATGAAGTCATGTTAAAAAAAACATCTGAATAATATGAAGTCATGTTAAAAACGTCTGATTAATATGAAGTCATGTTAAAAAAAAACCTCTGAATACTTTGAAGTCATGTTATAAGCATTTGAATACTATGAAGTCATGTTAAAAACATCTGAAATATATGAAGTCATGTTAAAAGCATCTGAATACTATGAAGTCATGTTACAAAAAAACATCTGAATAATATGAAGTCATGTTAAAAACATCTGATTAATATGAAGTCATGTTGAAAAGCTCTGAATGCTATAACATCATGTTGAAAACATCTAAATACTATGAAGTCATGTTGAAAACCTCTTAATACTATGAAGTCATGTTAAAAACATCTTGTTAAAAAAACATCTGAACACTATGAAGTCATTTAAAAAAACATCTGAATACTATGAAGTCATGCTGAAAACATCTGAATACTATGACATCATGTTGAAAACATCTGAATACTATGAAGTCATGTTAAAAACATCTGAATACTATGAAGTCATGTTAAAAAAACCTCTTAATACTTTGAAGTCATGTTGAAAGCATTTGAATACTATGAAGTCATGTTAAAAACATCTGAAATATATGAAGTCATGTTGAAAAGCTCTGAATGCTATAACATCATGTTGAAAACATCTAAATACTATGAAGTCATGTTGAAAACCTCTTAATACTATGAAGTCATGTTAAAAACATCTTGTTAAAAAAACATCTGAACACTATGAAGTCATTTAAAAAAACATCTGAATACTATGAAGTCATGTTGAAAACATCTGAGTACTATGAAGTCATGTTGAAAAAAACCTCTGAATACTTTGAAGTCATGTTGAAAGCATTTGAATACTATGAAGTCATGTTAAAAACATCTGAATACTATGAAGTCATGTTAAAAACATCTGAATACTATGAAGTCATGTTAAAAACATCTGAATGCTATGATATCATGTTGAAAACATCTGAATACTATGAAGTCATGTTGAAAACATATTAATACTATGAAGTCAAGTTAAAAAAAATCATCTGAATACTATGAAGTCATGTTAAAAAAAACATCTGAATAATATGAAGTCATGTTAAAAACGTCTGATTAATATGAAGTCATGTTAAAAAAAACCTCTGAATACTTTGAAGTCATGTTATAAGCATTTGAATACTATGAAGTCATGTTAAAAACATCTGAAATATATGAAGTCATGTTAAAAGCATCTGAATACTATGAAGTCATGTTACAAAAAAACATCTGAATAATATGAAGTCATGTTAAAAAAATCTGATTAATATGAAGTCATGTTGAAAAGCTCTGAATGCTATAACATCATGTTGAAAACATCTAAATACTATGAAGTCATGTTGAAAACCTCTTAATACAATGAAGTCATGTTAAAAACATCTTGTTAAAAAAACATCTGAACACTATGAAGTCATTTAAAAAAAACATCTGAATACTATGAAGTCATGCTGAAAACATCTGAATACTATGACATCATGTTGAAAACATCTGAATACTATGAAGTCATGTTAAAAACATCTGAATACTATGAAGTCATGTTAAAAAAACCTCTTTATACTTTGAAGTCATGTTGAAAGCATTTGAATACTATGAAGTCATGTTAAAAACATCTGAAATATATGAAGTCATGTTGAAAAGCTCTGAATGCTATAACATCATGTTGAAAACATCTAAATACTATGAAGTCATGTTGATAACCTCTTAATACTATGAAGTCATGTTAAAAACATCTTGTTAAAAAAACATCTGAACACTATGAAGTCATTTAAAAAAACCATCTGAATACTATGAAGTCATGTTGAAAACATCTGAGTACTATGAAGTCATGTTGAAAAAAACCTCTGAATACTTTGAAGTCATGTTGAAAGCATTTGAATACTATGAAGTCATGTTAAAAACATCTGAATACTATGAAGTCATGTTAAAAACATCTGAAATATATGAAGTCATGTTAAAAGCATCTGAATACTATGAAGTCATGTTACCAAAAAACATCTGAATACTATGAAGTCATGTTAAAAAACATCTGAATACTATGATGTCATGATAAAAACATCTGAATACTATGAAGTCATGTTAAAAACGTCTGATTAATATGAAGTCATGTTAAAAAACCTCTGAATACTTTGAAGTCATGTTGAAAGCATTTGAATACTATGAAGTCATGTTAAAAACATCTGAAATATATGAAGTCATGTTAAAAGCATCTGAATACTATGAAGCCATGTTACAAAAAACATCTGAATAATATGAAGTCATGTTAAAAACATCTGATTAATATGAAGTCATGTTGAAAAGCTCTGAATGCTATAACATCATGTTGAAAACATCTAAATACTATGAAGTCATGTTGAAAACCTCTTAATACTATGAAGTCATGTTAAAAACATCTTGTTAAAAAAACATCTGAACACTATGAAGTCATTTAAAAAAACATCTGAATACTATGAAGTCATGTTGAAAACATCTGAATACTATGACATCATGTTGAAAACATCTGAATACTATGAAGTCATGTTAAAAACATCTGAATACTATGAAGTCATGTTAAAAAAACCTCTTAATACTTTGAAGTCATGTTGAAAGCATTTGAATACTATGAAGTCATGTTAAAAACATCTGAAATATATGAAATCATGTTAAAAGCATTTGAATACTATGAAGTCATGTTACAAAAAAACATCTGAATACTATGAAGTCATGTTAAAAACGTCTGATTAATATGAAGTCATGTTGAAAAGCTCTGAATGCTATAACATCAAGTTGAAAACATCTGAATACTATGAAATCATGTTGAAAACATCTGAATACTATGAAGTCATGTTAAAAACATCTGAATACTTTGAAGTCATGTTAAAAACATCTGAATACTATGAAGTCATGTTAAAAAAAACCTCTGAATACTTGGTCATGTTGAAAGCATTTGAATACTATGAAGTCATGTTAAAAACATCTGAAATATATGAAATCATGTTAAAAGCATCTGAATACTATGAAGTCATGTTACAAAAAAACATCTGAATACTTTGAAGTCATGTTAAAAAAACATCTTAATACTGTGATGTCGTGATAAAAAAATCTGAATGCTATGAAATCATGTTGAAAACATCTGAATACTATGAAGTCATGTTAAAAACATCTGAATACTATGAAGTCATGTTAAAAACATCTGAATACTATGAAGTCATGTTAAAAAAACCTCTGAATACTTTGAAGTCATGTTGAAAGCATTTGAATACTATGAAGTCATGTTAAAAACATCTGAAATATATGAAGTCATGTTAAAAGCATCTGAATACTATGAAGTCATGTTACAAAAAAACATCTGAATACTATGAAGTCATGTTAAAAAAACATCTGAATACTATGATGTCATGATAAAAACATCTGAATACTATGAAGTCATGTTAAAAACGTCTGATTAATATGAAGTCATGTTGAAAAGCTCTGAATGCTATAACATCAAGTTGAAAACATCTGAATACTATGAAATCATGTTGAAAACATCTGAATACTATGAAGTCATCTTAAAAACATCTGAATACTATGAAGTCATGTTAAAAACATCTGAATACTATGAAGTCATGTTAAAAAAACCTCTGAATACTTTGAAGTCATGTTGAAAGCATTTGAATACTATGAAGTCATGTTAAAAAACATATGAATACTATGATGTCATGATAAAAACACCTGAATACTATGAAGTCATGTTAAAAACGTCTGATTAATATGAAGTCATGTTGAAAAGCTCTGAATGCTTTAACATCAAGTTGAAAACATCTGAAATATATGAAATCATGTTAAAAGCATCTGAATACTATGAAGTCATGTTACAAAAAAACATCTGAATACTATGAAGTCATGTTAAAAAACATCTTAATACTGTGATGTCATAATAAAAACATCTGAATACTGTGATGTCATGATAAAAACATCTCAATACTATGAAGTCATGTTAAAAACATCTGAACACTATGAAGTCATGTTAAAAACTTCTCATTAATATGAAGTCATGTTGAAAAGCTCTGAATGCTATAACATCAAGTTGAAAACATATTAATACTATGAAGTCAAGATAAAAAAAATCATCTGGATACTATGAAGTCATGTTAAAAAAACATCTGAATAAGAAGAAGTCATGTTAAAAACATCTGATTAATATGAAGTCATGTTGAAAAGCTCTGAATGCTATAACATCATGTTGAAAACATCTAAATACTATGAAGTCATGTTGAAAAAACATCTGTATACTATGAAGTCATGTTGAAAAGCTCTGAATGCTATGATATCATGTTGAAAAAAACATCTGAATAATATGAAGTCATGTTAAAAACGTCTGATTAATATGAAGTCATGTTAAAAAAAAACCTCTGAATACTTTGAAGTCATGTTATAAGCATTTGAATACTATGAAGTCATGTTAAAAACATCTGAAATATATGAAGTCATGTTAAAAGCATCTGAATACTATGAAGTCATGTTACAAAAAAACATTCTGAATAATATGAAGTCATGTTAAAAACATCTGATTAATATGAAGTCATGTTGAAAAGCTCTGAATGCTATAACATCATGTTGAAAACATCTAAATACTATGAAGTCATGTTGAAAACCTCTTAATACTATGAAGTCATGTTAAAAACATCTTGTTAAAAAAACATCTGAACACTACGAAGTCATTTAAAAAAACATCTGAATACTATGAAGTCATGCTGAAAACATCTGAATACTATGACATCATGTTGAAAACATCTGAATACTATGAAGTCATGTTAAAAACATCTGAATACTATGAAGTCATGTTAAAAAAACCTCTTAATACTTTGAAGTCATGTTGAAAGCATTTGAATACTATGAAGTCATGTTAAAAACATCTGAAATATATGAAGTCATGTTGAAAAGCTCTGAATGCTATAACATCATGTTGAAAACATCTAAATACTATGAAGTCATGTTGAAAACCTCTTAATACTATGAAGTCATGTTAAAAACATCTTGTTAAAAAAACATCTGAACACTATGAAGTCATTTAAAAAAAACATCTGAATACTATGAAGTCATGTTGAAAACATCTGAGTACTATGAAGTCATGTTGAAAAAAACCTCTGAATACTTTGAAGTCATGTTGAAAGCATTTGAATACTATGAAGTCATTTTAAAAACATCTGAAATATATGAAATCATGTTAAAAGCATCTGAATACTATGAAGTCATGTTACAAAAAAACATCTGAATACTATGAAGTCATGTTAAAAAACATCTTAATACTGTGATGTCATAATAAAAACATCTGAATACTGTGATGTCATGATAAAAACATCTCAATACTATGAAGTCATGTTAAAAACGTCTGAACACTATGAAGTCATGTTAAAAACATCTGATTAATATGAAGTCATGTTGAAAAGCTCTGAATGCTATAACATCAAGTTGAAAACATATTAATACTATGAAGTCAAGATAAAAAAAATCATCTGGATACTATGAAGTCATGTTAAAAAAACATCTGAATAAGAAGAAGTCATGTTAAAAACATCTGATTAATATGAAGTCATGTTGAAAAGCTCTGAATGCTATAACATCATGTTGAAAACATCTAAATACTATGAAGTCATGTTGAAAAAACATCTGTATACTATGAAGTCATGTTGAAAAGCTCTGAATGCTATGATATCATGTTGAAAACATCTGAATACTATGAAGTCATGTTGAAAACATATTAATACTATGAAGTCAAGTTAAAAAAAATCATCTGAATACTATGAAGTCATGTTAAAAAAAACATCTGAATAATATGAAGTCATGTTAAAAACATCTGATTAATATGAAGTCATGTTGAAAAGCTCTGAATGCTATAACATCATGTTGAAAACATCTAAATACTATGAAGTCATGTTGAAAACCTCTTAATACTATGAAGTCCTGTTAAAAACATCTTGTTAAAAAAACATCTGAACACTATGAAGTCATTTAAAAAAAACATCTAAATACTATGAAGTCATGTTGAAAAAACATCTGTATACTATGAAGTCATGTTGAAAAGCTCTGAATGCTATGATATCATGTTGAAAACATCTGAATACTATGAAGTCATGTTGAAAACATATTAATACTATGAAGTCAAGTTAAAAAAATCATCTGAATACTATGAAGTCATGTTAAAAAAACATCTGAATACTTTGAAGTCATGTTGAAAGCATCTGAATACTATGAAGTCATGTTAAAAACATCTGAAATATATGAAGTCATGTTAAAAGCATCTGAATACTATGAAGTCATGTTATAAAAAACATCTGAATAATATGAAGTCATGTTAAAAACATCTGATTAATATGAAGTCATGTTGAAAAGCTCTGAATGCTATAACATCATGTTGAAAACATCTAAATACTATGAAGTCATGTTGAAAACCTCTTAATACTATGAAGTCATGTTAAAAACATCTTGTTAAAAAAACATCTGAACACTATGAAGTCATTTAAAAAAAACATCTGAATACTATGAAGTCATGTTGAAAACATCTGAATACTATGACATCATGTTGAAAACATCTGAATACTATGAAGTCATGTTCCAAAAAAACATCTGAATACTATGAAGTCATGTTAAAAAAACATCTTAATACTGTGATGTCATGATAAAAACATCTGAATACTGTGATGTCATGATAAAAACATCTCAATACTATGAAGTCATGTTAAAAACGTCTGAACACTATGAAGTCATGTTAAAAACATCTGTATACTATGAAGTCATGTTGAAAAGCTCTGAATGCTATAACATCATTTTGAAAACATCTGAATACTATGAAGTCATGTTGAAAACATCTTAATACTATGAGGCCAAGTTAAAAAAAATCTGAATACTATGAAGTCATGTTGAAAACATCTGCATACTATGACATCATGTTGAAAACATCTGAATACTATGAGGCCAAGTTAAAAAAAATCTGAATACTATGAAGTCATGTTAAAAACATCTGAATACTATGAAGTCATGTTAAAAACACCTGAATTATATGAAATCATGTTAAAAGCATCTGAACACTATGAAGTCATGTTAAAAACACATCTGAATACTAATAAGTCATGTTGAAAATATCTGAATACTATGAAGTCATGTTAAAAAACGTCTGTATACTATGAAGTCATGTTGAAAACATCTTAATACTATGAAGTCATGTTGAAAACATCTGAATACTATGAAGTCATGTTGAAACATCTGAATAATATGAAGTCATGCTGAAAACATTTGAATACTATGACATCATGTTGAAAACATCTGAATAGTATGAAGTTAGGTTGAAAACATCTGAACACTATGGCTGTGTATTGGCGAGAACCTGGCGATATGACACGCATCACGATACAGGGGTTATGATTCAATATATCGCGATATATGGCGATACTATGTAGTGATACTGTAAGAAAGGTGATATATTGTGATTTCATTGACCTGTGTTCTATGTGTTATGCTACGTCCTGTCTCAGTTTATGTTGTTGGGTTGGAGTGGAAAAGTCAAATGTCAGAAGAAAGATCACAACACTGTTGTCTAACGGTCGTGGGGTTACACAAAACACAAAATGTTTGTCATGTACTTTTACATGTAAGCAATTAAAAATCGATATTTTGGTTTTTAGAATGGATACAGTATCACAAAAGATAATATTGTTATACTGGTGTGTATCAATATTTTCTTTCACCCCTACTGAATATGTATATTCTTCACAAATCATTTGCAGTCAGACTGGGTAGAGAGAAAGAACAACACAACCAACAAAAGACAGTAAAACAGTCCTGTACATATGATGTATACTACAACAACCAGGTAAATGGCTTAATGACAAATAATCCACAGCAGGAAATATATAATCTCTGTAAAGTACGAGGCTAGTGACATGATGAAATATGGCCGCCTCCACAGACCCCCACAAACAGTTATTGATGGACTCATCATGCTGGATTTTGTTCTCCCACGGCGGCTCTTTGTTAGCACACAAAGACCATAAGAATTATTATTATTTCAGGAGAACAAATACCACCCCTTGGGCCCCAATTATTTTCATGCATTGGGTCCTTCAATGTCTGAGTAGGTTCTTTTTTCATGATAAAAAAAAAAAATCCCAATCGACTACTCATAAGAGGCTAAAATGTAGCTGCCATGTTGAGCATAATCAAGACAGGAAGTCACGGAGACATGGACACAACGTGAGCCTTTTCACCACAGGATCGGAAAGTCACGTTTGCTGATTGTGTGATGATGATTATGTGAGTATTCATCAGTCACCTGCTGACATTGATGCAGCATTGGACACACGGAGCAGGGAATGTCTTGCTGACATACGCACATCCCCATTGTGACCTAATACATCACTGACTGACACAAGTTCTGTTCCATTGTGCGACATAATTACATCTTTTATGACGTGCAAAGACCATCATCAAAACACAGTCACATTGTTTTGGCTAATTGGCAACAAGATAAAAGGGATATTTAGGGAGGTGTGGTGGAAAAGGCCCCATTCTTCTCTGAAATGTATCAAACTGTTTTCTTTTCTACTGCAAAAACAAAGCGTTTGCTCATTAATGACGAGAGGCTGCACGAGTCCCATGCTGACTGACGATCAGTCAGATGTGTGACACCCCTCAGCTCGCCATCCACCAGCTACGTGTACCCTGCCGCCGCCAAGACCAGATGTCCCGGCGTAATTAGGCCGGCAGTGATGTTTTTAATGACTTCTAGCCCATTACAGGCGATGAAGGAGTTTTCAGATCTTCCTCCTGTCACTCCTGTGGGCTCGCTGACTTGCATGAGTGTTTTGACACACTTCAATCCTCCAAAGACAGACACACAACACACAGGCACAGCCTGCGAGAGAGAAAAGGAGCACAAGAAAGAATCAGGAGAAACAATGTGTGTGTGTGTGTGTGTGTGTGTGTGTGTGTGTGTGTGTGTGTGTGTGTGTGTGTGTCTGTGTGTGTCTGTGTGTGTGTCTGTGTGTGTGTCTGTGTGTGTGTGTGTGCACAAAAAAACAACGCAAGACAGTCAGACAGGCAGACAGAGGAAGACAGTTGTCGAGGCTGTTATTGAAGAGCGAGAGCAGCTTTCCCTAATGTCTCCTGTGTTGTGCGTTTATCATGTGCGCTCCATTTATGTGAGTGTGGGCACATATCGTGAAATATTTTTAATTTATGGTATATAAAGTTGAAAAACTAGGCCATCATAGTTGATGCAGGATGTGCTGTGTGTGCTTCTTAAGTAATGCTGCAAAGAAAGCAAAAAAAAGAAGAAAAAAAGAACATCCTCCAAGGACTCAGTGTGGTTCTCCCTCAAAGGTTTCGATCAGACAACACCTAGTTCTTTCTCTCCTCCCCCCTCCCCTCCCCTTTGCTGGAGCTTTATTTCTCCTTTTTGGTTATTCCGAGACGATACTCCTCGGTTATTTCTCCCAGACACCAGAATATTGTCAGGGAACGTCCTCCACCTCCTCCACTTCACTGGATCATGTTGTGCAGAACCACGTTCTGTTGGTACAACGTTGTGGTGTTAGGATGTGGTGGTGTTGTGATAATGTGGTGTTAGGATGTGGTGGTGTTAGGATGTTGTGCTGTTAAGATGTTGTGGTGTTAGGATGTGGTGGTGTTGTGATGTTGTGCTGTTAGGATGTTGTGCTGTTAGGATGTTGTGGTGTTAGGATGTTGTGGTGTTGTGATGTTGTGCTGTTAGGATGTGGTGGTGTTAGGATGATGTGCTGTGAGGTTGTGGTGGTGTTAAGATGTGGTGGTGTTACGATGTGGCGGTGTTAGGATGTGGTGGTGTTAGGATGTTGTGCTGTTAGGATGTTGTGGTGTTAGGATGTGGTGGTGTTAGGATGTTGTAGTGTTGTGATGTTGTGCCGTTAGCATTTTGTGGTGCCGTGATGTTGTGGTGTTGTGATGTTACGGTGTTGTAATGTTGTGGTGTTAGGATTTGGTGGTGTTAGGATGTTGTGGCGTTAGGATGTTGTGGTGCCGCGATGTTGTGGTGTTAGGATGTTGTGGTGTTAGGATGTTGTGGTGTTAGGAAGTTGTGGTGTTAGGATGTTGTTGTGTTAGGATGTTGTGGTGTTGTGATGTTGTGGTGTTGTGATGTTGTGGTGATGTTAGGATGTTGTGGTGTTGCGACGTTGTGGTGTTGTGATGTTGTGGTGATGGATGTTGTGGTGTTAGGATGTGGTGGTGTTAGGATGTTGTGGTGTTGTGATGTTGTGGTGTTAGGAGGTTGTGGTGTTAGGATGTTGTGGTGTTGTGATGTTGTGGTGTTAGGATGTTGTGGTGTTGTGATGTTGTGGTGTTAGGAGGTTATCGTGTTGTGATGTTGTGGTGTTGGATGTTGTGGTGTTAAGAAGTTGTGGTGTTAGGATGATGTTGTGGTGTTGGATGTTGTGGTGTTGTGATGTTGTGGTGTTAGGATTTTGTGGTGTTGTGATGATGTGGTGTTAGGATGTGGTGGTGTTAGGATGTTGTAGTGTTGTGATGTTGTGCCGTTAGGATTTTGTGGTGCCGTGATGTTGTGGTGTTGTGATGTTACGGTGTTGTAATGTTGTGGTGTTAGGATTTGGTGGTGTTAGGATGTTGTGGCGTTAGGATGTTGTGGTGTTAGGATGTTGTGGTGTTAGGAAGTTGTGGTGTTAGGATGTTGTTGTGTCAGGATGTCTTGGTGTTGTGATGTTGTGGTGTTAGGAGGTTGTGGTGTTAGGATGTTGTGGTGTTGTGATGTTGTGGTGTTAGGATGTTGTGGTGTTGTGATGTTGCGGTGTTAGGAGGTTATCGTGTTGTGATGTTGTGGTTTTGGATGTTGTGGTGTTAGGATGTGGTGGTGTTAAGATGTTGTAGTGTTGTGATGTTGTGCCGTTAGGATGTTGTGGTGCCGTGATGTTGTGGTGTTGTGATGTTGTGGTGTTAGGATGGTGTGGTGTTAGGAAGTTGTGGTGTTATGATGTTGTGGTGTTAGGATGTTGTGATGTTTTGAAGTTGTGGTGTTGTGATGTTGTGGTGTTGTAATGTTGTGCTGTTAGGAGGTTGTCGTGTTGTGATGTTGTGGTGTTGGATGTTGTGGTGTTGCAATGTTGTGGTGTTGTGATGTTGTGGTGTTAGGATGTTGTGGTGTTAGGATGGTGTGGTGTTAGGAAGTTGTGGTGTCATGATGTTGTGGTGTTAGGATGTTGTGATGTTTTGAAATTGTGGTGTTGTGATGTTGTGGTGTTAGGATGTTTTGAAGTTGTGGTGTTGTACTGTTGTGGTGTTTTGATGTTGTCGTGTTAGGATGTGGTGGTGTTAGGATGTTGTAGTGTTTTGATGTTGTGGTGTTGTGATGTTGTGGTGTTGTGATGTTGTGGTGATGTTAGGATGTTGTGGTGTTGCGATGTTGTGGTGTTGGATGTTGTGGTGTTGTGATGTTGTGGTGATGGATGTTGTGGTGTTAGGATGTGGTGGTGTTAGGATGTTGTGGTGTTGTGATGTTGTGGTGTTAGGAGGTTGTGGTGTTAGGATGTTGTGGTGTTGTGATGTTGTGGTGTTAGGAGGTTATCGTGTTGTGATGTTGTGGTGTTGGATGTTGTGGTATTAAGAAGTTGTGGTGTTAGGATGATGTTGTGGTGTTGGATGTTGTGGTGTTGTGATGTTGTGGTGTTAGGATTTTGTGGTGTTGTGATGATGTGGTGTTAGGATGTTGTGGTGTTGTGATGTTGTGGTGTTAGGAGGTTATCGTGTTGTGATGTTGTGGTGTTGGATGTTGTGGTGTTGTGATGTTGTGACGTTGGATGTTGTGGTGTTGTGATGTTGTGGCGTTGTGATGTTGTGGTTTTGGATGTTGTGGTGTTAGGATGTTGTGATGTTTTGAAGTTGTGGTGTTGTGATGTTGTGGTGTTAGGAGGTTGTGGTGTTGTGATGTTGTGGTGTTGGATGTTGTGGTGTTGCAATGTTGTGGTGTTGTGATGTTGTGGTGTTAGGATGTTGTGGTGTTAGGATGGTGTGGTGGTAGGAAGTTTTGGTGTCATGATGTTGTGGTGTTAGGATGTTGTGATGTTTTGAAGTTGTGGTGTTGTGATGTTGTGGTGTTAGGATGTTTTGAAGTTGTGGTGTTGTGATGTTGTGGTGTTTTGATGTTGTCGTGTTAGGATGTGGTGGTGTTAGGATGTTGTAGTGTTGTGATGTTGTGCCGTTAGGATGTTGTGGTGCCATTATGTTGTGGTGTTGTGATGTTATTGTGTTGTGATGTTGTGGTGTTGTGATGTTGTGGTGATGTTAGGATGTTGTGGTGTTAGGATGTTGTGATGCCGTGATGTTGTGGTGTTAGGATGTTGTGGTGTTAGGAAGTTGTGGTGTTAGGATGTTGTGGTGTTGCGATGTTGTGGTGTTGGATGTTGTGGTGTTGTGATGTTGTGGTGATGGATGTTGTGGTGTTAGGATGTGGTGGTGTTAGGATGTTGTAGTGTTGTGATGTTGTGCCGTTAGGATGTTGTGGTGGTGTGATGTGTTGTTAGAATGTGATGGTGTTAGGATGTATTGGTGTTGTGATGTTGTGGTGTTAGGATGTTGTGGTGTTGTGATGTTGTGGTGTTGTGATGTTGTGGTGATGTTAGGATGTTGTGGTGTTGCGATGTTGTGGTGTTGGATGTTGTGGTGTTGTGATGTTGTGGTGATGGATGTTGTGGTCTTAGGATGTGGTGGTGTTAGGATGTTGTGGTGTTGTGATGTTGTGGTGTTAGGAGGTTGTGGTGTTAGGATGTTGTGGTGTTGTGATGTTGTGGTGTTAGGATGTTGTGGTGTTGTGATGTTGTGGTGTTGGGAGGTTATCGTGTTGTGATGTTGTGGTGTTGGATGTTGTGGTGTTAAGAAGTTGTGGTGTTAGGATGATGTTGTGGTGTTGGATGTTGTGGTGTTGTGATGTTGTGGTGTTAGGATTTTGTGGTGTTGTGATGATGTGGTGTTAGGATGTTGTGGTGTTGTGATGTTGTGGTGTTAGGAGGTTATCGTGTTGTGATGTTGTGGTGTTGGATGTTGTGGTGTTGTGATGTTGTGACGTTGGATGTTGTGGTGTTGTGATGTTGTGGCGTTGTGATGTTGTGGTTTTGGATGTTGTGGTGTTAGGATGTTGTGATGTTTTGAAGTTGTGGTGTTGTGATGTTGTGGTGTTAGGAGGTTGTGGTGTTGTGATATTGTGGTGTTGGATGTTGTGGTGTTGCAATGTTGTGGTGTTGTGATGTTGTGGTGTTAGGATGTTGTGGTGTTAGGATGGTGTGGTGTTAGGAAGTTTTGGTGTCATGAAGTTGTGGTGTTAGGATGTTGTGATGTTTTGAAGTTGTGGTGTTGTGATGTTGTGGTGTTAGGATGTTTTGAAGTTGTGGTGTTGTGATGTTGTGGTGTTTTGATGTTGTCGTGTTAGGATGTGGTGGTGTTAGGATGTTGTAGTGTCGTGATGTTGTGCCGTTAGGATGTTGTGGTGCCATTATGTTGTGGTGTTGTGATGTTATTGTGTTGTGATGTTGTGGTGTTGTGATGTTGTGGTGATGTTAGGATGTTGTGGTGTTAGGATGTTGTGATGCCGTGATGTTGTGGTGTTAGGATGTTGTGGTGTTAGGAAGTTGTGGTGTTAGGATGTTGTGGTGTTGCGATGTTGTGGTGTTGGATGTTGTGGTGTTGTGATGTTGTGGTGATGGATGTTGTGGTGTTAGGATGTGGTGGTGTTAGGATGTTGTAGTGTTGTGATGTTGTGCCGTTAGGATGTTGTGGTGGTGTGATGTGTTGTTAGAATGTGATGGTGTTAGGATGTATTGGTGTTGTGATGTTGTGGTGTTAGGATGTTGTGGTGTTTTGATGTTGTGTTGTTAGGATGTGGTGGTGTTAGGAGGTTGTGGTGTTGTTAGTTGTGGTGTTAGGATGATGTGGTGTTGGATGTTGTGGTGTTTTGATGTTGTGGTGTTAGGATGTGGTGGTGTTAGGAGGTTGTGGTGTTAGGATGTTGTGGTGTTGTGATGTTGTGGTGTTAGGATGTTGTGGTGTTGTGATGTTGTGGTGTTAGGAGGTTATCGTGCTGTGATGTTGTGGTGTTGGATGTTGTGGTGTTAAGAAGTTGTGGTGTTAGGATGATGTTGTGGTGTTGGATGTTGTGGTGTTGTGATGTTGTGGTGTTAGGATTTTGTGGTGTTGTGATGATGTGGTGTTAGGATGTTGTGGTGTTGTGATGTTGTGGTGTTAGGAGGTTATCGTGTTGTGATGTTGTGGTGTTGGATGTTGTGGTGTTGTGATGTTGTGGCGTTGGATGTTGTGGTGTTGTGACGTTGTAGTGTTGTGATGTTGTGGTTTTGGATGTTGTGGTGTTAGGATGTTGTGATGTTTTGAAGTTGTGGTGTTGTGATGTTGTGGTGTTAGAAGGTTGTCGTGTTGTGATGTTGTGGTGTTGGATGTTGTGGTGTTGCAATGTTGTGGTGTTGTGATGTTGTGGTGTTAGGATGTTGTGGTGTTAGGATGGTGTGGTGTTAGGAAGTTTTGGTGTCATGATGTTGTGGTGTTAGGATGTTGTGATGTTTTGAAGTTGTGGTGTTGTGATGTTGTGGTGTTAGGATGTTTTGAAGTTGTGGTGTTGTGATGTTGTGGTGTTTTGATGTTGTCGTGTTAGGATGTGGTGGTGTTAGGATGTTGTAGTGTCGTGATGTTGTGCCGTTAGGATGTTGTGGTGCCATTATGTTGTGGTGTTGTGATGTTATGGTGTTGTGATGTTGTGGTGTTGTGATGTTGTGGTGATGTTAGGATGTTGTGGTGTTAGGATGTTGTGATGCCGTGATGTTGTGGTGTTAGGATGTTGTGGTGTTAGGATGTGGTGGTGTTAGGAGGTTGTGGTGTTGTTAGTTATGGTGTTAGGATGATGTGGTGTTGGATGTTGTGGTGTTTTGATGTTGTGGTGTTAGGATGTGGTGGTGTTAGCAGTTTGTTGTGTTAGGATGTTGTGGCGTTGTGATGATGTGGTGTTAGGATGGTGTGGTGTTGTGATGTTGTGGTGTTAGGAGGTTATCGTGTTGTGATGTTTTGGTGTTGGATGTTGTGGTGTTAAGAAGTTGTGGTGTTAGGATGATGTTGTGTTAGGATGTTGTGGTGTTGTGATGTTGTGGTGTTAGGATTTTGTGGTGTTGTGATGATGTGGTGTTAGGATGTTGTGGTGTTGTGATGTTGTGGTGTTAGGATGTTGTGGTGTTGTGATGTTGTGGTGTTAGGAGGTTATCGTGTTGTGATGTTTTGGTGTTGGATGTTGTGGTGTTAAGAAGTTGTGGTGTTAGGATGATGTTGTGTTAGGATGTTGTGGTGTTGTGATGTTGTGGTGTTAGGATTTTGTGGTGTTGTGATGTTGTGGTGTTAGGAGGTTATCGTGTTGTAATGTTTTGGTGTTGGATGTTGTGGTGTTGTGATGTTGTGGCGTTGGATGTTGTGGTGTTGTGTTGTTGTGGTGTTGTGATGTTGTGGTTTTGGATGTTGTGGTGTTAGGATGTTGTGATGTTTTGAAGTTGTGGTGTTGTGATGTTGTGGTGTTAGGAGGTTGTGGTGTTGTGATGTTGTGGTGTTGGATGTTGTGGTGTTGCAATGTTGTGGTGTTGTGATGTTGTGGTGTTAGGATGTTGTGGGGTTAGGATGGTGTGGTGGTAGGAAGTTTTGGTGTCATGATGTTGTGGTGTTAGGATGTTGTGATGTTTTGAAGTTGTGGTGTTGTGATGTTGTGGTGTTAGGATGTTTTGAAGTTGTGGTGTTGTGATGTTGTGGTGTTTTGATGTTGTCGTGTTAGGATGTGGTGGTGTTAGGATGTTGTAGTGTTGTGATGTTGTGCCGTTAGGATGTTGTGGTGCCATTATGTTGTGGTGTTGTGATGTTATTGTGTTGTGATGTTGTGGTGTTGTGATGTTGTGGTGATGTTAGGATGTTGTGGTGTTAGGATGTTGTGATGCCGTGATGTTGTGGTGTTAGGATGTTGTGGTGTTTTGAAGTTGTGGTGTTGTGATGTTGTGGTGTTAGAAGGTTGTCGTGTTGTGATGTTGTGGTGTTGGATGTTATGGTGTTGCAATGTTGTGGTGTTGTGATGTTGTGGTGTTAGGATGTTGTGGTGTTAGGATGGTGTGGTGTTAGGAAGTTTTGGTGTCATGATGTTGTGGTGTTAGGATGTTGTGATGTTTTGAAGTTGTGGTGTTGTGATGTTGTGGTTTTAGGATGTTTTGAAGTTGTGGTGTTGTGATGTTGTGGTGTTTTGATGTTGTCGTGTTAGGATGTGGTGGTGTTAGGATGTTGTAGTGTCGTGCTGTTGTACCGTTAGGATGTTGTGGTGCCATTATGTTGTGGTGTTGTGATGTTATGGTGTTGTGATGTTGTGGTGTTGTGATGTTGTGGTGATGTTAGGATGTTGTGGTGTTAGGATGTTGTGATGTTAGGATGTGGTGGTGTTAGGAGGTTGTGGTGTTGTTAGTTGTGGTGTTAGGATGATGTGGTGTTGGATGTTGTGGTGTTTTGATGTTGTGGTGTTAGGATGTGGTGGTGTTAGGAGGTTGTGGTGTTAGGATGTTGTGGTGTTGTGATGTTGTGGTGTTAGGATGTTGTGGTGTTGTGATGTTGTGGTGTTAGGAGGTTATCGTGTTGTGATGTTTTGGTGTTGGATGTTGTGGTGTTAAGAAGTTGTGGTGTTAGGATGATGTTGTGTTAGGATGTTGTGTTGTTGTGATGTTGTGGTGTTAGGATTTTGTGGTGTTGTGATGATGTGGTGTTAGGATGTTGTGGTGTTGTGATGTTGTGGTGTTAGGATGTTGTGGTGTTGTGATGTTGTGTTGTTAGATGGTTATCGTGTTGTGATGTTTTGGTGTTGGATGTTGTGGTGTTAAGAAGTTGTGGTGTTAGGATGATGTTGTGTTAGGATGTTGTGGTGTTGTGATGTTGTGGTGTTAGGATTTTGTGGTGTTGTGATGTTGTGGTGTTAGGAGGTTATCGTGTTGTAATGTTTTGGTGTTGGATGTTGTGGTGTTGTGATGTTGTGGCGTTGGATGTTGTGGTGTTGTGTTGTTGTGGTGTTGTGATGTTGTGGTTTTGGATGTTGTGGTGTTAGGATGTTGTGATGTTTTGAAGTTGTGGTGTTGTGATGTTGTGGTGTTAGGAGGTTGTGGTGTTGTTATGTTGTGGTGTTGGATGTTGTGGTGTTGCAATGTTGTGGTGTTGTGATGTTGTGGTGTTAGGATGGTGTGGTGTTAGGATGGTGTGGTGGTAGGAAGTTTTGGTGTCATGATGTTGTGGTGTTAGGATGTTGTGATGTTTTGAAGTTGTGGTGTTGTGATGTTGTGGTGTTAGGATGTTTTGAAGTTGTGGTGTTGTGATGTTGTGGTGTTTTGATGTTGTCGTGTTAGGATGTGGTGGTGTTAGGATGTTGTAGTGTTGTGATGTTGTGCCGTTAGGATGTTGTGGTGTTTTGATGTTGTGTTGTTAGGATGTGGTGGTGTTAGGAGGTTGTGGTGTTGTTAGTTGTGGTGTTAGGATGATGTGGTGTTGGATGTTGTGGTGTTTTGATGTTGTGGTGTTAGGATGTGGTGGTGTTAGGAGGTTGTGGTGTTAGGATGTTGTGGTGTTGTGATGTTGTGGTGTTAGGATGTTGTGGTGTTGTGATGTTGTGGTGTTAGGAGGTTATCGTGCTGTGATGTTGTGGTGTTGGATGTTGTGGTGTTAAGAAGTTGTGGTGTTAGGATGATGTTGTGGTGTTGGATGTTGTGGTGTTGTGATGTTGTGGTGTTAGGATTTTGTGGTGTTGTGATGATGTGGTGTTAGGATGTTGTGGTGTTGTGATGTTGTGGTGTTAGGAGGTTATCGTGTTGTGATGTTGTGGTGTTGGATGTTGTGGTGTTGTGATGTTGTGGCGTTGGATGTTGTGGTGTTGTGACATTGTAGTGTTGTGATGTTGTGGTTTTGGATGTTGTGGTGTTAGGATGTTGTGATGTTTTGAAGTTGTGGTGTTGTGATGTTGTGGTGTTAGAAGGTTGTCGTGTTGTGATGTTGTGGTGTTGGATGTTGTGGTGTTGCAATGTTGTGGTGTTGTGATGTTGTGGTGTTAGGATGTTGTGGTGTTAGGATGGTGTGGTGTTAGGAAGTTTTGGTGTCATGATGTTGTGGTGTTAGGATGTTGTGATGTTTTGAAGTTGTGGTGTTGTGATGTTGTGGTGTTAGGATGTTTTGAAGTTGTGGTGTTGTGATGTTGTGGTGTTTTGATGTTGTCGTGTTAGGATGTGGTGGTGTTAGGATGTTGTAGTGTCGTGATGTTGTGCCGTTAGGATGTTGTGGTGCCATTATGTTGTGGTGTTGTGATGTTATGGTGTTGTGATGTTGTGGTGTTGTGATGTTGTGGTGATGTTAGGATGTTGTGGTGTTAGGATGTTGTGATGCCGTGATGTTGTGGTGTTAGGATGTTGTGGTGTTAGGATGTGGTGGTGTTAGGAGGTTGTGGTGTTGTTAGTTATGGTGTTAGGATGATGTGGTGTTGGATGTTGTGGTGTTTTGATGTTGTGGTGTTAGGATGTGGTGGTGTTAGGAGGTTGTGGTGTTAGGATGTTGTGGTGTTGTGATGTTGTGGTGTTAGGATGTTGTGGTGTTGTGATGTTGTGGTGTTAGGAGGTTATCGTGTTGTGATGTTTTGGTGTTGGATGTTGTGGTGTTAAGAAGTTGTGGTGTTAGGATGATGTTGTGTTAGGATGTTGTGGTGTTGTGATGTTGTGGTGTTAGGATTTTGTGGTGTTGTGATGATGTGGTGTTAGGATGTTGTGGTGTTGTGATGTTGTGGTGTTAGGATGTTGTGGTGTTGTGATGTTGTGGTGTTAGGAGGTTATCGTGTTGTGATGTTTTGGTGTTGGATGTTGTGGTGTTAAGAAGTTGTGGTGTTAGGATGATGTTGTGTTAGGATGTTGTGGTGTTGTGATGTTGTGGTGTTAGGATTTTGTGGTGTTGTGATGTTGTGGTGTTAGGAGGTTATCGTGTTGTAATGTTTTGGTGTTGGATGTTGTGGTGTTGTGATGTTGTGGCGTTGGATGTTGTGGTGTTGTGTTGTTGTGGTGTTGTGATGTTGTGGTTTTGGATGTTGTGGTGTTAGGATGTTGTGATGTTTTGAAGTTGTGGTGTTGTGATGTTGTGGTGTTAGGAGGTTGTGGTGTTGTGATGTTGTGGTGTTGGATGTTGTGGTGTTGCAATGTTGTGGTGTTGTGATGTTGTGGTGTTAGGATGTTGTGGTGTTAGGATGGTGTGGTGGTAGGAAGTTTTGGTGTCATGATGTTGTGGTGTTAGGATGTTGTGATGTTTTGAAGTTGTGGTGTTGTGATGTTGTGGTGTTAGGATGTTTTGAAGTTGTGGTGTTGTGATGTTGTGGTGTTTTGATGTTGTCGTGTTAGGATGTGGTGGTGTTAGGATGTTGTAGTGTTGTGATGTTGTGCCGTTAGGATGTTGTGGTGCCATTATGTTGTGGTGTTGTGATGTTATTGTGTTGTGATGTTGTGGTGTTGTGATGTTGTGGTGATGTTAGGATGTTGTGGTGTTAGGATGTTGTGATGCCGTGATGTTGTGGTGTTAGGATGTTGTGGTGTTTTGAAGTTGTGGTGTTGTGATGTTGTGGTGTTAGAAGGTTGTCGTGTTGTGATGTTGTGGTGTTGGATGTTATGGTGTTGCAATGTTGTGGTGTTGTGATGTTGTGGTGTTAGGATGTTGTGGTGTTAGGATGGTGTGGTGTTAGGAAGTTTTGGTGTCATGATGTTGTGGTGTTAGGATGTTGTGATGTTTTGAAGTTGTGGTGTTGTGATGTTGTGGTTTTAGGATGTTTTGAAGTTGTGGTGTTGTGATGTTGTGGTGTTTTGATGTTGTCGTGTTAGGATGTGGTGGTGTTAGGATGTTGTAGTGTCGTGCTGTTGTACCGTTAGGATGTTGTGGTGCCATTATGTTGTGGTGTTGTGATGTTATGGTGTTGTGATGTTGTGGTGTTGTGATGTTGTGGTGATGTTAGGATGTTGTGGTGTTAGGATGTTGTGATGTTAGGATGTGGTGGTGTTAGGAGGTTGTGGTGTTGTTAGTTGTGGTGTTAGGATGATGTGGTGTTGGATGTTGTGGTGTTTTGATGTTGTGGTGTTAGGATGTGGTGGTGTTAGGAGGTTGTGGTGTTAGGATGTTGTGGTGTTGTGATGTTGTGGTGTTAGGATGTTGTGGTGTTGTGATGTTGTGGTGTTAGGAGGTTATCGTGTTGTGATGTTTTGGTGTTGGATGTTGTGGTGTTAAGAAGTTGTGGTGTTAGGATGATGTTGTGTTAGGATGTTGTGGTGTTGTGATGTTGTGGTGTTAGGATTTTGTGGTGTTGTGATGATGTGGTGTTAGGATGTTGTGGTGTTGTGATGTTGTGGTGTTAGGATGTTGTGGTGTTGTGATGTTGTGTTGTTAGATGGTTATCGTGTTGTGATGTTTTGGTGTTGGATGTTGTGGTGTTAAGAAGTTGTGGTGTTAGGATGATGTTGTGTTAGGATGTTGTGGTGTTGTGATGTTGTGGTGTTAGGATTTTGTGGTGTTGTGATGTTGTGGTGTTAGGAGGTTATCGTGTTGTAATGTTTTGGTGTTGGATGTTGTGGTGTTGTGATGTTGTGGCGTTGGATGTTGTGGTGTTGTGTTGTTGTGGTGTTGTGATGTTGTGGTTTTGGATGTTGTGGTGTTAGGATGTTGTGATGTTTTGAAGTTGTGGTGTTGTGATGTTGTGGTGTTAGGAGGTTGTGGTGTTGTTATGTTGTGGTGTTGGATGTTGTGGTGTTGCAATGTTGTGGTGTTGTGATGTTGTGGTGTTAGGATGGTGTGGTGTTAGGATGGTGTGGTGGTAGGAAGTTTTGGTGTCATGATGTTGTGGTGTTAGGATGTTGTGATGTTTTGAAGTTGTGGTGTTGTGATGTTGTGGTGTTAGGATGTTTTGAAGTTGTGGTGTTGTGATGTTGTGGTGTTTTGATGTTGTCGTGTTAGGATGTGGTGGTGTTAGGATGTTGTAGTGTTGTGATGTTGTGCCGTTAGGATGTTGTGGTGCCATTATGTTGTGGTGTTGTGATGTTATTGTGTTGTGATGTTGTGGTGTTGTGATGTTGTGGTGATGTTAGGATGTTGTGGTGTTAGGATGTTGTGATGCCGTGATGTTGTGGTGTTAGGATGTTGTGGTGTTTTGAAGTTGTGGTGTTAGGATGTTGTGGTGTTGCGATGTTGTGGTGTTGGATGTTGTGGTGTTGTGATGTTGTGGTGATGGATGTTGTGGTGTTAGGATGTGGTGTTGTTAGGATGTTGTAGTGTTGTGATGTTGTGCCGTTAGGATGTTGTGGTGGTGTGATGTGTTGTTAGAATGTGATGGTGTTAGGATGTATTGGTGTTGTGATGTTGTGTTGTTAGGATGTTGTGGTGTTTTGATGTTGTGTTGTTAGGATGTGGTGGTGTTAGGAGGTTGTGGTGTTGTTAGTTGTGGTGTTAGGATGATGTGGTGTTGGATGTTGTGGTGTTTTGATGTTGTGGTGTTAGGATGTGGTGGTGTTAGGATGTTGTGGCGATAGGATCATGTGGTGCCGTGATGTTGTGGTGTTAGGATGTTGTGTTGTTGTGATGTTGTGGTGTTAGGAGGTTTTGGTGTTAGGAAGTTGTGGTGTTAGGAAGTTGTGGTGTTGTGATGCTGTGGTGTTAGGGTGTTGTAGTGTTAGGATGTTGAGGTGTTGTGATGTTGTGGTGTTAGGAGGTTGTGGTGTTGTGATGTGGTGGTGTTCGGATGTTTTGGTGTTTTGATGTTGTGGTGTTAGGATGTTGTGGTGTTAGCGTGTGGTGGTGTTAGGGTATTGTGGTGTTGTGATGTTGATGTGTTAGGATGTCGTGGTGTTAGGATGTTGTGGTGTTGTGATGTTTTGGTGGTGTTAGGGTGTTGTGATGTTGTGGTGTTAGGATGTGTTGGTGTTCAGTTGTTGTGTTGTCAGGTTGTGTTGAGGGTAACACCAGCTCTGTCTCACCGGCAGAAAACACTGGAATCAGCTAGCGGGATGAATCTGGTGAACAAATGTTATGCCTCGCTGTAATGAGGGTATCACATGTTATTACTATGTGTTATGGCTAGCTGTAATGAGGGTATCACATGTTATTACTATGTGTTATGGCTAGCTGTAATGAGGGTATAACATGTTATCACTATGTGTTATGGCTCGCTGTAATGAGGGTATAACATGTTATTACTATGTGTTATGGCTCGCTGTAATGAGGGTATAACATGTTATAACTATGTGTTATGGCTAGCTGTAATGATGGTATAAAATGTTATTACTATGTGTTATGGCTAGCTGCAATGAGGGTATAACATGTTATTACTATGTGTTATGGCTAGCTGTTATGAGGGTATAACATGTTATTACTATGTGTTATGGCTCGCTGTAATGAGGGTATAAAATGTTATTAATATGTGTTATGGCTTGCTGTAATGAGGGTATACCATGTTATTACTATGTGTTATGGCTCGCTGTAATGAGGGTATGACATGTTATTACTATGTGTTATGGCTAGCTATAATGAGGGCATCACATGTTATTACTATGTGTTATGGCTAGCTGTAATGAGGGTATAACATGTTATTAATATGTGTTATGGCTCGCTGTAATGAGGGTATAACATGTTATCACTATATGTTATGGCTCGCTGTAATGAGGGTATAACATGCTATTACTATATGTTATGGCTAGCTGTAATGAGGGTATAACATGTTATTACTATGTGTTATGGCTCCTTGTAATGAGGGTATAACATGCTATTACTATATGTTATGGCCAGCTGTAATGAGGATATAACATGTTATTACTATGTGTTATGGCTCCTTGTAATGAGGGTATAACATGTTATTAATATGTGTTATGGCTCGCTGTAATGAGGGTATAACATGTTATCACTATATGTTATGGCTCGCTGTAATGAGGGTATAACATGCTATTACTATATGTTATGGCTAGCTGTAATGAGGATATAACATGTTATTACTATGTGTTATGGCTCCTTGTAATGAGGGTATAACATGTTATTAATATGTGTTATGGCAGGCTGTAGTTAGGGTAAAAAATGTTATTACTATGTGTTATGGTTTGCTGTAATGAGGGTATTAAATTTTATTACTATGTGTTATGGCTTGCTGTAATGAGGGTATAACATGTTATTACTATGTGTTATGGCTCGCTGTAATGAGGGTATAACATGCTATTACTATATGTTATGGCTAGCTGTAATGAGGGTATAACATGTTATTACTATGTGTTATGGCTCCTTGTAATGAGGGTATAACATGTTATTAATATGTGTTATGGCTCGCTGTAGTTAGGGTATAAAATGTTATTACTATGTGTTATGGCTTGCTGTAATGAGGGTATTATATGTTATTACTATGTGTTATGGCTTGCTGTAATGAGGGTATAACATGTTATTACTATGTGTTATGGCTCGCTGTAATGAGGGTATAAAATTTTATTACTATGTGTTATGGCTCGCTGTAATGAGGGTATAACATGTTATTACTTTGTGTTACGGCTCGCTGTAATGAGGGTATAAAATGTTATTAATATGTGTTATGGCTTGCTGTAATTAGGGTATAACATGTTATTACTATGTGCTATGGCTCGCTGTAATGAGGGTATAACATGTTATCACTATGTGTTATGGCTAGCTGTAATGAAGGTATAAAATGTTATTAATATGTGTTATGGCTAGCTGTAATGAGGGTATAAAATGTTATTAATATGTGTTATGGCTCGCTGTAATGAGGGTATAACATGTTATTACTATGTGTTTTGGCTAGCTGTAATGAGGGTATAACATGTTATTAATATGTTTTGTGGCTAGCTGCAATGAGGGTATAACATGTTATTACTATGTGTTATGGCTAGCTGTTATGAGGGTATAACATGTTATTACTATGTGTTATGGCTCGCTGTAATGAGGGTATAAAATGTTATTAATATGTGTTATGGCTTGCTGTAATGAGGGTATACCATGTTATTACTATGTGTTATGGCTCGCTGTAATGAGGGTATGACATGTTATTACTATGTGTTATGGCTAGCTATAATGAGGGCATCACATGTTATTACTATGTGTTATGGCTAGCTGTAATGAGGGTATAACATGTTATTAATATGTGTTATGGCTCGCTGTAATGAGGGTATAACATGTTATCACTATATGTTATGGCTCGCTGTAATGAGGGTATAACATGCTATTACTATATGTTATGGCTAGCTGTAATGAGGATATAACATGTTATTACTATGTGTTATGGCTCCTTGTAATGAGGGTATAACATGTTATTAATATGTGTTATGGCCTGCTGTAATGAGGGTATAACATGTTATTACTATGTGCTATGGCTCGCTGTAATGAGGGTATAACATGTTATCACTATGTGTTATGGCTAGCTGTAATGAAGGTATAAAATGTTATTAATATGTGTTATGGCTAGCTGTAATGAGGGTATAAAATGTTATTAATATGTGTTATGGCTCGCTGTAATGAGGGTATAAAATGTTATTAATATGTGTTTTGGCTAGCTGTAATGAGGGTATAACATGTTATTAATATGTTTTGTGGCTCGCTGTAATGAGGGTATAAAATGTTATTACTATGTGTTATGGCTCGCTGTAATGAGGGTATTAATTGTTATTACTATGTGTTATGGTTCGCTGTAATGAGGGTATCAAATTTTATTAATATGTGTTATGGCTCGCTGTAATGAGGGTATAACATGTTATTACTATGTGTTATGGCTCGCTGTAATGAGGGTATAACATGTTATTACTATGTGTTATGGCTCGCTGTAATGAGGGTATAAAATGTTATTAATATGTGTTATGGCTTGCTGTAATGAGGGTATAACATGTTATTACTATGTGTTATGGCTCGCTGTAATGAGGGTATGACATGTTATTACTATGTGTTATGGCTAGCTATAATGAGGGCATCACATGTTATTACTATGTGTTATGGCTAGCTGTAATGAGGGTATAACATGTTATTAATATGTGTTATGGCTCGCTGTAATGAGGGTATAAAATGTTATTAATATGTGTTATGGCTTGCTGTAATGAGGGTATAACATGTTATTACTATGTGTTATGGCTCGCTGTAATGAGGGTATGACATGTTATTACTATGTGTTATGGCTAGCTATAATGAGGGCATCACATGTTATTACTATGTGTTATGGCTAGCTGTAATGAGGGTATAACATGTTATTAATATGTGTTATGGCTCGCTGTAATGAGGGTATAACATGTTATCACTATATGTTATGGCTCGCTGTAATGAGGGTATAACATGCTATTACTATATGTTATGGCTAGCTGTAATGAGGATATAACATGTTATTACTATGTGTTATGGCTCCTTGCAATGAGGGTATAACATGTTATTAATATGTGTTATGGCAGGCTGTAGTTAGGGTAAAAAATGTTATTACTATGTGTTATGGCTTGCTGTAATGAGGGTATTATATGTTATTACTATGTGTTATGGCTTGCTGTAATGAGGGTATAACATGTTATTAATATGTGTTATGGCTCGCTGTAATGAGGGTATAACATGCTATTACTATATGTTATGGCTAGCTGTAATGAGGGTATAACATGTTATTACTATGTGTTATGGCTCCTTGTAATGATGGTATAACATGTTATTAATATGTGTTATGGCTCGCTGTAGTTAGGGTATAAAATGTTATTACTATGTGTTATGGCTTGCTGTAATGAGGGTATTATATGTTATTGCTATGTGTTATGGCTTGCTGTAATGAGGGTATAACATGTTATTACTATGTGTTATGGCTCGCTGTAATGAGGGTATACAATTTTATTACTATGTGTTATGGCTCGCTGTAATGGGGGTATAACATGTTATTACTATGTGTTATGGCTCGCTGTAATGAGGGTATAAAATGTTATTAATATGTGTTATGGCTTGCTGTAATGAGGGTATAACATGTTATTACTATGTGCTATGGCTCGCTGTAATGAGGGTATAACATGTTATCACTATGTGTTATGGCTAGCTGTAATGAAGGTATAAAATGTTATTAATATGTGTTATGGCTCGCTGTAATGAGGGTATAACATGTTATTAATATGTTTTGTGGCTCGCTGTAATGAGGGTATACAATTTTATTACTATGTGTTATGGCTCGCTGTAATGAGGGTATAACATGTTATTACTATGTGTTATGGCTCGCTGTCATGAGGGTATCACATGTTATTAATATTTGAGCGGGAGCTTGTTTTGCTCTGAAACCCGCTGTGGGCTTCTTTTCAAAGGGTTCCCTCAGAACCCGATGGGAGACTGCTGGGCTTTAATCTTGCATCGTTTGAACATGTGAGCCCATTAGTTAACTCGGCCTGTTCTCTGCACTTTTCATTGCATTTCAATGAAGGCGCTTTCCTGCGGCGCTCAGCCACTAATGGCTCCTCACGGTAAACGCCAGAGAGGGAATAAGAGCAAGAAGAAAGTGAAGCCAAGACGGATCGCTCAGTCAAAATATTAATTTTAAACTTCCATATTTTCTCTTTCAATTCTCTAAAAGCAGCACGTGACAGTGAGGTGAAGTGGTGAATTAGGAGGCGGTGGGGTGAATATGTTGAGACGGACACCCAAACAGGAGGTATGGGGTGCCAGCTCCACTGCCTGGCACGCACCGCTGGTATTCACGTACCGAGCTTAAGCACTGAGGGTGTAGATGAGGGTCCGAGGAACGGCCACCGCCAAATAAAGCCAGGAGACAGAGACCGCAGCTCTCTGTCTGACGTAAGCCACGCCTCTACAGCGGGACTCTTTCACGTGGTTCTCTCTCTCTCTCTCTCTCTCTCTCTCTCTCTCTCTCTCTCTCTCTCTCTCTCTCTCTCTCTCTCTCTCTCTCTCTCTCTCTCTCTCTGTGTCAATTCAATTCAATTCAATATGTGCTTTATTGGTAAGAAATACGTTTGTTTACATATTGCCAAAGCATGTGAACAACAACAACAACACAACAATGATTATAATAATAACAGCAACAACAACGGTGATTATAATAATAACAGCAACAAAAATTATTATAATAATAACAGCAACAACAACAATGATTATAATAATAACAGCAACAACAACAATGATTATGATATTAAACAACAACAGCAGCAATAGGTGCCGTCCCCCACTGTCTCTCAGGTTGTGGCAGGAAAATATAAATCTTGCTGCAATGCTCGCCGCTGGCCCACCTCCCAGGACCACCCGCAGCTTACCTGCGTCCTCCATTTCCTGCTACTCTGGAGTCACATGTTCTAGTTCCTGGACAAAAGCCCGGCGCTGGTTTTCAAATTTTTTCATATTTAAGGAGGAAGTACACCTCTGTCTCCACGTCATCTGTCATGCACTGACCACATGTTAGATGCTCTTTTGGCAACCACGTCTTTTTGTGTCTCCCTTTTTCAATGGCTAGACTGTGGCCACTGAGTCTGTATTTGGTGAGGGTCTGTCTCTGACAGTTAAGAGGTGTTCTTCCAAATCATAGTTTGTTTTCAGGGCCCGATAGACTTCTAGTTTGTTTTGAGTTTTGATTTCAGCGTTCCAAGGTTTCAGATAATTGTTCTTGCTTTGTTTTATAGCTGATTTATCCTCATGTTGGTTTGTTTTATAGCTAATTTATCCTCATGTTTGTTTGTTTTATAGTCTGATTTATCCTCATGTTTGTTTGTTTAATAGCTGATTTATCCTCATGTTCTTTCGTTTTATAGCTGATTATCCTCATGTTTGTTTGTTTATAGCTGATTTATCCTCATGTTGGTTTGTTTAATAGCTGTATTTATCCTCGTGATTGTTTGTTTTATAGCTGATTTATCCTCATGTTTGTTTGTTTTACAGCTGATTTATCCTCATGTTTGTTTGTTTCATAGTCTGATTTATCCTCATGTTGGTTTGTTTTATAGCTGATTTATCCTCATGTTTTTTTGTTTTATTGTCTGATTTATCCTCATTTTTGTTTGTTTTACAGCTGATTTATCCTCATGTTTGTTTGTTTGTTTGTGTTATAGTCTGATTTATCCTCATGTTGGTTTGTTTTATAGTCTGATTTATCGTCATATTGGTTTGTTTAATAAACTGATTTATCCGCATTTTTGTTTGTTTTACAGCTGATTTATCCTCATGTTTGTTTGTTTGTTTGTTTTATAGTCTGATTTATCCTCATGTTGGTTTGTTTAATAGTCTTATTTATCCTCATGTTGGTTTGTTTTGTATTCTGATTTATCCTCGATTGTTTGTTTTATAGCTGATTTATTCTCGTGTTTTGTTTGTTTTATACCTGATTTATCCTCATTTCTTTGTTTTATACCTGATTTATCCTTGTTTGTTTGTTTTATAGTCTAATTTATCCTCGTTTGTTTGTTTTATAGCTGATTTATTCTGATGTGAGTTTGTGTTATAGTTTGATTTATCCTCATGTTGTTTTGTTTTATAGTCTGATTTATCCTCATGTTAGTTTGTTTTATAGCTGATTTATCCTCATGTTTGTTTGTTTTGTAACCTGATTTATCCTTATGTTTATTTGTTTTATAGTCTGATTTATCTTCATGTTTGTTTGTTTTATAGCTGATTTATTCTCGTGTTTTGTTTGTTTTACACCTGATTTATCCTCATTTCTTTGTTTTATACCTGACCTATCCTTGTTTGTTTGTTTTATAGCTGATTTATTCTGATGTGAGTTTGTTTTATAGTTTGATTTATCCTAATGTTTGTTTGTTTTACAGTCTGATTTATCCTCATGTTTTTTGTTTTGTAGTCTGATTCATACTCATGTTCGTTCGTTTTAAAGCTGATTTATCCTCATGTTTGTTTGTTTTATAGCTGATTTATCCTCATGTTTGTTTGTTTTACAGCTGATTTATCCTCATGTTAGTTTGTTTTATAGTCTGATTTATCCTCATGTTTCTTTGTTTAATAGCTGATTTATCCTCATGTTCTTTCGTTTTATAGCTGATTTATCCTCATTTTTGTTTATTTTACAGCTGATTTATCCTCATGTTTGTTTGTTTGTTTGTTTTATAGTCTGATTTATCCTCATGTTGGTTTGTTTAATAGTCTGATTTATCCTCATGTTTGTTTGTATTATAATCTGATTTATCCTCATGTTTGTTTGATTTGTAGCCTGATTTATACTCATGCTTGTTTGTTTTACAGTCTGATTTGTCCTCATGTTTTTTGTTTTGTAGTCTGATTCGTACTCCTGTTCGATCGTTTTATAGCTGATTTATCCTCATGTTTGTTTGTTTTATAGTCTAATTTATCCTCATGCTGGTTTGTTTTAAAGTCTGATTTATCCTTATATTGGTTTGTTTTATAGCTGATTTATCCTCATATTTGTTTGTTTTATAGCTGATTTATCCTCATGTTTGTTTGTTTGTTTGTTTTATAGTCTGATTTATCCTCATGTTGGTTTGTTTAATAGTCTGATTTATCCTCATGTTTTTTGTTTTGTAGTCTGATTCATACTCATGTTCGTTCGTTTTATAGCTGATTTATCCTCATGTTTGTTTGTTTTATAGCTGATTTATTCCCATGTTTTTTTTGTTTCATACCTGATTTATCCTCATGTTTGTTTGTTTTATAGCTGATTTATTCTTGTTTGTTTTGCTTAATAGTCTAATTTATCCTCGTTTGTTATTTTTATAGCTGAGTTATCCTGATGTATGTTTGTTTTATAGTTTGATTTATCCTCATGTTTGTTTGTATTAAAGTCTGATCTATCCTCATGTTTGTTTGTATTATAGTCTGGTTTATCCTCATGTTTGTTTGATTTACAGCCTGATTTATCCTCATGTTTGTTCGTTTTATAGCTGATTTATCCTCATGTTTGTTTGTTTTATAGCTGATTTATCCTCATGTTGGTTTGTTTTATAGCTGATTTATCCTCATTTTTGTTTGTTTTACAGCTGATTTATCCTCATGTTTGTTTGTTTGTTTGTTTTATAGTCTGATTTATCCTCATGTTTGTTTTGTATTCTGATTTATCCTCGATTGTTTGTTTTATAGCTGATTTATCCTCATGTTTGTTTGTTTTATAGTCTGATTTATCCTCATATTGGATTGTTTTCCAGTCTGATTTATCCTCATGTTTTTTGTTTTATAGTCTGATTCATCCTCACGTTGGTTTGTTTTGTAGCCGATTTATTCTCATGTTTGTTTGTTATATAGCTGATTTATTCTCGTGTTTTGTTTGTTTTATACCTGATTTATCCTCATTTCTTTGTTTTATACCTGATTTATCCTTGTTTGTTTGTTTTATAGTCTAATTTATCCTCGTTTGTTTGTTTTATAGCTGATTTATTCTGATGTATGTTTGTTTTATAGTTTGATTTATCCTCCTGTTTGTTTGTTTTACAGTCTGATTTATCCTCATGTTTGTTTGTATTATAATCTGATTTATCCTCATGTTTGTTTGATTTAAAGCCTGATTTTTACTCTTGTTTGTTTGTTTTATAGTGATTTATCCTCATGTTTGTTATTTTTACAGTCTGATCTATCCTCATGTTTGTTTGTATTATAGTCTGATTTATCCTCATGTATGTTTGATTTACAGCCTGATCTATCCTCATGTTTGTTCGTTTTATAGTCTGAGTTATCCTCATGTTTGTTTGTTTATAGTCTGATTTATCCTTGTTTGTTTGTTTGTTTAATAAACTGACTTATCCTCGTTTGTTTGTTTTTTAGCCGATTTATCCTAATGTTTGATTGTTTGATAGTCTGATTTATCCTCTAGTTTGTTTGTTTTTCAGTCTGATTTATCCTCATGTTTGTTTGTTTTATAGTCTGATTTATCCTTATGTTTGTTTGTTTAATAGCTGATTTATCCACATGTTCTTTCGTTTTATAGCTGATTTATCCTCATGTTTGTTTGTTTTATAGCTGATTTATCCTCATGTTGGTTTGTTTTATAGCTGATTTATCCTCATTTTTGTTTGTTTTACAGCTGATTTATCCTCATGTTTGTTTGTTTGTTTGTTTTATAGTCTGATTTATCCTCATGTTTGTTTGTTTATAGTCTGATTTATCCTTGTTTGTTTGTTTAATAAACTGACTTATCATCGTTTGTTTGTTTTATAGCTGATTTATCCTAATGTTTGATTGTTTGATAGTCTGATTTATCCTCTAGTTTGTTTGTTTTACAGTCTGATTTATCCTCATGTTTGTTTGTTTTATAGTCTAATTTATCCTCGTTTGTTTGTTTTATAGCTGATTTATCCTCATGTTTGTTTGCTTAATAGCTGATTTATCCTCATGTTGGTTTGTTTTATAGTTATGATTTATCCTCATGTTTGTTTGTTCTATAGCTGATGTATTCTCATGTTGGTTTGTTTTACAGTCTTATTTACACTCATGTCGGTTTGTTTTACAGTCTGATTTATCCTCATGTTTGTTTGTTTTATAGTCTAATTTATCCTCGTTTGTTTGTTTTATAGCTGATTTATCCTCATGTTTGTTTGCTTAATAGCTGATTTATCCTCATGTTGGTTTCTTTTATAGTTATGATTTATCCTCATGTTTGTTTGTTCTATAGCTGATTTATTCTCATGTTGGTTTGTTTTACAGTCTTATTTACACTCATGTTGGTTTGTTTTACAGTCTGATTTATCCTCATGTTGGTTTGTTTTATAGGCTGATTTTTCCTGATGTTGGTTTGTTTTATAGCTCATTTATCCTCATGTTGGTTTGTTTTATAGCTGATTTATCCTCATGTTGGTTTGTTTTATAGCTCATTTATCCTCATGTTGGTGTGTTTTATAGCTGATTTATCCTCATGTTTGTTTTGCTTTATAGTCTGATTTATCCTCGTTTGTTATTTTTATAGCTGAGTTATCCTGATGTATGTTTGTTTGATAGTCTGATTTATCCTCTAGTTTGTTTGTTTTACAGTCTGATTTATCCTCATGTTTGTTTGTTCTATAGCTGATTTACCGTCATTTTTGTTTGTTTTATAGTCTGATTTATCCTCATGTTGGTTTGTTTTATAGCTGATTTATCCTCATGTTTTTTTGTTTTATTGTCTGATTTATCCTCATTTTTGTTTGTTTTACAGCTGATTTATCCTCATGTTTGTTTGTTTGTTTGTGTTATAGTCTGATTTATCCTCATGTTGGTTTGTTTTATAGTCTGATTTATCGTCATATTGGTTTGTTTAATAAACTGATTTATCCGCATTTTTGTTTGTTTTACTGCTGATTTATCCTCATGTTTGTTTGTTTGTTTGTTTTATAGTCTCATTTATCCTCATGTTGGTTTGTTTAATAGTCTTATTTATCCTCATGTTGGTTTGTTTTGTATTCTGATTTATCCTCGATTGTTTGTTTTATAGCTGATTTATTCTCGTGTTTTGTTTGTTTTATACCTGATTTATCCTCATTTCTTTGTTTTATACCTGATTTATCCTTGTTTGTTTGTTTTATAGTCTAATTTATCCTCGTTTGTTTGTTTTATAGCTGATTTATTCTGATGTGAGTTTGTGTTATAGTTTGATTTATCCTCATGTTGGTTTGTTTTATAGTCTGATTTATCCTCATGTTTGTTTGTTTTATAGCTGATTTATCCTCATGTTTGTTTGTTTTGTAACCTGATTTATCCTTATGTTTATTTGTTTTATAGTCTGATTTATCCTCATGTTTGTTTGTTTTATAGCTGATTTATTCTCGTTTTTTGTTTGTTTTATACCTGATTTATCCTCATTTCTTTGTTTTATACCTGACCTATCCTTGTTTGTTTGTTTTATAGCTGATTTATTCTGATGTGAGTTTGTTTTATAGTTTGATTTATCCTCATGTTTGTTTGTTTTACAGTCTGATTTATCCTCATGTTTGTTTTGTATTCTGATTTATCCTCATGTTTGTTTGATTTATAGCCTGATTTATACTCATGCTTGTTTGTTTTACAGTCTGATTTATCCTCATATTGGATTGTTTTCCAGTCTGATTTATCCTCATGTTTTTTGTTTTATAGTCTGATTCATCCTCACGTTGGTTTGTTTTGTAGCCGATTTATTCTCATGTTTGTTTGTTATATAGCTGATTTATTCTCGTGTTTTGTTTGTTTTATACCTGATTTATCCTCATTTCTTTGTTTTATACCTGATTTATCCTTGTTTGTTTGTTTTATAGTCTAATTTATCCTCGTTTGTTTGTTTTATAGCTGATTTATTCTGATGTATGTTTGTTTTATAGTTTGATTTATCCTCCTGTTTGTTTGTTTTACAGTCTGATTTATCCTCATGTTTGTTTGTATTATAATCTGATTTATCCTCATGTTTGTTTGATTTAAAGCCTGATTTTTACTCTTGTTTGTTTGTTTTATAGTGATTTATCCTCATGTTTGTTATTTTTACAGTCTGATCTATCCTCATGTTTGTTTGTATTATAGTCTGATTTATCCTCATGTTTGTTTGATTTACAGCCTGATTTATCCTCATGTTTGTTCGTTTTATAGTCTGAGTTATCCTCATGTTTGTTTGTTTTATAGTCTGATTTATCCTCATGTTTGTTTGTTTATAGTCTGATTTATCCTTGTTTGTTTGTTTGTTTAATAAACTGACTTATCCTCGTTTGTTTGTTTTTTAGCCGATTTATCCTAATGTTTGATTGTTTGATAGTCTGATTTATCCTCTAGTTTGTTTGTTTTTCAGTCTGATTTATCCTCATGTTTGTTTGTTTTATAGTCTGATTTATCCTTATGTTTGTTTGTTTAATAGCTGATTTATCCACATGTTCTTTCGTTTTATAGCTGATTTATCCTCATGTTTGTTTGTTTTATAGCTGATTTATCCTCATGTTGGTTTGTTTTATAGCTGATTTATCCTCATTTTTGTTTGTTTTACAGCTGATTTATCCTCATGTTTGTTTGTTTGTTTGTTTTATAGTCTGATTTATCCTCATGTTTGTTTGTTTATAGTCTGATTTATCCTTGTTTGTTTGTTTAATAAACTGACTTATCATCGTTTGTTTGTTTTATAGCTGATTTATCCTAATGTTTGATTGTTTGATAGTCTGATTTATCCTCTAGTTTGTTTGTTTTACAGTCTGATTTATCCTCATGTTTGTTTGTTTTATAGTCTAATTTATCCTCGTTTGTTTGTTTTATAGCTGATTTATCCTCATGTTTGTTTGCTTAATAGCTGATTTATCCTCATGTTGGTTTGTTTTATAGTTATGATTTATCCTCATGTTTGTTTGTTCTATAGCTGATGTATTCTCATGTTGGTTTGTTTTACAGTCTTATTTACACTCATGTCGGTTTGTTTTACAGTCTGATTTATCCTCATGTTTGTTTGTTTTATAGTCTAATTTATCCTCGTTTGTTTGTTTTATAGCTGATTTATCCTCATGTTTGTTTGCTTAATAGCTGATTTATCCTCATGTTGGTTTGTTTTATAGTTATGATTTATCCTCATGTTTGTTTGTTCTATAGCTGATTTATTCTCATGTTGGTTTGTTTTACAGTCTTATTTACACTCATGTTGGTTTGTTTTACAGTCTGATTTATCCTCATGTTGGTTTGTTTTATAGGCTGATTTTTCCTGATGTTGGTTTGTTTTATAGCTCATTTATCCTCATGTTGGTTTGTTTTATAGCTGATTTATCCTCATGTTGGTTTGTTTTATAGCTCATTTATCCTCATGTTGGTTTGTTTTATAGCTGATTTATCCTCATGTTTGTTTTGCTTTATAGTCTGATTTATCCTCGTTTGTTATTTTTATAGCTGAGTTATCCTGATGTATGTTTGTTTGATAGTCTGATTTATCCTCTAGTTTGTTTGTTTTACAGTCTGATTTATCCTAATGTTTGTTTGTTCTATAGCTGATTTATCCTCATGTTTGTTTGCTTAATAGCTGATTTATCCTCATGTTGGTTTCTTTTATAGTTATGATTTATCCTCATGTTTGTTTGTTCTATAGCTGATTTATTCTCATGTTGGTTTGTTTTACAGTCTTATTTACACTCATGTTGGTTTGTTTTACAGTCTGATTTATCCTCATGTTGGTTTGTTTTATAGGCTGATTTTTCCTGATGTTGGTTTGTTTTATAGCTCATTTATCCTCATGTTGGTTTGTTTTATAGCTGATTTATCCTCATGTTGGTTTGTTTTAAAGCTCATTTATCCTCATGTTGGTTTGTTTTATAGATCATTTATCCTCATGTTGGTTTGTTTTATAGCTGACTTATCCTCATGTTTGTTTTGTTTTATAGTCTGATTTATCCTTATGTTTGTTTGTTTAATAGCTGATTTATCCTCATGTTCTTTCGTTTTATAGCTGATTTATCCTCATGTTTGTTTGTTTTATAGCTGATTTATCCTCATGTTGGTTTGTTTTATAGCTGATTTATCCTCATGTTTGTTTGTTTTATAGCTGATTTATCCTCATGTTTGTTTGTTTGTTTGTTTTATAGTATGATTTATCCTCATGTTGGTTTGTTTAATAGTCTGATTTATCCTCATGTTGGTTTGTTTTGTATTCTGATTTATCCTCGATTGTTTGTTTTATAACTGATTTATCCTCATGTTTGTTTGTTTTAAAGCTGATTTATTCCCATGTTTTTTTTGTTTCATACCTGATTTATCATCGTTTGTTTGTTTTATAGCTGATTTATTCTTGTTTGTTTTGCTTAATAGTCTAATTTATCCTCGTTTGTTATTTTTATAGCTGAGTTATCCTGATGTATGTTTGTTTTATAGTTTGATTTATCCTCATGTTTGTTTGTATTAAAGTCTGATCTATCCTCATGTTTGTTTGTATTATAGTCTGGTTTATCCTCATGTTTGTTTGATTTACAGCCTGATTTATCCTCATGTTTGTTCGTTTTATAGCTGATTTATCCTCATGTTTGTTTGTTTTATAGCTGATTTATCCTCATGTTGGTTTGTTTTATAGCTGATTTATCCTCATTTTTGTTTGTTTTACAGCTGATTTTTCCTCATGTTTGTTTGTTTGTTTGTTTTATAGTCTGATTTATCCTCATGTTTGTTTTGTATTCTGATTTATCCTCGATTGTTTGTTTTATAGCTGATTTATCCTCATGTTTGTTTGTTTTATAGTCTGATTTATCCTCATATTGGATTGTTTTCCAGTCTGATTTATCCTCATGTTTTTTGTTTTATAGTCTGATTCATCCTCACGTTGGTTTGTTTTGTAGCCGATTTATTCTCATGTTTGTTTGTTATATAGCTGATTTATTCTCGTGTTTTGTTTGTTTTATACCTGATTTATCCTCATTTCTTTGTTTTATACCTGATTTATCCTTGTTTGTTTGTTTTATAGTCTAATTTATCCTCGTTTGTTTGTTTTATAGCTGATTTATTCTGATGTATGTTTGTTTTATAGTTTGATTTATCCTCCTGTTTGTTTGTTTTACAGTCTGATTTATCCTCATGTTTGTTTGTATTATAATCTGATTTATCCTCATGTTTGTTTGATTTAAAGCCTGATTTATACTCTTGTTTGTTTGTTTTATAGTGATTTATCCTCATGTTTGTTATTTTTACAGTCTGATTTATCCTTGTTTGTTTGTTTGTTTAATAAACTGACTTATCCTCGTTTGTTTGTTTTTTAGCCGATTTATCCTAATGTTTGATTGTTTGATAGTCTGATTTATCCTCTAGTTTGTTTGTTTTTCAGTCTGATTTATCCTCATGTTTGTTTGTTTTATAGTCTGATTTATCCTTATGTTTGTTTGTTTAATAGCTGATTTATCCACATGTTCTTTCGTTTTATAGCTGATTTATCCTCATGATTGTTTGTTTTATAGCTGATTTATCCTCATGTTGGTTTGTTTTATAGCTGATTTATCCTCATTTTTGTTTGTTTTACAGCTGATTTATCCTCATGTTTGTTTGTTTGTTTGTTTTATAGTCTGATTTATCCTCATGTTTGTTTGTTTATAGTCTGATTTATCCTTGTTTGTTTGTTTAATAAACTGACTTATCATCGTTTGTTTGTTTTATAGCTGATTTATCCTAATGTTTGATTGTTTGATAGTCTGATTTATCCTCTAGTTTGTTTGTTTTACAGTCTGATTTATCCTCATGTTTGTTTGTTTTATAGTCTAATTTATCCTCGTTTGTTTGTTTTATAGCTGATTTATCCTCATGTTTGTTTGCTTAATAGCTGATTTATCCTCATGTTGGTTTGTTTTATAGTTATGATTTATCCTCATGTTTGTTTGTTCTATAGCTGATGTATTCTCATGTTGGTTTGTTTTACAGTCTTATTTACACTCATGTCGGTTTGTTTTACAGTCTGATTTATCCTCATGTTTGTTTGTTTTATAGTCTAATTTATCCTCGTCTGTTTGTTTTATAGCTGATTTATCCTCATGTTTGTTTGCTTAATAGCTGATTTATCCTCATGTTGGTTTGTTTTATAGTTATGATTTATCCTCATGTTTGTTTGTTCTATAGCTGATTTATTCTCATGTTGGTTTGTTTTACAGTCTTATTTACACTCATGTTGGTTTGTTTTACAGTCTGATTTATCCTCATGTTGGTTTGTTTTATAGGCTGATTTTTCCTGATGTTGGTTTGTTTTATAGCTCATTTATCCTCATGTTGGTTTGTTTTATAGCTGATTTATCCTCATGTTGGTTTGTTTTATAGCTCATTTATCCTCATGTTGGTTTGTTTTATAGCTGATTTATCCTCATGTTTGTTTTGCTTTATAGTCTGATTTATCCTCGTTTGTTATTTTTATAGCTGAGTTATCCTGATGTATGTTTGTTTGATAGTCTGATGTATCCTCTAGTTTGTTTGTTTTACAGTCTGATTTATCCTCATGTTTGTTTGTTCTATAGCTGATTTATCCTCATTTTTGTTTGTTTTATAGTCTGATTTATCCTCATGTTTGTTTGTTTTATAGTCTAATTTATCCTCGTTTGTTTTGCTTTATAGTCTGATTTATCCTCGATTGTTTGTTTTATAACTGATTTATCCTCATGTTTGTTTGTTTTATAGCTGATTTATCCTCATGTTTGTTTGTTTGTTTGTTTTATAGTATGATTTATCCTCATGTTGGTTTGTTTAATAGTCTGATTTATCCTCATGTTGGTTTGTTTTGTATTCTGATTTATCCTCGATTGTTTGTTTTATAACTGATTTATCCTCATGTTTGTTTGTTTTATAGCTGATTTATTCCCATGTTTTTTTTGTTTCATACCTGATTTATCATCGTTTGTTTGTTTTATAGCTGATTTATTCTTGTTTGTTTTGCTTAATAGTCTAATTTATCCTCGTTTGTTATTTTTATAGCTGAGTTATCCTGATGTATGTTCGTTTTATAGTTTGATTTATCCTCATGTTTGTTTGTATTAAAGTCTGATCTATCCTCATGTTTGTTTGTATTATAGTCTGGTTTATCCTCATGTTTGTTTGATTTACAGCCTGATTTATCCTCATGTTTGTTCGTTTTATAGCTGATTTATCCTCATGTTTGTTTGTTTTATAGCTGATTTATCCTCATGTTGGTTTGTTTTATAGCTGATTTATCCTCATTTTTGTTTGTTTTACAGCTGATTTATCCTCATGTTTGTTTGTTTGTTTGTTTTATAGTCTGATTTATCCCTCATGTTTGTTTTGTATTCTGATTTATCCTCGATTGTTTGTTTTATAGCTGATTTATCCTCATGTTTGTTTGTTTTATAGTCTGATTTATCCTCATATTGGATTGTTTTCCAGTCTGATTTATCCTCATGTTTTTTGTTTTATAGTCTGATTCATCCTCACGTTGGTTTGTTTTGTAGCCGATTTATTCTCATGTTTGTTTGTTATATAGCTGATTTATTCTCGTGTTTTGTTTGTTTTATACCTGATTTATCCTCATTTCTTTGTTTTATACCTGATTTATCCTTGTTTGTTTGTTTTATAGTCTAATTTATCATCGTTTGTTTGTTTTATAGCTGATTTATTCTGATGTATGTTTGTTTTATAGTTTGATTTATCCTCCTGTTTGTTTGTTTTACAGTCTGATTTATCCTCATGTTTGTTTGTATTATAATCTGATTTATCCTCATGTTTGTTTGATTTAAAGCCTGATTTATACTCTTGTTTGTTTGTTTTATAGTGATTTATCCTCATGTTTGTTATTTTTACAGTCTGATCTATCCTCATGTTTGTTTGTATTATAGTCTGATTTATCCTCATGTATGTTTGATTTACAGCCTGATTTATCCTCATGTTTGTTCGTTTTATAGTCTGAGTTATCCTCATGTTTGTTTGTTTTATAGTCTGATTTATCCTCATGTTTGTTTGTTTATAGTCTGATTTATCCTTGTTTGTTTGTTTGTTTAATAAACTGACTTATCCTCGTTTGTTTGTTTTTTAGCCGATTTATCCTAATGTTTGATTGTTTGATAGTCTGATTTATCCTCTAGTTTGTTTGTTTTTCAGTCTGATTTATCCTCATGTTTGTTTGTTTTATAGCTGATTTATTCCCATGTTTTTTTTTGTTTCATACCTGATTTATCATCGTTTGTTTGTTTTATACCTGATTTATTCTTGTTTGTTTTGCTTAATAGTCTAATTTATCCTCGTTTGTTATTTTTATAGCTGAGTTATCCTGATGTATGTTTGTTTTATAGTTTGATTTATCCTCATGTTTGTTTGTATTACAGTCTGATCTATCCTCATGTTTGTTTGTATTATAGTCTGATTTATCCTCATGTTTGTTTGATTTACAGCCTGATTTATCCTCATGTTTGTTCGTTTTATAGTCTGAGTTATCCTCATGTTTGTTTGTTTTATAGTCTGATTTATCCTCATGTTTGTTTGTTTATAGTCTGATTTATCCTTGTTTGTTTGTTTAATAAACTGACTTATCATCGTTTGTTTGTTTTATAGCTGATTTATCCTCATGTTTGATTGTTTGATAGTCTGATTTATCCTCATGTTTGTTTGTTCTATAGCTGATGTATTCTCATGTTGGTTTGTTTTACAGTATTATTTACACTCATGTTGGTTTGTTTTACAGTCTGATTTATCCTCATGTTTGTTTGTTTTATAGTCTAATTTATCCTCGTTTGTTTGTTTTATAGCTGATTTATCCTCATGTTTGTTTGCTTAATAGCTGATTTATCCTCATGTTGGTTTCTTTTATAGTTATGATTTATCCTCATGTTTGTTTGTTCTATAGCTGATTTATTCTCATGTTGGTTTGTTTTACAGTCTTATTTACACTCATGTTGGTTTGTTTTACAGTCTGATTTATCCTCATGTTGGTTTGTTTTATAGGCTGATTTTTCCTGATGTTGGTTTGTTTTATAGCTCATTTATCCTCATGTTGGTTTGTTTTATAGCTGATTTTTCCTCATGTTGGTTTGTTTTAAAGCTCATTTATCCTCATGTTGGTTTGTTTTATAGATCATTTATCCTCATGTTGGTTTGTTTTATAGCTGACTTATCCTCATGTTTGTTTTGTTTTATAGTCTGATTTATCCTTATGTTTGTTTGTTTAATAGCTGATTTATCCTCATGTTCTTTCGTTTTATAGCTGATTTATCCTCATGTTTGTTTGTTTTATAGCTGATTTATCCTCATGTTGGTTTGTTTTATAGCTGATTTATCCTCATGTTTGTTTGTTTTATAGCTGATTTATCCTCATGTTTGTTTGTTTGTTTGTTTTATAGTATGATTTATCCTCATGTTGGTTTGTTTAATAGTCTGATTTATCCTCATGTTGGTTTGTTTTGTATTCTGATTTATCCTCGATTGTTTGTTTTATAACTGATTTATCCTCATGTTTGTTTGTTTTATAGCTGATTTATTCCCATGTTTTTTTTGTTTCATACCTGATTTATCATCGTTTGTTTGTTTTATAGCTGATTTATTCTTGTTTGTTTTGCTTAATAGTCTAATTTATCCTCGTTTGTTATTTTTATAGCTGAGTTATCCTGATGTATGTTTGTTTTATAGTTTGATTTATCCTCATATTTGTTTGTATTAAAGTCTGATTTATCCTTATGTTTGTTTGTTTAATAGCTGATTTATCCACATGTTCTTTCGTTTTATAGCTGATTTATCCTCATGTTTGTTTGTTTTATAGCTGATTTATCCTCATGTTGGTTTGTTTTATAGCTGATTTATCCTCATTTTTGTTTGTTTTACAGCTGATTTATCCTCATGTTTGTTTGTTTGTTTGTTTTATAGTCTGATTTATCCTCATGTTTGTTTGTTTATAGTCTGATTTATCCTTGTTTGTTTGTTTAATAAACTGACTTATCATCGTTTGTTTGTTTTATAGCTGATTTATCCTAATGTTTGATTGTTTGATAGTCTGATTTATCCTCTAGTTTGTTTGTTTTACAGTCTGATTTATCCTCATGTTTGTTTGTTTTATAGTCTAATTTATCCTCGTTTGTTTGTTTTATAGCTGATTTATCCTCATGTTTGTTTGCTTAATAGCTGATTTATCCTCATGTTGGTTTGTTTTATAGTTATGATTTATCCTCATGTTTGTTTGTTCTATAGCTGATGTATTCTCATGTTGGTTTGTTTTACAGTCGTATTTACACTCATGTCGGTTTGTTTTACAGTCTGATTTATCCTCATGTTTGTTTGTTTTATAGTCTAATTTATCCTCGTTTGTTTGTTTTATAGCTGATTTATCCTCATGTTTGTTTGCTTAATAGCTGATTTATCCTCATGTTGGTTTGTTTTGTATTCTGATTTATCCTCGATTGTTTGTTTTATAACTGATTTATCCTCATGTTTGTTTGTTTTATAGCTGATTTATTCCCATGTTTTTTTTGTTTCATACCTGATTTATCATCGTTTGTTTGTTTTATAGCTGATTTATTCTTGTTTGTTTTGCTTAATAGTCTAATTTATCCTCGTTTGTTATTTTTATAGCTGAGTTATCCTGATGTATGTTTGTTTTATAGTTTGATTTATCCTCATGTTTGTTTGTATTAAAGTCTGATCTATCCTCATGTTTGTTTGTATTATAGTCTGGTTTATCCTCATGTTTGTTTGATTTACAGCCTGATTTATCCTCATGTTTGTTCGTTTTATAGCTGATTTATCCTCATGTTTGTTTGTTTTATAGCTGATTTATCCTCATGTTGGTTTGTTTTATAGCTGATTTATCCTCATTTTTGTTTGTTTTACAGCTGATTTTTCCTCATGTTTGTTTGTTTGTTTGTTTTATAGTCTGATTTATCCTCATGTTTGTTTTGTATTCTGATTTATCCTCGATTGTTTGTTTTATAGCTGATTTATCCTCATGTTTGTTTGTTTTATAGTCTGATTTATCCTCATATTGGATTGTTTTCCAGTCTGATTTATCCTCATGTTTTTTGTTTTATAGTCTGATTCATCCTCACGTTGGTTTGTTTTGTAGCCGATTTATTCTCATGTTTGTTTGTTTTATAGCTGATTTATCCTAATGTTTGATTGTTTGATAGTCTGATTTATCCTCTAGTTTGTTTGTTTTACAGTCTGATTTATCCTCATGTTTGTTTGTTTTATAGTCTAATTTATCCTCGTTTGTTTGTTTTATAGCTGATTTATCCTCATGTTTGTTTGCTTAATAGCTGATTTATCCTCATGTTGGTTTGTTTTATAGTTATGATTTATCCTCATGTTTGTTTGTTCTATAGCTGATGTATTCTCATGTTGGTTTGTTTTACAGTCTTATTTACACTCATGTCGGTTTGTTTTACAGTCTGATTTATCCTCATGTTTGTTTGTTTTATAGTCTAATTTATCCTCGTTTGTTTGTTTTATAGCTGATTTATCCTCATGTTTGTTTGCTTAATAGCTGATTTATCCTCATGTTGGTTTGTTTTATAGTTATGATTTATCCTCATGTTTGTTTGTTCTATAGCTGATTTATTCTCATGTTGGTTTGTTTTACAGTCTTATTTACACTCATGTTGGTTTGTTTTACAGTCTGATTTATCCTCATGTTGGTTTGTTTTATAGGCTGATTTTTCCTGATGTTGGTTTGTTTTATAGCTCATTTATCCTCATGTTGGTTTGTTTTATAGCTGATTTATCCTCATGTTGGTTTGTTTTATAGCTCATTTATCCTCATGTTGGTTTGTTTTATAGCTGATTTATCCTCATGTTTGTTTTGCTTTATAGTCTAATTTATCCTCGTTTGTTTTGCTTTATAGTCTGATTTATCCTCGATTGTTTGTTTTATAACTGATTTATCCTCATGTTATTTTGTTTTATAGCTGATTTATCCTCATTTTTGTTTGTTTTATAGTCTGATTTATCCTCATGTTTGTTTGTTTTACAGTCTGATTTATCCTCATGTTTGTTTGTTCTATAGCTGATTTATCCTCATTTTTGTTTGTTTTATAGTCTGATTTATCCTCATGTTTGTTTGTTTTATAGTCTAATTTATCCTCGTTTGTTTTGCTTTATAGTCTGATTTATCCTCGATTGTTTGTTTTATAACTGATTTATCCTCATGTTTGTTTGTTTTATAGCTGATTTATCCTCATGTTTGTTTGTTTGTTTGTTTTATAGTATGATTTATCCTCATGTTGGTTTGTTTAATAGTCTGATTTATCCTCATGTTGGTTTGTTTTGTATTCTGATTTATCCTCGATTGTTTGTTTTATAACTGATTTATCCTCATGTTTGTTTGTTTTATAGCTGATTTATTCCCATGTTTTTTTTGTTTCATACCTGATTTATCATCGTTTGTTTGTTTTATAGCTGATTTATTCTTGTTTGTTTTGCTTAATAGTCTAATTTATCCTCGTTTGTTATTTTTATAGCTGAGTTATCCTGATGTATGTTCGTTTTATAGTTTGATTTATCCTCATGTTTGTTTGTATTAAAGTCTGATCTATCCTCATGTTTGTTTGTATTATAGTCTGGTTTATCCTCATGTTTGTTTGATTTACAGCCTGATTTATCCTCATGTTTGTTCGTTTTATAGCTGATTTATCCTCATGTTTGTTTGTTTTATAGCTGATTTATCCTCATGTTGGTTTGTTTTATAGCTGATTTATCCTCATTTTTGTTTGTTTTACAGCTGATTTATCCTCATGTTTGTTTGTTTGTTTGTTTTATAGTCTGATTTATCCCTCATGTTTGTTTTGTATTCTGATTTATCCTCGATTGTTTGTTTTATAGCTGATTTATCCTCATGTTTGTTTGTTTTATAGTCTGATTTATCCTCATATTGGATTGTTTTCCAGTCTGATTTATCCTCATGTTTTTTGTTTTATAGTCTGATTCATCCTCACGTTGGTTTGTTTTGTAGCCGATTTATTCTCATGTTTGTTTGTTATATAGCTGATTTATTCTCGTGTTTTGTTTGTTTTATACCTGATTTATCCTCATTTCTTTGTTTTATACCTGATTTATCCTTGTTTGTTTGTTTTATAGTCTAATTTATCATCGTTTGTTTGTTTTATAGCTGATTTATTCTGATGTATGTTTGTTTTATAGTTTGATTTATCCTCCTGTTTGTTTGTTTTACAGTCTGATTTATCCTCATGTTTGTTTGTATTATAATCTGATTTATCCTCATGTTTGTTTGATTTAAAGCCTGATTTATACTCTTGTTTGTTTGTTTTATAGTGATTTATCCTCATGTTTGTTATTTTTACAGTCTGATCTATCCTCATGTTTGTTTGTATTATAGTCTGATTTATCCTCATGTATGTTTGATTTACAGCCTGATTTATCCTCATGTTTGTTCGTTTTATAGTCTGAGTTATCCTCATGTTTGTATGTTTTATAGTTTGATTTATCCTCATGTTTGTTTGTTTATAGTCTGATTTATCCTTGTTTGTTTGTTTGTTTAATAAACTGACTTATCCTCGTTTGTTTGTTTTTTAGCCGATTTATCCTAATGTTTGATTGTTTGATAGTCTGATTTATCCTCTAGTTTGTTTGTTTTTCAGTCTGATTTATCCTCATGTTTGTTTGTTTTATAGTCTGATTTATCCTTATGTTTGTTTGTTTAATAGCTGATTTATCCACATGTTCTTTCGTTTTATAGCTGATTTATCCTCATGTTTGTTTGTTTTATAGCTGGTTTATCCTCATGTTGGTTTGTTTAATAGCTGATTTATCCTCATTTTTGTTTGTTTTACAGCTGATTTATCCTCATGTTTGTTTGTTTAATAAACTTATCATCGTTTGTTTGTTTTACAGTCTGATTTATCCTCATGTTTGTTTGTTTTATAGTCTAATTTATCCTCGTTTGTTTGTTTTATAGCTGATTTATCCTCATGTTTGTTTGCTTAATAGCTGATTTATCCTCATGTTGGTTTGTTTTATAGTTATGATTTATCCTCATGTTTGTTTGTTCTATAGCTGATGTATTCTCATGTTGGTTTGTTTTACAGTCTTATTTACACTCATGTCGGTTTGTTTTACAGTCTGATTTATCCTCATGTTTGTTTGTTTTATAGTCTAATTTATCCTCGTTTGTTTGTTTTATAGCTGATTTATCCTCATGTTTGTTTGCTTAATAGCTGATTTATCCTCATGTTGGTTTGTTTTATAGTTATGATTTATCCTCATGTTTGTTTGTTCTATAGCTGATTTATTCTCATGTTGGTTTGTTTTACAGTCTTATTTACACTCATGTTGGTTTGTTTTACAGTCTGATTTATCCTCATGTTGGTTTGTTTTATAGGCTGATTTTTCCTGATGTTGGTTTGTTTTATAGCTCATTTATCCTCATGTTGGTTTGTTTTATAGCTGATTTATCCTCATGTTGGTTTGTTTTATAGCTCATTTATCCTCATGTTGGTTTGTTTTATAGCTGATTTATCCTCATGTTTGTTTTGCTTTATAGTCTGATTCATCCTCGTTTGTTATTTTTATAGCTGAGTTATCCTGATGTATGTTTGTTTGATAGTCTGATTTATCCTCTAGTTTGTTTGTCTTACAGTCTGATTTATCCTCATGTTTGTTTGTTCTATAGCTGATTTATCCTCATTTTTGTTTGTTTTATAGTCTGATTTATCCTCATGTTTGTTTGTTTATAGTCTGATTTATCCTTGTTTGTTTGTTTAATAAACTGACTTATCATCGTTTGTTTGTTTTATAGTCTGATTTATCCTAATGTTTGATTGTTTGATAGTTATGATTTATCCTCATGTTGGTTTCTTTTATAGTTATGATTTATCCTCATGTTTGTTTGTTCTATAGCTGATGTATTTTCATGTTGGTTTGTTTTACATACTTATTTACACTCATGTTGGTTTGTTTTACAGTCTGATTTATCCTCATGTTGGTTTGTTTTATAGGCTGATTTTTCCTGATGTTGGTTTGTTTTATAGCTCATTTATCCTCATGTTGGTTTGTTTTATAGCTGATTTATCCTCTAGTTTGTTTGTTTTACAGTCTGATTTATCCTCATGTTTGTTTGTTTTACAGCTGATTTATCCTCATGTTTGTTTGTTTGTTTGTTTTATAGTCTGATTTATCCTCATGTTTGTTTTGTATTCTGATTTATCCTCGATTGTTTGTTTTATAGCTGATTTATCCTCATGTTTTTTGTTTTATAGTCTGATTCATCCTCACGTTGGTTTGTTTTGTAGCTGATTTATTCACATGTTTGTTTGTTATATAGCTGATTTATTCTCGTGTTTTGTTTGTTTTATACCTGATTTATCCTCATTTCTTTGTTTTATACCTGATTTATCCTTGTTTGTTTGTTTTATAGTCTAATTTATCCTCGTTTGTTTGTTTTATAGCTGATTTATTCTGATGTATGTTTGTTTTATAGTTTGATTTATCCTCATGTTTGTTTGTTTTACAGTCTGATTTATCCTCATGTTGGTTTGTATTATAATCTGATTTATCCTCATGTTTGTTTGATTTATAGCCTGATTTATACTCTTGTTTGTTTGTTTTATAGTGATTTATCCTCATGTTTGTTATTTTTACAGTCTGATCTATCCTCATGTTTGTTTGTATTATAGTCTGATTTATCCTCATGTATGTTTGATTTACAGCCTGATTTATCCTCATGTTTGTTCGTTTTATAGTCTGAGTTATCCTCATGTTTGTTTGTTTTTATAGTCTGATTTATCCTCATGTTTGTTTGTTTATAGTCTGATTTATCCTTGTTTGTTTGTTTGTTTAATAAACTGACTTATCCTCATTTGTTTGTTTTTCAGCTGATTTATCCTAATGTTTGATTGTTTGTTAGTCTGATTTATCCTCTAGTTTGTTTGTTTTACAGTCTGATTTATCCTCATGTTTGTTTGTTTTATAGTCTGATTTATCCTTATGTTTGTTTGTTTAATAGCTGATTTATCCTCATGTTCTTTCGTTTTATAGCTGATTTATCATGTTTGTTTGTTTTATAGCTGATTTATCCTCATGTTGGTTTGTTTTATAGCTGATTTATCCTCCTTTTTTTTGTTTTACAGCTGATTTATCCTCATGTTTGTTTGTTTGTTTGTTTTATAGTATGATTTATCCTCATGTTGGTTTGTTTAATAGTCTGATTTATCCTCATGTTGGTTTGTTTTGTATTCTGATTTATCCTCGATTGTTTGTTTTATAGCTGATTTATCCTCATGTTTGTTTGTTTTATAGCTGATTTATTCCCATGTTTTTTTTTGTTTCATACCTGATTTATCATCGTTTGTTTGTTTTATACCTGATTTATTCTTGTTTGTTTTGCTTAATAGTCTAATTTATCCTCGTTTGTTATTTTTATAGCTGAGTTATCCTGATGTATGTTTGTTTTATAGTTTGATTTATCCTCATGTTTGTTTGTATTACAGTCTGATCTATCCTCATGTTTGTTTGTATTATAGTCTGATTTATCCTCATGTTTTTTTGATTTACAGCCTGATTTATCCTCATGTTTGTTCGTTTTATAGTCTGAGTTATCCTCATGTTTGTTTGTTTTATAGTCTGATTTATCCTCATGTTTGTTTGTTTATAGTCTGATTTATCCTTGTTTGTTTGTTTAATAAACTGACTTATCATCGTTTGTTTGTTTTATAGCTGATTTATCCTCATGTTTGATTGTTTGATAGTCTGATTTATCCTCATGTTTGTTTGTTTTACAGTCTGATTTATCCTCATGTTTGTTTGTTTTATAGTCTAATTTATCCTCGTTTGTTTATTTTATAGCTGATTTATCCTCATGTTTGTTTGCTTAATAGCTGATTTATCCTCATGTTGGTTTTTTTTATAGTTATGATTTATCCTCATGTTTGTTTGTTCTATAGCTGATGTATTCTCATGTTGGTTTGTTTTACAGTATTATTTACACTCATGTTGGTTTGTTTTACAGTCTGATTTATCCTCATGTTTGTTTGTTTTATAGTCTAATTTATCCTCGTTTGTTTGTTTTATAGCTGATTTATCCTCATGTTTGTTTGCTTAATAGCTGATTTATCCTCATGTTGGTTTCTTTTATAGTTATGATTTATCCTCATGTTTGTTTGTTCTATAGCTGATTTATTCTCATGTTGGTTTGTTTTACAGTCTTATTTACACTCATGTTGGTTTGTTTTACAGTCTGATTTATCCTCATGTTGGTTTGTTTTATAGGCTGATTTTTCCTGATGTTGGTTTGTTTTATAGCTCATTTATCCTCATGTTGGTTTGTTTTATAGCTGATTTTTCCTCATGTTGGTTTGTTTTAAAGCTCATTTATCCTCATGTTGGTTTGTTTTATAGATCATTTATCCTCATGTTGGTTTGTTTTATAGCTGACTTATCCTCATGTTTGTTTTGTTTTATAGTCTGATTTATCCTTATGTTTGTTTGTTTAATAGCTGATTTATCCTCATGTTCTTTCGTTTTATAGCTGATTTATCCTCATGTTTGTTTGTTTTATAGCTGATTTATCCTCATGTTGGTTTGTTTTATAGCTGATTTATCCTCATGTTTGTTTGTTTTATAGCTGATTTATCCTCATGTTTGTTTGTTTGTTTGTTTTATAGTATGATTTATCCTCATGTTGGTTTGTTTTATAACTGATTTATCCTCATGTTTGTTTGTTTTATAGCTGATTTATTCCCATGTTTTTTTTGTTTCATACCTGATTTATCATCGTTTGTTTGTTTTATAGCTGATTTATTCTTGTTTGTTTTGCTTAATAGTCTAATTTATCCTCGTTTGTTATTTTTATAGCTGAGTTATCCTGATGTATGTTTGTTTTATAGTTTGATTTATCCTCATATTTGTTTGTATTAAAGTCTGATTTATCCTCATGTTTGTTTGTTTAATAGCTGATTTATCCACATGTTCTTTCGTTTTATAGCTGATTTATCCTCATGTTTGTTTGTTTTATAGCTGATTTATCCTCATGTTGGTTTGTTTTATAGCTGATTTATCCTCATTTTTGTTTGTTTTACAGCTGATTTATCCTCATGTTTGTTTGTTTGTTTGTTTTATAGTCTGATTTATCCTCATGTTTGTTTGTTTATAGTCTGATTTATCCTTGTTTGTTTGTTTAATAAACTTATCATCGTTTGTTTGTTTTATAGCTGATTTATCCTAATGTTTGATTGTTTGATAGTCTGATTTATCCTCTAGTTTGTTTGTTTTACAGTCTGATTTATCCTCATGTTTGTTTGTTTTATAGTCTAATTTATCCTCGTTTGTTTGTTTTATAGCTGATTTATCCTCATGTTTGTTTGCTTAATAGCTGATTTATCCTCATGTTGGTTTGTTTTATAGTTATGATTTATCCTCATGTTTGTTTGTTCTATAGCTGATGTATTCTCATGTTGGTTTGTTTTACAGTCGTATTTACACTCATGTCGGTTTGTTTTACAGTCTGATTTATCCTCATGTTTGTTTGTTTTATAGTCTAATTTATCCTCGTTTGTTTGTTTTATAGCTGATTTATCCTCATGTTTGTTTGCTTAATAGCTGATTTATCCTCATGTTTGTTTGATTTACAGCCTGATTTATCCTCATGTTTGTTCGATTTATAGCTGATTTATCCTCATGTTTGTTTGTTTTATAGCTGATTTATCCTCATGTTGGTTTGTTTTATAGCTGATTTATCCTCATTTTTGTTTGTTTTACAGCTGATTTATCCTCATGTTTGTTTGTTTGTTTGTTTTATAGTCTGATTTATCCTCATGTTTGTTTTGTATTCTGATTTATCCTCGATTGTTTGTTTTATAGCTGATTTATCCTCATGTTTTTTGTTTTATAGTCTGATTCATCCTCACGTTGGTTTGTTTTGTAGTCGATTTATTCTCATGTTTGTTTGTTATATAGCTGATGTATTCTCATGTTGGTTTGTTTTACAGTCTTATTTACACTCATGTCGGTTTGTTTTACAGTCTGATTTATCCTCATGTTGGTTTGTTTTATAGCTGATTTATCCTCATGTTGGTTTGTTTTATAGCTCATTTATCCTCATGTTGGTTTGTTTTATAGCTGATTTATCCTCATGTTTGTTTTGCTTTATAGTCTGATTTATCCTCGTTTGTTATTTTTATAGCTGAGTTATCCTGATGTATGTTTGTTTGATAGTCTGATTTATCCTCTAGTTTGTTTGTTTTACAGTCTGATTTATCCTCATGTTTGTTTGTTCTATAGCTGATTTATCCTCATTTTTGTTTGTTTTATAGTCTGATTTATACTCATGTTTGTTTGTTTATAGTCTGATTTATCCTTGTTTGTTTGTTTAATAAACTGACTTATCATCGTTTGTTTGTTTTATAGCTGATTTATCCTAATGTTTGATTGTTTGATAGTCTGATTTATCCTCCAGTTTGTTTGTTTTACAGTCTGCTTTATCCTCATGTTTGTTTGCTTAATAGCTGATTTATCCTCATGTTGGTTTCTTTTATAGTTATGATTTATCCTCATGTTTGTTTGTTCTATAGCTGATGTATTTTCATGTTGGTTTGTTTTACAGACTTATTTACACTCATGTTGGTTTGTTTTACAGTCTGATTTATCCTCATGTTGGTTTGTTTTATAGGCTGATTTTTCCTGATGTTGGTTTGTTTTATAGCTCATTTATCCTCATGTTGGTTTGTTTTATAGCTGATTTATCCTCATGTTTGTTTGTTTTATAGTCTGATTTATCCTCATATTGGATTGTTTTCCAGTCTGATTTATCCTCATGTTTTTTGTTTTATAGTCTGATTCATCCTCACGTTGGTTTGTTTTGTAGCCGATTTATTCTCATGTTTGTTTGTTATATAGCTGATGTATTCTCATGTTGGTTTGTTTTACAGTCTTATTTACACTCATGTCGGTTTGTTTTACAGTCTGATTTAACCTCATGTTTGTTTGTTTTATAGTCTAATTTATCCTCGTTTGTTTGTTTTATAGCTGATTTATCCTCATGTTTGTTTGCTTAATAGCTGATTTATCCTCATGTTGGTTTGTTTTATAGTTATGATTTATCCTCATGTTTGTTTGTTCTATAGCTGATTTATTCTCATGTTGGTTTGTTTTACAGTCTTATTTACACTCATGTTGGTTTGTTTTACAGTCTGATTTATCCTCATGTTGGTTTGTTTTATAGGCTGATTTTTCCTGATGTTGGTTTGTTTTATAGCTCATTTATCCTCATGTTGGTTTGTTTTATAGCTGATTTATCCTCATGTTGGTTTGTTTTATAGCTCATTTATCCTCATGTTGGTTTGTTTTATAGCTGATTTATCCTCATGTTTGTTTTGCTTTATAGTCTGATTTATCCTCGTTTGTTATTTTTATAGCTGAGTTATCCTGATGTATGTTTGTTTGATAGTCTGATTTATCCTCTAGTTTGTTTGTTTTACAGTCTGATTTATCCTCATGTTTGTTTGTTCTATAGCTGATTTATCCTCATTTTTGTTTGTTTTATAGTCTGATTTATCCTCATATTTGTTTGTTTATAGTCTGATTTATCCTTGTTTGTTTGTTTAATAAACTGACTTATCATCGTTTGTTTGTTTTATAGCTGATTTATCCTAATGTTTGATTGTTTGATAGTCTGATTTATCCTCCAGTTTGTTTGTTTTACAGTCTGATTTATCCTCATGTTTGTTTGTTCTATAGCTGATTTATCCTCATTTTTGTTTGTTTTATAGTCTGATTTATCCTCATGTTTGTTTGTTTATAGTCTGATTTATCCTTGTTTGTTTGTTTAATAAACTGACTTATCATCGTTTGTTTGTTTTATAGCTGATTTATCCTAATGTTTGATTGTTTGATAGTCTGATTTATCCTCCAGTTTGTTTGTTTTACAGTCTGATTTATCCTCATGTTTGTTTGCTTAATAGCTGATTTATCCTCATGTTGGTTTCTTTTATAGTTATGATTTATCCTCATGTTTGTTTGTTCTATAGCTGATGTATTTTCATGTTGGTTTGTTTTACAGACTTATTTACACTCATGTTGGTTTGTTTTACAGTCTGATTTATCCTCATGTTGGTTTGTTTTATATGCTGATTTTTCCTGATGTTGGTTTGTTTTATAGCTCATTTATCCTCATGTTTGTTTGTTTTATAGCTGATTTATCCTCATGTTGGTTTGTTTTATAGCTGATTTATCCTCATTTTTGTTTGTTTTACAGCTGATTTATCCTCATGTTTGTTTGTTTGTTTGTTTTATAGTCTGATTTATACTCATGTTTGTTTTGTATTCTGATTTATCCTCGATTGTTTGTTTTATAGCTGATTTATCCTCATGTTTTTTGTTTTATAGTCTGATTCATCCTCACGTTGGTTTGTTTTGTAGCTGATTTATTCACATGTTTGTTTGTTATATAGCTGATTTATTCTCGTGTTTTGTTTGTTTTATACCTGATTTATCCTCATTTCTTTGTTTTATACCTGATTTATCCTTGTTTGTTTGTTTTATAGTCTAATTTATCCTCGTTTGTTTGTTTTATAGCTGATTTATTCTGATGTATGTTTGTTTTATAGTTTGATTTATCCTCATGTTTGTTTGTTTTACAGTCTGATTTATCCTCATGTTTGTTTGTATTATAATCTGATTTATCTTCATGTTTGTTTGATTTATAGCCTGATTTATACTCTTGTTTGTTTGTTTTATAGTGATTTATCCTCATGTTTGTTATTTTTACAGTCTGATCTATCCTCATGTTTGTTTGTATTATAGTCTGATTTATCCTCATGTATGTTTGATTTACAGCCTGATTTATCCTCATGTTTGTTCGTTTTATAGTCTGATTTATCCTTGTTTGTTTGTTTGTTTAATAAACTGACTTATCCTCGTTTGTTTGTTTTTCAGCTGATTTATCCTAATGTTTGATTGTTTGTTAGTCTGATTTATCCTCTAGTTTGTTGGTTTTACAGTCTGATTTATCCTCATGTTTGTTTGTTTTATAGTCTGATTTATCCTTATGTTTGTTTGTTTAATAGCTGATTTATCCTCATGTTCTTTCGTTTTATAGCTGATTTATCATGTTTGTTTGTTTTATAGCTGATTTATCCTCATGTTGGTTTGTTTTATAGCTGATTTATCCTCATTTTTTTGTTTTACAGCTGATTTATCCTCATGTTTGTTTGTTTGTTTGTTTTATAGTATGATTTATCCTCATGTTGGTTTGTTTAATAGTCTGATTTATCCTCATGTTGGTTTGTTTTGTATTCTGATTTATCCTCGATTGTTTGTTTTATAGCTGATTTATCCTCATGTTTTTTGTTTTATAGTCTGATTCATCCTCACGTTGGTTTGTTTTGTAGCTGATTTATTCACATGTTTGTTTGTTATATAGCTGATTTATTCTCGTGTTTTGTTTGCTTTATACCTGATTTATCCTCATTTCTTTGTTTTATACCTGATTTATCCTTGTTTATTTGTTTTATAGTCTAATTTATCCTCGTTTGTTTGTTTTATAGCTGATTTATTCTGATGTATGTTTGTTTTATAGTTTGATTTATCCTCATGTTTGTTTGTTTTACAGTCTGATTTATCCTCATGTTTGTTTGTATTATAATCTGATTTATCTTCATGTTTGTTTGATTTATAGCCTGATTTATACTCTTGTTTGTTTGTTTTATAGTGATTTATCCTCATGTTTGTTATTTTTACAGTCTGATCTATCCTCATGTTTGTTTGTATTATAGTCTGATTTATCCTCATGTATGTTTGATTTACAGCCTGATTTATCCTCATGTTTGTTCGTTTTATAGTCTGATTTATCCTTGTTTGTTTGTTTGTTTAATAAACTGACTTATCCTCGTTTGTTTGTTTTTCAGCTGATTTATCCTAATGTTTGATTGTTTGTTAGTCTGATTTATCCTCTAGTTTGTTTGTTTTACAGTCTGATTTATCCTCATGTTTGTTTGTTTTATAGTCTGATTTATCCTTATGTTTGTTTGTTTAATAGCTGATTTATCCTCATGTTCTTTCGTTTTATAGCTGATTTATCATGTTTGTTTGTTTTATAGCTGATTTATCCTCATGTTGGTTTGTTTTATAGCTGATTTATCCTCATTTTTTTGTTTTACAGCTGATTTATCCTCATGTTTGTTTGTTTGTTTGTTTTATAGTATGATTTATCCTCATGTTGGTTTGTTTAATAGTCTGATTTATCCTCATGTTGGTTTGTTTTGTATTCTGATTTATCCTCGATTGTTTGTTTTATAGCTGATTTATCCTCATGTTTTTTGTTTTATAGTCTGATTCATCCTCACGTTGGTTTGTTTTGTAGCTGATTTATTCACATGTTTGTTTGTTATATAGCTGATTTATTCTCATGTTTTGTTTGTTTTATACCTGATTTATCCTCATTTCTTTGTTTTATACCTGATTTATCCTTGTTTGTTTGTTTTATAGTCTAATTTATCCTCGTTTGTTTGTTTTATAGCTGATTTATTCTGATGTATGTTTGTTTTATAGTTTGATTTATCCTCATGTTTGTTTGTTTTACAGTCTGATTTATCCTCATGTTTGTTTGTATTATAATCTGATTTATCTTCATGTTTGTTTGATTTATAGCCTGATTTATACTCTTGTTTGTTTGTTTTATAGTGATTTATCCTCATGTTTGTTATTTTTACAGTCTGATCTATCCTCATGTTTGTTTGTATTATAGTCTGATTTATCCTCGTTTGTTTGTTTTATAGCTGATTTATCCTCATGTTTGTTTGCTTAATAGCTGATTTATCCTCATGTTGGTTTGTTTTATAGTTATGATTTATCCTCATGTTTGTTTGTTCTATAGCTGATTTATTCTCATGTTGGTTTGTTTTACAGTCTTATTTACACTCATGTTGGTTTGTTTTACAGTCTGATTTATCCTCATGTTGGTTTGTTTTATAGGCTGATTTTTCCTGATGTTGGTTTGTTTTATAGCTCATTTATCCTCATGTTGGTTTGTTTTATAGCTGATTTATCCTCATGTTGGTTTGTTTTATAGCTCATTTATCCTCATGTTGGTTTGTTTTATAGCTGATTTATCCTCATGTTTGTTTTGCTTTATAGTCTGATTTATCCTCGTTTGTTATTTTTATAGCTGAGTTATCCTGATGTATGTTTGTTTGATAGTCTGATTTATCCTCTAGTTTGTTTGTTTTACAGTCTGATTTATCCTCATGTTTGTTTGTTCTATAGCTGATTTATCCTCATTTTTGTTTGTTTTATAGTCTGATTTATCCTCATATTTGTTTGTTTATAGTCTGATTTATCCTTGTTTGTTTGTTTAATAAACTGACTTATCATCGTTTGTTTGTTTTATAGCTGATTTATCCTAATGTTTGATTGTTTGATAGTCTGATTTATCCTCCAGTTTGTTTGTTTTACAGTCTGATTTATCCTCATGTTTGTTTGTTCTATAGCTGATTTATCCTCATTTTTGTTTGTTTTATAGTCTGATTTATCCTCATGTTTGTTTGTTTATAGTCTGATTTATCCTTGTTTGTTTGTTTAATAAACTGACTTATCATCGTTTGTTTGTTTTATAGCTGATTTATCCTAATGTTTGATTGTTTGATAGTCTGATTTATCCTCCAGTTTGTTTGTTTTACAGTCTGATTTATCCTCATGTTTGTTTGCTTAATAGCTGATTTATCCTCATGTTGGTTTCTTTTATAGTTATGATTTATCCTCATGTTTGTTTGTTCTATAGCTGATGTATTTTCATGTTGGTTTGTTTTACAGACTTATTTACACTCATGTTGGTTTGTTTTACAGTCTGATTTATCCTCATGTTGGTTTGTTTTATAGGCTGATTTTTCCTGATGTTGGTTTGTTTTATAGCTCATTTATCCTCATGTTGGTTTGTTTTATAGCTGATTTATCCTCTAGTTTGTTTGTTTTACAGTCTGATTTATCCTCATGTTTGTTTGTTTTATAGCTGATTTATTCCCATGTTTTTTTTTGTTTCATACCTGATTTATCATCGTTTGTTTGTTTTATACCTGATTTATTCTTGTTTGTTTTGCTTTATAGTCTAATTTATCCTCATTTGTTATTTTTATAGCTGAGTTATCCTGATGTATGTTTGTTTTATAGTTTGATTTATCCTCATGTTTGTTTGTATTACATTCTGATCTATCCTCATGTTTGTTTGTATTATAGTCTGATTTATCCTCATGTTTGTTTGATTTACAGCCTGATTTATCCTCATGTTTGTTCGTTTTATATCTGACTTATCCTCATGTTTGTTTGTTTTATAGCTGATTTATCCTCATGTTGGTTTGTTTTATAGCTGATTTATCCTCATTTTTGTTTGTTTTACAGCTGATTTATCCTCATGTTTGTTTGTTTGTTTGTTTTATAGTCTGATTTATACTCATGTTTGTTTTGTATTCTGATTTATCCTCGATTGTTTGTTTTATAGCTGATTTATCCTCATGTTTTTTGTTTTATAGTCTGATTCATCCTCACGTTGGTTTGTTTTGTAGCTGATTTATTCACATGTTTGTTTGTTATATAGCTGATTTATTCTCGTGTTTTGTTTGTTTTATACCTGATTTATCCTCATTTCTTTGTTTTATACCTGATTTATCCTTGTTTGTTTGTTTTATAGTCTAATTTATCCTCGTTTGTTTGTTTTATAGCTGATTTATTCTGATGTATGTTTGTTTTATAGTTTGATTTATCCTCATGTTTGTTTGTTTTACAGTCTGATTTATCCTCATGTTTGTTTGTATTATAATCTGATTTATCTTCATGTTTGTTTGATTTATAGCCTGATTTATACTCTTGTTTGTTTGTTTTATAGTGATTTATCCTCATGTTTGTTATTTTTACAGTCTGATCTATCCTCATGTTTGTTTGTATTATAGTCTGATTTATCCTCATGTATGTTTGATTTACAGCCTGATTTATCCTCATGTTTGTTCGTTTTATAGTCTGATTTATCCTTGTTTGTTTGTTTGTTTAATAAACTGACTTATCCTCGTTTGTTTGTTTTTCAGCTGATTTATCCTAATGTTTGATTGTTTGTTAGTCTGATTTATCCTCTAGTTTGTTGGTTTTACAGTCTGATTTATCCTCATGTTTGTTTGTTTTATAGTCTGATTTATCCTTATGTTTGTTTGTTTAATAGCTGATTTATCCTCATGTTCTTTCGTTTTATAGCTGATTTATCATGTTTGTTTGTTTTATAGCTGATTTATCCTCATGTTGGTTTGTTTTATAGCTGATTTATCCTCATTTTTTTGTTTTACAGCTGATTTATCCTCATGTTTGTTTGTTTGTTTGTTTTATAGTATGATTTATCCTCATGTTGGTTTGTTTAATAGTCTGATTTATCCTCATGTTGGTTTGTTTTGTATTCTGATTTATCCTCGATTGTTTGTTTTATAGCTGATTTATCCTCATGTTTTTTGTTTTATAGTCTGATTCATCCTCACGTTGGTTTGTTTTGTAGCTGATTTATTCACATGTTTGTTTGTTATATAGCTGATTTATTCTCGTGTTTTGTTTGTTTTATACCTGATTTATCCTCATTTCTTTGTTTTATACCTGATTTATCCTTGTTTATTTGTTTTATAGTCTAATTTATCCTCGTTTGTTTGTTTTATAGCTGATTTATTCTGATGTATGTTTGTTTTATAGCTCATTTATCCTCATGTTGGTTTGTTTTATAGCTGATTTATCCTCATGTTTGTTTTGCTTTATAGTCTGATTTATCCTCGTTTGTTATTTTTATAGCTGAGTTATCCTGATGTATGTTTGTTTGATAGTCTGATTTATCCTCTAGTTTGTTTGTTTTACAGTCTGATTTATCCTCATGTTTGTTTGTTCTATAGCTGATTTATCCTCATTTTTGTTTGTTTTATAGTCTGATTTATCCTCATATTTGTTTGTTTATAGTCTGATTTATCCTTGTTTGTTTGTTTAATAAACTGACTTATCATCGTTTGTTTGTTTTATAGCTGATTTATCCTAATGTTTGATTGTTTGATAGTCTGATTTATCCTCCAGTTTGTTTGTTTTACAGTCTGATTTATCCTCATGTTTGTTTGTTCTATAGCTGATTTATCCTCATTTTTGTTTGTTTTATAGTCTGATTTATCCTCATGTTTGTTTGTTTATAGTCTGATTTATCCTTGTTTGTTTGTTTAATAAACTGACTTATCATCGTTTGTTTGTTTTATAGCTGATTTATCCTAATGTTTGATTGTTTGATAGTCTGATTTATCCTCCAGTTTGTTTGTTTTACAGTCTGATTTATCCTCATGTTTGTTTGCTTAATAGCTGATTTATCCTCATGTTGGTTTCTTTTATAGTTATGATTTATCCTCATGTTTGTTTGTTCTATAGCTGATGTATTTTCATGTTGGTTTGTTTTACAGACTTATTTACACTCATGTTGGTTTGTTTTACAGTCTGATTTATCCTCATGTTGGTTTGTTTTATAGGCTGATTTTTCCTGATGTTGGTTTGTTTTATAGCTCATTTATCCTCATGTTGGTTTGTTTTATAGTTGATTTATCCTCTAGTTTGTTTGTTTTACAGTCTGATTTATCCTCATGTTTGTTTGTTTTATAGCTGATTTATTCCCATGTTTTTTTTTTGTTTCATACCTGATTTATCATCGTTTGTTTGTTTTATACCTGATTTATTCTTGTTTGTTTTGCTTTATAGTCTAATTTATCCTCATTTGTTATTTTTATAGCTGAGTTATCCTGATGTATGTTTGTTTTATAGTTTGATTTATCCTCATGTTTGTTTGTATTACATTCTGATCTATCCTCATGTTTGTTTGTATTATAGTCTGATTTATCCTCATGTTTGTTTGATTTACAGCCTGATTTATCCTCATGTTTGTTCGTTTTATATCTGACTTATCCTCATGTTTGTTTGTTTTATAGCTGATTTATCCTCATGTTGGTTTGTTTTATAGCTGATTTATCCTCATTTTTGTTTGTTTTACAGCTGATTTATCCTCATGTTTGTTTGTTTGTTTGTTTTATAGTCTGATTTATACTCATGTTTGTTTTGTATTCTGATTTATCCTCGATTGTTTGTTTTATAGCTGATTTATCCTCATGTTTTTTGTTTTATAGTCTGATTCATCCTCACGTTGGTTTGTTTTGTAGCTGATTTATTCACATGTTTGTTTGTTATATAGCTGATTTATTCTCGTGTTTTGTTTGTTTTATACCTGATTTATCCTCATTTCTTTGTTTTATACCTGATTTATCCTTGTTTGTTTGTTTTATAGTCTAATTTATCCTCGTTTGTTTGTTTTATAGCTGATTTATTCTGATGTATGTTTGTTTTATAGTTTGATTTATCCTCATGTTTGTTTGTTTTACAGTCTGATTTATCCTCATGTTTGTTTGTATTATAATCTGATTTATCTTCATGTTTGTTTGATTTATAGCCTGATTTATACTCTTGTTTGTTTGTTTTATAGTGATTTATCCTCATGTTTGTTATTTTTACAGTCTGATCTATCCTCATGTTTGTTTGTATTATAGTCTGATTTATCCTCATGTATGTTTGATTTACAGCCTGATTTATCCTCATGTTTGTTCGTTTTATAGTCTGATTTATCCTTGTTTGTTTGTTTGTTTAATAAACTGACTTATCCTCGTTTGTTTGTTTTTCAGCTGATTTATCCTAATGTTTGATTGTTTGTTAGTCTGATTTATCCTCTAGTTTGTTGGTTTTACAGTCTGATTTATCCTCATGTTTGTTTGTTTTATAGTCTGATTTATCCTTATGTTTGTTTGTTTAATAGCTGATTTATCCTCATGTTCTTTCGTTTTATAGCTGATTTATCATGTTTGTTTGTTTTATAGCTGATTTATCCTCATGTTGGTTTGTTTTATAGCTGATTTATCCTCATTTTTTTGTTTTACAGCTGATTTATCCTCATGTTTGTTTGTTTGTTTGTTTTATAGTATGATTTATCCTCATGTTGGTTTGTTTAATAGTCTGATTTATCCTCATGTTGGTTTGTTTTGTATTCTGATTTATCCTCGATTGTTTGTTTTATAGCTGATTTATCCTCATGTTTTTTGTTTTATAGTCTGATTCATCCTCACGTTGGTTTGTTTTGTAGCTGATTTATTCACATGTTTGTTTGTTATATAGCTGATTTATTCTCGTGTTTTGTTTGTTTTATACCTGATTTATCCTCATTTCTTTGTTTTATACCTGATTTATCCTTGTTTATTTGTTTTATAGTCTAATTTATCCTCGTTTGTTTGTTTTATAGCTGATTTATTCTGATGTATGTTTGTTTTATAGTTTGATTTATCCTCATGTTTGTTTGTTTTACAGTCTGATTTATCCTCATGTTTGTTTGTATTATAATCTGATTTATCTTCATGTTTGTTTGATTTATAGCCTGATTTATACTCTTGTTTGTTTGTTTTATAGTGATTTATCCTCATGTTTGTTATTTTTACAGTCTGATCTATCCTCATGTTTGTTTGTATTATAGTCTGATTTATCCTCATGTATGTTTGATTTACAGCCTGATTTATCCTCATGTTTGTTCGTTTTATAGTCTGATTTATCCTTGTTTGTTTGTTTGTTTAATAAACTGACTTATCCTCGTTTGTTTGTTTTTCAGCTGATTTATCCTAATGTTTGATTGTTTGTTAGTCTGATTTATCCTCTAGTTTGTTTGTTTTACAGTCTGATTTATCCTCATGTTTGTTTGTTTTATAGTCTGATTTATCCTTATGTTTGTTTGTTTAATAGCTGATTTATCCTCATGTTCTTTCGTTTTATAGCTGATTTATCATGTTTGTTTGTTTTATAGCTGATTTATCCTCATGTTGGTTTGTTTTATAGCTGATTTATCCTCATTTTTTTGTTTTACAGCTGATTTATCCTCATGTTTGTTTGTTTGTTTGTTTTATAGTATGATTTATCCTCATGTTGGTTTGTTTAATAGTCTGATTTATCCTCATGTTGGTTTGTTTTGTATTCTGATTTATCCTCGATTGTTTGTTTTATAGCTGATTTATCCTCATGTTTTTTGTTTTATAGTCTGATTCATCCTCACGTTGGTTTGTTTTGTAGCTGATTTATTCACATGTTTGTTTGTTATATAGCTGATTTATTCTCATGTTTTGTTTGTTTTATACCTGATTTATCCTCATTTCTTTGTTTTATACCTGATTTATCCTTGTTTGTTTGTTTTATAGTCTAATTTATCCTCGTTTGTTTGTTTTATAGCTGATTTATTCTGATGTATGTTTGTTTTATAGTTTGATTTATCCTCATGTTTGTTTGTTTTACAGTCTGATTTATCCTCATGTTTGTTTGTATTATAATCTGATTTATCTTCATGTTTGTTTGATTTATAGCCTGATTTATACTCTTGTTTGTTTGTTTTATAGTGATTTATCCTCATGTTTGTTATTTTTACAGTCTGATCTATCCTCATGTTTGTTTGTATTATAGTCTGATTTATCCTCGTTTGTTTGTTTTATAGCTGATTTATCCTCATGTTTGTTTGCTTAATAGCTGATTTATCCTCATGTTGGTTTGTTTTATAGTTATGATTTATCCTCATGTTTGTTTGTTCTATAGCTGATTTATTCTCATGTTGGTTTGTTTTACAGTCTTATTTACACTCATGTTGGTTTGTTTTACAGTCTTATTTATCCTCATGTTGGTTTGTTTTATAGGCTGATTTTTCCTGATGTTGGTTTGTTTTATAGCTCATTTATCCTCATGTTGGTTTGTTTTATAGCTGATTTATCCTCATGTTGGTTTGTTTTATAGCTCATTTATCCTCATGTTGGTTTGTTTTATAGCTGATTTATCCTCATGTTTGTTTTGCTTTATAGTCTGATTTATCCTCGTTTGTTATTTTTATAGCTGAGTTATCCTGATGTATGTTTGTTTGATAGTCTGATTTATCCTCTAGTTTGTTTGTTTTACAGTCTGATTTATCCTCATGTTTGTTTGTTCTATAGCTGATTTATCCTCATTTTTGTTTGTTTTATAGTCTGATTTATCCTCATATTTGTTTGTTTATAGTCTGATTTATCCTTGTTTGTTTGTTTAATAAACTGACTTATCATCGTTTGTTTGTTTTATAGCTGATTTATCCTAATGTTTGATTGTTTGATAGTCTGATTTATCCTCCAGTTTGTTTGTTTTACAGTCTGATTTATCCTCATGTTTGTTTGTTCTATAGCTGATTTATCCTCATTTTTGTTTGTTTTATAGTCTGATTTCTTCCCATGTTTTTTTTTGTTTCATACCTGATTTATCATCGTTTGTTTGTTTTATACCTGATTTATTCTTGTTTGTTTTGCTTTATAGTCTAATTTATCCTCATTTGTTATTTTTATAGCTGAGTTATCCTGATGTATGTTTGTTTTATAGTTTGATTTATCCTCATGTTTGTTTGTATTACATTCTGATCTATCCTCATGTTTGTTTGTATTATAGTCTGATTTATCCTCATGTTTGTTTGATTTACAGCCTGATTTATCCTCATGTTTGTTCGTTTTATATCTGACTTATCCTCATGTTTGTTTGTTTTATAGCTGATTTATCCTCATGTTGGTTTGTTTTATAGCTGATTTATCCTCATTTTTGTTTGTTTTACAGCTGATTTATCCTCATGTTTGTTTGTTTGTTTGTTTTATAGTCTGATTTATACTCATGTTTGTTTTGTATTCTGATTTATCCTCGATTGTTTGTTTTATAGCTGATTTATCCTCATGTTTTTTGTTTTATAGTCTGATTCATCCTCACGTTGGTTTGTTTTGTAGCTGATTTATTCACATGTTTGTTTGTTATATAGCTGATTTATTCTCGTGTTTTGTTTGTTTTATACCTGATTTATCCTCATTTCTTTGTTTTATACCTGATTTATCCTTGTTTGTTTGTTTTATAGTCTAATTTATCCTCGTTTGTTTGTTTTATAGCTGATTTATTCTGATGTATGTTTGTTTTATAGTTTGATTTATCCTCATGTTTGTTTGTTTTACAGTCTGATTTATCCTCATGTTTGTTTGTATTATAATCTGATTTATCTTCATGTTTGTTTGATTTATAGCCTGATTTATACTCTTGTTTGTTTGTTTTATAGTGATTTATCCTCATGTTTGTTATTTTTACAGTCTGATCTATCCTCATGTTTGTTTGTATTATAGTCTGATTTATCCTCATGTATGTTTGATTTACAGCCTGATTTATCCTCATGTTTGTTCGTTTTATAGTCTGATTTATCCTTGTTTGTTTGTTTGTTTAATAAACTGACTTATCCTCGTTTGTTTGTTTTTCAGCTGATTTATCCTAATGTTTGATTGTTTGTTAGTCTGATTTATCCTCTAGTTTGTTGGTTTTACAGTCTGATTTATCCTCATGTTTGTTTGTTTTATAGTCTGATTTATCCTTATGTTTGTTTTGTATTCTGATTTATCCTCGATTGTTTGTTTTATAGCTGATTTATCCTCATGTTTTTTGTTTTATAGTCTGATTCATCCTCACGTTGGTTTGTTTTGTAGCTGATTTATTCACATGTTTGTTTGTTATATAGCTGATTTATTCTCGTGTTTTGTTTGTTTTATACCTGATTTATCCTCATTTCTTTGTTTTATACCTGATTTATCCTTGTTTATTTGTTTTATAGTCTAATTTATCCTCGTTTGTTTGTTTTATAGCTGATTTATTCTGATGTATGTTTGTTTTATAGTTTGATTTATCCTCATGTTTGTTTGTTTTACAGTCTGATTTATCCTCATGTTTGTTTGTATTATAATCTGATTTATCTTCATGTTTGTTTGATTTATAGCCTGATTTATACTCTTGTTTGTTTGTTTTATAGTGATTTATCCTCATGTTTGTTATTTTTACAGTCTGATCTATCCTCATGTTTGTTTGTATTATAGTCTGATTTATCCTCATGTATGTTTGATTTACAGCCTGATTTATCCTCATGTTTGTTCGTTTTATAGTCTGATTTATCCTTGTTTGTTTGTTTGTTTAATAAACTGACTTATCCTCGTTTGTTTGTTTTTCAGCTGATTTATCCTAATGTTTGATTGTTTGTTAGTCTGATTTATCCTCTAGTTTGTTGGTTTTACAGTCTGATTTATCCTCATGTTTGTTTGTTTTATAGTCTGATTTATCCTTATGTTTGTTTGTTTAATAGCTGATTTATCCTCATGTTCTTTCGTTTTATAGCTGATTTATCATGTTTGTTTGTTTTATAGCTGATTTATCCTCATGTTGGTTTGTTTTATAGCTGATTTATCCTCATTTTTTTGTTTTACAGCTGATTTATCCTCATGTTTGTTTGTTTGTTTGTTTTATAGTATGATTTATCCTCATGTTGGTTTGTTTAATAGTCTGATTTATCCTCATGTTGGTTTGTTTTGTATTCTGATTTATCCTCGATTGTTTGTTTTATAGCTGATTTATCCTCATGTTTTTTGTTTTATAGTCTGATTCATCCTCACGTTGGTTTGTTTTGTAGCTGATTTATTCACATGTTTGTTTGTTATATAGCTGATTTATTCTCGTGTTTTGTTTGTTTTATACCTGATTTATCCTCATTTCTTTGTTTTATACCTGATTTATCCTTGTTTATTTGTTTTATAGTCTAATTTATCCTCGTTTGTTTGTTTTATAGCTGATTTATTCTGATGTATGTTTGTTTTATAGTTTGATTTATCCTCATGTTTGTTTGTTTTACAGTCTGATTTATCCTCATGTTTGTTTGTATTATAATCTGATTTATCTTCATGTTTGTTTGATTTATAGCCTGATTTATACTCTTGTTTGTTTGTTTTATAGTGATTTATCCTCATGTTTGTTATTTTTACAGTCTGATCTATCCTCATGTTTGTTTGTATTATAGTCTGATTTATCCTCATGTATGTTTGATTTACAGCCTGATTTATCCTCATGTTTGTTCGTTTTATAGTCTGATTTATCCTTGTTTGTTTGTTTGTTTAATAAACTGACTTATCCTCGTTTGTTTGTTTTTCAGCTGATTTATCCTAATGTTTGATTGTTTGTTAGTCTGATTTATCCTCTAGTTTGTTTGTTTTACAGTCTGATTTATCCTCATGTTTGTTTGTTTTATAGTCTGATTTATCCTTATGTTTGTTTGTTTAATAGCTGATTTATCCTCATGTTCTTTCGTTTTATAGCTGATTTATCATGTTTGTTTGTTTTATAGCTGATTTATCCTCATGTTGGTTTGTTTTATAGCTGATTTATCCTCATTTTTTTGTTTTACAGCTGATTTATCCTCATGTTTGTTTGTTTGTTTGTTTTATAGTATGATTTATCCTCATGTTGGTTTGTTTAATAGTCTGATTTATCCTCATGTTGGTTTGTTTTGTATTCTGATTTATCCTCGATTGTTTGTTTTATAGCTGATTTATCCTCATGTTTTTTGTTTTATAGTCTGATTCATCCTCACGTTGGTTTGTTTTGTAGCTGATTTATTCACATGTTTGTTTGTTATATAGCTGATTTATTCTCATGTTTTGTTTGTTTTATACCTGATTTATCCTCATTTCTTTGTTTTATACCTGATTTATCCTTGTTTGTTTGTTTTATAGTCTAATTTATCCTCGTTTGTTTGTTTTATAGCTGATTTATTCTGATGTATGTTTGTTTTATAGTTTGATTTATCCTCATGTTTGTTTGTTTTACAGTCTGATTTATCCTCATGTTTGTTTGTATTATAATCTGATTTATCTTCATGTTTGTTTGATTTATAGCCTGATTTATACTCTTGTTTGTTTGTTTTATAGTGATTTATCCTCATGTTTGTTATTTTTACAGTCTGATCTATCCTCATGTTTGTTTGTATTATAGTCTGATTTATCCTCGTTTGTTTGTTTTATAGCTGATTTATCCTCATGTTTGTTTGCTTAATAGCTGATTTATCCTCATGTTGGTTTGTTTTATAGTTATGATTTATCCTCATGTTTGTTTGTTCTATAGCTGATTTATTCTCATGTTGGTTTGTTTTACAGTCTTATTTACACTCATGTTGGTTTGTTTTACAGTCTTATTTATCCTCATGTTGGTTTGTTTTATAGGCTGATTTTTCCTGATGTTGGTTTGTTTTATAGCTCATTTATCCTCATGTTGGTTTGTTTTATAGCTGATTTATCCTCATGTTGGTTTGTTTTATAGCTCATTTATCCTCATGTTGGTTTGTTTTATAGCTGATTTATCCTCATGTTTGTTTTGCTTTATAGTCTGATTTATCCTCGTTTGTTATTTTTATAGCTGAGTTATCCTGATGTATGTTTGTTTGATAGTCTGATTTATCCTCTAGTTTGTTTGTTTTACAGTCTGATTTATCCTCATGTTTGTTTGTTCTATAGCTGATTTATCCTCATTTTTGTTTGTTTTATAGTCTGATTTATCCTCATATTTGTTTGTTTATAGTCTGATTTATCCTTGTTTGTTTGTTTAATAAACTGACTTATCATCGTTTGTTTGTTTTATAGCTGATTTATCCTAATGTTTGATTGTTTGATAGTCTGATTTATCCTCCAGTTTGTTTGTTTTACAGTCTGATTTATCCTCATGTTTGTTTGTTCTATAGCTGATTTATCCTCATTTTTGTTTGTTTTATAGCTGATTTATTCCCATGTTTTTTTTTGTTTCATACCTGATTTATCATCGTTTGTTTGTTTTATACCTGATTTATTCTTGTTTGTTTTGCTTTATAGTCTAATTTATCCTCATTTGTTATTTTTATAGCTGAGTTATCCTGATGTATGTTTGTTTTATAGTTTGATTTATCCTCATGTTTGTTTGTATTACATTCTGATCTATCCTCATGTTTGTTTGTATTATAGTCTGATTTATCCTCATGTTTGTTTGATTTACAGCCTGATTTATCCTCATGTTTGTTCGTTTTATATCTGACTTATCCTCATGTTTGTTTGTTTTATAGCTGATTTATCCTCATGTTGGTTTGTTTTATAGCTGATTTATCCTCATTTTTGTTTGTTTTACAGCTGATTTATCCTCATGTTTGTTTGTTTGTTTGTTTTATAGTCTGATTTATACTCATGTTTGTTTTGTATTCTGATTTATCCTCGATTGTTTGTTTTGTAGCTGATTTATCCTCATGTTTTTTGTTTTATAGTCTGATTCATCCTCACGTTGGTTTGTTTTGTAGCTGATTTATTCACATGTTTGTTTGTTATATAGCTGATTTATTCTCGTGTTTTGTTTGTTTTATACCTGATTTATCCTCATTTCTTTGTTTTATACCTGATTTATCCTTGTTTGTTTGTTTTATAGTCTAATTTATCCTCGTTTGTTTGTTTTATAGCTGATTTATTCTGATGTATGTTTGTTTTATAGTTTGATTTATCCTCATGTTTGTTTGTTTTACAGTCTGATTTATCCTCATGTTTGTTTGTATTATAATCTGATTTATCTTCATGTTTGTTTGATTTATAGCCTGATTTATACTCTTGTTTGTTTGTTTTATAGTGATTTATCCTCATGTTTGTTATTTTTACAGTCTGATCTATCCTCATGTTTGTTTGTATTATAGTCTGATTTATCCTCATGTATGTTTGATTTACAGCCTGATTTATCCTCATGTTTGTTCGTTTTATAGTCTGATTTATCCTTGTTTGTTTGTTTGTTTAATAAACTGACTTATCCTCGTTTGTTTGTTTTTCAGCTGATTTATCCTAATGTTTGATTGTTTGTTAGTCTGATTTATCCTCTAGTTTGTTGGTTTTACAGTCTGATTTATCCTCATGTTTGTTTGTTTTATAGTCTGATTTATCCTTATGTTTGTTTGTTTAATAGCTGATTTATCCTCATGTTCTTTCGTTTTATAGCTGATTTATCATGTTTGTTTGTTTTATAGCTGATTTATCCTCATGTTGGTTTGTTTTATAGCTGATTTATCCTCATTTTTTTGTTTTACAGCTGATTTATCCTCATGTTTGTTTGTTTGTTTGTTTTATAGTATGATTTATCCTCATGTTGGTTTGTTTAATAGTCTGATTTATCCTCATGTTGGTTTGTTTTGTATTCTGATTTATCCTCGATTGTTTGTTTTATAGCTGATTTATCCTCATGTTTTTTGTTTTATAGTCTGATTCATCCTCACGTTGGTTTGTTTTGTAGCTGATTTATTCACATGTTTGTTTGTTATATAGCTGATTTATTCTCGTGTTTTGTTTGTTTTATACCTGATTTATCCTCATTTCTTTGTTTTATACCTGATTTATCCTTGTTTATTTGTTTTATAGTCTAATTTATCCTCGTTTGTTTGTTTTATAGCTGATTTATTCTGATGTATGTTTGTTTTATAGTTTGATTTATCCTCATGTTTGTTTGTTTTACAGTCTGATTTATCCTCATGTTTGTTTGTATTATAATCTGATTTATCTTCATGTTTGTTTGATTTATAGCCTGATTTATACTCTTGTTTGTTTGTTTTATAGTGATTTATCCTCATGTTTGTTATTTTTACAGTCTGATCTATCCTCATGTTTGTTTGTATTATAGTCTGATTTATCCTCATGTATGTTTGATTTACAGCCTGATTTATCCTCATGTTTGTTCGTTTTATAGTCTGATTTATCCTTGTTTGTTTGTTTGTTTAATAAACTGACTTATCCTCGTTTGTTTGTTTTTCAGCTGATTTATCCTAATGTTTGATTGTTTGTTAGTCTGATTTATCCTCTAGTTTGTTTGTTTTACAGTCTGATTTATCCTCATGTTTGTTTGTTTTATAGTCTGATTTATCCTTATGTTTGTTTGTTTAATAGCTGATTTATCCTCATGTTCTTTCGTTTTATAGCTGATTTATCATGTTTGTTTGTTTTATAGCTGATTTATCCTCATGTTGGTTTGTTTTATAGCTGATTTATCCTCATTTTTTTGTTTTACAGCTGATTTATCCTCATGTTTGTTTGTTTGTTTGTTTTATAGTATGATTTATCCTCATGTTGGTTTGTTTAATAGTCTGATTTATCCTCATGTTGGTTTGTTTTGTATTCTGATTTATCCTCGATTGTTTGTTTTATAGCTGATTTATCCTCATGTTTTTTGTTTTATAGTCTGATTCATCCTCACGTTGGTTTGTTTTGTAGCTGATTTATTCACATGTTTGTTTGTTATATAGCTGATTTATTCTCATGTTTTGTTTGTTTTATACCTGATTTATCCTCATTTCTTTGTTTTATACCTGATTTATCCTTGTTTGTTTGTTTTATAGTCTAATTTATCCTCGTTTGTTTGTTTTATAGCTGATTTATTCTGATGTATGTTTGTTTTATAGTTTGATTTATCCTCATGTTTGTTTGTTTTACAGTCTGATTTATCCTCATGTTTGTTTGTATTATAATCTGATTTATCTTCATGTTTGTTTGATTTATAGCCTGATTTATACTCTTGTTTGTTTGTTTTATAGTGATTTATCCTCATGTTTGTTATTTTTACAGTCTGATCTATCCTCATGTTTGTTTGTATTATAGTCTGATTTATCCTCGTTTGTTTGTTTTATAGCTGATTTATCCTCATGTTTGTTTGCTTAATAGCTGATTTATCCTCATGTTGGTTTGTTTTATAGTTATGATTTATCCTCATGTTTGTTTGTTCTATAGCTGATTTATTCTCATGTTGGTTTGTTTTACAGTCTTATTTACACTCATGTTGGTTTGTTTTACAGTCTTATTTATCCTCATGTTGGTTTGTTTTATAGGCTGATTTTTCCTGATGTTGGTTTGTTTTATAGCTCATTTATCCTCATGTTGGTTTGTTTTATAGCTGATTTATCCTCATGTTGGTTTGTTTTATAGCTCATTTATCCTCATGTTGGTTTGTTTTATAGCTGATTTATCCTCATGTTTGTTTTGCTTTATAGTCTGATTTATCCTCGTTTGTTATTTTTATAGCTGAGTTATCCTGATGTATGTTTGTTTGATAGTCTGATTTATCCTCTAGTTTGTTTGTTTTACAGTCTGATTTATCCTCATGTTTGTTTGTTCTATAGCTGATTTATCCTCATTTTTGTTTGTTTTATAGTCTGATTTATCCTCATATTTGTTTGTTTATAGTCTGATTTATCCTTGTTTGTTTGTTTAATAAACTGACTTATCATCGTTTGTTTGTTTTATAGCTGATTTATCCTAATGTTTGATTGTTTGATAGTCTGATTTATCCTCCAGTTTGTTTGTTTTACAGTCTGATTTATCCTCATGTTTGTTTGTTCTATAGCTGATTTATCCTCATTTTTGTTTGTTTTATAGTCTGATTTATCCTCATGTTTGTTTGTTTATAGTCTGATTTATCCTTGTTTGTTTGTTTAATAAACTGACTTATCATCGTTTGTTTGTTTTATAGCTGATTTATCCTAATGTTTGATTGTTTGATAGTCTGATTTATCCTCCAGTTTGTTTGTTTTACAGTCTGATTTATCCTCATGTTTGTTTGCTTAATAGCTGATTTATCCTCATGTTGGTTTCTTTTATAGTTATGATTTATCCTCATGTTTGTTTGTTCTATAGCTGATGTATTTTCATGTTGGTTTGTTTTACAGACTTATTTACACTCATGTTGGTTTGTTTTACAGTCTGATTTATCCTCATGTTGGTTTGTTTTATAGGCTGATTTTTCCTGATGTTGGTTTGTTTTATAGCTCATTTATCCTCATGTTGGTTTGTTTTATAGCTGATTTATCCTCTAGTTTGTTTGTTTTACAGTCTGATTTATCCTCATGTTTGTTTGTTTTATAGCTGATTTATTCCCATGTTTTTTTTTGTTTCATACCTGATTTATCATCGTTTGTTTGTTTTATACCTGATTTATTCTTGTTTGTTTTGCTTTATAGTCTAATTTATCCTCATTTGTTATTTTTATAGCTGAGTTATCCTGATGTATGTTTGTTTTATAGTTTGATTTATCCTCATGTTTGTTTGTATTACATTCTGATCTATCCTCATGTTTGTTTGTATTATAGTCTGATTTATCCTCATGTTTGTTTGATTTACAGCCTGATTTATCCTCATGTTTGTTCGTTTTATATCTGACTTATCCTCATGTTTGTTTGTTTTATAGCTGATTTATCCTCATGTTGGTTTGTTTTATAGCTGATTTATCCTCATTTTTGTTTGTTTTACAGCTGATTTATCCTCATGTTTGTTTGTTTGTTTGTTTTATAGTCTGATTTATACTCATGTTTGTTTTGTATTCTGATTTATCCTCGATTGTTTGTTTTATAGCTGATTTATCCTCATGTTTTTTGTTTTATAGTCTGATTCATCCTCACGTTGGTTTGTTTTGTAGCTGATTTATTCACATGTTTGTTTGTTATATAGCTGATTTATTCTCGTGTTTTGTTTGTTTTATACCTGATTTATCCTCATTTCTTTGTTTTATACCTGATTTATCCTTGTTTGTTTGTTTTATAGTCTAATTTATCCTCGTTTGTTTGTTTTATAGCTGATTTATTCTGATGTATGTTTGTTTTATAGTTTGATTTATCCTCATGTTTGTTTGTTTTACAGTCTGATTTATCCTCATGTTTGTTTGTATTATAATCTGATTTATCTTCATGTTTGTTTGATTTATAGCCTGATTTATACTCTTGTTTGTTTGTTTTATAGTGATTTATCCTCATGTTTGTTATTTTTACAGTCTGATCTATCCTCATGTTTGTTTGTATTATAGTCTGATTTATCCTCATGTATGTTTGATTTACAGCCTGATTTATCCTCATGTTTGTTCGTTTTATAGTCTGATTTATCCTTGTTTGTTTGTTTGTTTAATAAACTGACTTATCCTCGTTTGTTTGTTTTTCAGCTGATTTATCCTAATGTTTGATTGTTTGTTAGTCTGATTTATCCTCTAGTTTGTTGGTTTTACAGTCTGATTTATCCTCATGTTTGTTTGTTTTATAGTCTGATTTATCCTTATGTTTGTTTGTTTAATAGCTGATTTATCCTCATGTTCTTTCGTTTTATAGCTGATTTATCATGTTTGTTTGTTTTATAGCTGATTTATCCTCATGTTGGTTTGTTTTATAGCTGATTTATCCTCATTTTTTTGTTTTACAGCTGATTTATCCTCATGTTTGTTTGTTTGTTTGTTTTATAGTATGATTTATCCTCATGTTGGTTTGTTTAATAGTCTGATTTATCCTCATGTTGGTTTGTTTTGTATTCTGATTTATCCTCGATTGTTTGTTTTATAGCTGATTTATCCTCATGTTTTTTGTTTTATAGTCTGATTCATCCTCACGTTGGTTTGTTTTGTAGCTGATTTATTCACATGTTTGTTTGTTATATAGCTGATTTATTCTCGTGTTTTGTTTGTTTTATACCTGATTTATCCTCATTTCTTTGTTTTATACCTGATTTATCCTTGTTTATTTGTTTTATAGTCTAATTTATCCTCGTTTGTTTGTTTTATAGCTGATTTATTCTGATGTATGTTTGTTTTATAGTTTGATTTATCCTCATGTTTGTTTGTTTTACAGTCTGATTTATCCTCATGTTTGTTTGTATTATAATCTGATTTATCTTCATGTTTGTTTGATTTATAGCCTGATTTATACTCTTGTTTGTTTGTTTTATAGTGATTTATCCTCATGTTTGTTATTTTTACAGTCTGATCTATCCTCATGTTTGTTTGTATTATAGTCTGATTTATCCTCATGTATGTTTGATTTACAGCCTGATTTATCCTCATGTTTGTTCGTTTTATAGTCTGATTTATCCTTGTTTGTTTGTTTGTTTAATAAACTGACTTATCCTCGTTTGTTTGTTTTTCAGCTGATTTATCCTAATGTTTGATTGTTTGTTAGTCTGATTTATCCTCTAGTTTGTTTGTTTTACAGTCTGATTTATCCTCATGTTTGTTTGTTTTATAGTCTGATTTATCCTTATGTTTGTTTGTTTAATAGCTGATTTATCCTCATGTTCTTTCGTTTTATAGCTGATTTATCATGTTTGTTTGTTTTATAGCTGATTTATCCTCATGTTGGTTTGTTTTATAGCTGATTTATCCTCATTTTTTTGTTTTACAGCTGATTTATCCTCATGTTTGTTTGTTTGTTTGTTTTATAGTATGATTTATCCTCATGTTGGTTTGTTTAATAGTCTGATTTATCCTCATGTTGGTTTGTTTTGTATTCTGATTTATCCTCGATTGTTTGTTTTATAGCTGATTTATCCTCATGTTTTTTGTTTTATAGTCTGATTCATCCTCACGTTGGTTTGTTTTGTAGCTGATTTATTCACATGTTTGTTTGTTATATAGCTGATTTATTCTCATGTTTTGTTTGTTTTATACCTGATTTATCCTCATTTCTTTGTTTTATACCTGATTTATCCTTGTTTGTTTGTTTTATAGTCTAATTTATCCTCGTTTGTTTGTTTTATAGCTGATTTATTCTGATGTATGTTTGTTTTATAGTTTGATTTATCCTCATGTTTGTTTGTTTTACAGTCTGATTTATCCTCATGTTTGTTTGTATTATAATCTGATTTATCTTCATGTTTGTTTGATTTATAGCCTGATTTATACTCTTGTTTGTTTGTTTTATAGTGATTTATCCTCATGTTTGTTATTTTTACAGTCTGATCTATCCTCATGTTTGTTTGTATTATAGTCTGATTTATCCTCATGTATGTTTGATTTACAGCCTGATTTATCCTAATGTTTGATTGTTTGTTAGTCTGATTTATCCTCTAGTTTGTTTGTTTAATAGCTGATTTATCCTCATGTTCTTTCGTTTTATAGCTGATTTATCATGTTTGTTTGTTTTATAGCTGATTTATCCTCATGTTGGTTTGTTTTATAGCTGATTTATCCTCATTTTTTTTGTTTTACAGCTGATTTATCCTCATGTTTGTTTGTTTGTTTGTTTTATAGTATGATTTATCCTCATGTTGGTTTGTTTAATAGTCTGATTTATCCTCATGTTGGTTTGTTTTGTATTCTGATTTATCCTCGATTGTTTGTTTTATAGCTGATTTATCCTCATGTTTGTTTGTTTTATAGCTGATTTATTCCCATGTTTTTTTTTGTTTCATACCTGATTTATCATCGTTTGTTTGTTTTATACCTGATTTATTCTTGTTTGTTTTGCTTAATAGTCTAATTTATCCTCATTTGTTATTTTTATAGCTGAGTTATCCTGATGTATGTTTGTTTTATAGTTTGATTTATCCTCATGTTTGTTTGTATTACAGTCTGATCTACCCTCATGTATGTTTGTATTATAGTCTGATTTATCCTCATGTTTGTTTGATTTACAGCCTGATTTATCCTCATGTTTGTTCGTTTTATAGTCTGAGTTATCCTCATGTTTGTTTGTTTTATAGTCTGATTTATCCTCATGTTTGTTTGTTTATAGTCTGATTTATCCTTGTTTGTTTGTTTAATAAACTGACTTATCATCGTTTGTTTGTTTTATAGCTGATTTATCCTCATGTTTGATTGTTTGATAGTCTGATTTATCCTCATGTTTGTTTGTTTTACAGTCTGATTTATCCTCATGTTTGTTTGTTTTATAGTCTAATTTATCCTCGTTTGTTTATTTTATAGCTGATTTATCCTCATGTTTGTTTGCTTAATAGCTGATTTATCCTCATGTTGGTTTTTTTTATAGTTATGATTTATCCTCATGTTTGTTTGTTCTATAGCTGATGTATTCTCATGTTGGTTTGTTTTACAGTATTATTTACACTCATGTTGGTTTGTTTTACAGTCTGATTTATCCTCATGTTTGTTTGTTTTATAGTCTAATTTATCCTCGTTTGTTTGTTTTATAGCTGATTTATCCTCATGTTTGTTTGCTTAATAGCTGATTTATCCTCATGTTGGTTTCTTTTATAGTTATGATTTATCCTCATGTTTGTTTGTTCTATAGCTGATTTATTCTCATGTTGGTTTGTTTTATAGCTGATTTATCCTCATGTTGGTTTGTTTTATAGCTGATTTATCCTCATTTTTTTTGTTTTACAGCTGATTTATCCTCATGTTTGTTTGTTTGTTTGTTTTATAGTATGATTTATCCTCATGTTGGTTTGTTTAATAGTCTGATTTATCCTCATGTTGGTTTGTTTTGTATTCTGATTTATCCTCGATTGTTTGTTTTATAGCTGATTTATCCTCATGTTGGTTTCTTTTATAGTTATGATTTATCCTCATGTTTGTTTGTTCTATAGCTGATGTATTTTCATGTTGGTTTGTTTTACAGACTTATTTACACTCATGTTGGTTTGTTTTACAGTCTGATTCATCCTCATGTTGGTTTGTTTTATAGGCTGATTTTTCCTGATGTTGGTTTGTTTTATAGTTCATTTATCCTCATGTTGGTTTGTTTTATAGCTGATTTATCCTCTAGTTTGTTTGTTTTACAGTCTGATTTATCCTCATGTTTGTTTGTTTTATAGCTGATTTATTCCCATGTTTTTTTTTGTTTCATACCTGATTTATCATCGTTTGTTTGTTTTATACCTGATTTATTCTTGTTTGTTTTGCTTTATAGTCTAATTTATCCTCGTTTGTTATTTTTATAGCTGAGTTATCCTGATGTATGTTTGTTTTATAGTTTGATTTATCCTCATGTTTGTTTGTATTACATTCTGATCTATCCTCATGTTTGTTTGTATTATAGTCTGATTTATCCTCATGTTTGTTTGATTTACAGCCTAATTTATCCTCATGTTTGTTCGTTTTATAGCTGATTTATCCTCATGTTGGTTTGTTTTATAGCTGATTTATCCTCATTTTTGTTTGTTTTACAGCTGATTTATCCTCATGTTTGTTTGTTTGTTTGTTTTATAGTCTGATTTATCCTCATGTTTGTTTTGTATTCTGATTTATCCTCGATTGTTTGTTTTATAGCTGATTTATCCTCATGTTTTTTGTTTTATAGTCTGATTCATCCTCACGTTGGTTTGTTTTGTAGCTGATTTATTCACATGTTTGTTTGTTATATAGCTGATTTATTCTCGTGTTTTGTTTGTTTTATACCTGATTTATCCTCATTTCTTTGTTTTATACCTGATTTATCCTTGTTTGTTTGTTTTATAGTCTAATTTATCCTCGTTTGTTTGTTTTATAGCTGATTTATTCTGATGTATGTTTGTTTTATAGTTTGATTTATCCTCATGTTTGTTTGTTTTACAGTCTGATTTATCCTCATGTTTGTTTGTATTATAATCTGATTTATCTTCATGTTTGTTTGATTTATAGCCTGATTTATACTCTTGTTTGTTTGTTTTATAGTGATTTATCCTCATGTTTGTTATTTTTACAGTCTGATCTATCCTCATGTTTGTTTGTATTATAGTCTGATTTATCCTCATGTATGTTTGATTTACAGCCTGATTTATCCTCATGTTTGTTCGTTTTATAGTCTGATTTATCCTTGTTTGTTTGTTTGTTTAATAAACTGACTTATCCTCGTTTGTTTGTTTTTCAGCTGATTTATCCTAATGTTTGATTGTTTGTTAGTCTGATTTATCCTCTAGTTTGTTTGTTTTACAGTCTGATTTATCCTCATGTTTGTTTGTTTTATAGTCTGATTTATCCTTATGTTTGTTTGTTTAATAGCTGATTTATCCTCATGTTCTTTCGTTTTATAGCTGATTTATCATGTTTGTTTGTTTTATAGCTGATTTATCCTCATGTTGGTTTGTTTTATAGCTGATTTATCCTCATTTTTTTGTTTTACAGCTGATTTATCCTCATGTTTGTTTGTTTGTTTGTTTTATAGTATGATTGATCCTCATGTTGGTTTGTTTAATAGTCTGATTTATCCTCATGTTGGTTTGTTTTGTATTCTGATTTATCCTCGATTGTTTGTTTTATAGCTGATTTATCCTCATGTTTTTTGTTTTATAGTCTGATTCATCCTCACGTTGGTTTGTTTTGTAGCTGATTTATTCACATGTTTGTTTGTTATATAGCTGATTTATTCTCGTGTTTTGTTTGTTTTATACCTGATTTATCCTCATTTCTTTGTTTTATACCTGATTTATCCTTGTTTGTTTGTTTTATAGTCTAATTTATCCTCGTTTGTTTGTTTTATAGCTGATTTATTCTGATGTATGTTTGTTTTATAGTTTGATTTATCCTCATGTTTGTTTGTTTTACAGTCTGATTTATCCTCATGTTTGTTTGTATTATAATCTGATTTATCTTCATGTTTGTTTGATTTATAGCCTGATTTATACTCTTGTTTGTTTGTTTTATAGTGATTTATCCTCATGTTTGTTATTTTTACAGTCTGATCTATCCTCATGTTTGTTTGTATTATAGTCTGATTTATCCTCATGTATGTTTGATTTACAGCCTGATTTATCCTCATGTTTGTTCGTTTTATAGTCTGATTTATCCTTGTTTGTTTGTTTGTTTAATAAACTGACTTATCCTCGTTTGTTTGTTTTTCAGCTGATTTATCCTAATGTTTGATTGTTTGTTAGTCTGATTTATCCTCTAGTTTGTTTGTTTTACAGTCTGATTTATCCTCATGTTTGTTTGTTTTATAGTCTGATTTATCCTTATGTTTGTTTGTTTAATAGCTGATTTATCCTCATGTTCTTTCGTTTTATAGCTGATTTATCATGTTTGTTTGTTTTATAGCTGATTTATCCTCATGTTGGTTTGTTTTATAGCTGATTTATCCTCATTTTTTTGTTTTACAGCTGATTTATCCTCATGTTTGTTTGTTTGTTTGTTTTATAGTATGATTTATCCTCATGTTGGTTTGTTTAATAGTCTGATTTATCCTCATGTTGGTTTGTTTTGTATTCTGATTTATCCTCGATTGTTTGTTTTATAGCTGATTTATCCTCATGTTTTTTGTTTTATAGTCTGATTCATCCTCACGTTGGTTTGTTTTGTAGCTGATTTATTCACATGTTTGTTTGTTATATAGCTGATTTATTCTCGTGTTTTGTTTGTTTTATACCTGATTTATCCTCATTTCTTTGTTTTATACCTGATTTATCCTTGTTTGTTTGTTTTATAGTCTAATTTATCCTCGTTTGTTTGTTTTATAGCTGATTTATTCTGATGTATGTTTGTTTTATAGTTTGATTTATCCTCATGTTTGTTTGTTTTACAGTCTGATTTATCCTCATGTTTGTTTGTATTATAATCTGATTTATCTTCATGTTTGTTTGATTTATAGCCTGATTTATACTCTTGTTTGTTTGTTTTATAGTGATTTATCCTCATGTTTGTTATTTTTACAGTCTGATCTATCCTCATGTTTGTTTGTATTATAGTCTGATTTATCCTCATGTATGTTTGATTTACAGCCTGATTTATCCTCATGTTTGTTCGTTTTATAGTCTGATTTATCCTTGTTTGTTTGTTTGTTTAATAAACTGACTTATCCTCGTTTGTTTGTTTTTCAGCTGATTTATCCTAATGTTTGATTGTTTGTTAGTCTGATTTATCCTCTAGTTTGTTTGTTTTACAGTCTGTTTTATCCTCATGTTTGTTTGTTTTATAGTCTGATTTATCATTATGTTTGTTTGTTTAAAGCTGATTTATCCTCATGTTCTTTCGTTTTATAGCTGATTTATCATGTTTGTTTGTTTTATAGCTTATTTATCCTCATGTTGGTTTGTTTTATAGCTGATTTATCCTCATTTTTTTGTTTTACAGCTGATTTATCCTCATGTTTGTTTGTTTGTTTGTTTTATAGTATGATTTATCCTCATGTTGGTTTGTTTAATAGTCTGATTTATCCTCATGTTGGTTTGTTTTGTATTCTGATTTATCCTCGATTGTTTGTTTTATAGCTGATTTATCCTCATGTTTTTTGTTTTATAGTCTGATTCATCCTCACGTTGGTTTGTTTTGTAGCTGATTTATTCACATGTTTGTTTGTTATATAGCTGATTTATTCTCGTGTTTTGTTTGTTTTATTACTGATTTATCCTCATTTCTTTGTTTTATACCTGATTTATCCTTGTTTGTTTGTTTTATAGTCTAATTTATCCTCGTTTGTTTGTTTTATAGCTGATTTATTCTGATGTATGTTTGTTTTATAGTTTGATTTATCCTCATGTTTGTTTGTTTTACAGTCTGATTTATCCTCATGTTTGTTTGTATTATAATCTGATTTATCTTCATGTTTGTTTGATTTATAGCCTGATTTATACTCTTGTTTGTTTGTTTTATAGTGATTTATCCTCATGTTTGTTATTTTTACAGTCTGATCTATCCTCATGTTTGTTTGTATTATAGTCTGATTTATCCTCATGTATGTTTGATTTACAGCCTGATTTATCCTAATGTTTGATTGTTTGTTAGTCTGATTTATCCTCTAGTTTGTTTGTTTTACAGTCTGATTTATCCTCATGTTTGTTTGTTTTATAGTCTGATTTATCCTTATGTTCTTTCGTTTTATAGCTGATTTACCATGTTTGTTTGTTTTATAGCTGATTTATCCTCATGTTGGTTTGTTTTATAGCTGATTTATCCTCATTTTTTTGTTTTACAGCTGATTTATCCTCATGTTTGTTTGTTTGTTTGTTTTATAGTATGATTTATCCTCATGTTGGTTTGTTTAATAGTCTGATTTATCCTCATGTTGGTTTGTTTTGTATTCTGATTTATCCTCGATTGTTTGTTTTATAGCTGATTTATCCTCATGTTTGTTTGTTTTATAGCTGATTTATTCCCATGTTTTTTTTTGTTTCATACCTGATTTATCATCGTTTGTTTGTTTTATACCTGATTTATTCTTGTTTGTTTTGCTTAATAGTCTAATTTATCCTCATTTGTTATTTTTATAGCTGAGTTATCCTGATGTATGTTTGTTTTATAGTTTGATTTATCCTCATGTTTGTTTGTATTACAGTCTGATCTACCCTCATGTATGTTTGTATTATAGTCTGATTTATCCTCATGTTTGTTTGATTTACAGCCTGATTTATCCTCATGTTTGTTCGTTTTATAGTCTGAGTTATCCTCATGTTTGTTTGTTTTATAGTCTGATTTATCCTCATGTTTGTTTGTTTATAGTCTGATTTATCCTTGTTTGTTTGTTTAATAAACTGACTTATCATCGTTTGTTTGTTTTATAGCTGATTTATCCTCATGTTTGATTGTTTGATAGTCTGATTTATCCTCATGTTTGTTTGTTTTACAGTCTGATTTATCCTCATGTTTGTTTGTTTTATAGTCTAATTTATCCTCGTTTGTTTATTTTATAGCTGATTTATCCTCATGTTTGTTTGCTTAATAGCTGATTTATCCTCATGTTGGTTTTTTTTATAGTTATGATTTATCCTCATGTTTGTTTGTTCTATAGCTGATGTATTCTCATGTTGGTTTGTTTTACAGTATTATTTACACTCATGTTGGTTTGTTTTACAGTCTGATTTATCCTCATGTTTGTTTGTTTTATAGTCTAATTTATCGTCGTTTGTTTGTTTTATAGCTGATTTATCCTCATGTTTGTTTGCTTAATAGCTGATTTATCCTCATGTTGGTTTCTTTTATAGTTATGATTTATCCTCATGTTTGTTTGTTCTATAGCTGATTTATTCTCATGTTGGTTTGTTTTATAGCTGATTTATCCTCATGTTGGTTTGTTTTATAGCTGATTTATCCTCATTTTTTTTGTTTTACAGCTGATTTATCCTCATGTTTGTTTGTTTGTTTGTTTTATAGTATGATTTATCCTCATGTTGGTTTGTTTAATAGTCTGATTTATCCTCATGTTGGTTTGTTTTGTATTCTGATTTATCCTCGATTGTTTGTTTTATAGCTGATTTATCCTCATGTTGGTTTCTTTTATAGTTATGATTTATCCTCATGTTTGTTTGTTCTATAGCTGATGTATTTTCATGTTGGTTTGTTTTACAGACTTATTTACACTCATGTTGGTTTGTTTTACAGTCTGATTCATCCTCATGTTGGTTTGTTTTATAGGCTGATTTTTCCTGATGTTGGTTTGTTTTATAGCTCATTTATCCTCATGTTGGTTTGTTTTATAGCTGATTTATCCTCTAGTTTGTTTGTTTTACAGTCTGATTTATCCTCATGTTTGTTTGTTTTATAGCTGATTTATTCCCATGTTTTTTTTTGTTTCATACCTGATTTATCATCGTTTGTTTGTTTTATACCTGATTTATTCTTGTTTGTTTTGCTTTATAGTCTAATTTATCCTCATTTGTTATTTTTATAGCTGAGTTATCCTGATGTATGTTTGTTTTATAGTTTGATTTATCCTCATGTTTGTTTGTATTACATTCTGATCTATCCTCATGTTTGTTTGTATTATAGTCTGATTTATCCTCATGTTTGTTTGATTTACAGCCTAATTTATCCTCATGTTTGTTCGTTTTATAGCTGATTTATCCTCATGTTTGTTTGTTTTATAGCTGATTTATCCTCATTTTTGTTTGTTTTACAGCTGATTTATCCTCATGTTTGTTTGTTTGTTTGTTTTATAGTCTGATTTATCCTCATGTTTGTTTTGTATTCTGATTTATCCTCGTTTGTTATTTTTATAGCTGATTTATCCTCATGTTTTTTGTTTTATAGTCTGATTCATCCTCACGTTGGTTTGTTTTGTAGCTGATTTATTCACATGTTTGTTTGTTATATAGCTGATTTATTCTCGTGTTTTGTTTGTTTTATACCTGATTTATCCTCATTTCTTTGTTTTATACCTGATTTATCCTTGTTTGTTTGTTTTATAGTCTAATTTATCCTCGTTTGTTTGTTTTATAGCTGATTTATTCTGATGTATGTTTGTTTTATAGTTTGATTTATCCTCATGTTTGTTTGTTTTACAGTCTGATTTATCCTCATGTTTGTTTGTATTATAATCTGATTTATCTTCATGTTTGTTTGATTTATAGCCTGATTTATACTCTTGTTTGTTTGTTTTATAGTGATTTATCCTCATGTTTGTTATTTTTACAGTCTGATCTATCCTCATGTTTGTTTGTATTATAGTCTGATTTATCCTCATGTATGTTTGATTTACAGCCTGATTTATCCTCATGTTTGTTCGTTTTATAGTCTGATTTATCCTTGTTTGTTTGTTTGTTTAATAAACTGACTTATCCTCGTTTGTTTGTTTTTCAGCTGATTTATCCTAATGTTTGATTGTTTGTTAGTCTGATTTATCCTCTAGTTTGTTTGTTTTACAGTCTGATTTATCCTCATGTTTGTTTGTTTTATAGTCTGATTTATCCTTATGTTTGTTTGTTTAATAGCTGATTTATCCTCATGTTCTTTCGTTTTATAGCTGATTTATCATGTTTGTTTGTTTTATAGCTGATTTATCCTCATGTTGGTTTGTTTTATAGCTGATTTATCCACATTTTTTTTGTTTTACAGCTGATTTATCCTCATGTTTGTTTGTTTGTTTTTTTTATAGTATGATTTATCCTCATGTTGGTTTGTTTAATAGTCTGATTTATCCTCATGTTGGTTTGTTTTGTATTCTGATTTATCCTCGATTGTTTGTTTTATAGCTGATTTATCCTCATGTTTGTTTGTTTTATAGCTGATTTATCCTCATGTTGGTTTGTTTTATAGCTGATTTATCCTCATTTTTTTTGTTTTACAGCTGATTTATCCTCATGTTTGTTTGTTTGTTTGTTTTATAGTATGATTTATCCTCATGTTGGTTTGTTTAATAGTCTGATTTATCCTCATGTTGGTTTGTTTTGTATTCTGATTTATCCTCGATTGTTTGTTTTATAGCTGATTTATCCTCATGTTTGTTTGTTTTATAGCTGATTTATTCCCATGTTTTTTTTTGTTTCATACCTGATTTATCATCGTTTGTTTGTTTTATACCTGATTTATTCTTGTTTGTTTTGCTTAATAGTCTAATTTATCCTCGTTTGTTATTTTTATAGCTGAGTTATCCTGATGTATGTTTGTTTTATAGTTTGATTTATCCTCATGTTTGTTTGTATTACAGTCTGATCTATCCTCATGTTTGTTTGTATTATAGTCTGATTTATCCTCATGTTTGTTTGATTTACAGCCTGATTTATCCTCATGTTTGTTCGTTTTATAGTCTGAGTTATCCTCCAGTTTGTTTGTTTTACAGTCTGATTTATCCTCATGTTTGTTTGCTTAATAGCTGATTTATCCTCATGTTGGTTTCTTTTATAGTTATGATTTATCCTCATGTTTGTTTGTTCTATAGCTGATGTATTTTCATGTTGGTTTGTTTTACAGACTTATTTACACTCATGTTGGTTTGTTTTACAGTCTGATTCATCCTCATGTTGGTTTGTTTTATAGGCTGATTTTTCCTGATGTTGGTTTGTTTTATAGCTCATTTATCCTCATGTTGGTTTGTTTTATAGCTGATTTATCCTCTAGTTTGTTTGTTTTACAGTCTGATTTATCCTCATGTTTGTTTGTTTTATAGCTGATTTATTCCCATGTTTTTTTTTGTTTCATACCTGATTTATCATCGTTTGTTTGTTTTATACCTGATTTATTCTTGTTTGTTTTGCTTTATAGTCTAATTTATCCTCATTTGTTATTTTTATAGCTGAGTTATCCTGATGTATGTTTGTTTTATAGTTTGATTTATCCTCATGTTTGTTTGTATTACATTCTGATCTATCCTCATGTTTGTTTGTATTATAGTCTGATTTATCCTCATGTTTGTTTGATTTACAGCCTGATTTATCCTCATGTTTGTTCGTTTTATATCTGACTTATCCTCATGTTTGTTTGTTTTATAGCTGATTTATCCTCATGTTGGTTTGTTTTATAGCTGATTTATCCTCATTTTTGTTTGTTTTACAGCTGATTTATCCTCATGTTTGTTTGTTTTATAGTCTGATTTATCCTTATGTTTGTTTGTTTAATAGCTGATTTATCCTCATGTTCTTTCGTTTTATAGCTGATTTATCATGTTTGTTTGTTTTATAGCTGATTTATCCTCATGTTGGTTTGTTTTATAGCTGATTTATCCACATTTTTTTTGTTTTACAGCTGATTTATCCTCATGTTTGTTTGTTTGTTTGTTTTATAGTATGATTTATCCTCATGTTGGTTTGTTTAATAGTCTGATTTATCCTCATGTTGGTTTGTTTTGTATTCTGATTTATCCTCGATTGTTTGTTTTATAGCTGATTTATCCTCATGTTTGTTTGTTTTATAGCTGATTTATTCCCATGTTTTTTTTTGTTTCATACCTGATTTATCATCGTTTGTTTGTTTTATACCTGATTTATTCTTGTTTGTTTTGCTTAATAGTCTAATTTATCCTCGTTTGTTATTTTTATAGCTGAGTTATCCTGATGTATGTTTGTTTTATAGTTTGATTTATCCTCATGTTTGTTTGTATTACAGTCTGATCTACCCTCATGTATGTTTGTATTATAGTCTGATTTATCCTCATGTTTGTTTGATTTACAGCCTGATTTATCCTCATGTTTGTTCGTTTTATAGTCTGAGTTATCCTCATGTTTGTTTGTTTTATAGTCTGATTTATCCTCATGTTTGTTTGTTTATAGTCTGTTTTATCCTTTTTTGTTTGTTTAATAAACTGACTTATCATCGTTTGTTTGTTTTATAGCTGATTTATCCTCATGTTTGATTGTTTGATAGTCTGATTTATCCTCATGTTTGTTTGTTTTATAGTATGATTTATCCTCATGTTGGTTTGTTTAATAGTCTGATTTATCCTCATGTTGGTTTGTGTTATAGCTGATTTATTCCCATGTTTTTTTTTGTTTCATACCTGATTTATCATCGTTTGTTTGTTTTATACCTGATTTATTCTTGTTTGTTTTGCTTTATAGTCTAATTTATCCTCATTTGTTATTTTTATAGCTGAGTTATCCTGATGTATGTTTGTTTTATAGTTTGATTTATCCTCATGTTTGTTTGTATTACATTCTGATCTATCCTCATGTTTGTTTGTATTATAGTCTGATTTATCCTCATGTTTGTTTGATTTACAGCCTAATTTATCCTCATGTTTGTTCGTTTTATAGCTGATTTATCCTCATGTTGGTTTGTTTTATAGCTGATTTATCCTCATTTTTGTTTGTTTTACAGCTGATTTATCCTCATGTTTGTTTGTTTGTTTGTTTTATAGTCTGATTTATCCTCATGTTTGTTTTGTATTCTGATTTATCCTCGTTTGTTATTTTTATAGCTGATTTATCCTCATGTTTTTTGTTTTATAGTCTGATTCATCCTCACGTTGGTTTGTTTTGTAGCTGATTTATTCACATGTTTGTTTGTTATATAGCTGATTTATTCTCGTGTTTTGTTTGTTTTATACCTGATTTATCCTCATTTCTTTGTTTTATACCTGATTTATCCTTGTTTGTTTGTTTTATAGTCTAATTTATCCTCGTTTGTTTGTTTTATAGCTGATTTATTCTGATGTATGTTTGTTTTATAGTTTGATTTATCCTCATGTTTGTTTGTTTTACAGTCTGATTTATCCTCATGTTTGTTTGTATTATAATCTGATTTATCTTCATGTTTGTTTGATTTATAGCCTGATTTATACTCTTGTTTGTTTGTTTTATAGTGATTTATCCTCATGTTTGTTATTTTTACAGTCTGATCTATCCTCATGTTTGTTTGTATTATAGTCTGATTTATCCTCATGTATGTTTGATTTACAGCCTGATTTATCCTCATGTTTGTTCGTTTTATAGTCTGATTTATCCTTGTTTGTTTGTTTGTTTAATAAACTGACTTATCCTCGTTTGTTTGTTTTTCAGCTGATTTATCCTAATGTTTGATTGTTTGTTAGTCTGATTTATCCTCTAGTTTGTTTGTTTTACAGTCTGATTTATCCTCATGTTTGTTTGTTTTATAGTCTGATTTATCCTTATGTTTGTTTGTTTAATAGCTGATTTATCCTCATGTTCTTTCGTTTTATAGCTGATTTATCATGTTTGTTTGTTTTATAGCTGATTTATCCTCATGTTGGTTTGTTTTATAGCTGATTTATCCACATTTTTTTTGTTTTACAGCTGATTTATCCTCATGTTTGTTTGTTTGTTTTTTTTATAGTATGATTTATCCTCATGTTGGTTTGTTTAATAGTCTGATTTATCCTCATGTTGGTTTGTTTTGTATTCTGATTTATCCTCGATTGTTTGTTTTATAGCTGATTTATCCTCATGTTTGTTTGTTTTATAGCTGATTTATCCTCATGTTGGTTTGTTTTATAGCTGATTTATCCTCATTTTTTTTGTTTTACAGCTGATTTATCCCCATGTTTGTTTGTTTGTTTGTTTTATAGTATGATTTATCCTCATGTTGGTTTGTTTAATAGTCTGATTTATCCTCATGTTGGTTTGTTTTGTATTCTGATTTATCCTCGATTGTTTGTTTTATAGCTGATTTATCCTCATGTTTGTTTGTTTTATAGCTGATTTATTCCCATGTTTTTTTTTGTTTCATACCTGATTTATCATCGTTTGTTTGTTTTATACCTGATTTATTCTTGTTTGTTTTGCTTAATAGTCTAATTTATCCTCGTTTGTTATTTTTATAGCTGAGTTATCCTGATGTATGTTTGTTTTATAGTTTGATTTATCCTCATGTTTGTTTGTATTACAGTCTGATCTATCCTCATGTTTGTTTGTATTATAGTCTGATTTATCCTCATGTTTGTTTGATTTACAGCCTGATTTATCCTCATGTTTGTTCGTTTTATAGTCTGAGTTATCCTCCAGTTTGTTTGTTTTACAGTCTGATTTATCCTCATGTTTGTTTGCTAAATAGCTGATTTATCCTCATGTTGGTTTCTTTTATAGTTATGATTTATCCTCATGTTTGTTTGTTCTATAGCTGATGTATTTTCATGTTGGTTTGTTTTACAGACTTATTTACACTCATGTTGGTTTGTTTTACAGTCTGATTCATCCTCATGTTGGTTTGTTTTATAGGCTGATTTTTCCTGATGTTGGTTTGTTTTATAGCTCATTTATCCTCATGTTGGTTTGTTTTATAGCTGATTTATCCTCTAGTTTGTTTGTTTTACAGTCTGATTTATCCTCATGTTTGTTTGTTTTATAGCTGATTTATTCCCATGTTTTTTTTTGTTTCATACCTGATTTATCATCGTTTGTTTGTTTTATACCTGATTTATTCTTGTTTGTTTTGCTTTATAGTCTAATTTATCCTCATTTGTTATTTTTATAGCTGAGTTATCCTGATGTATGTTTGTTTTATAGTTTGATTTATCCTCATGTTTGTTTGTATTACATTCTGATCTATCCTCATGTTTGTTTGTATTATAGTCTGATTTATCCTCATGTTTGTTTGATTTACAGCCTGATTTATCCTCATGTTTGTTCGTTTTATATCTGACTTATCCTCATGTTTGTTTGTTTTATAGCTGATTTATCCTCATGTTGGTTTGTTTTATAGCTGATTTATCCTCATTTTTGTTTGTTTTACAGCTGATTTATCCTCATGTTTGTTTGTTTTATAGTCTGATTTATCCTTATGTTTGTTTGTTTAATAGCTGATTTATCCTCATGTTCTTTCGTTTTATAGCTGATTTATCATGTTTGTTTGTTTTATAGCTGATTTATCCTCATGTTGGTTTGTTTTATAGCTGATTTATCCACATTTTTTTTTGTTTTACAGCTGATTTATCCTCATGTTTGTTTGTTTGTTTGTTTTATAGTATGATTTATCCTCATGTTGGTTTGTTTAATAGTCTGATTTATCCTCATGTTTGTTTGTTTTGTATTCTGATTTATCCTCGATTGTTTGTTTTATAGCTGATTTATCCTCATGTTTGTTTGTTTTATAGCTGATTTATTCCCATGTTTTTTTTTGTTTCATACCTGATTTATCATCGTTTGTTTGTTTTATACCTGATTTATTCTTGTTTGTTTTGCTTAATAGTCTAATTTATCCTCGTTTGTTATTTTTATAGCTGAGTTATCCTGATGTATGTTTGTTTTATAGTTTGATTTATCCTCATGTTTGTTTGTATTACAGTCTGATCTACCCTCATGTATGTTTGTATTATAGTCTGATTTATCCTCATGTTTGTTTGATTTACAGCCTGATTTATCCTCATGTTTGTTCGTTTTATAGTCTGAGTTATCCTCATGTTTGTTTGTTTTATAGTCTGATTTATCCTCATGTTTGTTTGTTTATAGTCTGATTTATCCTTTTTTGTTTGTTTAATAAACTGACTTATAATCGTTTGTTTGTTTTATAGCTGATTTATCCTCATGTTTGATTGTTTGATAGTCTGATTTATCCTCATGTTTGTTTGTTTTACAGTCTGATTTATCCTCATGTTTGTTTGTTTTATAGTCTAATTTATCCTCGTTTGTTTATTTTATAGCTGATTTATCCTCATGTTTGTTTGCTTAATAGCTGATTTATCCTCATGTTGGTTTTTTTATAGTTATGATTTATCCTCATGTTTGTTTGTTCTATAGCTGATGTATTCTCATGTTGGTTTGTTTTACAGTATTATTTACACTCATGTTGGTTTGTTTTACAGTCTGATTTATCCTCATGTTTGTTTGTTTTATAGTCTAATTTATCCTCGTTTGTTTGTTTTATAGCTGATTTATCCTCATGTTTGTTTGCTTAATAGCTGATTTATCCTCATGTTGGTTTCTTTTATAGTTATGATTTATCCTCATGTTTGTTTGTTCTATAGCTGATTTATTCTCATGTTGGTTTGTTTTATAGCTGATTTATCCTCATGTTGGTTTGTTTTATAGCTGATTTAACCTCATTTTTTTTGTTTTACAGCTGATTTATCCTCATGTTTGTTTGTTTGTTTGTTTTATAGTATGATTTATCCTCATGTTGGTTTGTTTAATAGTCTGATTTATCCTCATGTTGGTTTGTTTTGTATTCTGATTTATCCTCGATTGTTTGTTTTATAGCTGATTTATCCTCATGTTTGTTTGTTTTATAGCTGATTTATTCCCATGTTTTTTTTTGTTTCATACCTGATTTATCATCGTTTGTTTGTTTTATACCTGATTTATTCTTGTTTGTTTTGCTTAATAGTCTAATTTATCCTCGTTTGTTATTTTTATAGCTGAGTTATCCTGATGTATGTTTGTTTTATAGTTTGATTTATCCTCATGTTTGTTTGTATTACAGTCTGATCTATCCTCATGTTTGTTTGTATTATAGTCTGATTTATCCTCATGTTTGTTTGATTTACAGCCTGATTTATCCTCATGTTTGTTCGTTTTATAGTCTGAGTTATCCTCATGTTTGTTTGCTTAATAGCTGATTTATCCTCATGTTGGTTTCTTTTATAGTTATGATTTATCCTCATGTTTGTTTGTTCTATAGCTGATGTATTTTCATGTTGGTTTGTTTTACAGACTTATTTACACTCATGTTGGTTTGTTTTACAGTCTGATTTATCCTTATGTTTGTTTGTTTAATAGCTGATTTATCCTCATGTTCTTTCGTTTTATAGCTGATTTATCATGTTTGTTTGTTTTATAGCTGATTTATCCTCATGTTGGTTTGTTTTATAGCTGATTTATCCACATTTTTTTTTGTTTTACAGCTGATTTATCCTCATGTTTGTTTGTTTGTTTGTTTTATAGTATGATTTATCCTCATGTTGGTTTGTTTAATAGTCTGATTTATCCTCATGTTGGTTTGTTTTGTATTCTGATTTATCCTCGATTGTTTGTTTTATAGCTGATTTATCCTCATGTTTGTTTGTTTTATAGCTGATTTATTCCCATGTTTTTTTTTGTTTCATACCTGATTTATCATCGTTTGTTTGTTTTATACCTGATTTATTCTTGTTTGTTTTGCTTAATAGTCTAATTTATCCTCGTTTGTTATTTTTATAGCTGAGTTATCCTGATGTATGTTTGTTTTATAGTTTGATTTATCCTCATGTTTGTTTGTATTACAGTCTGATCTACCCTCATGTTTGTTTGTATTATAGTCTGATTTATCCTCATGTTTGTTTGATTTACAGCCTGATTTATCCTCATGTTTGTTCGTTTTATAGTCTGAGTTATCCTCATGTTTGTTTGTTTTATAGTCTGATTTATCCTCATGTTTGTTTGTTTATAGTCTGATTTATCCTCATGTATGTTTGATTTACAGCCTGATTTATCCTCATGTTTGTTTGGTTTATAGCTGATTTATCCTTGTTTGTTTGTTTGTTTAATAAACTGACTTATCCTCATGTTTGTTGGTTTTATAGCTGATTTATCCTCATGTTTGGTTGTTTTATGGACTTATTTATCCTCATTTGTTTGTTTTACAGTCTGATTTATCCTCATGTTTGTTTGTCTTATAGTCTGATTTATCCTCATGTTGGTTTTTTTATAGTTATGATTTATCCTCATGTTTGTTTGTTCTATAGCTGATGTATTCTCATGTTGGTTTGTTTTACAGTATTATTTACACTCATGTTGGTTTGTTTTACAGTCTGATTTATCCTCATGTTTGTTTGTTTTATAGTCTAATTTATCCTCGTTTGTTTGTTTTATAGCTGATTTATCCTCATGTTGGTTTGTTTAATAGTCTGATTTATCCTCATGTTGGTTTCTTTTATAGTTATGATTTATCCTCATGTTTGTTTGTTTTATAGCTGATTTATCCTCATGTTTGTTTGTTTTATAGCTGATTTATCCTCATGTTGGTTTGTTTTATAGCTGATTTATCCTCATTTTTTTTGTTTTACAGCTGATTTATCCTCATGTTTGTTTGTTTGTTTGTTTTATAGTATGATTTATCCTCATGTTGGTTTGTTTAATAGTCTGATTTATCCTCATGTTGGTTTGTTTTGTATTCTGATTTATCCTCGATTGTTTGTTTTATAGCTGATTTATCCTCATGTTTGTTTGTTTTATAGCTGATTTATTCCCATGTTTTTTTTTGTTTCATACCTGATTTATCATCGTTTGTTTGTTTTATACCTGATTTATTCTTGTTTGTTTTGCTTAATAGTCTAATTTATCCTCGTTTGTTATTTTTATAGCTGAGTTATCCTGATGTATGTTTGTTTTATAGTTTGATTTATCCTCATGTTTGTTTGTATTACAGTCTGATCTATCCTCATGTTTGTTTGTATTATAGTCTGATTTATCCTCATGTTTGTTTGATTTACAGCCTGATTTATCCTCATGTTTGTTCGTTTTATAGTCTGAGTTATCCTCCAGTTTGTTTGTTTTACAGTCTGATTTATCCTCATGTTTGTTTGCTTAATAGCTGATTTATCCTCATGTTGGTTTCTTTTATAGTTATGATTTATCCTCATGTTTGTTTGTTCTATAGCTGATGTATTTTCATGTTGGTTTGTTTTACAGACTTATTTACACTCATGTTGGTTTGTTTTACAGTCTGATTCATCCTCATGTTGGTTTGTTTTATAGGCTGATTTTTCCTGATGTTGGTTTGTTTTATAGCTCATTTATCCTCATGTTGGTTTGTTTTATAGCTGATTTATCCTCTAGTTTGTTTGTTTTACAGTCTGATTTATCCTCATGTTTGTTTGTTTTATAGCTGATTTATTCCCATGTTTTTTTTTGTTTCATACCTGATTTATCATCGTTTGTTTGTTTTATACCTGATTTATTCTTGTTTGTTTTGCTTTATAGTCTAATTTATCCTCATTTGTTATTTTTATAGCTGAGTTATCCTGATGTATGTTTGTTTTATAGTTTGATTTATCCTCATGTTTGTTTGTATTACATTCTGATCTATCCTCATGTTTGTTTGTATTATAGTCTGATTTATCCTCATGTTTGTTTGATTTACAGCCTGATTTATCCTCATGTTTGTTCGTTTTATATCTGACTTATCCTCATGTTTGTTTGTTTTATAGCTGATTTATCCTCATGTTGGTTTGTTTTATAGCTGATTTATCCTCATTTTTGTTTGTTTTACAGCTGATTTATCCTCATGTTTGTTTGTTTTATAGTCTGATTTATCCTTATGTTTGTTTGTTTAATAGCTGATTTATCCTCATGTTCTTTCGTTTTATAGCTGATTTATCATGTTTGTTTGTTTTATAGCTGATTTATCCTCATGTTGGTTTGTTTTATAGCTGATTTATCCACATTTTTTTTTGTTTTACAGCTGATTTATCCTCATGTTTGTTTGTTTGTTTGTTTTATAGTATGATTTATCCTCATGTTGGTTTGTTTAATAGTCTGATTTATCCTCATGTTGGTTTGTTTTGTATTCTGATTTATCCTCGATTGTTTGTTTTATAGCTGATTTATCCTCATGTTTGTTTGTTTTATAGCTGATTTATTCCCATGTTTTTTTTTGTTTCATACCTGATTTATCATCGTTTGTTTGTTTTATACCTGATTTATTCTTGTTTGTTTTGCTTAATAGTCTAATTTATCCTCGTTTGTTATTTTTATAGCTGAGTTATCCTGATGTATGTTTGTTTTATAGTTTGATTTATCCTCATGTTTGTTTGTATTACAGTCTGATCTACCCTCATGTATGTTTGTATTATAGTCTGATTTATCCTCATGTTTGTTTGATTTACAGCCTGATTTATCCTCATGTTTGTTCGTTTTATAGTCTGAGTTATCCTCATGTTTGTTTGTTTTATAGTCTGATTTATCCTCATGTTTGTTTGTTTATAGTCTGATTTATCCTTTTTTGTTTGTTTAATAAACTGACTTATCATCGTTTGTTTGTTTTATAGCTGATTTATCCTCATGTTTGATTGTTTGATAGTCTGATTTATCCTCATGTTTGTTTGTTTTACAGTCTGATTTATCCTCATGTTTGTTTGTTTTATAGTCTAATTTATCCTCGTTTGTTTATTTTATAGCTGATTTATCCTCATGTTTGTTTGCTTAATAGCTGATTTATCCTCATGTTGGTTTTTTTATAGTTATGATTTATCCTCATGTTTGTTTGTTCTATAGCTGATGTATTCTCATGTTGGTTTGTTTTACAGTATTATTTACACTCATGTTGGTTTGTTTTACAGTCTGATTTATCCTCATGTTTGTTTGTTTTATAGTCTAATTTATCCTCGTTTGTTTGTTTTATAGCTGATTTATCCTCATGTTTGTTTGCTTAATAGCTGATTTATCCTCATGTTGGTTTCTTTTATAGTTATGATTTATCCTCATGTTTGTTTGTTCTATAGCTGATTTATTCTCATGTTGGTTTGTTTTATAGCTGATTTATCCTCATGTTGGTTTGTTTTATAGCTGATTTAACCTCATTTTTTTTGTTTTACAGCTGATTTATCCTCATGTTTGTTTGTTTGTTTGTTTTATAGTATGATTTATCCTCATGTTGGTTTGTTTAATAGTCTGATTTATCCTCATGTTGGTTTGTTTTGTATTCTGATTTATCCTCGATTGTTTGTTTTATAGCTGATTTATCCTCATGTTTGTTTGTTTTATAGCTGATTTATTCCCATGTTTTTTTTTGTTTCATACCTGATTTATCATCGTTTGTTTGTTTTATACCTGATTTATTCTTGTTTGTTTTGCTTAATAGTCTAATTTATCCTCGTTTGTTATTTTTATAGCTGAGTTATCCTGATGTATGTTTGTTTTATAGTTTGATTTATCCTCATGTTTGTTTGTATTACAGTCTGATCTATCCTCATGTTTGTTTGTATTATAGTCTGATTTATCCTCATGTTTGTTTGATTTACAGCCTGATTTATCCTCATGTTTGTTCGTTTTATAGTCTGAGTTATCCTCATGTTTGTTTGCTTAATAGCTGATTTATCCTCATGTTGGTTTCTTTTATAGTTATGATTTATCCTCATGTTTGTTTGTTCTATAGCTGATGTATTTTCATGTTGGTTTGTTTTACAGACTTATTTACACTCATGTTGGTTTGTTTTACAGTCTGATTCATCCTCATGTTGGTTTGTTTTATAGGCTGATTTTTCCTGATGTTGGTTTGTTTTATAGCTCATTTATCCTCATGTTGGTTTGTTTTATAGCTGATTTATCCTCTAGTTTGTTTGTTTTACAGTCTGATTTATCCTCATGTTTGTTTGTTTTATAGCTGATTTATTCCCATGTTTTTTTTTGTTTCATACCTGATTTATCATCGTTTGTTTGTTTTATACCTGATTTATTCTTGTTTGTTTTGCTTTATAGTCTAATTTATCCTCATTTGTTATTTTTATAGCTGAGTTATCCTGATGTATGTTTGTTTTATAGTTTGATTTATCCTCATGTTTGTTTGTATTACATTCTGATCTATCCTCATGTTTGTTTGTATTATAGTCTGATTTATCCTCATGTTTGTTTGATTTACAGCCTGATTTATCCTCATGTTTGTTCGTTTTATATCTGACTTATCCTCATGTTTGTTTGTTTTATAGCTGATTTATCCTCATGTTGGTTTGTTTTATAGCTGATTTATCCTCATTTTTGTTTGTTTTACAGCTGATTTATCCTCATGTTTGTTTGTTTGTTTGTTTTATAGTCTGATTTATCCTCATGTTTGTTTTGTATTCTGATTTATCCTCGATTGTTTGTTTTATAGCTGATTTATCCTCATGTTTTTTGTTTTATAGTCTGATTCATCCTCACGTTGGTTTGTTTTGTAGCTGATTTATTCACATGTTTGTTTGTTATATAGCTGATTTATTCTCGTGTTTTGTTTGTTTTATACCTGATTTATCCTCATTTCTTTGTTTTATACCTGATTTATCCTTGTTTGTTTGTTTTATAGTCTAATTTATCCTCGTTTGTTTGTTTTATAGCTGATTTATTCTGATGTATGTTTGTTTTATAGTTTGATTTATCCTCATGTTTGTTTGTTTTACAGTCTGATTTATCCTCATGTTTGTTTGTATTATAATCTGATTTATCTTCATGTTTGTTTGATTTATAGCCTGATTTATACTCTTGTTTGTTCGTTTTATAGTGATTTATCCTCATGTTTGTTATTTTTACAGTCTGATCTATCCTCATGTTTGTTTGTATTATAGTCTGATTTATCCTCATGTATGTTTGATTTACAGCCTGATTTATCCTCATGTTTGTTCGTTTTATAGTCTGAGTTATCCTCATGTTTGTTTGTTTTTATAGTCTGATTTATCCTCATGTTTGTTTGTTTATAGTCTGATTTATCCTTGTTTGTTTGTTTGTTTAATAAACTGACTTATCCTCGTTTGTTTGTTTTTCAGCTGATTTATCCTAATGTTTGATTGTTTGTTAGTCTGATTTATCCTCTAGTTTGTTTGTTTTACAGTCTGATTTATCCTCATGTTTGTTTGTTTTATAGTCTGATTTATCCTTATGTTTGTTTGTTTAATAGCTGATTTATCCTCATGTTCTTTCGTTTTATAGCTGATTTATCATGTTTTTTTGTTTTACAGCTGATTTATCCTCATGTTTGTTTGTTTGTTTGTTTTATAGTATGATTTATCCTCATGTTGGTTTGTTTAATAGTCTGATTTATCCTCATGTTGGTTTGTTTTGTATTCTGATTTATCCTCGATTGTTTGTTTTATAGCTGATTTATCCTCATGTTTGTTTGTGTTATAGCTGATTTATTCCCATGTTTTTTTTTGTTTCATACCTGATTTATCATCGTTTGTTTGTTTTATACCTGATTTATTCTTGTTTGTTTTGCTTAATAGTCTAATTTATCCTCGTTTGTTATTTTTATAGCTGAGTTATCCTGATGTATGTTTGTTTTATAGTTTGATTTATCCTCATGTTTGTTTGTATTACAGTCTGATCTATCCTCATGTTTGTTTGTATTATAGTCTGATTTATCCTCATGTTTGTTTGATTTACAGCCTGATTTATCCTCATGTTTGTTCGTTTTATAGTCTGAGTTATCCTCCAGTTTGTTTGTTTTACAGTCTGATTTATCCTCATGTTTGTTTGCTTAATAGCTGATTTATCCTCATGTTGGTTTCTTTTATAGTTATGATTTATCCTCATGTTTGTTTGTTCTATGGCTGATGTATTTTCATGTTGGTTTGTTTTACAGACTTATTTACACTCATGTTGGTTTGTTTTACAGTCTGATTCATCCTCATGTTGGTTTGTTTTATAGGCTGATTTTTCCTGATGTTGGTTTGTTTTATAGCTCATTTATCCTCATGTTGGTTTGTTTTATAGCTGATTTATCCTCTAGTTTGTTTGTTTTACAGTCTGATTTATCCTCATGTTTGTTTGTTTTATAGCTGATTTATTCCCATGTTTTTTTTTGTTTCATACCTGATTTATCATCGTTTGTTTGTTTTATACCTGATTTATTCTTGTTTGTTTTGCTTTATAGTCTAATTTATCCTCATTTGTTATTTTTATAGCTGAGTTATCCTCATGTTTGTTTGTTTTATAGTTTGATTTATCCTCATGTTTGTTTGTATTACATTCTGATCTATCCTCATGTTTGTTTGTATTATAGTCTGATTTATCCTCATGTTTGTTTGATTTACAGCCTGATTTATCCTCATGTTTGTTCGTTTTATATCTGACTTATCCTCATGTTTGTTTGTTTTATAGCTGATTTATCCTCATGTTGGTTTGTTTTATAGCTGATTTATCCTCATTTTTGTTTGTTTTACAGCTGATTTATCCTCATGTTTGTTTGTTTGTTTGTTTTATAGTCTGATTTATCCTCATGTTTGTTTTGTATTCTGATTTATCCTCGATTGTTTGTTTTATAGCTGATTTATCCTCATGTTTTTTGTTTTATAGTCTGATTCATCCTCACGTTGGTTTGTTTTGTAGCTGATTTATTCACATGTTTGTTTGTTATATAGCTGATTTATTCTCGTGTTTTGTTTGTTTTATACCTGATTTATCCTCATTTCTTTGTTTTATACCTGATTTATCCTTGTTTGTTTGTTTTATAGTCTAATTTATCCTCGTTTGTTTGTTTTATAGCTGATTTATTCTGATGTATGTTTGTTTTATAGTTTGATTTATCCTCATGTTTGTTTGTTTTACAGTCTGATTTATCCTCATGTTTGTTTGTATTATAATCTGATTTATCTTCATGTTTGTTTGATTTATAGCCTGATTTATACTCTTGTTTGTTCGTTTTATAGTGATTTATCCTCATGTTTGTTATTTTTACAGTCTGATCTATCCTCATGTTTGTTTGTATTATAGTCTGATTTATCCTCATGTATGTTTGATTTACAGCCTGATTTATCCTCATGTTTGTTCGTTTTATAGTCTGAGTTATCCTCATGTTTGTTTGTTTTTATAGTCTGATTTATCCTCATGTTTGTTTGTTTATAGTCTGATTTATCCTTGTTTGTTTGTTTGTTTAATAAACTGACTTATCCTCGTTTGTTTGTTTTTCAGCTGATTTATCCTAATGTTTGATTGTTTGTTAGTCTGATTTATCCTCTAGTTTGTTTGTTTTACAGTCTGATTTATCCTCATGTTTGTTTGTTTTATAGTCTGATTTATCCTTATGTTTGTTTGTTTAATAGCTGATTTATCCTCATGTTCTTTCGTTTTATAGCTGATTTATCATGTTTTTTTGTTTTACAGCTGATTTATCCTCATGTTTGTTTGTTTGTTTGTTTTATAGTATGATTTATCCTCATGTTGGTTTGTTTAATAGTCTGATTTATCCTCATGTTGGTTTGTTTTGTATTCTGATTTATCCTCGATTGTTTGTTTTATAGCTGATTTATCCTCATGTTTGTTTGTGTTATAGCTGATTTATTCCCATGTTTTTTTTTGTTTCATACCTGATTTATCATCGTTTGTTTGTTTTATACCTGATTTATTCTTGTTTGTTTTGCTTAATAGTCTAATTTATCCTCGTTTGTTATTTTTATAGCTGAGTTATCCTGATGTATGTTTGTTTTATAGTTTGATTTATCCTCATGTTTGTTTGTATTACAGTCTGATCTATCCTCATGTTTGTTTGTATTATAGTCTGATTTATCCTCATGTTTGTTTGATTTACAGCCTGATTTATCCTCATGTTTGTTCGTTTTATAGTCTGAGTTATCCTCCAGTTTGTTTGTTTTACAGTCTGATTTATCCTCATGTTTGTTTGCTTAATAGCTGATTTATCCTCATGTTGGTTTCTTTTATAGTTATGATTTATCCTCATGTTTGTTTGTTCTATGGCTGATGTATTTTCATGTTGGTTTGTTTTACAGACTTATTTACACTCATGTTGGTTTGTTTTACAGTCTGATTCATCCTCATGTTGGTTTGTTTTATAGGCTGATTTTTCCTGATGTTGGTTTGTTTTATAGCTCATTTATCCTCATGTTGGTTTGTTTTATAGCTGATTTATCCTCTAGTTTGTTTGTTTTACAGTCTGATTTATCCTCATGTTTGTTTGTTTTATTGCTGATTTATTCCCATGTTTTTTTTTGTTTCATACCTGATTTATCATCGTTTGTTTGTTTTATACCTGATTTATTCTTGTTTGTTTTGCTTTATAGTCTAATTTATCCTCATTTGTTATTTTTATAGCTGAGTTATCCTGATGTATGTTTGTTTTATAGTTTGATTTATCCTCATGTTTGTTTGTATTACATTCTGATCTATCCTCATGTTTGTTTGTATTATAGTCTGATTTATCCTCATGTTTGTTTGATTTACAGCCTGATTTATCCTCATGTTTGTTCGTTTTATATCTGACTTATCCTCATGTTTGTTTGTTTTATAGCTGATTTATCCTCATGTTGGTTTGTTTTATAGCTGATTTATCCTCATTTTTGTTTGTTTGTTTGTTTTATAGTCTGATTTATCCTCATGTTTGTTTTGTATTCTGATTTATCCTCGATTGTTTGTTTTATAGCTGATTTATCCTCATGTTTTTTGTTTTATAGTCTGATTCATCCTCACGTTGGTTTGTTTTGTAGCTGATTTATTCACATGTTTGTTTGTTATATAGCTGATTTATTCTCGTGTTTTGTTTGTTTTATACCTGATTTATCCTCATTTCTTTGTTTTATACCTGATTTATCCTTGTTTGTTTGTTTTATAGTCTAATTTATCCTCGTTTGTTTGTTTTATAGCTGATTTATTCTGATGTATGTTTGTTTTATAGTTTGATTTATCCTCATGTTTGTTTGTTTTACAGTCTGATTTATCCTCATGTTTGTTTGTATTATAATCTGATTTATCTTCATGTTTGTTTGATTTATAGCCTGATTTATACTCTTGTTTGTTCGTTTTATAGTGATTTATCCTCATGTTTGTTATTTTTACAGTCTGATCTATCCTCATGTTTGTTTGTATTATAGTCTGATTTATCCTCATGTATGTTTGATTTACAGCCTGATTTATCCTCATGTTTGTTCGTTTTATAGTCTGAGTTATCCTCATGTTTGTTTGTTTTTATAGTCTGATTTATCCTCATGTTTGTTTGTTTATAGTCTGATTTATCCTTGTTTGTTTGTTTGTTTAATAAACTGACTTATCCTCGTTTGTTTGTTTTTCAGCTGATTTATCCTAATGTTTGATTGTTTGTTAGCCTGATTTATCCTCTAGTTTGTTTGTTTTACAGTCTGATTTATCCTCATGTTTGTTTGTTTTATAGTCTGATTTATCCTTATGTTTGTTTGTTTAATAGCTGATTTATCCTCATGTTCTTTCGTTTTATAGCTGATTTATCATGTTTTTTTGTTTTACAGCTGATTTATCCTCATGTTTGTTTGTTTGTTTGTTTTATAGTATGATTTATCCTCATGTTGGTTTGTTTAATAGTCTGATTTATCCTCATGTTGGTTTGTTTTGTATTCTGATTTATCCTCGATTGTTTGTTTTATAGCTGATTTATCCTCATGTTTGTTTGTGTTATAGCTGATTTATTCCCATGTTTTTTTTTGTTTCATACCTGATTTATCATCGTTTGTTTGTTTTATACCTGATTTATTCTTGTTTGTTTTGCTTAATAGTCTAATTTATCCTCGTTTGTTATTTTTATAGCTGAGTTATCCTGATGTATGTTTGTTTTATAGTTTGATTTATCCTCATGTTTGTTTGTATTACAGTCTGATCTATCCTCATGTTTGTTTGTATTATAGTCTGATTTATCCTCATGTTTGTTTGATTTACAGCCTGATTTATCCTCATGTTTGTTCGTTTTATAGTCTGAGTTATCCTCCAGTTTGTTTGTTTTACAGTCTGATTTATCCTCATGTTTGTTTGCTTAATAGCTGATTTATCCTCATGTTGGTTTCTTTTATAGTTATGATTTATCCTCATGTTTGTTTGTTCTATGGCTGATGTATTTTCATGTTGGTTTGTTTTACAGACTTATTTACACTCATGTTGGTTTGTTTTACAGTCTGATTCATCCTCATGTTGGTTTGTTTTATAGGCTGATTTTTCCTGATGTTGGTTTGTTTTATAGCTCATTTATCCTCATGTTGGTTTGTTTTATAGCTGATTTATCCTCTAGTTTGTTTGTTTTACAGTCTGATTTATCCTCATGTTTGTTTGTTTTATAGCTGATTTATTCCCATGTTTTTTTTTGTTTCATACCTGATTTATCATCGTTTGTTTGTTTTATACCTGATTTATTCTTGTTTGTTTTGCTTTATAGTCTAATTTATCCTCATTTGTTATTTTTATAGCTGAGTTATCCTCATGTTTGTTTGTTTTATAGTTTGATTTATCCTCATGTTTGTTTGTATTACATTCTGATCTATCCTCATGTTTGTTTGTATTATAGTCTGATTTATCCTCATGTTTGTTTGATTTACAGCCTGATTTATCCTCATGTTTGTTCGTTTTATATCTGACTTATCCTCATGTTTGTTTGTTTTATAGCTGATTTATCCTCATGTTGGTTTGTTTTATAGCTGATTTATCCTCATTTTTGTTTGTTTTACAGCTGATTTATCCTCATGTTTGTTTGTTTGTTTGTTTTATAGTCTGATTTATCCTCATGTTTGTTTTGTATTCTGATTTATCCTCGATTGTTTGTTTTATAGCTGATTTATCCTCATGTTTTTTGTTTTATAGTCTGATTCATCCTCACGTTGGTTTGTTTTGTAGCTGATTTATTCACATGTTTGTTTGTTATATAGCTGATTTATTCTCGTGTTTTGTTTGTTTTATACCTGATTTATCCTCATTTCTTTGTTTTATACCTGATTTATCCTTGTTTGTTTGTTTTATAGTCTAATTTATCCTCGTTTGTTTGTTTTATAGCTGATTTATTCTGATGTATGTTTGTTTTATAGTTTGATTTATCCTCATGTTTGTTTGTTTTACAGTCTGATTTATCCTCATGTTTGTTTGTATTATAATCTGATTTATCTTCATGTTTGTTTGATTTATAGCCTGATTTATACTCTTGTTTGTTTGTTTTATAGTGATTTATCCTCATGTTTGTTATTTTTACAGTCTGATCTATCCTCATGTTTGTTTGTATTATAGTCTGATTTATCCTCATGTATGTTTGATTTACAGCCTGATTTATCCTCATGTTTGTTCGTTTTATAGTCTGAGTTATCCTCATGTTTGTTTGTTTTTATAGTCTGATTTATCCTCATGTTTGTTTGTTTATAGTCTGATTTATCCTTGTTTGTTTGTTTGTTTAATAAACTGACTTATCCTCGTTTGTTTGTTTTTCAGCTGATTTATCCTAATGTTTGATTGTTTGTTAGTCTGATTTATCCTCTAGTTTGTTTGTTTTACAGTCTGATTTATCCTCATGTTTGTTTGTTTTATAGTCTGATTTATCCTTATGTTTGTTTGTTTAATAGCTGATTTATCCTCATGTTCTTTCGTTTTATAGCTGATTTATCATGTTTTTTTGTTTTACAGCTGATTTATCCTCATGTTTGTTTGTTTGTTTGTTTTATAGTATGATTTATCCTCATGTTGGTTTGTTTAATAGTCTGATTTATCCTCATGTTGGTTTGTTTTGTATTCTGATTTATCCTCGATTGTTTGTTTTACAGTCTGATTTATCCTCATGTTTGTTTGTTTTATAGCTGATTTATTCCCATGTTTTTTTTTGTTTCATACCTGATTTATCATCGTTTGTTTGTTTTATACCTGATTTATTCTTGTTTGTTTTTCTTAATAGTCTAATTTATCCTCGTTTGTTATTTTTATAGCTGAGTTATCCTGATGTATGTTTGTTTTATAGTTTGATTTATCCTCATGTTTGTTTGTATTACAGTCTGATCTACCCTCATGTATGTTTGTATTATAGTCTGATTTATCCTCATGTTTGTTTGATTTACAGCCTGATTTATCCTCATGTTTGTTCGTTTTATAGTCTGAGTTATCCTCATGTTTGTTTGTTTTATAGTCTGATTTATCCTCATGTTTGTTTGTTTATAGTCTGATTTATCCTTGTTTGTTTGTTTAATAAACTGACTTATCATCGTTTGTTTGTTTTATAGCTGATTTATCCTCATGTTTGATTGTTTGATAGTCTGATTTATCCTCATGTTTGTTTGTTTTACAGTCTGATTTATCCTCATGTTGGTTTGTTTTATAGTCTAATTTATCCTCGTTTGTTTATTTTATAGCTGATTTATCCTCATGTTTGTTTGCTTAATAGCTGATTTATCCTCATGTTGGTTTTTTTTATAGTTATGATTTATCCTCATGTTTGTTTGTTCTATAGCTGATGTATTCTCATGTTGGTTTGTTTTACAGTATTATTTACACTCATGTTGGTTTGTTTTACAGTCTGATTTATCCTCATGTTTGTTTGTTTTATAGTCTAATTTATCCTCGTTTGTTTGGTTTATAGCTGATTTATCCTCATGTTTGTTTGCTTAATAGCTGATTTATCCTCATGTTGGTTTCTTTTATAGTTATGATTTATCCTCATGTTTGTTTGTTCTATAGCTGATTTATTCTCATGTTGGTTTGTTTTATAGCTGATTTATCCTCATGTTGGTTTGTTTTATAGCTGATTTATCCTCATTTTTTTGTTTTACAGCTGATTTATCCTCATGTTTGTTTGTTTGTTTGTTTTATAGTATGATTTATCCTCATGTTGGTTTGTTTAATAGTCTGATTTATCCTCATGTTGGTTTGTTTTGTATTCTGATTTATCCTCGATTGTTTGTTTTATAGATCATTTATCCTCATGTTTGTTTGTTTTATAGCTGATTTATTCCCATGTTTTTTTTTGTTTCATACCTGATTTATCATCGTTTGTTTGTTTTATACCTGATTTATTCTTGTTTGTTTTGCTTAATAGTCTAATTTATCCTCGTTTGTTATTTTTATAGCTGAGTTATCCTGATGTATGTTTGTTTTATAGTTTGATTTATCCTCATGTTTGTTTGTATTACAGTCTGATCTATCCTCATGTTTGTTTGTATTATAGTCTGATTTATCCTCATGTTTGTTTGATTTACAGCCTGATTTATCCTCATGTTTGTTCGTTTTATAGTCTGAGTTATCCTCCAGTTTGTTTGTTTTACAGTCTGATTTATCCTCATGTTTGTTTGCTTAATAGCGGATTTATCCTCATGTTGGTTTCTTTTATAGTTATGATTTATCCTCATGTTTGTTTGTTCTATAGCTGATGTATTTTCATGTTGGTTTGTTTTACAGACTTATTTACACTCATGTTGGTTTGTTTTACAGTCTGATTCATCCTCATGTTGGTTTGTTTTACAGACTTATTTACACTCATGTTGGTTTGTTTTACAGTCTGATTCATCCTCATGTTTGTTTGTTTTATAGTCTAATTTATCCTCATTTGTTTATTTTATAGCTGATTTATCCTCATGTTTGTTTGCTTAATAGCTGATTTATCCTCATGTTGGTTTTTTTTATAGTTATGATTTATCCTCATGTTTGTTTGTTCTATAGCTGATGTATTCTCATGTTGGTTTGTTTTACAGTATTATTTACACTCATGTTGGTTTGTTTTACAGTCTGATTTATCCTCATGTTTGTTTGTTTTATAGTCTAATTTATCCTCGTTTGTTTGTTTTATAGCTGATTTATCCTCATGTTTGTTTGCTTAATAGCTGATTTATCCTCATGTTGGTTTCTTTTATAGTTATGATTTATCCTCATGTTTGTTTGTTCTATAGCTGATTTATTCTCATGTTGGTTTGTTTTATAGCTGATTTATCCTCATGTTGGTTTGTTTTATAGCTGATTTATCCTCATTTTTTTGTTTTACAGCTGATTTATCCTCATGTTTGTTTGTTTGTTTGTTTTATAGTATGATTTATCCTCATGTTTGTTTGTTTTACAGTCTGATTTATCCTCATGTTTGTTTGTTTTATAGCTGATTTATTCCCATGTTTTTTTTTGTTTCATACCTGATTTATCATCGTTTGTTTGTTTTATACCTGATTTATTCTTGTTTGTTTTTCTTAATAGTCTAATTTATCCTCGTTTGTTATTTTTATAGCTGAGTTATCCTGATGTATGTTTGTTTTATAGTTTGATTTATCCTCATGTTTGTTTGTATTACAGTCTGATCTACCCTCATGTATGTTTGTATTATAGTCTGATTTATCCTCATGTTTGTTTGATTTACAGCCTGATTTATCCTCATGTTTGTTCGTTTTATAGTCTGAGTTATCCTCATGTTTGTTTGTTTTATAGTCTGATTTATCCTCATGTTTGTTTGTTTATAGTCTGATTTATCCTTGTTTGTTTGTTTAATAAACTGACTTATCATCGTTTGTTTGTTTTATAGCTGATTTATCCTCATGTTTGATTGTTTGATAGTCTGATTTATCCTCATGTTTGTTTGTTTTACAGTCTGATTTATCCTCATGTTTGTTTGTTTTATAGTCTAATTTATCCTCGTTTGTTTATTTTATAGCTGATTTATCCTCATGTTTGTTTGCTTAATAGCTGATTTATCCTCATGTTGGTTTTTTTTATAGTTATGATTTATCCTCATGTTTGTTTGTTCTATAGCTGATGTATTCTCATGTTGGTTTGTTTTACAGTATTATTTACACTCATGTTGGTTTGTTTTACAGTCTGATTTATCCTCATGTTTGTTTGTTTTATAGTCTAATTTATCCTCGTTTGTTTGGTTTATAGCTGATTTATCCTCATGTTTGTTTGCTTAATAGCTGATTTATCCTCATGTTGGTTTCTTTTATAGTTATGATTTATCCTCATGTTTGTTTGTTCTATAGCTGATTTATTCTCATGTTGGTTTGTTTTATAGCTGATTTATCCTCATGTTGGTTTGTTTTATAGCTGATTTATCCTCATTTTTTTGTTTTACAGCTGATTTATCCTCATGTTTGTTTGTTTGTTTGTTTTATAGTATGATTTATCCTCATGTTGGTTTGTTTAATAGTCTGATTTATCCTCATGTTGGTTTGTTTTGTATTCTGATTTATCCTCGATTGTTTGTATTATAGATCATTTATCCTCATGTTTGTTTGTTTTATAGCTGATTTATTCCCATGTTTTTTTTTGTTTCATACCTGATTTATCATCGTTTGTTTGTTTTATACCTGATTTATTCTTGTTTGTTTTGCTTAATAGTCTAATTTATCCTCGTTTGTTATTTTTATAGCTGAGTTATCCTGATGTATGTTTGTTTTATAGTTTGATTTATCCTCATGTTTGTTTGTATTACAGTCTGATCTATCCTCATGTTTGTTTGTATTATAGTCTGATTTATCCTCATGTTTGTTTGATTTACAGCCTGATTTATCCTCATGTTTGTTCGTTTTATAGTCTGAGTTATCCTCCAGTTTGTTTGTTTTACAGTCTGATTTATCCTCATGTTTGTTTGCTTAATAGCTGATTTATCCTCATGTTGGTTTCTTTTATAGTTATGATTTATCCTCATGTTTGTTTGTTCAATAGCTGATGTATTTTCATGTTGGTTTGTTTTACAGACTTATTTACACTCATGTTGGTTTGTTTTACAGTCTGATTCATCCTCATGTTGGTTTGTTTTATATACTGATTTTTCCTGATGTTGGTTTGTTTTATAGCTCATTTATCCTCATGTTGGTTTGTTTTATAGCTGATTTATCCTCTAGTTTGTTTGTTTTACAGTCTGATTTATCCTCATGTTTGTTTGTTTTATAGCTGATTTATTCCCATGTTTTTTTTGTTTCATACCTGATTTATCATCGTTTGTTTGTTTTATACCTGATTTATTCTTGTTTATTTTGCTTTATAGTCTAATTTATCCTCATTTGTTATTTTTATAGCTGAGTTATCCTGATGTATGTTTGTTTTATAGTTTGATTTATCCTCATGTTTGTTTGTATTACATTCTGATCTATCCTCATGTTTGTTTGTATTATAGTCTGATTTATCCTCATGTTTGTTTGATTTACAGCCTGATTTATCCTCATGTTTGTTCGTTTTATATCTGACTTATCCTCATGTTTGTTTGTTTTATAGCTGATTTATCCTCATGTTGGTTTGTTTTATAGCTGATTTATCCTCATTTTTGTTTGTTTTACAGCTGATTTATCCTCATGTTTGTTTGTTTGTTTGTTTTATAGTCTGATTTATCCTTATGTTTGTTTTGTATTCTGATTTATCCTCGATTGTTTGTTTTATAGCTGATTTATCCTCATGTTTTTTGTTTTATAGTCTGATTCATCCTCACGTTGGTTTGTTTTGTAGCTGATTTATTCACATGTTTGTTTGTTATATAGCTGATTTATTCTCGTGTTTTGTTTGTTTTATACCTGATTTATCCTCATTTCTTTGTTTTATACCTGATTTATCCTTGTTTGTTTGTTTTATAGTCTAATTTATCCTCGTTTGTTTGTTTTATAGCTGATTTATTCTGATGTATGTTTGTTTTGTAGTTTGATTTATCCTCTTGTTTGTTTGTTTTACAGTCTGATTTATCCTCATGTTTGTTTGTATTATAATCTGATTTATCTTCATGTTTGTTTGATTTATAGCCTGATTTATACTCTTGTTTGTTTGTTTTATAGTGATTTATCCTCATGTTTGTTATTTTTACAGTCTGATCTATCCTCATGTTTGTTTGTATTATAGTCTGATTTATCCTCATGTATGTTTGATTTACAGCCTGATTTATCCTCATGTTTGTTCGTTTTATAGTCTGAGTTATCCTCATGTTTGTTTGTTTTTATAGTCTGATTTATCCTCATGTTTGTTTGTTTATAGTCTGATTTATCCTTGTTTGTTTGTTTGTTTAATAAACTGACTTATCCTCGTTTGTTTGTTTTTCAGCTGATTTATCCTAATGTTTGATTGTTTGTTAGTCTGATTTATCCTCTAGTTTGTTTGTTTTACAGTCTGATTTATCCTCATGTTTGTTTGTTTTATAGTCTGATTTATCCTTATGTTTGTTTGTTTAATAGCTGATTTATCCTCATGTTCTTTCGTTTTATAGCTGATTTATCATGTTTGTTTGTTTTATAGCTGATTTATCCTCATGTTGGTTTGTTTTATAGCTGATTTATCCTCATTTTTTTTGTTTTACAGCTGATTTATCCCCATGTTTGTTTGTTTGTTTGTTTTATAGTATGATTTATCCTCATGTTGGTTTGTTTAATAGTCTGATTTATCCTCATGTTGGTTTGTTTTGTATTCTGATTTATCCTCGATTGTTTGTTTTATAGCTGATTTATCCTCATGTTTGTTTGTTTTATAGCTGATTTATTCCCATGTTTTTTTTTGTTTCATACCTGATTTATCATCGTTTGTTTGTTTTATACCTGATTTATTCTTGTTTGTTTTGCTTAATAGTCTAATTTATCCTCGTTTGTTATTTTTATAGCTGAGTTATCCTGATGTATGTTTGTTTTATAGTTTGATTTATCCTCATGTTTGTTTGTATTACAGTCTGATCTATCCTCATGTTTGTTTGTATTATAGTCTGATTTATCCTCATGTTTGTTTGATTTACAGCCTGATTTATCCTCATGTTTGTTCGTTTTATAGTCTGAGTTATCCTCATGTTTGTTTGTTTTATAGTCTGATTTATCCTCATGTTTGTTTGTTTATAGTCTGATTTATCCTTGTTTGTTTGTTTAATAAACTGACTTATCATCGTTTGTTTGTTTTATAGCTGATTTATCCTCATGTTTGATTGTTTGATAGTCTGATTTATCCTCATGTTTGTTTGTTTTACAGTCTGATTTATCCTCATGTTTGTTTGTTTTATAGTCTAATTTATCCTCGTTTGTTTATTTTATAGCTGATTTATCCTCATGTTTGTTTGCTTAATAGCTGATTTATCCTCATGTTGGTTTTTTTTATAGTTATGATTTATCCTCATGTTTGTTTGTTCTATAGCTGATGTATTCTCATGTTGGTTTGTTTTACATTATTATTTACACTCATGTTGGTTTGTTTTACAGTCTGATTTATCCTCATGTTTGTTTGTTTTATAGTCTAATTTATCCTCGTTTGTTTGTTTTATAGCTGATTTATCCTCATGTTTGTTTGCTTAATAGCTGATTTATCCTCATGTTGGTTTCTTTTATAGTTATGATTTATCCTCATGTTTGTTTGTTCTATAGCTGATTTATTCTCATGTTGGTTTGTTTTACAGTCTTATTTACACTCATGTTGGTTTGTTTTACAGTCTGATTTATCCTCATGTTTGTTTGTTTTATAGTCTAATTTATCCTCGTTTGTTTATTTTATAGCTGATTTATCCTCATGTTGGTTTGCTTAATAGCTGATTTATCCTCATGTTGGTTTTTTTTATGGTTATGATTTATCCTCATGTTTGTTTGTTCTATAGCTGATGTATTCTCATGTTGGTTTGTTTTACAGTATTATTTACACTCATGTTGGTTTGTTTTACAGTCTGATTTATCCTCATGTTTGTTTGTTTTATAGTCTAATTTATCCTCGTTTGTTTGTTTTATAGCTGATTTATCCTCATGTTTGTTTGCTTAATAGCTGATTTATCCTCATGTTGGTTTCTTTTATAGTTACGATTTATACTCATGTTTGTTTGTTCTATAGCTGATTTATTCTCATGTTGGTTTGTTTTACAGTCTTATTTACACTCATGTTGGTTTGTTTTACAGTCTGATTTATCCTCATGTTGGTTTGTTTTATAGGCTGATTTTTCCTGATGTTGGTTTGTTTTATAGCTCATTTATCCTCATGTTGGTTTGTTTTATAGCTGATTTATCCTCATGTTGGTTTGTTTTAAAGCTCATTTATCCTCATGTTGGCTTGTTTTATAGATCATTTATCCTCATGTTGGTTTGTTTTATAGCTGACTTATCCTCATGTTTGTTTTGTTTTATAGTCTGATTTATCCTTATGTTTGTTTGTTTAATAGCTGATTTATCCTCATGTTCTTTCGTTTTATAGCTGATTTATCCTCATGTTTGTTTGTTTTATAGCTGATTTATCCTCATGTTGGTTTGTTTTATAGCTGATTTATCCTCATGTTTGTTTGTTTTACAGTCTGATTTATCCTCATGTTTGTTTGTTTTATAGTCTAATTTATCCTCATTTGTTTATTTTATAGCTGATTTATCCTCATGTTTGTTTGCTTAATAGCTGATTTATCCTCATGTTGGTTTTTTTTATAGTTATGATTTATCCTCATGTTTGTTTGTTCTATAGCTGATGTATTCTCATGTTGGTTTGTTTTACAGTATTATTTACACTCATGTTGGTTTGTTTTACAGTCTGATTTATCCTCATGTTTGTTTGTTTTATAGTCTAATTTATCCTCGTTTGTTTGTTTTATAGCTGATTTATCCTCATGTTTGTTTGCTTAATAGCTGATTTATCCTCATGTTGGTTTCTTTTATAGTTATGATTTATCCTCATGTTTGTTTGTTCTATAGCTGATTTATTCTCATGTTGGTTTGTTTTATAGCTGATTTATCCTCATGTTGGTTTGTTTTATAGCTGATTTATCCTCATTTTTTTTGTTTTACAGCTGATTTATCCTCATGTTTGTTTGTTTGTTTGTTTTATAGTATGATTTATCCTCATGTTTGTTTGTTTTACAGTCTGATTTATCCTCATGTTTGTTTGTTTTATAGCTGATTTATTCCCATGTTTTTTTTTGTTTCATACCTGATTTATCATCGTTTGTTTGTTTTATACCTGATTTATTCTTGTTTGTTTTGCTTAATAGTCTAATTTATCCTCGTTTGTTATTTTTATAGCTGAGTTATCCTGATGTATGTTTGTTTTATAGTTTGATTTATCCTCATGTTTGTTTGTATTACAGTCTGATCTACCCTCATGTATGTTTGTATTATAGTCTGATTTATCCTCATGTTTGTTTGATTTACAGCCTGATTTATCCTCATGTTTGTTCGTTTTATAGTCTGAGTTATCCTCATGTTTGTTTGTTTTATAGTCTGATTTATCCTCATGTTTGTTTGTTTATAGTCTGATTTATCCTTGTTTGTTTGTTTAATAAACTGACTTATCATCGTTTGTTTGTTTTATAGCTGATTTATCCTCATGTTTGATTGTTTGATAGTCTGATTTATCCTCATGTTTGTTTGTTTTACAGTCTGATTTATCCTCATGTTTGTTTGTTTTATAGTCTAATTTATCCTCGTTTGTTTATTTTATAGCTGATTTATCCTCATGTTTGTTTGCTTAATAGCTGATTTATCCTCATGTTGGTTTGTTTATAGTTATGATTTATCCTCATGTTTGTTTGTTCTATAGCTGATGTATTCTCATGTTGGTTTGTTTTACAGTATTATTTACACTCATGTTGGTTTGTTTTACAGTCTGATTTATCCTCATGTTTGTTTGTTTTATAGTCTAATTTATCCTCGTTTGTTTGGTTTATAGCTGATTTATCCTCATGTTTGTTTGCTTAATAGCTGATTTATCCTCATGTTGGTTTCTTTTATAGTTATGATTTATCCTCATGTTTGTTTGTTCTATAGCTGATTTATTCTCATGTTGGTTTGTTTTATAGCTGATTTATCCTCATGTTGGTTTGTTTTATAGCTGATTTATCCTCATTTTTTTTGTTTTACAGCTGATTTATCCTCATGTTTGTTTGTTTGTTTGTTTTATAGTATGATTTATCCTCATGTTGGTTTGTTTAATAGTCTGATTTATCCTCATGTTGGTTTGTTTTGTATTCTGATTTATCCTCGATTGTTTGTTTTATAGATCATTTATCCTCATGTTTGTTTGTTTTATAGCTGATTTATTCCCATTTTTTTTTTTGTTTCATACCTGATTTATCATCGTTTGTTTGTTTTATACCTGATTTATTCTTGTTTGTTTTGCTTAATAGTCTAATTTATCCTCGTTTGTTATTTTTATAGCTGAGTTATCCTGATGTATGTTTGTTTTATAGTTTGATTTATCCTCATTTTTGTTTGTATTGCAGTCTGATCTATCCTCATGTTTGTTTGTATTATAGTCTGATTTATCCTCCAGTTTGTTTGTTTTACAGTCTGATTTATCCTCATGTTTGTTTGCTTAATAGCTGATTTATCCTCATGTTGGTTTCTTTTATAGTTATGATTTATCCTCATGTTTGTTTGTTCTATAGCTGATGTATTTTCATGTTGGTTTGTTTTACAGACTTATTTACACTCATGTTGGTTTGTTTTACAGTCTGATTCATCCTCATGTTGGTTTGTTTTATAGGCTGATTTTTCCTGTTGTTGGTTTGTTTTATAGCTCATTTATCCTCATGTTGGTTTGTTTTATAGCTGATATATCCTCTAGTTTGTTTGTTTTACAGTCTGATTTATCCTCATGTTTGTTTGTTTTATAGCTGATTTATTCCCATGTTTTTTTTGTTTCATACCTGATTTATCATCGTTTGTTTGTTTTATACCTGATTTATTCTTGTTTATTTTGCTTTATAGTCTAATTTATCCTCATTTGTTATTTTTATAGCTGAGTTATCCTGATGTATGTTTGTTTTATAGTTTGATTTATCCTCATGTTTGTTTGTATTACATTCTGATCTATCCTCATGTTTGTTTGTATTATAGTCTGATTTATCCTCATGTTTGTTTGATTTACAGCCTGATTTATCCTCATGTTTGTTCGTTTTATATCTGACTTATCCTCATGTTTGTTTGTTTTATAGCTGATTTATCCTCATGTTGGTTTGTTTTATAGCTGATTTATCCTCATTTTTGTTTGTTTTACAGCTGATTTATCCTCATGTTTGTTTGTTTGTTTGTTTTATAGTCTGATTTATCCTTATGTTTGTTTTGTATTCTGATTTATCCTCGATTGTTTGTTTTATAGCTGATTTATCCTCATGTTTTTTGTTTTATAGTCTGATTCATCCTCACGTTGGTTTGTTTTGTAGCTGATTTATTCACATGTTTGTTTGTTATATAGCTGATTTATTCTCGTGTTTTGTTTGTTTTATACCTGATTTATCCTCATTTCTTTGTTTTATACCTGATTTATCCTTGTTTGTTTGTTTTATAGTCTAATTTATCCTCGTTTGTTTGTTTTTCAGCTGATTTATCCTAATGTTTGATTGTTTGTTAGTCTGATTTATCCTCTAGTTTGTTTGTTTTACAGTCTGATTTATCCTCATGTTTGTTTGTTTTATAGTCTGATTTATCCTTATGTTTGTTTGTTTAATAGCTGATTTATCCTCATGTTCTTTCGTTTTATAGCTGATTTATCATGTTTGTTTGTTTTATAGCTGATTTATCCTCATGTTGGTTTGTTTTATAGCTGATTTATCCTCATTTTTTTTGTTTTACAGCTGATTTATCCCCATGTTTGTTTGTTTGTTTGTTTTATAGTATGATTTATCCTCATGTTGGTTTGTTTAATAGTCTGATTTATCCTCATGTTGGTTTGTTTTGTATTCTGATTTATCCTCGATTGTTTGTTTTATAGCTGATTTATCCTCATGTTTGTTTGTTTTATAGCTGATTTATTCCCATGTTTTTTTTTTGTTTCATACCTGATTTATCATCGTTTGTTTGTTTTATACCTGATTTATTCTTGTTTGTTTTGCTTAATAGTCTAATTTATCCTCGTTTGTTATTTTTATAGCTGAGTTATCCTGATGTATGTTTGTTTTATAGTTTGATTTATCCTCATGTTTGTTTGTATTACAGTCTGATCTATCCTCATGTTTGTTTGTATTATAGTCTGATTTATCCTCATGTTTGTTTGATTTACAGCCTGATTTATCCTCATGTTTGTTCGTTTTATAGTCTGAGTTATCCTCATGTTTGTTTGTTTTATAGTCTGATTTATCCTCATGTTTGTTTGTTTATAGTCTGATTTATCCTTGTTTGTTTGTTTAATAAACTGACTTATCATCGTTTGTTTGTTTTATAGCTGATTTATCCTCATGTTTGATTGTTTGATAGTCTGATTTATCCTCATGTTTGTTTGTTTTACAGTCTGATTTATCCTCATGTTTGTTTGTTTTATAGTCTAATTTATCCTCGTTTGTTTGTTTTACAGCTGATTTATCCTCATGTTTGTTTGCTTAATAGCTGATTTATCCTCATGTTGGTTTTTTTTATAGTTATGATTTATCCTCATGTTTGTTTGTTCTATAGCTGATGTATTCTCATGTTGGTTTGTTTTACAGTATTATTTACACTCATGTTGGTTTGTTTTACAGTCTGATTTATCCTCATGTTTGTTTGTTTTATAGTCTAATTTATCCTCGTTTGTTTGTTTTATAGCTGATTTATCCTCATGTTTGTTTGCTTAATAGCTGATTTATCCTCATGTTGGTTTCTTTTATAGTTATGATTTATCCTCATGTTTGTTTGTTCTATAGCTGATTTATTCTCATGTTGGTTTGTTTTACAGTCTTATTTACACTCATGTTGGTTTGTTTTACAGTCTGATTTATCCTCATGTTGGTTTGTTTTATAGGCTGATTTTTCCTGATGTTGGTTTGTTTTATAGCTCATTTATCCTCATGTTGGTTTGTTTTATAGCTGATTTATCCTCATGTTGGTTTGTTTTAAAGCTCATTTATCCTCATGTTGGTTTGTTTTATAGATCATTTATCCTCATGTTGGTTTGTTTTATAGCTGACTTATCCTCATGTTTGTTTTGTTTTATAGTCTGATTTATCCTTATGTTTGTTTGTTTAATAGCTGATTTATCCTCATGTTCTTTCGTTTTATAGCTGATTTATCCTCATGTTTGTTTGTTTTATAGCTGATTTATCCTCATGTTGTTTTGTTTTATAGCTGATTTATCCTTATGTTTGTTTGTTTTATAGCTGATTTATCCTCATGTTTGTTTGTTTGTTTGTTTTATAGTATGATTTATCCTCATGTTGGTTTGTTTAATAGTCTGATTTATCCTCATGTTGGTTTGTTTTGTATTCTGATTTATCCTCGATTGTTTGTTTTATAGCTGATTTATCCTCATGTTTGTTTGTTTTATAGCTGATTTATTCCCATGTTTTTTTTTGTTTCATACCTGATTTATCATCGTTTGTTTGTTTTATACCTGATTTATTCTTGTTTGTTTTGCTTAATAGTCTAATTTATCCTCGTTTGTTATTTTTATAGCTGAGTTATCCTGATGTATGTTTGTTTTATAGTTTGATTTATCCTCATGTTTGTTTGTATTACAGTCTGATCTATCCTCATGTTTGTTTGTATTATAGTCTGATTTATCCTCATGTTTGTTTGATTTACAGCCTGATTTATCCTCATGTTTGTTCGTTTTATAGTCTGAGTTATCCTCATGTTTGTTTGTTTTATAGTCTGATTTATCCTCATGTTTGTTTGTTTATAGTCTGATTTATCCTTGTTTGTTTGTTTAATAAACTGACTTATCATCGTTTGTTTGTTTTATAGCTGATTTATCCTCATGTTTGATTGTTTGATAGTCTGATTTATCCTCATGTTTGTTTGTTTTACAGTCTGATTTATCCTCATGTTTGTTTGTTTTATAGTCTAATTTATCCTCGTTTGTTTATTTTATAGCTGATTTATCCTCATGTTTGTTTGCTTAATAGCTGATTTATCCTCATGTTGGTTTTTTTTATAGTTATGATTTATCCTCATGTTTGTTTGTTCTATAGCTGATGTATTCTCATGTTGGTTTGTTTTACAGTCTTATTTACACTCATGTTGGTTTGTTTTACAGTCTGATTTATCCTCATGTTTGTTTGTTTTATAGTCTAATTTATCCTCGTTTGTTTGTTTTATAGCTGATTTATCCTCATGTTTGTTTGCTTAATAGCTGATTTATCCTCATGTTGGTTTCTTTTATAGTTATGATTTATCCTCATGTTTGTTTGTTCTATAGCTGATTTATTCTCATGTTGGTTTGTTTTACAGTCTTATTTACACTCATGTTGGTTTGTTTTACAGTCTGATTTATCCTCATGTTGGTTTGTTTTATAGGCTGATTTTTCCTGATGTTGGTTTGTTTTACAGTCTGATTTATCCTCATGTTTGTTTGATTTATAGTCTAATTTATCCTCGTTTGTTTGTTTTATAGCTGATTTATCCTCATGTTTGTTTGCTTAATAGCTGATTTATCCTCATGTTGGTTTGTTTTATAGTTATGATTTATCTTCATGTTTGTTTGTTCTATAGCTGATGTATTCTCATGTTGGTTTGTTTTACAGTCTTATTTACACTCATGTTGGTTTGTTTTACAGTCTGATTTATCCTCATGTTTGTTTGTTTTATAGTCTAATTTATCCTCGTTTGTTTGTTTTACAGCTGATTTATCCTCATGTTTGTTTGCTTAATAGCTGATTTATCCTCATGTTGGTTTGTTTTATAGTTATGATTTATCCTCATGTTTGTTTGTTCTATAGCTGATTTATTCTCATGTTGGTTTGTTTTAAAGTCTTATTTACACTCATGTTGGTTTGTTTTACAGTCTGATTTATCCTCATGTTGGTTTGTTTTATAGGCTGATTTTTCCTGATGTTGGTTTGTTTTATAGCTCATTTATCCTCATGTTGGTTTGTTTTATAGCTGATTTATCCTCCAGTTTGTTTGTTTTACAGTCTGATTTATCCTCATGTTTGTTTGTTATATAGCTGATTTATCCTCATGTTGGTTTGTTTTATAGCTGATTTATCCTCATGTTTGTTTGTTTTACAGTCTGATTTATCCTCATGTTTGTTTGTTTTATAGTCTAATTCATCCTCACGTTGGTTTGTTTTGTAGCTGATTTATTCACATGTTTGTTTGTTATATAGCTAATTTATTCTCGTGTTTTGTTTGTTTTATACCTGATTTATCCTCATTTCTTTGTTTTATACCTGATTTATCCTTGTTTGTTTGTTTTATAGTCTAATTTATCCTCGTTTGTTTGTTTTATAGCTGATTTATTCTGATGTATGTTTGTTTTATAGTTTGATTTATCCTCATGTTTGTTTGTTTTACAGTCTGATTTATCCTCATGTTTGTTTGTATTATAATCTGATTTATCCTCATGTATGTTTGATTTACAGCCTGATTTATACTCTTGTTTGTTTGTTTTATAGTGATTTATCCTCATGTTTGTTATTTTTACAGTCTGATCTATCCTCATGTTTGTTTGTATTATAGTCTGATTTATCCTCATGTATGTTTGATTTACAGTCTGAGTTATCCTCATGTTTGTTTGTTTTTATAGTCTGATTTATCCTCATGTTTGTTTGTTTATAGTCTGATTTATCCTTGTTTGTTTGTTTGTTTAATAAACTGACTTATCCTCGTTTGTTTGTTTTTCAGCTGATTTATCCTAATGTTTGATTGTTTGTTAGTCTGATTTATCCTCTAGTTTGTTTGTTTTACAGTCTGATTTATCCTCATGTTTGTTTGTTTTATAGTCTGATTTATCCTTATGTTTGTTTGTTTAATAGCTGATTTATCCTCATGTTCTTTCGTTTTATAGCTGATTTATCATGTTTGTTTGTTTTATAGCTGATTTATCCTCATGTTGGTTTGTTTTATAGCTGATTTATCCTCATTTTTTTTGTTTTACAGCTGATTTATCCTCATGTTTGTTTGTTTGTTTGTTTTATAGTATGATTTATCCTCATGTTGGTTTGTTTAATAGTCTGATTTATCCTCATGTTGGTTTGTTTTGTATTCTGATTTATCCTCGATTGTTTGTTTTATAGCTGATTTATCCTCATGTTTGTTTGTTTTATAACTGATTTATTCCCATGTTTTTTTTTGTTTCATACCTGATTTATCATCGTTTGTTTGTTTTATACCTGATTTATTCTTGTTTGTTTTGCTTAATAGTCTAATTTATCCTCGTTTGTTATTTTTATAGCTGAGTTATCCTGATGTATGTTTGTTTTATAGTTTGATTTATCCTCATGTTTGTTTGTATTACAGTCTGATCTATCCTCATGTTTGTTTGTATTATAGTCTGATTTATCCTCATGTTTGTTTGATTTACAGCCTGATTTATCCTCATGTTTGTTCGTTTTATAGTCTGAGTTATCCTCATGTTTGTTTGTTTTATAGTCTGATTTATCCTCATGTTTGTTTGTTTATAGTCTGATTTATCCTTGTTTGTTTGTTTTATAGCTGATTTATCCTCATGTTTGTTTGCTTAATAGCTGATTTATCCTCATGTTGGTTTGTTTTATAGTTATGATTTATCTTCATGTTTGTTTGTTCTATAGCTGATGTATTCTCATGTTGGTTTGTTTTACAGTCTTATTTACACTCATGTTGGTTTGTTTTACAGTCTGATTTATCCTCATGTTTGTTTGTTTTATAGTTTAATTTATCCTCGTTTGTTTGTTTTACAGCTGATTTATCCTCATGTTTGTTTGCTTAATAGCTGATTTATCCTCATGTTGGTTTGTTTTATAGTTATGATTTATCCTCATGTTTGTTTGTTCTATAGCTGATTTATTCTCATGTTGGTTTGTTTTAAAGTCTTATTTACACTCATGTTGGTTTGTTTTACAGTCTGATTTATCCTCATGTTGGTTTGTTTTATAGGCTGATTTTTCCTGATGTTGGTTTGTTTTATAGCTCATTTATCCTCATGTTGGTTTGTTTTGTATTCTGATTTATCCTCGATTGTTTGTTTTATAGCTGATTTATCCTCATGTTTGTTTGTTTTATAGCTGATTTATTCCCTTTTTTTTTGTTTCATACTTGATTTATCATCGTTTGTTTGTTTTATACCTGATTTATTCTTGTTTGTTTTGCTTAATAGTCTAATTTATCCTCGTTTGTTATTTTTATAGCTGAGTTATCCTGATGTATGTTTGTTTTATAGTTTGATTTATCCTCATGTTTGTTTGTATTACAGTCTGATCTATCCTCATGTTTGTTTGTATTATAGTCTGATTTATCCTCATGTTTGTTTGATTTACAGCCTGATTTATCCTCATGTTTGTTCGTTTTATAGTCTGAGTTATCCTCATGTTTGTTTGTTTTATAGTCTGATTTATCCTCATGTTTGTTTGTTTATAGTCTGATTTATCCTCATGTTTGTTTGTTTTATAGTCTAATTTATCCTCGTTTGTTTATTTTATAGCTGATTTATCCTCATGTTTGTTTGCTTAATAGCTGATTTATCCTCATGTTGGTTTTTTTTATAGTTATGATTTATCCTCATGTTTGTTTGTTCTATAGCTGATGTATTCTCATGTTGGTTTGTTTTACAGTATTATTTACACTCATGTTGGTTTGTTTTACAGTCTGATTTATCCTCATGTTTGTTTGTTTTATAGTCTAATTTATCCTCGTTTGTTTGTTTTATAGCTGATTTATCCTCATGTTAGTTTGCTTAATAGCTGATTTATCCTCATGTTGGTTTCTTTTATAGTTATGATTTATCCTCATGTTTGTTTGTTCTATAGCTGATTTATTCTCATGTTGGTTTGTTTTACAGTCTTATTTACACTCATGTTGGTTTGTTTTACAGTCTGATTTATCCTCATGTTGGTTTGTTTTATAGGCTGATTTTTCCTGATGTTGGTTTGTTTTATAGCTCATTTATCCTCATGTTGGTTTGTTTTATAGCTGATTTATCCTCATGTTGGTTTGTTTTAAAGCTCATTTATCCTCATGTTGGTTTGTTTTATAGATCATTTATCCTCATGTTGGTTTGTTTTATAGCTGACTTATCCTCATGTTTGTTTTGTTTTATAGTCTGATTTATCCTTATGTTTGTTTGTTTAATAGCTGATTTATCCTCATGTTCTTTCGTTTTATAGCTGATTTATCCTCATGTTTGTTTGTTTTATAGCTGATTTATCCTCATGTTGGTTTGTTTTATAGCTGATTTATCCTTATGTTTGTTTGTTTTATAGCTGATTTATCCTCATGTTTGTTTGTTTGTTTGTTTTATAGTATGATTTATCCTCATGTTGGTTTGTTTAATAGTCTGATTTATCCTCATGTTGGTTTGTTTTGTATTCTGATTTATCCTCGATTGTTTGTTTTATAACTGATTTATCCTCATGTTTGTTTGTTTTATAGCTGATTTATTCCCATGTTTTTTTTGTTTCATACCTGATTTATCATCGTTTGTTTGTTTTATACCTGATTTATTCTTGTTTGTTTTGCTTAATAGTCTAATTTATCCTCGTTTGTTATTTTTATAGCTGAGTTATCCTGATGTATGTTTGTTTTATAGTTTGATTTATCCTCATGTTTGTTTGTATTACAGTCTGATCTATCCTCATGTTTGTTTGTATTACAGTCTGATTTATCCTCATGTTTGCTGGATTTACAGCCTGATTTATCCTCATGTTTGTTCGTTTTATAGTCTGAGTTATCCTCATGTTTGTTTGTTTTATAGTCTGATTTATCCTCATGTTTGTTTGTTTATAGTCTGATTTATCCTTGTTTGTTTGTTTAATAAACTGACTTATCATCGTTTGTTTGTTTTATAGCTGATTTATCCTAATGTTTGATTGTTTGATAGTCTGATTTATCCTGTAGTTTGTTTGTTTTACAGTCTGATTTATCCTCATGTTTGTTTGATTTATAGTCTAATTTATCCTCGTTTGTTTGTTTTATAGCTGATTTATCCTCATGTTTGTTTGCTTAATAGCTGATTTATCCTCATGTTGGTTTGTTTTATAGTTATGATTTATCTTCATGTTTGTTTGTTCTATAGCTGATGTATTCTCATGTTGGTTTGTTTTACAGTCTTATTTACACTCATGTTGGTTTGTTTTACAGTCTGATTTATCCTCATGTTTGTTTGTTTTATAGTCTAATTTATCCTCGTTTGTTTGTTTTACAGCTGATTTATCCTCATGTTTGTTTGCTTAATAGCTGATTTATCCTCATGTTGGTTTGTTTTATAGTTATGATTTATCCTCATGTTTGTTTGTTCTATAGCTGATTTATTCTCATGTTGGTTTGTTTTAAAGTCTTATTTACACTCATGTTGGTTTGTTTTACAGTCTGATTTATCCTCATGTTGGTTTGTTTTATAGGCTGATTTTTCCTGATGTTGGTTTGTTTTATAGCTCATTTATCCTCATGTTGGTTTGTTTTGTATTCTGATTTATCCTCGATTGTTTGTTTTATAGCTGATTTATCCTCATGTTTGTTTGTTTTATAGCTGATTTATTCCCTTTTTTTTTTGTTTCATACTTGATTTATCATCGTTTGTTTGTTTTATACCTGATTTATTCTTGTTTGTTTTGCTTAATAGTCTAATTTATCCTCGTTTGTTATTTTTATAGCTGAGTTATCCTGATGTATGTTTGTTTTATAGTTTGATTTATCCTCATGTTTGTTTGTATTACAGTCTGATCTATCCTCATGTTTGTTTGTATTATAGTCTGATTTATCCTCATGTTTGTTTGATTTACAGCCTGATTTATCCTCATGTTTGTTCGTTTTATAGTCTGAGTTATCCTCATGTTTGTTTGTTTTATAGTCTGATTTATCCTCATGTTTGTTTGTTTATAGTCTGATTTATCCTCATGTTTGTTTGTTTTATAGTCTAATTTATCCTCGTTTGTTTATTTTATAGCTGATTTATCCTCATGTTTGTTTGCTTAATAGCTGATTTATCCTCATGTTGGTTTTTTTTATAGTTATGATTTATCCTCATGTTTGTTTGTTCTATAGCTGATGTATTCTCATGTTGGTTTGTTTTACAGTATTATTTACACTCATGTTGGTTTGTTTTACAGTCTGATTTATCCTCATGTTTGTTTGTTTTATAGTCTAATTTATCCTCGTTTGTTTGTTTTATAGCTGATTTATCCTCATGTTTGTTTGCTTAATAGCTGATTTATCCTCATGTTGGTTTCTTTTATAGTTATGATTTATCCTCATGTTTGTTTGTTCTATAGCTGATTTATTCTCATGTTGGTTTGTTTTACAGTCTTATTTACACTCATGTTGGTTTGTTTTACAGTCTGATTTATCCTCATGTTGGTTTGTTTTATAGGCTGATTTTTCCTGATGTTGGTTTGTTTTATAGCTCATTTATCCTCATGTTGGTTTGTTTTATAGCTGATTTATCCTCATGTTGGTTTGTTTTAAAGCTCATTTATCCTCATGTTGGTTTGTTTTATAGATCATTTATCCTCATGTTGGTTTGTTTTATAGCTGACTTATCCTCATGTTTGTTTTGTTTTATAGTCTGATTTATCCTTATGTTTGTTTGTTTAATAGCTGATTTATCCTCATGTTCTTTCGTTTTATAGCTGATTTATCCTCATGTTTGTTTGTTTTATAGCTGATTTATCCTCATGTTGGTTTGTTTTATAGCTGATTTATCCTTATGTTTGTTTGTTTTATAGCTGATTTATCCTCATGTTTGTTTGTTTGTTTGTTTTATAGTATGATTTATCCTCATGTTGGTTTGTTTAATAGTCTGATTTATCCTCATGTTGGTTTGTTTTGTATTCTGATTTATCCTCGATTGTTTGTTTTATAACTGATTTATCCTCATGTTTGTTTGTTTTATAGCTGATTTATTCCCATGTTTTTTTTGTTTCATACCTGATTTATCATCGTTTGTTTGTTTTATACCTGATTTATTCTTGTTTGTTTTGCTTAATAGTCTAATTTATCCTCGTTTGTTATTTTTATAGCTGAGTTATCCTGATGTATGTTTGTTTTATAGTTTGATTTATCCTCATGTTTGTTTGTATTACAGTCTGATCTATCCTCATGTTTGTTTGTATTACAGTCTGATTTATCCTCATGTTTGCTGGATTTACAGCCTGATTTATCCTCATGTTTGTTCGTTTTATAGTCTGAGTTATCCTCATGTTTGTTTGTTTTATAGTCTGATTTATCCTCATGTTTGTTTGTTTATAGTCTGATTTATCCTTGTTTGTTTGTTTAATAAACTGACTTATCATCGTTTGTTTGTTTTATAGCTGATTTATCCTAATGTTTGATTGTTTGATAGTCTGATTTATCCTGTAGTTTGTTTGTTTTACAGTCTGATTTATCCTCATGTTTGTTTGATTTATAGTCTAATTTATCCTCGTTTGTTTGTTTTATAGCTGATTTATCCTCATGTTTGTTTGCTTAATAGCTGATTTATCCTCATGTTGGTTTGTTTTATAGTTATGATTTATCTTCATGTTTGTTTGTTCTATAGCTGATGTATTCTCATGTTGGTTTGTTTTACAGTCTTATTTACACTCATGTTGGTTTGTTTTACAGTCTGATTTATCCTCATGTTTGTTTGTTTTATAGTCTAATTTATCCTCGTTTGTTTGTTTTACAGCTGATTTATCCTCATGTTAGTTTGCTTAATAGCTGATTTATCCTCATGTTGGTTTGTTTTATAGTTATGATTTATCCTCATGTTTGTTTGTTCTATAGCTGATTTATTCTCATGTTGGTTTGTTTTAAAGTCTTATTTACACTCATGTTGGTTTGTTTTACAGTCTGATTTATCCTCATGTTGGTTTGTTTTATAGGCTGATTTTTCCTGATGTTGGTTTGTTTTATAGCTCATTTATCCTCATGTTGGTTTGTTTTATAGCTGATTTATCCTCCAGTTTGTTTGTTTTACAGTCTGATTTATCCTCATGTTTGTTTGTTCTATAGCTGATTTATCCTCATGTTGGTTTGTTTTATAGCTGATTTATCCTCATGTTTGTTTGTTTTACAGTCTGATTTATCCTCATGTTTGTTTGTTTTATAGTCTAATTCATCCTCACGTTGGTTTGTTTTGTAGCTGATTTATTCACATGTTTGTTTGTTATATAGCTGATTTATTCTCGTGTTTTGTTTGTTTTATACCTGATTTATCCTCATTTCTTTGTTTTATACCTGATTTATCCTTGTTTGTTTGTTTTATAGTCTAATTTATCCTCGTTTGTTTGTTTTATAGCTGATTTATTCTGATGTATGTTTGTTTTATAGTTTGATTTATCCTCATGTTTGTTTGTTTTACAGTCTGATTTATCCTCATGTTTGTTTGTATTATAATCTGATTTATCCTCATGTATGTTTGATTTACAGCCTGATTTATACACTTGTTTGTTTGTTTTATAGTGATTTATCCTCATGTTTGTTATTTTTACAGTCTGATCTATCCTCATGTTTGTTTGTATTATAGTCTGATTTATCCTCATGTATGTTTGATTTACAGTCTGAGTTATCCTCATGTTTGTTTGTTTTTATAGTCTGATTTATCCCCATGTTTGTTTGTTTATAGTCTGATTTATCCTTGTTTGTTTGTTTGTTTAATAAACTGACTTATCCTCGTTTGTTTGTTTTTCAGCTGATTTATCCTAATGTTTGATTGTTTGTTAGTCTGATTTATCCTCTAGTTTGTTTGTTTTACAGTCTGATTTATCCTCATGTTTGTTTGTTTTATAGTCTGATTTATCCTTATGTTTGTTTGTTTAATAGCTGATTTATCCTCATGTTCTTTCATTTTATAGCTGATTTATCATGTTTGTTTGTTTTATAGCTGATTTATCCTCATGTTGGTTTGTTTTATAGCTGATTTATCCTCATTTTTTTTGTTTTACAGCTGATTTATCCTCATGTTTGTTTGTTTGTTTGTTTTATAGTATGATTTATCCTCATGTTGGTTTGTTTAATAGTCTGATTTATCCTCATGTTGGTTTGTTTTGTATTCTGATTTATCCTCGATTGTTTGTTTTATAGCTGATTTATCCTCATGTTTGTTTGTTTTATAGCTGATTTATTCCCATGTTTTTTTTTGTTTCATACCTGATTTATCATCGTTTGTTTGTTTTATACCTGATTTATTCTTGTTTGTTTTGCTTAATAGTCTAATTTATCCTCGTTTGTTATTTTTATAGCTGAGTTATCCTGATGTATGTTTGTTTTATAGTTTGATTTATCCTCATGTTTGTTTGTATTACAGTCTGATCTATCCTCATGTTTGTTTGTATTATAGTCTGATTTATCCTCATGTTTGTTTGATTTACAGCCTGATTTATCCTCATGTTTGTTCGTTTTATAGTCTGAGTTATCCTCATATTTGTTTGTTTTATAGTCTGATTTATCCTCATGTTTGTTTGTTTATAGTCTGATTTATCCTTGTTTGTTTGTTTAATAAACTGACTTATCATCGTTTGTTTGTTTTATAGCTGATTTATCCTCATGTTTGATTGTTTGATAGTCTGATTTATCCTCATGTTTGTTTGTTTTACAGTCTGATTTATCCTCATGTTTGTTTGTTTTATAGTCTAATTTATCCTAGTTTGTTTATTTTATAGCTGATTTATCCTCATGTTTGTTTGCTTAATAGCTGATTTATCCTCATGTTGGTTTTTTTTATAGTTATGATTTATCCTCATGTTTGTTTGTTCTATAGCTGATGTATTCTCATGTTGGTTTGTTTTACAGTATTATTTACACTCATGTTGGTTTGTTTTACAGTCTGATTTATCCTCATGTTTGTTTGTTTTATAGTCTAATTTATCCTCGTTTGTTTGTTTTATAGCTGATTTATCCTCATGTTTGTTTGCTTAATAGCTGATTTATCCTCATGTTGGTTTCTTTTATAGTTATGATTTATCCTCATGTTTGTTTGTTCTATAGCTGATTTATTCTCATGTTGGTTTGTTTTACAGTCTTATTTACACTCATGTTGGTTTGTTTTACAGTCTGATTTATCCTCTTGTTGGTTTGTTTTATAGGCTGATTTTTCCTGATGTTGGTTTGTTTTATAGCTCATTTATCCTCATGTTTGTTTTGTTTTATAGTCTGATTTATCCTTATGTTTGTTTGTTTAATAGCTGATTTATCCTCATGTTCTTTCGTTTTATAGCTGATTTATCCTCATGTTTGTTTGTTTTATAGCTGATTTATCCTCATGTTGGTTTGTTTTATAGCTGATTTATCCTCATGTTGGTTTGTTTTGTATTCTGATTTATCCTCGATTGTTTGTTTTATAACTGATTTATCCTCATGTTTGTTTGTTTTATAGCTGATTTATTCCAATGTTTTTTTTGTTTCATACCTGATTTATCATCGTTTGTTTGTTTTATACCTGATTTATTCTTGTTTGTTTTGCTTAATAGTCTAATTTATCCTCGTTTGTTATTTTTATAGCTGAGTTATCCTGATGTATGTTTGTTTTATAGTTTGATTTATCCTCATGTTTGTTTGTATTACAGTCTGATCTATCCTCATGTTTGTTTGTATTACAGTCTGATTTATCCTCATGTTTGCTGGATTTACAGCCTGATTTATCCTCATGTTTGTTCGTTTTATAGTCTGAGTTATCCTCATGTTTGTTTGTTTTATAGTCTGATTTATCCTCATGTTTGTTTGTTTATAGTCTGATTTATCCTTGTTTGTTTGTTTAATAAACTGACTTATCATCGTTTGTTTGTTTTATAGCTGATTTATCCTAATGTTTGATTGTTTGATAGTCTGATTTATCCTGTAGTTTGTTTGTTTTACAGTCTGATTTATCCTCATGTTTGTTTGATTTATAGTCTAATTTATCCTCGTTTGTTTGTTTTATAGCTGATTTATCCTCATGTTTGTTTGCTTAATAGCTGATTTATCCTCATGTTGGTTTGTTTTATAGTTATGATTTATCTTCATGTTTGTTTGTTCTATAGCTGATGTATTCTCATGTTGGTTTGTTTTACAGTCTTATTTACACTCATGTTGGTTTGTTTTACAGTCTGATTTATCCTCATGTTTGTTTGTTTTATAGTCTAATTTATCCTCGTTTGTTTGTTTTACAGCTGATTTATCCTCATGTTTGTTTGCTTAATAGCTGATTTATCCTCATGTTGGTTTGTTTTATAGTTATGATTTATCCTCATGTTTGTTTGTTCTATAGCTGATTTATTCTCATGTTGGTTTGTTTTAAAGTCTTATTTACACTCATGTTGGTTTGTTTTACAGTCTGATTTATCCTCATGTTGGTTTGTTTTATAGGCTGATTTTTCCTGATGTTGGTTTGTTTTATAGCTCATTTATCCTCATGTTGGTTTGTTTTGTATTCTGATTTATCCTCGATTGTTTGTTTTATAGCTGATTTATCCTCATGTTGGTTTGTTTTATAGCTGATTTATCCTCATGTTGGTTTTTTTTATAGTTATGATTTATCCTCATGTTTGTTTGTTCTATAGCTGATGTATTCTCATGTTGGTTTGTTTTACAGTATTATTTACACTCATGTTGGTTTGTTTTACAGTCTGATTTATCCTCATGTTTGTTTGTTTTATAGTCTGATTTATCCTCGTTTGTTTGTTTTATAGCTGATTTATCCTCATGTTTGTTTGCTTAATAGCTGATTTATCCTCATGTTGGTTTCTTTTATAGTTATGATTTATCCTCATGTTTGTTTGTTCTATAGCTGATTTATTCTCATGTTGGTTTGTTTTACAGTCTTATTTACACTCATGTTGGTTTGTTTTACAGTCTGATTTATCCTCATGTTGGTTTGTTTTATAGGCTGATTTTTCCTGATGTTGGTTTGTTTTATAGCTCATTTATCCTCATGTTTGTTTGTTTTATAGCTGATTTATCCTCATGTTGGTTTGTTTTAAAGCTCATTTATCCTCATGTTGGTTTGTTTTATAGATCATTTATCCTCATGTTGGTTTGTTTTATAGCTGACTTATCCTCATGTTTGTTTTGTTTTATAGTCTGATTTATCCTTATGTTTGTTTGTTTAATAGCTGATTTATCCTCATGTTCTTTCGTTTTATAGCTGATTTATCCTCATGTTTGTTTGTTTTATAGCTGATTTATCCTCATGTTGGTTTGTTTTATAGCTGATTTATCCTTATGTTTGTTTGTTTTATAGCTGATTTATCCTCATGTTTGTTTGTTTGTTTGTTTTATAGTATGATTTATCCTCATGTTGGTTTGTTTAATAGTCTGATTTATCCTCATGTTGGTTTGTTTTGTATTCTGATTTATCCTCGATTGTTTGTTTTATAACTGATTTATCCTCATGTTTGTTTGTTTTATAGCTGATTTATTCCCATGTTTTTTTTGTTTCATACCTGATTTATCATCGTTTGTTTGTTTTATACCTGATTTATTCTTGTTTGTTTTGCTTAATAGTCTAATTTATCCTCGTTTGTTATTTTTATAGCTGAGTTATCCTGATGTATGTTTGTTTTATAGTTTGATTTATCCTCATGTTTGTTTGTATTACAGTCTGATCTATCCTCATGTTTGTTTGTATTACAGTCTGATTTATCCTCATGTTTGCTGGATTTACAGCCTGATTTATCCTCATGTTTGTTCGTTTTATAGTCTGAGTTATCCTCATGTTTGTTTGTTTTATAGTCTGATTTATCCTCATGTTTGTTTGTTTATAGTCTGATTTATCCTTGTTTGTTTGTTTAATAAACTGACTTATCATCGTTTGTTTGTTTTATAGCTGATTTATCCTAATGTTTGATTGTTTGATAGTCTGATTTATCCTGTAGTTTGTTTGTTTTACAGTCTGATTTATCCTCATGTTTGTTTGTTCTATAGCTGATGTATTCTCATGTTGGTTTGTTTTACAGTATTATTTACACTCATGTTGGTTTGTTTTACAGTCTGATTTATCCTCATGTTTGTTTGTTTTATAGTCTAATTTATCCTCGTTTGTTTGTTTTATAGCTGATTTATCCTCATGTTTGTTTGCTTAATAGCTGATTTATCCTCATGTTGGTTTCTTTTATAGTTATGATTTATCCTCATGTTTGTTTGTTCTATAGCTGATTTATTCTCATGTTGGTTTGTTTTACAGTCTTATTTACACTCATGTTGGTTTGTTTTACAGTCTGATTTATCCTCTTGTTGGTTTGTTTTATAGGCTGATTTTTCCTGATGTTGGTTTGTTTTATAGCTCATTTATCCTCATGTTTGTTTTGTTTTATAGTCTGATTTATCCTTATGTTTGTTTGTTTAATAGCTGATTTATCCTCATGTTCTTTCGTTTTATAGCTGATTTATCCTCATGTTTGTTTGTTTTATAGCTGATTTATCCTCATGTTGGTTTGTTTTATAGCTGATTTATCCTCATGTTGGTTTGTTTTGTATTCTGATTTATCCTCGATTGTTTGTTTTATAACTGAGTTATCCTCATGTTTGTTTGTTTTATAGCTGATTTATTCCAATGTTTTTTTTGTTTCATACCTGATTTATCATCGTTTGTTTGTTTTATACCTGATTTATTCTTGTTTGTTTTGCTTAATAGTCTAATTTATCCTCGTTTGTTATTTTTATAGCTGAGTTATCCTGATGTATGTTTGTTTTATAGTTTGATTTATCCTCATGTTTGTTTGTATTACAGTCTGATCTATCCTCATGTTTGTTTGTATTACAGTCTGATTTATCCTCATGTTTGCTGGATTTACAGCCTGATTTATCCTCATGTTTGTTCGTTTTATAGTCTGAGTTATCCTCATGTTTGTTTGTTTTATAGTCTGATTTATCCTCATGTTTGTTTGTTTATAGTCTGATTTATCCTTGTTTGTTTGTTTAATAAACTGACTTATCATCGTTTGTTTGTTTTATAGCTGATTTATCCTAATGTTTGATTGTTTGATAGTCTGATTTATCCTGTAGTTTGTTTGTTTTACAGTCTGATTTATCCTCATGTTTGTTTGATTTATAGTCTAATTTATCCTCGTTTGTTTGTTTTATAGCTGATTTATCCTCATGTTTGTTTGCTTAATAGCTGATTTATCCTCATGTTGGTTTGTTTTATAGTTATGATTTATCTTCATGTTTGTTTGTTCTATAGCTGATGTATTCTCATGTTGGTTTGTTTTACAGTCTTATTTACACTCATGTTGGTTTGTTTTACAGTCTGATTTATCCTCATGTTTGTTTGTTTTATAGTCTAATTTATCCTCGTTTGTTTGTTTTACAGCTGATTTATCCTCATGTTTGTTTGCTTAATAGCTGATTTATCCTCATGTTGGTTTGTTTTATAGTTATGATTTATCCTCATGTTTGTTTGTTCTATAGCTGATTTATCCTCATGTTGGTTTGTTTTATAGCTGATTTATCCTCATGTTGGTTTGTTTTACAGTCTGATTTATCCTCATGTTTGTTTGTTTTATAGTCTAATTCATCCTCACGTTGGTTTGTTTTGTAGCTGATTTATTCACATGTTTGTTTGTTATATAGCTGATTTATTCTCGTGTTTTGTTTGTTTTATACCTGATTTATCCTCATTTCTTTGTTTTATACCTGATTTATCCTTGTTTGTTTGTTTTATAGTCTAATTTATCCTCGTTTGTTTGTTTTATAGCTGATTTATTCTGATGTATGTTTGTTTTATAGTTTGATTTATCCTCATGTTTGTTTGTTTTACAGTCTGATTTATCCTCATGTTTGTTTGTATTATAATCTGATTTATCCTCATGTATGTTTGATTTACAGCCTGATTTATACACTTGTTTGTTTGTTTTATAGTGATTTATCCTCATGTTTGTTATTTTTACAGTCTGATCTATCCTCATGTTTGTTTGTATTATAGTCTGATTTATCCTCATGTATGTTTGATTTACAGTCTGAGTTATCCTCATGTTTGTTTGTTTTTATAGTCTGATTTATCCCCATGTTTGTTTGTTTATAGTCTGATTTATCCTTGTTTGTTTGTTTGTTTAATAAACTGACTTATCCTCGTTTGTTTGTTTTTCAGCTGATTTATCCTAATGTTTGATTGTTTGTTAGTCTGATTTATCCTCTAGTTTGTTTGTTTTACAGTCTGATTTATCCTCATGTTTGTTTGTTTTATAGTCTGATTTATCCTTATGTTTGTTTGTTTAATAGCTGATTTATCCTCATGTTCTTTCATTTTATAGCTGATTTATCATGTTTGTTTGTTTTATAGCTGATTTATCCTCATGTTGGTTTGTTTTATAGCTGATTTATCCTCATTTTTTTTGTTTTACAGCTGATTTATCCTCATGTTTGTTTGTTTGTTTGTTTTATAGTATGATTTATCCTCATGTTGGTTTGTTTAATAGTCTGATTTATCCTCATGTTGGTTTGTTTTGTATTCTGATTTATCCTCGATTGTTTGTTTTATAGCTGATTTATCCTCATGTTTGTTTGTTTTATAGCTGATTTATTCCCATGTTTTTTTTTGTTTCATACCTGATTTATCATCGTTTGTTTGTTTTATACCTGATTTATTCTTGTTTGTTTTGCTTAATAGTCTAATTTATCCTCGTTTGTTATTTTTATAGCTGAGTTATCCTGATGTATGTTTGTTTTATAGTTTGATTTATCCTCATGTTTGTTTGTATTACAGTCTGATCTATCCTCATGTTTGTTTGTATTATAGTCTGATTTATCCTCATGTTTGTTTGATTTACAGCCTGATTTATCCTCATGTTTGTTCGTTTTATAGTCTGAGTTATCCTCATGTTTGTTTGTTTTATAGTCTGATTTATCCTCATGTTTGTTTGTTTATAGTCTGATTTATCCTTGTTTGTTTGTTTAATAAACTGACTTATCATCGTTTGTTTGTTTTATAGCTGATTTATCCTCATGTTTGATTGTTTGATAGTCTGATTTATCCTCATGTTTGTTTGTTTTACAGTCTGATTTATCCTCATGTTTGTTTGTTTTATAGTCTAATTTATCCTCGTTTGTTTATTTTATAGCTGATTTATCCTCATGTTTGTTTGCTTAATAGCTGATTTATCCTCATGTTGGTTTTTTTTATAGTTATGATTTATCCTCATGTTTGTTTGTTCTATAGCTGATGTATTCTCATGTTGGTTTGTTTTACAGTATTATTTACACTCATGTTGGTTTGTTTTACAGTCTGATTTATCCTCATGTTTGTTTGTTTTATAGTCTAATTTATCCTCGTTTGTTTGTTTTATAGCTGATTTATCCTCATGTTTGTTTGCTTAATAGCTGATTTATCCTCATGTTGGTTTCTTTTATAGTTATGATTTATCCTCATGTTTGTTTGTTCTATAGCTGATTTATTCTCATGTTGGTTTGTTTTACAGTCTTATTTACACTCATGTTGGTTTGTTTTACAGTCTGATTTATCCTCTTGTTGGTTTGTTTTATAGGCTGATTTTTCCTGATGTTGGTTTGTTTTATAGCTCATTTATCCTCATGTTTGTTTTGTTTTATAGTCTGATTTATCCTTATGTTTGTTTGTTTAATAGCTGATTTATCCTCATGTTCTTTCGTTTTATAGCTGATTTATCCTCATGTTTGTTTGTTTTATAGCTGATTTATCCTCATGTTGGTTTGTTTTACAGTCTGATTTATCCTCATGTTGGTTTGTTTTGTATTCTGATTTATCCTCGATTGTTTGTTTTATAACTGATTTATCCTCATGTTTGTTTGTTTTATAGCTGATTTATTCCAATGTTTTTTTTGTTTCATACCTGATTTATCATCGTTTGTTTGTTTTATACCTGATTTATTCTTGTTTGTTTTGCTTAATAGTCTAATTTATCCTCGTTTGTTATTTTTATAGCTGAGTTATCCTGATGTATGTTTGTTTTATAGTTTGATTTATCCTCATGTTTGTTTGTATTACAGTCTGATCTATCCTCATGTTTGTTTGTATTACAGTCTGATTTATCCTCATGTTTGCTGGATTTACAGCCTGATTTATCCTCATGTTTGTTCGTTTTATAGTCTGAGTTATCCTCATGTTTGTTTGTTTTATAGTCTGATTTATCCTCATGTTTGTTTGTTTATAGTCTGATTTATCCTTGTTTGTTTGTTTAATAAACTGACTTATCATCGTTTGTTTGTTTTATAGCTGATTTATCCTAATGTTTGATTGTTTGATAGTCTGATTTATCCTGTAGTTTGTTTGTTTTATAGCTGATTTATCCTCATGTTTGTTTGCTTAATAGCTGATTTATCCTCATGTTGGTTTGTTTTATAGTTATGATTTATCTTCATGTTTGTTTGTTCTATAGCTGATGTATTCTCATGTTGGTTTGTTTTACAGTCTTATTTACACTCATGTTGGTTTGTTTTACAGTCTGATTTATCCTCATGTTTGTTTGTTTTATAGTCTAATTTATCCTCGTTTGTTTGTTTTACAGCTGATTTATCCTCATGTTTGTTTGCTTAATAGCTGATTTATCCTCATGTTGGTTTGTTTTATAGTTATGATTTATCCTCATGTTTGTTTGTTCTATAGCTGATTTATTCTCATGTTGGTTTGTTTTAAAGTCTTATTTACACTCATGTTGGTTTGTTTTACAGTCTGATTTATCCTCATGTTGGTTTGTTTTATAGGCTGATTTTTCCTGATGTTGGTTTGTTTTATAGCTCATTTATCCTCATGTTGGTTTGTTTTGTATTCTGATTTATCCTCGATTGTTTGTTTTATAGCTGATTTATCCTCATGTTTGTTTGTTTTATAGCTGATTTATTCCCATGTTTTTTTTTGTTTCATACCTGATTTATCATCGTTTGTTTGTTTTATACCTGATTTATTCTTGTTTGTTTTGCTTAATAGTCTAATTTATCCTCGTTTGTTATTTTTATAGCTGAGTTATCCTGATGTATGTTTGTTTTATAGTTTGATTTATCCTCATGTTTGTTTGTATTACAGTCTGATCTATCCTCATGTTTGTTTGTATTATAGTCTGATTTATCCTCATGTTTGTTTGATTTACAGCCTGATTTATCCTCATGTTTGTTCGTTTTATAGTCTGAGTTATCCTCATGTTTGTTTGTTTTATAGTCTGATTTATCCTCATGTTTGTTTGTTTATAGTCTGATTTATCCTCATGTTTGTTTGTTTTATAGTCTAATTTATCCTCGTTTGTTTATTTTATAGCTGATTTATCCTCATGTTTGTTTGCTTAATAGCTGATTTATCCTCATGTTGGTTTTTTTTATAGTTATGATTTATCCTCATGTTTGTTTGTTCTATAGCTGATGTATTCTCATGTTGGTTTGTTTTACAGTATTATTTACACTCATGTTGGTTTGTTTTACAGTCTGATTTATCCTCATGTTTGTTTGTTTTATAGTCTGATTTATCCTCGTTTGTTTGTTTTATAGCTGATTTATCCTCATGTTTGTTTGCTTAATAGCTGATTTATCCTCATGTTGGTTTCTTTTATAGTTATGATTTATCCTCATGTTTGTTTGTTCTATAGCTGATTTATTCTCATGTTGGTTTGTTTTACAGTCTTATTTACACTCATGTTGGTTTGTTTTACAGTCTGATTTATCCTCATGTTGGTTTGTTTTATAGGCTGATTTTTCCTGATGTTGGTTTGTTTTATAGCTCATTTATCCTCATGTTGGTTTGTTTTATAGCTGATTTATCCTCATGTTGGTTTGTTTTAAAGCTCATTTATCCTCATGTTGGTTTGTTTTATAGATCATTTATCCTCATGTTGGTTTGTTTTATAGCTGACTTATCCTCATGTTTGTTTTGTTTTATAGTCTGATTTATCCTTATGTTTGTTTGTTTAATAGCTGATTTATCCTCATGTTCTTTCGTTTTATAGCTGATTTATCCTCATGTTTGTTTGTTTTATAGCTGATTTATCCTCATGTTGGTTTGTTTTATAGCTGATTTATCCTTATGTTTGTTTGTTTTATAGCTGATTTATCCTCATGTTTGTTTGTTTGTTTGTTTTATAGTATGATTTATCCTCATGTTGGTTTGTTTAATAGTCTGATTTATCCTCATGTTGGTTTGTTTTGTATTCTGATTTATCCTCGATTGTTTGTTTTATAACTGATTTATCCTCATGTTTGTTTGTTTTATAGCTGATTTATTCCCATGTTTTTTTTGTTTCATACCTGATTTATCATCGTTTGTTTGTTTTATACCTGATTTATTCTTGTTTGTTTTGCTTAATAGTCTAATTTATCCTCGTTTGTTATTTTTATAGCTGAGTTATCCTGATGTATGTTTGTTTTATAGTTTGATTTATCCTCATGTTTGTTTGTATTACAGTCTGATCTATCCTCATGTTTGTTTGTATTACAGTCTGATTTATCCTCATGTTTGCTGGATTTACAGCCTGATTTATCCTCATGTTTGTTCGTTTTATAGTCTGAGTTATCCTCATGTTTGTTTGTTTTATAGTCTGATTTATCCTCATGTTTGTTTGTTTATAGTCTGATTTATCCTTGTTTGTTTGTTTAATAAACTGACTTATCATCGTTTGTTTGTTTTATAGCTGATTTATCCTAATGTTTGATTGTTTGATAGTCTGATTTATCCTGTAGTTTGTTTGTTTTACAGTCTGATTTATCCTCATGTTTGTTTGATTTATAGTCTAATTTATCCTCGTTTGTTTGTTTTATAGCTGATTTATCCTCATGTTTGTTTGCTTAATAGCTGATTTATCCTCATGTTGGTTTGTTTTATAGTTATGATTTATCTTCATGTTTGTTTGTTCTATAGCTGATGTATTCTCATGTTGGTTTGTTTTACAGTCTTATTTACACTCATGTTGGTTTGTTTTACAGTCTGATTTATCCTCATGTTTGTTTGTTTTATAGTCTAATTTATCCTCGTTTGTTTGTTTTACAGCTGATTTATCCTCATGTTTGTTTGCTTAATAGCTGATTTATCCTCATGTTGGTTTGTTTTATAGTTATGATTTATCCTCATGTTTGTTTGTTCTATAGCTGATTTATTCTCATGTTGGTTTGTTTTAAAGTCTTATTTACACTCATGTTGGTTTGTTTTACAGTCTGATTTATCCTCATGTTGGTTTGTTTTATAGGCTGATTTTTCCTGATGTTGGTTTGTTTTATAGCTCATTTATCCTCATGTTGGTTTGTTTTGTATTCTGATTTATCCTCGATTGTTTGTTTTATAGCTGATTTATCCTCATGTTTGTTTGTTTTATAGCTGATTTATTCCCATGTTTTTTTTTGTTTCATACCTGATTTATCATCGTTTGTTTGTTTTATACCTGATTTATTCTTGTTTGTTTTGCTTAATAGTCTAATTTATCCTCGTTTGTTATTTTTATAGCTGAGTTATCCTGATGTATGTTTGTTTTATAGTTTGATTTATCCTCATGTTTGTTTGTATTACAGTCTGATCTATCCTCATGTTTGTTTGTATTATAGTCTGATTTATCCTCATGTTTGTTTGATTTACAGCCTGATTTATCCTCATGTTTGTTCGTTTTATAGTCTGAGTTATCCTCATGTTTGTTTGTTTTATAGTCTAATTTATCCTCGTTTGTTTATTTTATAGCTGATTTATCCTCATGTTTGTTTGCTTAATAGCTGATTTATCCTCATGTTGGTTTTTTTTATAGTTATGATTTATCCTCATGTTTGTTTGTTCTATAGCTGATGTATTCTCATGTTGGTTTGTTTTACAGTATTATTTACACTCATGTTGGTTTGTTTTACAGTCTGATTTATCCTCATGTTTGTTTGTTTTATAGTCTAATTTATCCTCGTTTGTTTGTTTTATAGCTGATTTATCCTCATGTTTGTTTGCTTAATAGCTGATTTATCCTCATGTTGGTTTCTTTTATAGTTATGATTTATCCTCATGTTTGTTTGTTCTATAGCTGATTTATTCTCATGTTGGTTTGTTTTACAGTCTTATTTACACTCATGTTGGTTTGTTTTACAGTCTGATTTATCCTCATGTTGGTTTGTTTTATAGGCTGATTTTTCCTGATGTTGGTTTGTTTTATAGCTCATTTATCCTCATGTTGGTTTGTTTTATAGCTGATTTATCCTCATGTTGGTTTGTTTTAAAGCTCATTTATCCTCATGTTGGTTTGTTTTATAGATCATTTATCCTCATGTTGGTTTGTTTTATAGCTGACTTATCCTCATGTTTGTTTTGTTTTATAGTCTGATTTATCCTTATGTTTGTTTGTTTAATAGCTGATTTATCCTCATGTTCTTTCGTTTTATAGCTGATTTATCCTCATGTTTGTTTGTTTTATAGCTGATTTATCCTCATGTTGGTTTGTTTTATAGCTGATTTATCCTTATGTTTGTTTGTTTTATAGCTGATTTATCCTCATGTTTGTTTGTTTGTTTGTTTTATAGTATGATTTATCCTCATGTTGGTTTGTTTAATAGTCTGATTTATCCTCATGTTGGTTTGTTTTGTATTCTGATTTATCCTCGATTGTTTGTTTTATAACTGATTTATCCTCATGTTTGTTTGTTTTATAGCTGATTTATTCCCATGTTTTTTTTGTTTCATACCTGATTTATCATCGTTTGTTTGTTTTATACCTGATTTATTCTTGTTTGTTTTGCTTAATAGTCTAATTTATCCTCGTTTGTTATTTTTATAGCTGAGTTATCCTGATGTATGTTTGTTTTATAGTTTGATTTATCCTCATGTTTGTTTGTATTACAGTCTGATCTATCCTCATGTTTGTTTGTATTACAGTCTGATTTATCCTCATGTTTGCTGGATTTACAGCCTGATTTATCCTCATGTTTGTTCGTTTTATAGTCTGAGTTATCCTCATGTTTGTTTGTTTTATAGTCTGATTTATCCTCATGTTTGTTTGTTTATAGTCTGATTTATCCTTGTTTGTTTGTTTAATAAACTGACTTATCATCGTTTGTTTGTTTTATAGCTGATTTATCCTAATGTTTGATTGTTTGATAGTCTGATTTATCCTGTAGTTTGTTTGTTTTACAGTCTGATTTATCCTCATGTTTGTTTGATTTATAGTCTAATTTATCCTCGTTTGTTTGTTTTATAGCTGATTTATCCTCATGTTTGTTTGCTTAATAGCTGATTTATCCTCATGTTGGTTTGTTTTATAGTTATGATTTATCTTCATGTTTGTTTGTTCTATAGCTGATGTATTCTCATGTTGGTTTGTTTTACAGTCTTATTTACACTCATGTTGGTTTGTTTTACAGTCTGATTTATCCTCATGTTTGTTTGTTTTATAGTCTAATTTATCCTCGTTTGTTTGTTTTACAGCTGATTTATCCTCATGTTTGTTTGCTTAATAGCTGATTTATCCTCATGTTGGTTTGTTTTATAGTTATGATTTATCCTCATGTTTGTTTGTTCTATAGCTGATTTATTCTCATGTTGGTTTGTTTTAAAGTCTTATTTACACTCATGTTGGTTTGTTTTACAGTCTGATTTATCCTCATGTTGGTTTGTTTTATAGGCTGATTTTTCCTGATGTTGGTTTGTTTTATAGCTCATTTATCCTCATGTTGGTTTGTTTTGTATTCTGATTTATCCTCGATTGTTTGTTTTATAGCTGATTTATCCTCATGTTTGTTTGTTTTATAGCTGATTTATTCCCATGTTTTTTTTTGTTTCATACCTGATTTATCATCGTTTGTTTGTTTTATACCTGATTTATTCTTGTTTGTTTTGCTTAATAGTCTAATTTATCCTCGTTTGTTATTTTTATAGCTGAGTTATCCTGATGTATGTTTGTTTTATAGTTTGATTTATCCTCATGTTTGTTTGTATTACAGTCTGATCTATCCTCATGTTTGTTTGTATTATAGTCTGATTTATCCTCATGTTTGTTTGATTTACAGCCTGATTTATCCTCATGTTTGTTCGTTTTATAGTCTGAGTTATCCTCATGTTTGTTTGTTTTATAGTCTGACTTATCCTCATGTTTGTTTGTTTATAGTCTGATTTATCCTCATGTTGGTTTGTTTTATAGCTGACTTATCCTCATGTTTGTTTTGTTTTATAGTCTGATTTATCCTTATGTTTGTTTGTTTAATAGCTGATTTATCCTCATGTTCTTTCGTTTTATAGCTGATTTATCCTCATGTTTGTTTGTTTTATAGCTGATTTATCCTCATGTTGGTTTGTATTATAGCTGATTTATCCTTATGTTTGTTTGTTTTATAGCTGATTTATCCTCATGTTTGTTTGTTTGTTTGTTTTATAGTATGATTTATCCTCATGTTGGTTTGTTTAATAGTCTGATTTATCCTCATGTTGGTTTGTTTTGTATTCTGATTTATCCTCGATTGTTTGTTTTATAACTGATTTATCCTCATGTTTGTTTGTTTTATAGCTGATTTATTCCCATGTTTTTTTTGTTTCATACCTTGTTTTATCATCGTTTGTTTGTTTTATACCTGATTTATTCTTGTTTGTTTTGCTTAATAGTCTAATTTATCCTCGTTTGTTATTTTTATAGCTGAGTTATCCTGATGTATGTTTGTTTTATAGTTTGATTTATCCTCATGTTTGTTTGTATTACAGTCTGATCTATCCTCATGTTTGTTTGTATTACAGTCTGATTTATCCTCATGTTTGCTGGATTTACAGCCTGATTTATCCTCATGTTTGTTCGTTTTATAGTCTGAGTTATCCTCATGTTTGTTTGTTTTATAGTCTGATTTATCCTCATGTTTGTTTGTTTATAGTCTGATTTATCCTTGTTTGTTTGTTTAATAAACTGACTTATCATCGTTTGTTTGTTTTATAGCTGATTTATCCTAATGTTTGATTGTTTGATAGTCTGATTTATCCTGTAGTTTGTTTGTTTTACAGTCTGATTTATCCTCATGTTTGTTTGATTTATAGTCTAATTTATCCTCGTTTGTTTGTTTTATAGCTGATTTATCCTCATGTTTGTTTGCTTAATAGCTGATTTATCCTCATGTTGGTTTGTTTTATAGTTATGATTTATCTTCATGTTTGTTTGTTCTATAGCTGATGTATTCTCATGTTGGTTTGTTTTACAGTCTTATTTACACTCATGTTGGTTTGTTTTACAGTCTGATTTATCCTCATGTTTGTTTGTTTTATAGTCTAATTTATCCTCGTTTGTTTGTTTTACAGCTGATTTATCCTCATGTTTGTTTGCTTAATAGCTGATTTATACTCATGTTGGTTTGTTTTATAGTTATGATTTATCCTCATGTTTGTTTGTTCTATAGCTGATTTATTCTCATGTTGGTTTGTTTTAAAGTCTTATTTACACTCATGTTGGTTTGTTTTACAGTCTGATTTATCCTCATGTTGGTTTGTTTTATAGGCTGATTTTTCCTGATGTTGGTTTGTTTTATAGCTCATTTATCCTCATGTTGGTTTGTTTTGTATTCTGATTTATCCTCGATTGTTTGTTTTATAGCTGATTTATCCTCATGTTTGTTTGTTTTATAGCTGATTTATTCCCATGTTTTTTTTTGTTTCATACCTGATTTATCATCGTTTGTTTGTTTTATACCTGATTTATTCTTGTTTGTTTTGCTTAATAGTCTAATTTATCCTCGTTTGTTATTTTTATAGCTGAGTTATCCTGATGTATGTTTGTTTTATAGTTTGATTTATCCTCATGTTTGTTTGTATTACAGTCTGATCTATCCTCATGTTTGTTTGTATTATAGTCTGATTTATCCTCATGTTTGTTTGATTTACAGCCTGATTTATCCTCATGTTTGTTCGTTTTATAGTCTGAGTTATCCTCATGTTTGTTTGTTTTATAGTCTAATTTATCCTCGTTTGTTTATTTTATAGCTGATTTATCCTCATGTTTGTTTGCTTAATAGCTGATTTATCCTCATGTTGGTTTTTTTTATAGTTATGATTTATCCTCATGTTTGTTTGTTCTATAGCTGATGTATTCTCATGTTGGTTTGTTTTACAGTATTATTTACACTCATGTTGGTTTGTTTTACAGTCTGATTTATCCTCATGTTTGTTTGTTTTATAGTCTAATTTATCCTCGTTTGTTTGTTTTATAGCTGATTTATCCTCATGTTTGTTTGCTTAATAGCTGATTTATCCTCATGTTGGTTTCTTTTATAGTTATGATTTATCCTCATGTTTGTTTGTTCTATAGCTGATTTATTCTCATGTTGGTTTGTTTTACAGTCTTATTTACACTCATGTTGGTTTGTTTTACAGTCTGATTTATCCTCATGTTGGTTTGTTTTATAGGCTGATTTTTCCTGATGTTGGTTTGTTTTATAGCTCATTTATCCTCATGTTGGTTTGTTTTATAGCTGATTTATCCTCATGTTGGTTTGTTTTAAAGCTCATTTATCCTCATGTTGGTTTGTTTTATAGATCATTTATCCTCATGTTGGTTTGTTTTATAGCTGACTTATCCTCATGTTTGTTTTGTTTTATAGTCTGATTTATCCTTATGTTTGTTTGTTTAATAGCTGATTTATCCTCATGTTCTTTCGTTTTATAGCTGATTTATCCTCATGTTTGTTTGTTTTATAGCTGATTTATCCTCATGTTGGTTTGTTTTATAGCTGATTTATCCTTATGTTTGTTTGTTTTATAGCTGATTTATCCTCATGTTTGTTTGTTTGTTTGTTTTATAGTATGATTTATCCTCATGTTGGTTTGTTTAATAGTCTGATTTATCCTCATGTTGGTTTGTTTTGTATTCTGATTTATCCTCGATTGTTTGTTTTATAACTGATTTATCCTCATGTTTGTTTGTTTTATAGCTGATTTATTCCCATGTTTTTTTTGTTTCATACCTGATTTATCATCGTTTGTTTGTTTTATACCTGATTTATTCTTGTTTGTTTTGCTTAATAGTCTAATTTATCCTCGTTTGTTATTTTTATAGCTGAGTTATCCTGATGTATGTTTGTTTTATAGTTTGATTTATCCTCATGTTTGTTTGTATTACAGTCTGATCTATCCTCATGTTTGTTTGTATTACAGTCTGATTTATCCTCATGTTTGCTGGATTTACAGCCTGATTTATCCTCATGTTTGTTCGTTTTATAGTCTGAGTTATCCTCATGTTTGTTTGTTTTATAGTCTGATTTATCCTCATGTTTGTTTGTTTATAGTCTGATTTATCCTTGTTTGTTTGTTTAATAAACTGACTTATCATCGTTTGTTTGTTTTATAGCTGATTTATCCTAATGTTTGATTGTTTGATAGTCTGATTTATCCTGTAGTTTGTTTGTTTTACAGTCTGATTTATCCTCATGTTTGTTTGATTTATAGTCTAATTTATCCTCGTTTGTTTGTTTTATAGCTGATTTATCCTCATGTTTGTTTGCTTAATAGCTGATTTATCCTCATGTTGGTTTGTTTTATAGTTATGATTTATCTTCATGTTTGTTTGTTCTATAGCTGATGTATTCTCATGTTGGTTTGTTTTACAGTCTTATTTACACTCATGTTGGTTTGTTTTACAGTCTGATTTATCCTCATGTTTGTTTGTTTTATAGTCTAATTTATCCTCGTTTGTTTGTTTTACAGCTGATTTATCCTCATGTTTGTTTGCTTAATAGCTGATTTATCCTCATGTTGGTTTGTTTTATAGTTATGATTTATCCTCATGTTTGTTTGTTCTATAGCTGATTTATTCTCATGTTGGTTTGTTTTAAAGTCTTATTTACACTCATGTTGGTTTGTTTTACAGTCTGATTTATCCTCATGTTGGTTTGTTTTATAGGCTGATTTTTCCTGATGTTGGTTTGTTTTATAGCTCATTTATCCTCATGTTGGTTTGTTTTGTATTCTGATTTATCCTCGATTGTTTGTTTTATAGCTGATTTATCCTCATGTTTGTTTGTTTTATAGCTGATTTATTCCCATGTTTTTTTTTGTTTCATACCTGATTTATCATCGTTTGTTTGTTTTATACCTGATTTATTCTTGTTTGTTTTGCTTAATAGTCTAATTTATCCTCGTTTGTTATTTTTATAGCTGAGTTATCCTGATGTATGTTTGTTTTATAGTTTGATTTATCCTCATGTTTGTTTGTATTACAGTCTGATCTATCCTCATGTTTGTTTGTATTATAGTCTGATTTATCCTCATGTTTGTTTGATTTACAGCCTGATTTATCCTCATGTTTGTTCGTTTTATAGTCTGAGTTATCCTCATGTTTGTTTGTTTTATAGTCTGATTTATCCTCATGTTTGTTTGTTTATAGTCTGATTTATCCTCATGTTTGTTTGTTTTATAGTCTAATTTATCCTCGTTTGTTTATTTTATAGCTGATTTATCCTCATGTTTGTTTGCTTAATAGCTGATTTATCCTCATGTTGGTTTTTTTATAGTTATGATTTATCCTCATGTTTGTTTGTTCTATAGCTGATGTATTCTCATGTTGGTTTGTTTTACAGTATTATTTACACTCATGTTGGTTTGTTTTACAGTCTGATTTATCCTCATGTTTGTTTGTTTTATAGTCTAATTTATCCTCGTTTGTTTGTTTTATAGCTGATTTATCCTCATGTTTGTTTGCTTAATAGCTGATTTATCCTCATGTTGGTTTCTTTTATAGTTATGATTTATCCTCATGTTTGTTTGTTCTATAGCTGATTTATTCTCATGTTGGTTTGTTTTACAGTCTTATTTACACTCATGTTGGTTTGTTTTACAGTCTGATTTATCCTCATGTTGGTTTGTTTTATAGGCTGATTTTTCCTGATGTTGGTTTGTTTTATAGCTCATTTATCCTCATGTTGGTTTGTTTTATAGCTGATTTATCCTCATGTTGGTTTCTTTTATAGTTATGATTTATCCTCATGTTTGTTTGTTCTATAGCTGATTTATTCTCATGTTGGTTTGTTTTATAGCTGATTTATCCTCATGTTGGTTTGTTTTATAGCTGATTTATCCTCATTTTTTTTGTTTTACAGCTGATTTATCCTCATGTTTGTTTGTTTGTTTGTTTTATAGTATGATTTATCCTCATGTTGGTTTGTTTAATAGTCTGATTTATCCTCATGTTGGTTTGTTTTGTATTCTGATTTATCCTCGATTGTTTGTTTTATAGATCATTTATCCTCATGTTTGTTTGTTTTATAGCTGATTTATTCCCATTTTTTTTTTTGTTTCATACCTGATTTATCATCGTTTGTTTGTTTTATACCTGATTTATTCTTGTTTGTTTTGCTTAATAGTCTAATTTATCCTCGTTTGTTATTTTTATAGCTGAGTTATCCTGATGTATGTTTGTTTTATAGTTTGATTTATCCTCATGTTTGTTTGTATTACAGTCTGATCTATCCTCATGTTTGTTTGTATTACAGTCTGATTTATCCTCATGTTTGCTGGATTTACAGCCTGATTTATCCTCATGTTTGTTCGTTTTATAGTCTGAGTTATCCTCATGTTTGTTTGTTTTATAGTCTGATTTATCCTCATGTTTGTTTGTTTATAGTCTGATTTATCCTTGTTTGTTTGTTTAATAAACTGACTTATCATCGTTTGTTTGTTTTATAGCTGATTTATCCTAATGTTTGATTGTTTGATAGTCTGATTTATCCTGTAGTTTGTTTGTTTTACAGTCTGATTTATCCTCATGTTTGTTTGATTTATAGTCTAATTTATCCTCGTTTGTTTGTTTTATAGCTGATTTATCCTCATGTTTGTTTGCTTAATAGCTGATTTATCCTCATGTTGGTTTGTTTTATAGTTATGATTTATCTTCATGTTTGTTTGTTCTATAGCTGATGTATTCTCATGTTGGTTTGTTTTACAGTCTTATTTACACTCATGTTGGTTTGTTTTACAGTCTGATTTATCCTCATGTTTGTTTGTTTTATAGTCTAATTTATCCTCGTTTGTTTGTTTTACAGCTGATTTATCCTCATGTTTGTTTGCTTAATAGCTGATTTATCCTCATGTTGGTTTGTTTTATAGTTATGATTTATCCTCATGTTTGTTTGTTCTATAGCTGATTTATTCTCATGTTGGTTTGTTTTAAAGTCTTATTTACACTCATGTTGGTTTGTTTTACAGTCTGATTTATCCTCATGTTGGTTTGTTTTATAGGCTGATTTTTCCTGATGTTGGTTTGTTTTATAGCTCATTTATCCTCATGTTGGTTTGTTTTGTATTCTGATTTATCCTCGATTGTTTGTTTTATAGCTGATTTATCCTCATGTTTGTTTGTTTTATAGCTGATTTATTCCCATGTTTTTTTTGTTTCATACCTGATTTATCATCGTTTGTTTGTTTTATACCTGATTTATTCTTGTTTGTTTTGCTTAATAGTCTAATTTATCCTCGTTTGTTATTTTTATAGCTGAGTTATCCTGATGTATGTTTGTTTTATAGTTTGATTTATCCTCATGTTTGTTTGTATTACAGTCTGATCTATCCTCATGTTTGTTTGTATTATAGTCTGATTTATCCTCATGTTTGTTTGATTTACAGCCTGATTTATCCTCATGTTTGTTCGTTTTATAGTCTGAGTTATCCTCATGTTTGTTTGTTTTATAGTCTGATTTATCCTCATGTTTGTTTGTTTATAGTCTGATTTATCCTCATGTTTGTTTGTTTTATAGTCTAATTTATCCTCGTTTGTTTATTTTATAGCTGATTTATCCTCATGTTTGTTTGCTTAATAGCTGATTTATCCTCATGTTGGTTTTTTTTATAGTTATGATTTATCCTCATGTTTGTTTGTTCTATAGCTGATGTATTCTCATGTTGGTTTGTTTTACAGTATTATTTACACTCATGTTGGTTTGTTTTACAGTCTGATTTATCCTCATGTTTGTTTGTTTTATAGTCTAATTTATCCTCGTTTGTTTGTTTTATAGCTGATTTATCCTCATGTTTGTTTGCTTAATAGCTGATTTATCCTCATGTTGGTTTCTTTTATAGTTATGATTTATCCTCATGTTTGTTTGTTCTATAGCTGATTTATTCTCATGTTGGTTTGTTTTACAGTCTTATTTACACTCATGTTGGTTTGTTTTACAGTCTGATTTATCCTCATGTTGGTTTGTTTTATAGGCTGATTTTTCCTGATGTTGGTTTGTTTTATAGCTCATTTATCCTCATGTTGGTTTGTTTTATAGCTGATTTATCCTCATGTTGGTTTGTTTTAAAGCTCATTTATCCTCATGTTGGTTTGTTTTATAGATCATTTATCCTCATGTTGGTTTGTTTTATAGCTGACTTATCCTCATGTTTGTTTTGTTTTATAGTCTGATTTATCCTTATGTTTGTTTGTTTAATAGCTGATTTATCCTCATGTTCTTTCGTTTTATAGCTGATTTATCCTCATGTTTGTTTGTTTTATAGCTGATTTATCCTCATGTTGGTTTGTTTTATAGCTGATTTATCCTTATGTTTGTTTGTTTTATAGCTGATTTATCCTCATGTTTGTTTGTTTGTTTGTTTTATAGTATGATTTATCCTCATGTTGGTTTGTTTAATAGTCTGATTTATCCTCATGTTGGTTTGTTTTGTATTCTGATTTATCCTCGATTGTTTGTTTTATAACTGATTTATCCTCATGTTTGTTTGTTTTATAGCTGATTTATTCCCATGTTTTTTTTGTTTCATACCTGATTTATCATCGTTTGTTTGTTTTATACCTGATTTATTCTTGTTTGTTTTGCTTAATAGTCTAATTTATCCTCGTTTGTTATTTTTATAGCTGAGTTATCCTGATGTATGTTTGTTTTATAGTTTGATTTATCCTCATGTTTGTTTGTATTACAGTCTGATCTATCCTCATGTTTGTTTGTATTACAGTCTGATTTATCCTCATGTTTGCTGGATTTACAGCCTGATTTATCCTCATGTTTGTTCGTTTTATAGTCTGAGTTATCCTCATGTTTGTTTGTTTTATAGTCTGATTTATCCTCATGTTTGTTTGTTTATAGTCTGATTTATCCTTGTTTGTTTGTTTAATAAACTGACTTATCATCGTTTGTTTGTTTTATAGCTGATTTATCCTAATGTTTGATTGTTTGATAGTCTGATTTATCCTGTAGTTTGTTTGTTTTACAGTCTGATTTATCCTCATGTTTGTTTGATTTATAGTCTAATTTATCCTCGTTTGTTTGTTTTATAGCTGATTTATCCTCATGTTTGTTTGCTTAATAGCTGATTTATCCTCATGTTGGTTTGTTTTATAGTTATGATTTATCTTCATGTTTGTTTGTTCTATAGCTGATGTATTCTCATGTTGGTTTGTTTTACAGTCTTATTTACACTCATGTTGGTTTGTTTTACAGTCTGATTTATCCTCATGTTTGTTTGTTTTATAGTCTAATTTATCCTCGTTTGTTTGTTTTACAGCTGATTTATCCTCATGTTTGTTTGCTTAATAGCTGATTTATCCTCATGTTGGTTTGTTTTATAGTTATGATTTATCCTCATGTTTGTTTGTTCTATAGCTGATTTATTCTCATGTTGGTTTGTTTTAAAGTCTTATTTACACTCATGTTGGTTTGTTTTACAGTCTGATTTATCCTCATGTTGGTTTGTTTTATAGGCTGATTTTTCCTGATGTTGGTTTGTTTTATAGCTCATTTATCCTCATGTTGGTTTGTTTTATAGCTGATTTATCCTCCAGTTTGTTTGTTTTACAGTCTGATTTATCCTCATGTTTGTTTGTTTTATAGCTGATTTATTCCCATGTTTTTTTTGTTTCATACCTGATTTATCATCGTTTGTTTGTTTTATACCTGATTTATTCTTGTTTGTTTTGCTTAATAGTCTAATTTATCCTCGTTTGTTATTTTTATAGCTGAGTTATCCTGATGTATGTTTGTTTTATAGTTTGATTTATCCTCATGTTTGTTTGTATTACAGTCTGATCTATCCTCATGTTTGTTTGTATTATAGTCTGATTTATCCTCATGTTTGTTTGATTTACAGCCTGATTTATCCTCATGTTTGTTCGTTTTATAGTCTGAGTTATCCTCATGTTTGTTTGTTTTATAGTCTGATTTATCCTCATGTTTGTTTGTTTATAGTCTGATTTATCCTCATGTTTGTTTGTTTTATAGTCTAATTTATCCTCGTTTGTTTATTTTATAGCTGATTTATCCTCATGTTTGTTTGCTTAATAGCTGATTTATCCTCATGTTGGTTTTTTTTATAGTTATGATTTATCCTCATGTTTGTTTGTTCTATAGCTGATGTATTCTCATGTTGGTTTGTTTTACAGTATTATTTACACTCATGTTGGTTTGTTTTACAGTCTGATTTATCCTCATGTTTGTTTGTTTTATAGTCTAATTTATCCTCGTTTGTTTGTTTTATAGCTGATTTATCCTCATGTTTGTTTGCTTAATAGCTGATTTATCCTCATGTTGGTTTCTTTTATAGTTATGATTTATCCTCATGTTTGTTTGTTCTATAGCTGATTTATTCTCATGTTGGTTTGTTTTACAGTCTTATTTACACTCATGTTGGTTTGTTTTACAGTCTGATTTATCCTCATGTTGGTTTGTTTTATAGGCTGATTTTTCCTGATGTTGGTTTGTTTTATAGCTCATTTATCCTCATGTTGGTTTGTTTTATAGCTGATTTATCCTCATGTTGGTTTGTTTTAAAGCTCATTTATCCTCATGTTGGTTTGTTTTATAGATCATTTATCCTCATGTTGGTTTGTTTTATAGCTGACTTATCCTCATGTTTGTTTTGTTTTATAGTCTGATTTATCCTTATGTTTGTTTGTTTAATAGCTGATTTATCCTCATGTTCTTTCGTTTTATAGCTGATTTATCCTCATGTTTGTTTGTTTTATAGCTGATTTATCCTCATGTTGGTTTGTTTTATAGCTGATTTATCCTTATGTTTGTTTGTTTTATAGCTGATTTATCCTCATGTTTGTTTGTTTGTTTGTTTTATAGTATGATTTATCCTCATGTTGGTTTGTTTAATAGTCTGATTTATCCTCATGTTGGTTTGTTTTGTATTCTGATTTATCCTCGATTGTTTGTTTTATAACTGATTTATCCTCATGTTTGTTTGTTTTATAGCTGATTTATTCCCATGTTTTTTTTGTTTCATACCTGATTTATCATCGTTTGTTTGTTTTATACCTGATTTATTCTTGTTTGTTTTGCTTAATAGTCTAATTTATCCTCGTTTGTTATTTTTATAGCTGAGTTATCCTGATGTATGTTTGTTTTATAGTTTGATTTATCCTCATGTTTGTTTGTATTACAGTCTGATCTATCCTCATGTTTGTTTGTATTACAGTCTGATTTATCCTCATGTTTGCTGGATTTACAGCCTGATTTATCCTCATGTTTGTTCGTTTTATAGTCTGAGTTATCCTCATGTTTGTTTGTTTTATAGTCTGATTTATCCTCATGTTTGTTTGTTTATAGTCTGATTTATCCTTGTTTGTTTGTTTAATAAACTGACTTATCATCGTTTGTTTGTTTTATAGCTGATTTATCCTAATGTTTGATTGTTTGATAGTCTGATTTATCCTGTAGTTTGTTTGTTTTACAGTCTGATTTATCCTCATGTTTGTTTGATTTATAGTCTAATTTATCCTCGTTTGTTTGTTTTATAGCTGATTTATCCTCATGTTTGTTTGCTTAATAGCTGATTTATCCTCATGTTGGTTTGTTTTATAGTTATGATTTATCTTCATGTTTGTTTGTTCTATAGCTGATGTATTCTCATGTTGGTTTGTTTTACAGTCTTATTTACACTCATGTTGGTTTGTTTTACAGTCTGATTTATCCTCATGTTTGTTTGTTTTATAGTCTAATTTATCCTCGTTTGTTTGTTTTACAGCTGATTTATCCTCATGTTTGTTTGCTTAATAGCTGATTTATCCTCATGTTGGTTTGTTTTATAGTTATGATTTATCCTCATGTTTGTTTGTTCTATAGCTGATTTATTCTCATGTTGGTTTGTTTTAAAGTCTTATTTACACTCATGTTGGTTTGTTTTACAGTCTGATTTATCCTCATGTTGGTTTGTTTTATAGGCTGATTTTTCCTGATGTTGGTTTGTTTTATAGCTCATTTATCCTCATGTTGGTTTGTTTTGTATTCTGATTTATCCTCGATTGTTTGTTTTATAGCTGATTTATCCTCATGTTTGTTTGTTTTATAGCTGATTTATTCCCATGTTTTTTTTTGTTTCATACCTGATTTATCATCGTTTGTTTGTTTTATACCTGATTTATTCTTGTTTGTTTTGCTTAATAGTCTAATTTATCCTCGTTTGTTATTTTTATAGCTGAGTTATCCTGATGTATGTTTGTTTTATAGTTTGATTTATCCTCATGTTTGTTTGTATTACAGTCTGATCTATCCTCATGTTTGTTTGTATTATAGTCTGATTTATCCTCATGTTTGTTTGATTTACAGCCTGATTTATCCTCATGTTTGTTCGTTTTATAGTCTGAGTTATCCTCATGTTTGTTTGTTTTATAGTCTGATTTATCCTCATGTTTGTTTGTTTATAGTCTGATTTATCCTCATGTTTGTTTGTTTTATAGTCTAATTTATCCTCGTTTGTTTATTTTATAGCTGATTTATCCTCATGTTTGTTTGCTTAATAGCTGATTTATCCTCATGTTGGTTTTTTTTATAGTTATGATTTATCCTCATGTTTGTTTGTTCTATAGCTGATGTATTCTCATGTTGGTTTGTTTTACAGTATTATTTACACTCATGTTGGTTTGTTTTACAGTCTGATTTATCCTCATGTTTGTTTGTTTTATAGTCTAATTTATCCTCGTTTGTTTGTTTTATAGCTGATTTATCCTCATGTTTGTTTGCTTAATAGCTGATTTATCCTCATGTTGGTTTCTTTTATAGTTATGATTTATCCTCATGTTTGTTTGTTCTATAGCTGATTTATTCTCATGTTGGTTTGTTTTACAGTCTTATTTACACTCATGTTGGTTTGTTTTACAGTCTGATTTATCCTCATGTTGGTTTGTTTTATAGGCTGATTTTTCCTGATGTTGGTTTGTTTTATAGCTCATTTATCCTCATGTTGGTTTGTTTTATAGCTGATTTATCCTCATGTTGGTTTCTTTTATAGTTATGATTTATCCTCATGTTTGTTTGTTCTATAGCTGATTTATTCTCATGTTGGTTTGTTTTATAGCTGATTTATCCTCATGTTGGTTTGTTTTATAGCTGATTTATCCTCATTTTTTTTGTTTTACAGCTGATTTATCCTCATGTTTGTTTGTTTGTTTGTTTTATAGTATGATTTATCCTCATGTTGGTTTGTTTAATAGTCTGATTTATCCTCATGTTGGTTTGTTTTGTATTCTGATTTATCCTCGATTGTTTGTTTTATAGATCATTTATCCTCATGTTTGTTTGTTTTATAGCTGATTTATTCTCGTGTCTTGTTTGTTTTATACCTGATTTATCATCGTTTGTTTGTTTTATACCTGATTTATTCTTGTTTGTTTTGCTTAATAGTCTAATTTATCCTCGTTTGTTATTTTTATAGCTGAGTTATCCTGATGTATGTTTGTTTTATAGTTTGATTTATCCTCATGTTTGTTTGTATTACAGTCTGATCTATCCTCATGTTTGTTTGTATTACAGTCTGATTTATCCTCATGTTTGCTGGATTTACAGCCTGATTTATCCTCATGTTTGTTCGTTTTATAGTCTGAGTTATCCTCATGTTTGTTTGTTTTATAGTCTGATTTATCCTCATGTTTGTTTGTTTATAGTCTGATTTATCCTTGTTTGTTTGTTTAATAAACTGACTTATCATCGTTTGTTTGTTTTATAGCTGATTTATCCTAATGTTTGATTGTTTGATAGTCTGATTTATCCTGTAGTTTGTTTGTTTTACAGTCTGATTTATCCTCATGTTTGTTTGATTTATAGTCTAATTTATCCTCGTTTGTTTGTTTTATAGCTGATTTATCCTCATGTTTGTTTGCTTAATAGCTGATTTATCCTCATGTTGGTTTGTTTTATAGTTATGATTTATCTTCATGTTTGTTTGTTCTATAGCTGATGTATTCTCATGTTGGTTTGTTTTACAGTCTTATTTACACTCATGTTGGTTTGTTTTACAGTCTGATTTATCCTCATGTTTGTTTGTTTTATAGTCTAATTTATCCTCGTTTGTTTGTTTTACAGCTGATTTATCCTCATGTTTGTTTGCTTAATAGCTGATTTATCCTCATGTTGGTTTGTTTTATAGTTATGATTTATCCTCATGTTTGTTTGTTCTATAGCTGATTTATTCTCATGTTGGTTTGTTTTAAAGTCTTATTTACACTCATGTTGGTTTGTTTTACAGTCTGATTTATCCTCATGTTGGTTTGTTTTATAGGCTGATTTTTCCTGATGTTGGTTTGTTTTATAGCTCATTTATCCTCATGTTGGTTTGTTTTGTATTCTGATTTATCCTCGATTGTTTGTTTTATAGCTGATTTATCCTCATGTTTGTTTGTTTTATAGCTGATTTATTCCCATGTTTTTTTTGTTTCATACCTGATTTATCATCGTTTGTTTGTTTTATACCTGATTTATTCTTGTTTGTTTTGCTTAATAGTCTAATTTATCCTCGTTTGTTATTTTTATAGCTGAGTTATCCTGATGTATGTTTGTTTTATAGTTTGATTTATCCTCATGTTTGTTTGTATTACAGTCTGATCTATCCTCATGTTTGTTTGTATTATAGTCTGATTTATCCTCATGTTTGTTTGATTTACAGCCTGATTTATCCTCATGTTTGTTCGTTTTATAGTCTGAGTTATCCTCATGTTTGTTTGTTTTATAGTCTGATTTATCCTCATGTTTGTTTGTTTATAGTCTGATTTATCCTCATGTTTGTTTGTTTTATAGTCTAATTTATCCTCGTTTGTTTATTTTATAGCTGATTTATCCTCATGTTTGTTTGCTTAATAGCTGATTTATCCTCATGTTGGTTTTTTTTATAGTTATGATTTATCCTCATGTTTGTTTGTTCTATAGCTGATGTATTCTCATGTTGGTTTGTTTTACAGTATTATTTACACTCATGTTGGTTTGTTTTACAGTCTGATTTATCCTCATGTTTGTTTGTTTTATAGTCTAATTTATCCTCGTTTGTTTGTTTTATAGCTGATTTATCCTCATGTTTGTTTGCTTAATAGCTGATTTATCCTCATGTTGGTTTCTTTTATAGTTATGATTTATCCTCATGTTTGTTTGTTCTATAGCTGATTTATTCTCATGTTGGTTTGTTTTACAGTCTTATTTACACTCATGTTGGTTTGTTTTACAGTCTGATTTATCCTCATGTTGGTTTGTTTTATAGGCTGATTTTTCCTGATGTTGGTTTGTTTTATAGCTCATTTATCCTCATGTTGGTTTGTTTTATAGCTGATTTATCCTCATGTTGGTTTGTTTTAAAGCTCATTTATCCTCATGTTGGTTTGTTTTATAGATCATTTATCCTCATGTTGGTTTGTTTTATAGCTGACTTATCCTCATGTTTGTTTTGTTTTATAGTCTGATTTATCCTTATGTTTGTTTGTTTAATAGCTGATTTATCCTCATGTTCTTTCGTTTTATAGCTGATTTATCCTCATGTTTGTTTGTTTTATAGCTGATTTATCCTCATGTTGGTTTGTTTTATAGCTGATTTATCCTTATGTTTGTTTGTTTTATAGCTGATTTATCCTCATGTTTGTTTGTTTGTTTGTTTTATAGTATGATTTATCCTCATGTTGGTTTGTTTAATAGTCTGATTTATCCTCATGTTGGTTTGTTTTGTATTCTGATTTATCCTCGATTGTTTGTTTTATAACTGATTTATCCTCATGTTTGTTTGTTTTATAGCTGATTTATTCCCATGTTTTTTTTGTTTCATACCTGATTTATCATCGTTTGTTTGTTTTATACCTGATTTATTCTTGTTTGTTTTGCTTAATAGTCTAATTTATCCTCGTTTGTTATTTTTATAGCTGAGTTATCCTGATGTATGTTTGTTTTATAGTTTGATTTATCCTCATGTTTGTTTGTATTACAGTCTGATCTATCCTCATGTTTGTTTGTATTACAGTCTGATTTATCCTCATGTTTGCTGGATTTACAGCCTGATTTATCCTCATGTTTGTTCGTTTTATAGTCTGAGTTATCCTCATGTTTGTTTGTTTTATAGTCTGATTTATCCTCATGTTTGTTTGTTTATAGTCTGATTTATCCTTGTTTGTTTGTTTAATAAACTGACTTATCATCGTTTGTTTGTTTTATAGCTGATTTATCCTAATGTTTGATTGTTTGATAGTCTGATTTATCCTGTAGTTTGTTTGTTTTACAGTCTGATTTATCCTCATGTTTGTTTGATTTATAGTCTAATTTATCCTCGTTTGTTTGTTTTATAGCTGATTTATCCTCATGTTTGTTTGCTTAATAGCTGATTTATCCTCATGTTGGTTTGTTTTATAGTTATGATTTATCTTCATGTTTGTTTGTTCTATAACTGATGTATTCTCATGTTGGTTTGTTTTACAGTCTTATTTACACTCATGTTGGTTTGTTTTACAGTCTGATTTATCCTCATGTTTGTTTGTTTTATAGTCTAATTTATCCTCGTTTGTTTGTTTTACAGCTGATTTATCCTCATGTTTGTTTGCTTAATAGCTGATTTATCCTCATGTTGGTTTGTTTTATAGTTATGATTTATCCTCATGTTTGTTTGTTCTATAGCTGATTTATTCTCATGTTGGTTTGTTTTAAAGTCTTATTTACACTCATGTTGGTTTGTTTTACAGTCTGATTTATCCTCATGTTGGTTTGTTTTATAGGCTGATTTTTCCTGATGTTGGTTTGTTTTATAGCTCATTTATCCTCATGTTGGTTTGTTTTATAGCTGATTTATCCTCCAGTTTGTTTGTTTTACAGTCTGATTTATCCTCATGTTTGTTTGTTCTATAGCTGATTTATCCTCATTTTTGTTTGTTTTATAGACTCATTTATTCTGATGTTTGTTTGTTTCATAGTCTGATTTATCCTCATGTTTGTTTGTTTTATAGCTGATTTATTCTGATGTATGTTTGTTTTATAGTTTGATTTATCCTCATGTTTGTTTGTTTTACAGTCTGATTTATCCTCATGTTTGTTTGTATTATAATCTGATTTATCCTCATGTTTGTTTGATTTATAGCCTGATTTATACACTTGTTTGTTTGTTTTATAGTGATTTATCCTCATGTTTGTTATTTTTACAGTCTGATCTATCCACATGTTTGTTTGCTTAATAGCTGATTTATCCTCATGTTGGTTGGTTTTACAGTATTATTTACACTCATGTTGGTTTGTTTTACAGTCTGATTTATCCTCATGTTGGTTTGTTTTATAGGCTGATTTTTCCTAATGTTGGTTTGTTTTATAGCTCATTTATCCTCATGTTGGTTTGTTTTGTAGCTGATTTATCCTCATGTTGGGTTGTTTTATAGCTCATTTATCCTCATGTTAATTTGTTTTATAGCTGATTTATTCCCATGTTTTTTTGGTTTCATACCTGATTTATCATCGTTTGTTTGTTTTATACCTGATTTATTCTTGTTTGTTTTGCTTTATAGTCTAATTTATCCTCATTTGTTATTTTTACAGCTGAGTTATCCTGATGTATGTTTGTTTTATAGTTTGATTTATCCTGATGTTTGTTTGTATTACAGTCTGATCTATCCTCATGTTTGTTTGTATTATAGTCTGATTTATCCTCATGTTTGTTTGATTTACAGCCTGATTTATCCTCATGTTTGTTCGTTTTATAGCTGATTTATCCTCATGTTTGTTTGTTTTATAGCTGATTTATCCTCATGTTGGTTTGTTTTATAGCTGATTTATCCTCATTTTTGTTTGTTTTACAGCTGATTTATCCTCATGTTTGTTTGTTTGTTTGTTTTATAGTCTGATTTATCCTCATGTTAGTTTTGTATTCTGATTTATCCTCGATTGTTTGTTTTATAGCTGATTAATCCTCATGTTTGTTTGTTTTATAGTCTGATTCATCCTCACGTTGGTTTGTTTTGTAGCTGATTTATTCTCATGTTTGTTTGTTATATAGCTGATTTATTCTCGTGTCTTGTTTGTTTTATACCTGATTTATCCTCATTTCTTTGTTTTATACCTGATTTATCCTTGTTTGTTTGTTTTATAGTCTAATTTATCCTCGTTTGTTTGTTTTATAGCTGATTTATTCTGATGTATGTTTGTTTTATAGTTTGATTCATCCTCATGTTTGTTTGTTTTACAGTCTGATTTATCCTCATGTTTGTTTGTATTATAATCTGATTTATCCTCATGTTTGTTTGATTTATAGCCTGATTTATACTCTTGTTTGTTTGTTTTATAGTGATTTATCCTCATGTTTGTTATTTTTACAGTCTGATCTATCCTCATGTTTGTTTGTATTATAGTCTGATTTATCCTCATGTATGTTTGATTTACAGCCTGATTTATCCTCATGTTTGTTTGATTTATAGTCTAATTTATCCTCGTTTGTTTGTTTTATAGCTGATTTATCCTCATGTTTGTTTGCTTAATAGCTGATTTATCCTCATGTTGGTTTGTTTTATAGTTATGATTTATCTTCATGTTTGTTTGTTCTATAGCTGATGTATTCTCATGTTGGTTTGTTTTACAGTCTTATTTACTCTCATGTTGGTTTGTTTTACAGTCTGATTTATCCTCATGTTTGTTTGTTTTATAGTCTAATTTATCCTCGTTTGTTTGTTTTACAGCTGATTTATCCTCATGTTTGTTTGCTTAATAGCTGATTTATCCTCATGTTGGTTTGTTTTATAGTTATGATTTATCCTCATGTTTGTTTGTTCTATAGCTGATTTATTCTCATGTTGGTTTGTTTTAAAGTCTTATTTACACTCATGTTGGTTTGTTTTACAGTCTGATTTATCCTCATGTTGGTTTGTTTTATAGGCTGATTTTTCCTGATGTTGGTTTGTTTTATAGCTCATTTATCCTCATGTTGGTTTGTTTTGTATTCTGATTTATCCTCGATTGTTTGTTTTATAGCTGATTTATCCTCATGTTTGTTTGTTTTATAGCTGATTTATTCCCATGTTTTTTTTGTTTCATACCTGATTTATCATCGTTTGTTTGTTTTATACCTGATTTATTCTTGTTTGTTTTGCTTAATAGTCTAATTTATCCTCGTTTGTTATTTTTATAGCTGAGTTATCCTGATGTATGTTTGTTTTATAGTTTGATTTATCCTCATGTTTGTTTGTATTACAGTCTGATCTATCCTCATGTTTGTTTGTATTATAGTCTGATTTATCCTCATGTTTGTTTGATTTACAGCCTGATTTATCCTCATGTTTGTTCGTTTTATAGTCTGAGTTATCCTCATGTTTGTTTGTTTTATAGTCTGATTTATCCTCATGTTTGTTTGTTTATAGTCTGATTTATCCTCATGTTTGTTTGTTTTATAGTCTAATTTATCCTCGTTTGTTTATTTTATAGCTGATTTATCCTCATGTTTGTTTGCTTAATAGCTGATTTATCCTCATGTTGGTTTTTTTTATAGTTATGATTTATCCTCATGTTTGTTTGTTCTATAGCTGATGTATTCTCATGTTGGTTTGTTTTACAGTATTATTTACACTCATGTTGGTTTGTTTTACAGTCTGATTTATCCTCATGTTTGTTTGTTTTATAGTCTAATTTATCCTCGTTTGTTTGTTTTATAGCTGATTTATCCTCATGTTTGTTTGCTTAATAGCTGATTTATCCTCATGTTGGTTTCTTTTATAGTTATGATTTATCCTCATGTTTGTTTGTTCTATAGCTGATTTATTCTCATGTTGGTTTGTTTTACAGTCTTATTTACACTCATGTTGGTTTGTTTTACAGTCTGATTTATCCTCATGTTGGTTTGTTTTATAGGCTGATTTTTCCTGATGTTGGTTTGTTTTATAGCTCATTTATCCTCATGTTGGTTTGTTTTATAGCTGATTTATCCTCATGTTGGTTTGTTTTAAAGCTCATTTATCCTCATGTTGGTTTGTTTTATAGATCATTTATCCTCATGTTGGTTTGTTTTATAGCTGACTTATCCTCATGTTTGTTTTGTTTTATAGTCTGATTTATCCTTATGTTTGTTTGTTTAATAGCTGATTTATCCTCATGTTCTTTCGTTTTATAGCTGATTTATCCTCATGTTTGTTTGTTTTATAGCTGATTTATCCTCATGTTGGTTTGTTTTATAGCTGATTTATCCTTATGTTTGTTTGTTTTATAGCTGATTTATCCTCATGTTTGTTTGTTTGTTTGTTTTATAGTATGATTTATCCTCATGTTGGTTTGTTTAATAGTCTGATTTATCCTCATGTTGGTTTGTTTTGTATTCTGATTTATCCTCGATTGTTTGTTTTATAACTGATTTATCCTCATGTTTGTTTGTTTTATAGCTGATTTATTCCCATGTTTTTTTTGTTTCATACCTGATTTATCATCGTTTGTTTGTTTTATACCTGATTTATTCTTGTTTGTTTTGCTTAATAGTCTAATTTATCCTCGTTTGTTATTTTTATAGCTGAGTTATCCTGATGTATGTTTGTTTTATAGTTTGATTTATCCTCATGTTTGTTTGTATTACAGTCTGATCTATCCTCATGTTTGTTTGTATTACAGTCTGATTTATCCTCATGTTTGCTGGATTTACAGCCTGATTTATCCTCATGTTTGTTCGTTTTATAGTCTGAGTTATCCTCATGTTTGTTTGTTTTATAGTCTGATTTATCCTCATGTTTGTTTGTTTATAGTCTGATTTATCCTTGTTTGTTTGTTTAATAAACTGACTTATCATCGTTTGTTCGTTTTATAGTCTGATTTATCCTGTAGTTTGTTTGTTTTACAGTCTGATTTATCCTCATGTTTGTTTGATTTATAGTCTAATTTATCCTCGTTTGTTTGTTTTATAGCTGATTTATCCTCATGTTTGTTTGCTTAATAGCTGATTTATCCTCATGTTGGTTTGTTTTATAGTTATGATTTATCTTCATGTTTGTTTGTTCTATAACTGATGTATTCTCATGTTGGTTTGTTTTACAGTCTTATTTACACTCATGTTGGTTTGTTTTACAGTCTGATTTATCCTCATGTTTGTTTGTTTTATAGTCTAATTTATCCTCGTTTGTTTGTTTTACAACTGATTTATCCTCATGTTTGTTTGCTTAATAGCTGATTTATCCTCATGTTGGTTTGTTTTATAGTTATGATTTATCCTCATGTTTGTTTGTTCTATAGCTGATTTATTCTCATGTTGGTTTGTTTTAAAGTCTTATTTACACTCATGTTGGTTTGTTTTATAGTTATGATTTATCCTCATGTTGGTTTGTTTTATAGCTGATTTATCCTCCAGTTTGTTTGTTTTACAGTCTGATTTATCCTCATGTTTGTTTGTTCTATAGCTGATTTATCCTCATTTTTGTTTGTTTTATAGACTCATTTATTCTGATGTTTGTTTGTTTCATAGTCTGATTTATCCTCATGTTTGTTTGTTTTATAGCTGATTTATTCTGATGTATGTTTGTTTTATAGTTTGATTTATCCTCATGTTTGTTTGTTTTACAGTCTGATTTATCCTCATGTTTGTTTGTATTATAATCTGATTTATCCTCATGTTTGTTTGATTTATAGCCTGATTTATACACTTGTTTGTTTGTTTTATAGTGATTTATCCTCATGTTTGTTATTTTTACAGTCTGATCTATCCACATGTTTGTTTGCTTAATAGCTGATTTATCCTCATGTTGGTTGGTTTTACAGTATTATTTACACTCATGTTGGTTTGTTTTACAGTCTGATTTATCCTCATGTTGGTTTGTTTTATAGGCTGATTTTTCCTAATGTTGGTTTGTTTTATAGCTCATTTATCCTCATGTTGGTTTGTTTTATAGCTGATTTATCCTCATGTTGGGTTGTTTTATAGCTCATTTATCCTCATGTTAATTTGTTTTATAGCTGATTTATTCCCATGTTTTTTTGGTTTCATACCTGATTTATCATCGTTTGTTTGTTTTATACCTGATTTATTCTTGTTTGTTTTGCTTTATAGTCTAATTTATCCTCATTTGTTATTTTTACAGCTGAGTTATCCTGATGTATGTTTGTTTTATAGTTTGATTTATCCTGATGTTTGTTTGTATTACAGTCTGATCTATCCTCATGTTTGTTTGTATTATAGTCTGATTTATCCTCATGTTTGTTTGATTTACAGCCTGATTTATCCTCATGTTTGTTCGTTTTATAGCTGATTTATCCTCATGTTTGTTTGTTTTATAGCTGATTTATCCTCATGTTGGTTTGTTTTATAGCTGATTTATCCTCATTTTTGTTTGTTTTACAGCTGATTTATCCTCATGTTTGTTTGTTTGTTTGTTTATAGTCTGATTTATCCTCATGTTAGTTTTGTATTCTGATTTATCCTCGATTGTTTGTTTTATAGCTGATTAATCCTCATGTTTGTTTGTTTTATAGTCTGATTCATCCTCATGTTGGTTTGTTTTGTAGCTGATTTATTCTCATGTTTGTTTGTTATATAGCTGATTTATTCTCGTGTCTTGTTTGTTTTATACCTGATTTATCCTCATTTCTTTGTTTTATACCTGATTTATCCTTGTTTGTTTGTTTTATAGTCTAATTTATCCTCGTTTGTTTGTTTTATAGCTGATTTATTCTGATGTATGTTTGTTTTATAGTTTGATTCATCCTCATGTTTGTTTGTTTTACAGTCTGATTTATCCTCATGTTTGTTTGTATTATAATCTGATTTATCCTCATGTTTGTTTGATTTATAGCCTGATTTATACTCTTGTTTGTTTGTTTTATAGTGATTTATCCTCATGTTTGTTATTTTTACAGTCTGATCTATCCTCATGTTTGTTTGTATTATAGTCTGATTTATCCTCATGTATGTTTGATTTACAGCCTGAATTATCCTCATGTTTGTTCGTTTTATAGTCTGAGTTATCCTCATGTTTGTGTGTTTTATAGTCTGATTTATCCTCATGTTTGTTTGTTTATAGTCTGATTTATCCTTATGTTTGTTTGTTTAATAGCTGATTTATCCTCATGTTCTTTCGTTTTATAGCTGATTTATCCTCATATTTGTTTGTTTTATACCTGATTTATACTCATGTTGGTTTGTTTTATAGCTGATTTATCCTCGATTGTTTGTTTTACAGCTGATTTATCCTCATGTTTCTTTGTTTGTTTGTTTTATAGTATGATTTATCCTCATGTTGGTTTGTTTAATAGTCTGATTTGTCCTCATGTTCGTTTGTTTTGTATTCTGATTTATCCTCGATTGTTTGTTTTATAGCTGATTTATCCTCATGTTTGTTTGTTTTATAGCTGATTTATTCCCATGTTTTTTTTTGTATCATACCTGATTTATCATCGTTTGTTTGTTTTATAGCTGAGTTAACCTGATGTATGTTTGTTTTATAGTTTGATTTATCCTCATGTTTGTTTGTATTACAGTCTGATCTATCCTCATGTTTGTTTGTATTACAGTCTGATTTATCCTCATGTTTGTTGGATTTACAGCCTGATTTATCCTCATGTTTGTTCGTTTTATAGTCTGAGTTATCCTCATGTTTGTTTGTTTGTTTTATAGTCTGATTTATCCTCATGTTTGTTTGTTTATAGTCTGATTTATCCTTGTTTGTTTTTTTAATAAACTGACTTATCATCGTTTGTTTGTTTTATAGCTGATTTATCCTAATGTTTGATTGTTTGATAGTCTGATTTATCCTCTAGTTTGTTTGTTTTACAGTCTGATTTATCCTCATGTTTGTTTGTTTTATAGTCTAATTTATCCTCGTTTGTTTGTTTTATAGCTGATTTATCCTCATGTTTGTTTGCTTAATAGCTGATTTATCCTCATGTTGGTTTGTTTTATAGTTATGATTTATCCTCATGTTTGTTTGTTCTATAGCTGATGTATTCTCATGTTGGTTTGTTTTACAGTCTTATTTACACTCATGTTGGTTTGTTTTACAGTCTGATTTATCCTCATGTTTGTTTGTTTTAGTCTAATTTATCCTCGTTTGTTTGTTTTATAGCTGATTTATCCTCATGTTTGTTTGCTTAATAGCTGATTTATCCTCATGTGTGTTTGTTTTATAGTTATGATTTATCCTCATGTTTGTTTGTTCTATAGCTGTTTTATTCTCATGTTGGTTTGTTTTACAGTCTTATTTACACTCATGTTGGTTTGTTTTACAGTCTGATTTATCCTCATGTTGGTTTGTTTTATAGGCTGATTTTTCCTGATATTGGTTTGTTTTATAGCTCATTTATCCTCATGTTGGTTTGTTTTATAGCTGATTTATCCTCATGTTGGGTTGTTTTATAGCTCATTTATCCTCATGTTGGTTTGTTTTATATCTGATTTATTCCCATGTTTTTTTTGTTTCATACCTGATTTATCATCGTTTGTTTGTTTTATACCTGATTTATTCTTGTTTGTTTTGCTTTATAGTCTAATTTATCCTCATTTGTTATTTTTACAGCTGAGTTATCCTGATGTATGTTTGTTTTATAGTTTGATTTATCCTGATGTTTGTTTGTATTACAGTCTGATCTATCCTCATGTTTGTTTGTATTATAGTCTGATTTATCCTCATGTTTGTTTGATTTACAGCCTGATTTATCCTCATGTTTGTTCGTTTTATAGCTGATTTATCCTCATGTTTGTTTGTTTTATAGCTGATTTATCCTCATGTTGGTTTGTTTTATAGCTGATTTATCCTCATTTTTGTTTGTTTTACAGCTGATTTATCCTCATGTTTGTTTGTTTGTTTGTTTTATAGTCTGATTTATCCTCATGTTAGTTTTGTATTCTGATTTATCCTCGATTGTTTGTTTTATAGCTGATTAATCCTCATGTTTGTTTGTTTTATAGTCTGATTCATCCTCACGTTGGTTTGTTTTGTAGCTGATTTATTCTCATGTTTGTTTGTTATATAGCTGATTTATTCTCGTGTTTTGTTTGTTCTATACCTGATTTATCCTCATTTCTTTGTTTTATACCTGATTTATCCTTGTTTGTTTGTTTTATAGTCTAATTTATCCTCGTTTGTTTGTTTTATAGCTGATTTATTCTGATGTATGTTTGTTTTATAGTTTGATTCATCCTCATGTTGGTTTGTTTTACAGTCTGATTTATCCTCATGTTTGTTTGTATTATAATCTGATTTATCCTCATGTTTGTTTGATTTATAGCCTGATTTATACTCTTGTTTGTTTGTTTTATAGTGATTTATCCTCATGTTTGTTATTTTTACAGTCTGATCTATCCTCATGTTTGTTTGTATTATAGTCTGATTTATCCTTATGTTTGTTTGTTTTACAGTCTGATTTATCCTCATGTTCTTTCGTTTTATAGCTGATTTATCCTCAGGTTTGTTTGTTTTATAGCTGATTTATCCTCATGTTGGTTTGTTTTATAGCTGATTTATCCTCATTTTTGTTTGTTTTACAGCTGATTTATCCTCATGTTTCTTTGTTTGTTTGTTTTATAGTATGATTTATCCTCATGTTGGTTTGTTTAATAGTCTGATTTGTCCTCATGTTCGTTTGTTTTGTATTCTGATTTATCCTCGATTGTTTGGTTTGTAGCTGATTTATCCTCATGTTTGTTTGTTTTATAGCTGATTTATTCCCATGTTTTTTTTTTTTTGTTTCATACCTGATTTATTATCGTTTGTTTGTTTTATACCTGATTTATTCTTGTTTGTTTTGCTTAATAGTCTAATTTATCCTCGTTTGTTATTTTTATAGCTGAGTTATCCTGATGTATGTTTGTTTTATAGTTTGATTTATCCTCATGTTTATTTGTATTACAGTCAGATCTATCCCCATGTTTGTTTGTTTTATAGTCTGATTTATCCTCATGTTTGTTGGATTTACAGCCTGATTTATCCTCATGTTTGTTCGTTTTATAGTCTGAGTTATCCTCATGTTTATTTGTTTGTTTTATAGTCTGATTTATCCTCATGTTTGTTTGTTTATAGTCTGATTTATCCTTGTTTGTTTGTTTAATAAACTGACTTATCATCGTTTGTTTGTTTTATAGCTGATTTATCCTAATGTTTGATTGTTTGATAGTCTGATTTATCCTCTAGTTTGTTTGTTTTACAGTCTTATTTATCCTCATGTTTGTTTGTTTTATAGTCTAATTTATCCTCGTTTGTTTGTTTTATAGCTGATTTATCCTCATGTTTGTTTGCTTAATAGCTGATTTATCCTCATGTTTGTTTGTATTATAGTCTGATTCATCCTCACGTTGGTTTGTTTTGTAGCTGATTTATTCTCATGTTTGTTTTTTATATAGCTGATTTATTCTCGTGTTTTGTTTGTTTTATACCTGATTTATCCTCATTTCTTTGTTTTATACCTGATTTATCCTTGTTTGTTTGTTTTATAGTCTAATTTATCCTCGTTTGTTTGTTTTATAGCTGATTTATTCTGATGTATGTTTGTTTTATAGTTTGATTTATCCTCATGTTTGTTTGTTTTACAGTCTGATTTATCCTCATGTTTGTTTGTATTATAATCTGATTTATCCTCATGTTTGTTTGATTTATAGCCTGATTTATACTCTTGTTTGTTTGTTTTATAGTGATTTATCCTCATGTTTGTTATTTTTACAGTCTGATCTATCCTCATGTTTGTTTGTATTATAGTCTGATTTATCCTCATGTATATTTGATTTACAGCCTGATTTATCCTCATGTTTGTTATTTTTACAGTCTGATCTATCCTCATGTTTGTTTGTTTATAGTCTGATTTATCCTTGTTTGTTTGTTTGTTTAATAAACTGACTTATCCTCGTTTGTTTGTTTTTTAGCTGATTTATCCTTATGTTTGTTTGTTTAATAGCTGATTTATCCTCATGTTCTTTCATTTTATAGCTGATTTATCCTCATGTTTGTTTGTTTTATAGCTGATTTATCCTCATGTTGGTTTGTTTTATAGCTGATTTATCCTCATTTTTGTTTGTTTTACAGCTGATTTATCCTCATGTTTCTTTGTTTGTTTGTTTTATAGTATGATTTATCCTCATGTTGGTTTGTTTAATAGTCTGATTTGTCCTCATGTTCGTTTGTTTTGTAATCTGATTTATCCTCGATTGTTTGTTTTATAGCTGATTTATTCTCATGTTTGTTTGTTTTATAGTCTGATTTATCCTCATATTGGATTGTTTTCCAGTCTGATTTATCCTCATGTTTTTTGTTTTATAGTCTGATTCATCCAAACGTTGGTTTGTTATGTAGCTGATTTATTCTCATGTTTGTTTGTTATTTAGCTGATTTATTCTCGTGTTTTGTTTGTTTTATACATGATTTATCCTCATTTTTTTGTTTTATACCTGATTTATCCTTGTTTGTTTGTTTTATAGTCTAATTTTTCCTCGTTTGTTTGTTTTATAGCTGATTTATTCTGATGTATGTTTGTTTTATAGTTTGATTTATCCTCATGTTTGTTTGTATTACAGTCTGATCTATCTTCATGTTTGTTTGTATTATAGTCTGATTTATCCTCATGTTTGTTTGATTTACAGCCTTATTTATCCTCTAGTTTGTTTGTTTTATAGTCTAATTTTTCCTCGTTTGTTTGTTTTATAGCTGATTTATTCTGATGTATGTTTGTTTTATAGTTTGATTTATCCTCATGTTTGTTTGTATTACAGTCTGATCTATCTTCATGTTTGTTTGTATTATAGTCTGATTTATCCTCATGTTTGTTTGATTTACAGCCTTATTTATCCTCTAGTTTGTTTGGTTTACAGTCTGATTTATCCTCATTTTTGTTTGTTTTATAGACTCATTTATTCTGATGTTTGTTTGTTTCATAGTCTGATTTATCCTCATGTTGATTTGTTTTATAGCTGATTTATCCTCATGTATGTTTATTTTATAGTCTGATTTATCCTCATGTTTGTTTGTTTATAGTCTGATTTATCCTTGTTTGTTTGTTTAATAACTGACATCATCGTTTGTTTGTTTTATAGCTGATTTATCCTAATGTTTGATTGTTTTTTGATAGTCTGATTTATCCTCTAGTTTGTTTGTTTTACAGTCTGAGTTATCCTCATGTTTGTTTGCTTAATAGCTGATATATCCTCATGTTGGTTTCTTTTATAGTTATGATTTATCCTCATGTTTGTTTGTTCTATAGCTGATGTATTCTCATGTTGGTTTGTTTTACAGTCTTATTTACACTCATGTTGGTTTGTTTTACAGTCTGATTTATCTTCATGTTGGTTTGTTTTATAGGCTTATTTTTCCTGATGTTGGTTTGTTTTATAGCTCATTTATCCTCATGTTGGTTTGTTTTATAGCTGATTTATCCCCATGTTGGGTTGTTTTATAGCTCATTTATCCTCATGTTGGTTTGTTTTATATCTGAATTTTTTCCCATGTTTTTTTTGTTTCATACCTGATTTATCATCGTTTGTTTGTTTTATACCTGATTTATTCTTGATAATTTTGCTTTATAGTCTAATTTATCCTCATTTGTTATTTTTATAGCTGAGTTATCCTGATGTATGTTTGTTTTATAGTTTGATTTATCCTAATGTTTGTTTGTATTACAGTCTGATCTATCCTCATGTTTGTTTGTATTATAGTCTGATTTATCCTCATGTTTGTTTGATTTACAGCCTGATTTATCCTCATGTTTGTTCGTTTTATAGCTGATTTATCCTCATGTTTGTTTGTTTTATAGCTGATTTATCCTCATGTTGGTTTGTTTTATAGCTGATTTATCCTCATTTTTGTTTGCTTTACAGCTGATTTATCCTCATGTTTGTTTGTTTGTTTGTTTTATAGTCTGATTTATCCTCATGTTTGTTTGTATTCTGATTTATCCTCGATTGTTTGTTTTATAGCTGATTTATCCTCATGTTTGTTTGTTTTATAGTCTGATTCATCCTCATATTGGATTGTTTTCCAGTCTGATTTATCCTCATGTTTTTTGTTTTATAGTCTGATTCATCCTCACGTTGGTTTGTTTTGTAGCTGATTTATTCTCATGTTTGTTTTTTATATAGCTGATTTATTCTCGTGTTTTGTTTGTTTTATACCTGATTTATCCTCATTTCTTTGTTTTATACCTGATTTATCCTTGTTTGTTTGTTTTATAGTCTAATTTATCCTCGTTTGTTTGTTTTATAGCTGATTTATTCTGATGTATGTTTGTTTTATAGTTTGATTTATCCTCATGTTTGTTATTTTTACAGTCTGATCTATCCTCATGTTTGTTTGTATTATAGTCTGATTTATCCTCATGTATATTTGATTTACAGCCTGATTTATCCTCATGTTTGTTCGTTTTATAGTCTGAGTTATCCTCATGTTTGTTTGTTTTATAGTCTGATTTATCCTCATGTTTGTTTGTTTATAGTCTGATTTATCCTTGTTTGTTTGTTTGTTAAATAAACTGACTTATCCTCGTTTGTTTGTTTTTTAGCTGATTTATCCTTATGTTTGTTTGTTTTATAGCTGATTTATCCTCATGTTGGTTTGTTTTATAGCTGATTTAACCTCATTTTTGTTTGTTTGTTTGTTTAATAGTCTGATTTATCCTCATGTTGGTTTGTTTTGTATTCTTATTTTTCCTCGATTGTTTGTTTTATAGCTGATTTAACCTCATGTTTGTTTGTTTTATAGTCTGATTTATCCTCATATTTTATTGTTTTATAGTCTGATTTATCCTCATGTTTGTTTGTTTCATAGTCTGATTTATCCTCATCTTGGTTTGTTTTATAGCTGATTTATCCTCATGTTGGTTTGTTTTATAGCTGATTTATCCTCATGTTTTGTTTGTTTTATAGTCTGATTTATCCTCATGTTTGTTTGTTTTATAGTCTGATTTATGGTCATATTAGTTTGTTTAATAAACTGATTTATCCTCATGTTGGTTTGTTTTATAGCTGATTTATCCTCATGTTTTGTTTGTTTTATAGTCTGATTTATCCTCATGTTTGTTTGTTTTATAGTCTGATTTATCCTCATGTTTGTTTGTTTAATAGCTGATTTATCCTCATGTTCTTTCGTTTTATAGCTGATTTATCCTCATGTTGGTTTGTTTTACAGTCTTATTTACACTCATGTTGGTTTGTTTTACAGTCTGATTTATCCTCATGTTGGTTTGTTTTATAGGCTGATTTTTCCTAATGTTGGTTTGTTTTATAGCTCATTTATCCTCATGTTGGGTTGTTTTATAGCTCATTTATCCTCATGTTAATTTGTTTTATAGCTGATTTATTCCCATGTTTTTTTGGTTTCATACCTGATTTATCATCGTTTGTTTGTTTTATACCTGATTTATTCTTGTTTGTTTTGCTTTATAGTCTAATTTATCCTCATTTGTTATTTTTACAGCTGAGTTATCCTGATGTATGTTTGTTTTATAGTTTGATTTATCCTGATGTTTGTTTGTATTACAGTCTGATCTATCCTCATGTTTGTTTGTATTATAGTCTGATTTATCCTCATGTTTGTTTGATTTACAGCCTGATTTATCCTCATGTTTGTTCGTTTTATAGCTGATTTATCCTCATGTTTGTTTGTTTTATAGCTGATTTATCCTCATGTTGGTTTGTTTTATAGCTGATTTATCCTCATTTTTGTTTGTTTTACAGCTGATTTATCCTCATGTTTGTTTGTTTGTTTGTTTTATAGTCTGATTTATCCTCATGTTTGTTTTGTATTCTGATTTATCCTCGATTGTTTGTTTTATAGCTGATTAATCCTCATGTTTGTTTGTTTTATAGTCTGATTCATCCTCACGTTGGTTTGTTTTGTAGCTGATTTATTCTCATGTTTGTTTGTTATATAGCTGATTTATTCTCGTGTCTTGTTTGTTTTATACCTGATTTATCCTCATTTCTTTGTTTTATACCTGATTTATCCTTGTTTGTTTGTTTTATAGTCTAATTTATCCTCGTTTGTTTGTTTTATAGCTTATTTATTCTGATGTATGTTTGTTTTATAGTTTGATTCATCCTCATGTTTGTTTGATTTACAGTCTGATTTATCCTCATGTTTGTTTGTATTATAATCTGATTTATCCTCATGTTTGTTTGATTTATAGCCTGATTTATACTCTTGTTTGTTTGTTTTATAGTGATTTATCCTCATGTTTGTTATTTTTACAGTCTGATCTATCCTCATGTTTGTTTGTATTATAGTCTGATTTATCCTCATGTATGTTTGATTTACAGCCTGAATTATCCTCATGTTTGTTTGTTTTATGGTCTGATTTATCCTCATGTTTGTTTGTTTATAGTCTGATTTATCCTTATGTTTGTTTGTTTAATAGCTGATTTATCCTCATGTTCTTTCGTTTTATAGCTGATTTATCCTCATATTTGTTTGTTTTATAGCTGATTTATACTCATGTTGGTTTGTTTTATAGCTGATTTATCCTCATTTTTGTTTGTTTTACAGCTGATTTATCCTCATGTTTCTTTGTTTGTTTGTTTTATAGTATGATTTATCCTCATGTTGGTTTGTTTAATAGTCTGATTTGTCCTCATGTTCGTTTGTTTTGTATTCTGATTTATCCTCGATTGTTTGTTTTATAGCTGATTTATCCTCATGTTTGTTTGTTTTATAGCTGATTTATTCCCATGTTTTTTTTTGTTTCATACCTGATTTATCATCGTTTGTTTGTTTTATACCTGATTTATTCTTGTTTGTTTTGCTTAATAGTCTAATTTATCCTCGTTTGTTATTTTTATAGCTGAGTTATCCTGATGTATGTTTGTTTTATAGTTTGATTTATCCTCATGTTTGTTTGTATTACAGTCTGATCTATCCTCATGTTTGTTTGTATTACAGTCTGATTTATCCTCATGTTTGTTGGATTTACAGCCTGATTTATCCTCATGTTTGTTCGTTTTATAGTCTGAGTTATCCTCATGTTTGTTTGTTTGTTTTATAGTCTGATTTATCCCCATGTTTGTTTGTTTATAGTCTGATTTATCCTTGTTTGTTTGTTTAATAAACTGACTTATCATCGTTTGTTTGTTTTATAGCTGATTTATCCTAATGTTTGATTGTTTGATAGTCTGAATTATCCTCTAGTTTGTTTGTTTTACAGTCTTATTTATCCTCATGTTTGTTTGTTTTTAGTCTAATTTATCCTCGTTTGTTTGTTTTATAGCTGATTTATCCTCATGTTTGTTTGCTTAATAGCTGATTTATCCTCATGTTTGTTTGTTTTATAGTCTGATTTATCCTCATATTGGATTGTTTTCCAGTCTGATTCATCCTCATATTTTTTGTTTTATAGTCTGATTCATCCTCACGTTGGTTTGTTTTGTAGCTGATTTATTCTCATGTTTGTTTTTTATATAGCTGATTTATTCTCGTGTTTTGTTTGTTTTATACCTGATTTATCCTCATTTCTTTGTTTTATACCTGATTTATCCTTGTTTGTTTGTTTTATAGTCTAATTTATCCTCGTTTGTTTGTTTTATAGCTGATTTATTCTGATGTATGTTTGTTTTATAGTTTGATTTATCCTCATGTTATTTTGTTTTACAGTCTGATTTATCCTCATGTTTGTTTGTATTATAATCTCATTTATCCTCATGTTTGTTTGATTTATAGCCTGATTTATACTCTTGTTTGTTTGTTTTATAGTGATTTATCCTCATGTTTGTTATTTTTACAGTCTGATCTATCCTCATGTTTGTTTGTATTATAGTCTGATTTATCCTCATGTATATTTGATTTACAGCCTGATTTATCCTCATGTTTGTTATTTATACAGTCTGATCTATCGTCATGTTTGTTTGTTTAAAGTCTGATTTATCCTTGTTTGTTTGTTTGTTTAATAAACTGACTTATCCTCGTTTGTTTGTTTTTTAGCTGATTTATCCTTATGTTTGTTTGTTTAATAGCTGATTTATCCTCATGTTCTTTCATTTTATAGCTGATTTATCCTCATGTTTGTTTGTTTTATTGCTGATTTATCCTCATGTTGGTTTGTTTTATAGCTGATTTATCCTCATTTTTGTTTGTTTTACAGCTGATTTATCCTCATGTTTCTTTGTTTGTTTGTTTTATAGTCTGATTTATCCTCATGTTTGTTTGTTTAATAGTCTGATTTGTCCTCATGTTCGTTTGTTTTGTATTCTGATTTATCCTCGATTGTTTGTTTTATAGCTGATTTATCCTCATGTTTGTTTGTTTTATAGTCTGATTTATCCTCATATTGGATTGTTTTCCAGTCTGATTTATCCTCATGTTTTTTGTTTTATAGTCTGATTCATCCAAACGTTGGTTTGTTTTGTAGCTGATTTATTCTCATGTTTGTTTGTTATATAGCTAATTTATTCTCGTGTTTTGTTTGTTTTATACATGATTTATCCTCATTTTTTTGTTTTATACCTGATTTATCCTTGTTTGTTTGTTTTATAGCTGATTTATTCTGATGTATGTTTGTTTTATAGTTTGATTTATCCTCATGTTTGTTTGTATTACAGTCTGATCTATCTTCATGTTTGTTTGTATTATAGTCTGATTTATCCTCATGTTTGTTTGATTTAAAGCCTTATTTATCCTCTAGTTTGTTTGGTTTACAGTCTGATTTATCCTCATGTTTGTTTGTTCTATAGCTGATTTATCCTCATTTTTGTTTGTTTTATAGACTCATTTATTCTGATGTTTGTTTGTTTCATAGTCTGATTTATCCTCATGTTGATTTGTTTTATAGCTGATTTATCCTCATGTATGTTTATTTTATAGTCTGATTTATCCTCATGTTTGTTTGTTTATAGTCTGATTTATCCTTGTTTGTTTGTTTAATACACTGACATCATCGTTTGTTTGTTTTATAGCTGATTTATCCTAATGTTTGATTGTTTGATAGTCTGATTTATCCTCTAGTTTGTTTGTTTTACAGTCTGATTTATCCTCATGTTTGTTTGCTTAATAGCTGATTTATCCTCATGTTGGTTTCTTTTATAGTTATGATTTATCCTCATGTTTGTTTGTTCTATAGCTGATGTATTCTCATGTTGGTTTGTTTTACAGTCTTATTTATCCTCATGTTGGTTTGTTTTATAGGCTGATTTTTCCTGATGTTGGTTTGTTTTATAGCTCATTTATCCTCATGTTGGTTTGTTTTATAGCTGATTTATCCTCATGTTGGGTTGTTTTATAGCTCATTTATCCTCATGTTGGTTTGTTTTATAGCTGATTTATTCCCATGTTTTTTTTGTTTCATACCTGATTTATCATCCTTTGTTTGTTTTATACCTGATTTATTCTTGTTAATTTTGCTTTATAGTCTAATTTATCCTCATTTGTTATTTTTATAGCTGAGTTATCCTGATGTATGTTTGTTTTATAGTTTGATTTATCCTGATGTTTGTTTGTATTACAGTCTGATTTATCCTCATGTTTGTTTGTATTATAGTCTGATTTATCCTCATGTTTGTTTGATTTACAGCCTGATTTATCCTCATGTTTGTTCGTTTTATAGCTGATTTATCCTCATGTTTGTTTGTTTTATAGCTGATTTATCCTCATGTTGGTTTGTTTTATAGCTGATTTATCCTCATTTTTGTTTGTTTTACAGCTGATTTATCCTCATGTTTGTTTGTTTGTTTGTTTTATAGTCTGATTTATCCTCATGTTTGTTTGTATTCTGATTTATCCTCGATTGATTGTTTTATAGCTGATTTATCCTCATGTTTGTTTGTTTTATAGTCTGATTCATCCTCATATTGGATTGTTTTCCAGTATGATTTATCCTCATGTTTTTTGTTTTATAGTCTGATTCATCCTCACGTTGGTTTGTTTTGTAGCTGATTTATTCTCATGTTTGTTTTTTATATAGCTGATTTATTCTCGTGTTTTGTTTGTTTTATACCTGATTTATCCTCATTTCTTTGTTTTATACCTGATTTATCCTTGTTTGTTTGTTTTATAGTCTAATTTATCCTCGTTTGTTTGTTTTATAGCTGATTTATTCTGATGTATGTTTGTTTTATAGTTTGATTTATCCTCATGTTTGTTATTTTTACAGTCTGATCTATCCTCATGTTTGTTTGTATTATAGTCTGATTTATCCTCATGTATATTTGATTTACAGCCTGATTTATCCTCATGTTTGTTCGTTTTATAGTCTGAGTTATCCTCATGTTTGTTTGTTTTCCAGTCTGATTTATCCTCATGTTTTTTGTTTTATAGTCTGATTCATCCAAACGTTGGTTTGTTTTGTAGCTGATTTATTCTCATGTTTGTTTGTTATATAGCTAATTTATTCTCGTGTTTTGTTTGTTTTATACATGATTTATCCTCATTTTTTTGTTTTATACCTGATTTATCCTTGTTTGTTTGTTTTATAGCTGATTTATTCTGATGTATGTTTGTTTTATAGTTTGATTTATCCTCATGTTTGTTTGTATTACAGTCTGATCTATCTTCATGTTTGTTTGTATTATAGTCTGATTTATCCTCATGTTTGTTTGATTTAAAGCCTTATTTATCCTCTAGTTTGTTTGGTTTACAGTCTGATTTATCCTCATGTTTGTTTGTTCTATAGCTGATTTATCCTCATTTTTGTTTGTTTTATAGACTCATTTATTCTGATGTTTGTTTGTTTCATAGTCTGATTTATCCTCATGTTGATTTGTTTTATAGCTGATTTATCCTCATGTATGTTTATTTTATAGTCTGATTTATCCTCATGTTTGTTTGTTTATAGTCTGATTTATCCTTGTTTGTTTGTTTAATACACTGACATCATCGTTTGTTTGTTTTATAGCTGATTTATCCTAATGTTTGATTGTTTGATAGTCTGATTTATCCTCTAGTTTGTTTGTTTTACAGTCTTATTTATCCTCATGTTTGTTTGCTTAATAGCTGATTTATCCTCATGTTGGTTTCTTTTATAGTTATGATTTATCCTCATGTTTGTTTGTTCTATAGCTGATGTATTCTCATGTTGGTTTGTTTTACAGTCTTATTTATCCTCATGTTGGTTTGTTTTATAGGCTGATTTTTCCTGATGTTGGTTTGTTTTATAGCTCATTTATCCTCATGTTGGTTTGTTTTATAGCTGATTTATCCTCATGTTGGGTTGTTTTATAGCTCATTTATCCTCATGTTGGTTTGTTTTATAGCTGATTTATTCCCATGTTTTTTTTGTTTCATACCTGATTTATCATCCTTTGTTTGTTTTATACCTGATTTATTCTTGTTAATTTTGCTTTATAGTCTAATTTATCCTCATTTGTTATTTTTATAGCTGAGTTATCCTGATGTATGTTTGTTTTATAGTTTGATTTATCCTGATGTTTGTTTGTATTACAGTCTGATTTATCCTCATGTTTGTTTGTTTTATAGTCTGATTCATCCTCATATTGGATTGTTTTCCAGTCTGATTTATCCTCATGTTTTTTGTTTTATAGTCTGATTCATCCTCACGTTGGTTTGTTTTGTAGCTGATTTATTCTCATGTTTGTTTTTTATATAGCTGATTTATTCTCGTGTTTTGTTTGTTTTATACCTGATTTATCCTCATTTCTTTGTTTTATACCTGATTTATCCTTGTTTGTTTGTTTTATAGTCTAATTTATCCTCGTTTGTTTGTTTTATAGCTGATTTATTCTGATGTATGTTTGTTTTATAGTTTGATTTATCCTCATGTTTGTTATTTTTACAGTCTGATCTATCCTCATGTTTGTTTGTATTATAGTCTGATTTATCCTCATGTATATTTGATTTACAGCCTGATTTATCCTCATGTTTGTTCGTTTTATAGTCTGAGTTATCCTCATGTTTGTTTGTTTTATAGTCTGATTTATCCTCATGTTTGTTTGTTTATAGTCTGATTTATCCTTGTTTGTTTGTTTGTTAAATAAACTGACTTATCCTCGTTTGTTTGTTTTTTAGCTGATTTATCCTTATGTTTGTTTGTTTTATAGCTGATTTATCCTCATGTTGGTTTGTTTTATAGCTGATTTAACCTCATTTTTGTTTGTTTGTTTGTTTAATAGTCTGATTTATCCTCATGTTGGTTTGTTTTGTATTCTTATTTTTCCTCGATTGTTTGTTTTATAGCTGATTTAACCTCATGTTTGTTTGTTTTATAGTCTGATTTATCCTCATATTTTATTGTTTTATAGTCTGATTTATCCTCATGTTTGTTTGTTTCATAGTCTGATTTATCCTCATCTTGGTTTGTTTTATAGCTGATTTATCCTCATGTTGGTTTGTTTTATAGCTGATTTATCCTCATGTTTTGTTTGTTTTATAGTCTGATTTATCCTCATGTTTGTTTGTTTTATAGTCTGATTTATGGTCATATTAGTTTGTTTAATAAACTGATTTATCCTCATGTTGGTTTGTTTTATAGCTGATTTATCCTCATGTTTTGTTTGTTTTATAGTCTGATTTATCCTCATGTTTGTTTGTTTTATAGTCTGATTTATCCTCATGTTTGTTTGTTTAATAGCTGATTTATCCTCATGTTCTTTCGTTTTATAGCTGATTTATCCTCATGTTGGTTTGTTTTACAGTCTTATTTACACTCATGTTGGTTTGTTTTACAGTCTGATTTATCCTCATGTTGGTTTGTTTTATAGGCTGATTTTTCCTAATGTTGGTTTGTTTTATAGCTCATTTATCCTCATGTTGGGTTGTTTTATAGCTCATTTATCCTCATGTTAATTTGTTTTATAGCTGATTTATTCCCATGTTTTTTTGGTTTCATACCTGATTTATCATCGTTTGTTTGTTTTATACCTGATTTATTCTTGTTTGTTTTGCTTTATAGTCTAATTTATCCTCATTTGTTATTTTTACAGCTGAGTTATCCTGATGTATGTTTGTTTTATAGTTTGATTTATCCTGATGTTTGTTTGTATTACAGTCTGATCTATCCTCATGTTTGTTTGATTTACAGCCTGATTTATCCTCATGTTTGTTCGTTTTATAGCTGATTTATCCTCATGTTTGTTTGTTTTATAGCTGATTTATCCTCATGTTGGTTTGTTTTATAGCTGATTTATCCTCATTTTTGTTTGTTTTACAGCTGATTTATCCTCATGTTTGTTTGTTTGTTTGTTTTATAGTCTGATTTATCCTCATGTTTGTTTTGTATTCTGATTTATCCTCGATTGTTTGTTTTATAGCTGATTAATCCTCATGTTTGTTTGTTTTATAGTCTGATTCATCCTCACGTTGGTTTGTTTTGTAGCTGATTTATTCTCATGTTTGTTTGTTATATAGCTGATTTATTCTCGTGTCTTGTTTGTTTTATACCTGATTTATCCTCATTTCTTTGTTTTATACCTGATTTATCCTTGTTTGTTTGTTTTATAGTCTAATTTATCCTCGTTTGTTTGTTTTATAGCTTATTTATTCTGATGTATGTTTGTTTTATAGTTTGATTCATCCTCATGTTTGTTTGATTTACAGTCTGATTTATCCTCATGTTTGTTTGTATTATAATCTGATTTATCCTCATGTTTGTTTGATTTATAGCCTGATTTATACTCTTGTTTGTTTGTTTTATAGTGATTTATCCTCATGTTTGTTATTTTTACAGTCTGATCTATCCTCATGTTTGTTTGTATTATAGTCTGATTTATCCTCATGTATGTTTGATTTACAGCCTGAATTATCCTCATGTTTGTTTGTTTTATGGTCTGATTTATCCTCATGTTTGTTTGTTTATAGTCTGATTTATCCTTATGTTTGTTTGTTTAATAGCTGATTTATCCTCATGTTCTTTCGTTTTATAGCTGATTTATCCTCATATTTGTTTGTTTTATAGCTGATTTATACTCATGTTGGTTTGTTTTATAGCTGATTTATCCTCATTTTTGTTTGTTTTACAGCTGATTTATCCTCATGTTTCTTTGTTTGTTTGTTTTATAGTATGATTTATCCTCATGTTGGTTTGTTTAATAGTCTGATTTGTCCTCATGTTCGTTTGTTTTGTATTCTGATTTATCCTCGATTGTTTGTTTTATAGCTGATTTATCCTCATGTTTGTTTGTTTTATAGCTGATTTATTCCCATGTTTTTTTTTGTTTCATACCTGATTTATCATCGTTTGTTTGTTTTATACCTGATTTATTCTTGTTTGTTTTGCTTAATAGTCTAATTTATCCTCGTTTGTTATTTTTATAGCTGAGTTATCCTGATGTATGTTTGTTTTATAGTTTGATTTATCCTCATGTTTGTTTGTATTACAGTCTGATCTATCCTCATGTTTGTTTGTATTACAGTCTGATTTATCCTCATGTTTGTTGGATTTACAGCCTGATTTATCCTCATGTTTGTTCGTTTTATAGTCTGAGTTATCCTCATGTTTGTTTGTTTGTTTTATAGTCTGATTTATCCCCATGTTTGTTTGTTTATAGTCTGATTTATCCTTGTTTGTTTGTTTAATAAACTGACTTATCATCGTTTGTTTGTTTTATAGCTGATTTATCCTAATGTTTGATTGTTTGATAGTCTGAATTATCCTCTAGTTTGTTTGTTTTACAGTCTTATTTATCCTCATGTTTGTTTGTTTTTAGTCTAATTTATCCTCGTTTGTTTGTTTTATAGCTGATTTATCCTCATGTTTGTTTGCTTAATAGCTGATTTATCCTCATGTTTGTTTGTTTTATAGTCTGATTTATCCTCATATTGGATTGTTTTCCAGTCTGATTCATCCTCATATTTTTTGTTTTATAGTCTGATTCATCCTCACGTTGGTTTGTTTTGTAGCTGATTTATTCTCATGTTTGTTTTTTATATAGCTGATTTATTCTCGTGTTTTGTTTGTTTTATACCTGATTTATCCTCATTTCTTTGTTTTATACCTGATTTATCCTTGTTTGTTTGTTTTATAGTCTAATTTATCCTCGTTTGTTTGTTTTATAGCTGATTTATTCTGATGTATGTTTGTTTTATAGTTTGATTTATCCTCATGTTATTTTGTTTTACAGTCTGATTTATCCTCATGTTTGTTTGTATTATAATCTCATTTATCCTCATGTTTGTTTGATTTATAGCCTGATTTATACTCTTGTTTGTTTGTTTTATAGTGATTTATCCTCATGTTTGTTATTTTTACAGTCTGATCTATCCTCATGTTTGTTTGTATTATAGTCTGATTTATCCTCATGTATATTTGATTTACAGCCTGATTTATCCTCATGTTTGTTATTTATACAGTCTGATCTATCGTCATGTTTGTTTGTTTAAAGTCTGATTTATCCTTGTTTGTTTGTTTGTTTAATAAACTGACTTATCCTCGTTTGTTTGTTTTTTAGCTGATTTATCCTTATGTTTGTTTGTTTAATAGCTGATTTATCCTCATGTTCTTTCATTTTATAGCTGATTTATCCTCATGTTTGTTTGTTTTATTGCTGATTTATCCTCATGTTGGTTTGTTTTATAGCTGATTTATCCTCATTTTTGTTTGTTTTACAGCTGATTTATCCTCATGTTTCTTTGTTTGTTTGTTTTATAGTCTGATTTATCCTCATGTTTGTTTGTTTAATAGTCTGATTTGTCCTCATGTTCGTTTGTTTTGTATTCTGATTTATCCTCGATTGTTTGTTTTATAGCTGATTTATCCTCATGTTTGTTTGTTTTATAGTCTGATTTATCCTCATATTGGATTGTTTTCCAGTCTGATTTATCCTCATGTTTTTTGTTTTATAGTCTGATTCATCCAAACGTTGGTTTGTTTTGTAGCTGATTTATTCTCATGTTTGTTTGTTATATAGCTAATTTATTCTCGTGTTTTGTTTGTTTTATACATGATTTATCCTCATTTTTTTGTTTTATACCTGATTTATCCTTGTTTGTTTGTTTTATAGCTGATTTATTCTGATGTATGTTTGTTTTATAGTTTGATTTATCCTCATGTTTGTTTGTATTACAGTCTGATCTATCTTCATGTTTGTTTGTATTATAGTCTGATTTATCCTCATGTTTGTTTGATTTAAAGCCTTATTTATCCTCTAGTTTGTTTGGTTTACAGTCTGATTTATCCTCATGTTTGTTTGTTCTATAGCTGATTTATCCTCATTTTTGTTTGTTTTATAGACTCATTTATTCTGATGTTTGTTTGTTTCATAGTCTGATTTATCCTCATGTTGATTTGTTTTATAGCTGATTTATCCTCATGTATGTTTATTTTATAGTCTGATTTATCCTCATGTTTGTTTGTTTATAGTCTGATTTATCCTTGTTTGTTTGTTTAATACACTGACATCATCGTTTGTTTGTTTTATAGCTGATTTATCCTAATGTTTGATTGTTTGATAGTCTGATTTATCCTCTAGTTTGTTTGTTTTACAGTCTGATTTATCCTCATGTTTGTTTGCTTAATAGCTGATTTATCCTCATGTTGGTTTCTTTTATAGTTATGATTTATCCTCATGTTTGTTTGTTCTATAGCTGATGTATTCTCATGTTGGTTTGTTTTACAGTCTTATTTATCCTCATGTTGGTTTGTTTTATAGGCTGATTTTTCCTGATGTTGGTTTGTTTTATAGCTCATTTATCCTCATGTTGGTTTGTTTTATAGCTGATTTATCCTCATGTTGGGTTGTTTTATAGCTCATTTATCCTCATGTTGGTTTGTTTTATAGCTGATTTATTCCCATGTTTTTTTTGTTTCATACCTGATTTATCATCCTTTGTTTGTTTTATACCTGATTTATTCTTGTTAATTTTGCTTTATAGTCTAATTTATCCTCATTTGTTATTTTTATAGCTGAGTTATCCTGATGTATGTTTGTTTTATAGTTTGATTTATCCTGATGTTTGTTTGTATTACAGTCTGATTTATCCTCATGTTTGTTTGTATTATAGTCTGATTTATCCTCATGTTTGTTTGATTTACAGCCTGATTTATCCTCATGTTTGTTCGTTTTATAGCTGATTTATCCTCATGTTTGTTTGTTTTATAGCTGATTTATCCTCATGTTGGTTTGTTTTATAGCTGATTTATCCTCATTTTTGTTTGTTTTACAGCTGATTTATCCTCATGTTTGTTTGTTTGTTTGTTTTATAGTCTGATTTATCCTCATGTTTGTTTGTATTCTGATTTATCCTCGATTGATTGTTTTATAGCTGATTTATCATCATGTTTGTTTGTTTTATAGTCTGATTCATCCTCATATTGGATTGTTTTCCAGTATGATTTATCCTCATGTTTTTTGTTTTATAGTCTGATTCATCCTCACGTTGGTTTGTTTTGTAGCTGATTTATTCTCATGTTTGTTTTTTATATAGCTGATTTATTCTCGTGTTTTGTTTGTTTTATACCTGATTTATCCTCATTTCTTTGTTTTATACCTGATTTATCCTTGTTTGTTTGTTTTATAGTCTAATTTATCCTCGTTTGTTTGTTTTATAGCTGATTTATTCTGATGTATGTTTGTTTTATAGTTTGATTTATCCTCATGTTATTTTGTTTTACAGTCTGATTTATCCTCATGTTTGTTTGTATTATAATCTCATTTATCCTCATGTTTGTTTGATTTATAGCCTGATTTATACTCTTGTTTGTTTGTTTTATAGTGATTTATCCTCATGTTTGTTATTTTTACAGTCTGATCTATCCTCATGTTTGTTTGTATTATAGTCTGATTTATCCTCATGTATATTTGATTTACAGCCTGATTTATCCTCATGTTTGTTCGTTTTATAGTCTGAGTTATCCTCATGTTTGTTTGTTTTCCAGTCTGATTTATCCTCATGTTTTTTGTTTTATAGTCTGATTCATCCAAACGTTGGTTTGTTTTGTAGCTGATTTATTCTCATGTTTGTTTGTTATATAGCTAATTTATTCTCGTGTTTTGTTTGTTTTATACATGATTTATCCTCATTTTTTTGTTTTATACCTGATTTATCCTTGTTTGTTTGTTTTATAGCTGATTTATTCTGATGTATGTTTGTTTTATAGTTTGATTTATCCTCATGTTTGTTTGTATTACAGTCTGATCTATCTTCATGTTTGTTTGTATTATAGTCTGATTTATCCTCATGTTTGTTTGATTTAAAGCCTTATTTATCCTCTAGTTTGTTTGGTTTACAGTCTGATTTATCCTCATGTTTGTTTGTTCTATAGCTGATTTATCCTCATTTTTGTTTGTTTTATAGACTCATTTATTCTGATGTTTGTTTGTTTCATAGTCTGATTTATCCTCATGTTGATTTGTTTTATAGCTGATTTATCCTCATGTATGTTTATTTTATAGTCTGATTTATCCTCATGTTTGTTTGTTTATAGTCTGATTTATCCTTGTTTGTTTGTTTAATACACTGACATCATCGTTTGTTTGTTTTATAGCTGATTTATCCTAATGTTTGATTGTTTGATAGTCTGATTTATCCTCTAGTTTGTTTGTTTTACAGTCTGATTTATCCTCATGTTTGTTTGCTTAATAGCTGATTTATCCTCATGTTGGTTTCTTTTATAGTTATGATTTATCCTCATGTTTGTTTGTTCTATAGCTGATGTATTCTCATGTTGGTTTGTTTTACAGTCTTATTTATCCTCATGTTGGTTTGTTTTATAGGCTGATTTTTCCTGATGTTGGTTTGTTTTATAGCTCATTTATCCTCATGTTGGTTTGTTTTATAGCTGATTTATCCTCATGTTGGGTTGTTTTATAGCTCATTTATCCTCATGTTGGTTTGTTTTATAGCTGATTTATTCCCATGTTTTTTTTGTTTCATACCTGATTTATCATCCTTTGTTTGTTTTATACCTGATTTATTCTTGTTAATTTTGCTTTATAGTCTAATTTATCCTCATTTGTTATTTTTATAGCTGAGTTATCCTGATGTATGTTTGTTTTATAGTTTGATTTATCCTGATGTTTGTTTGTATTACAGTCTGATTTATCCTCATGTTTGTTTGTATTATAGTCTGATTTATCCTCATGTTTGTTTGATTTACAGCCTGATTTATCCTCATGTTTGTTCGTTTTATAGCTGATTTATCCTCATGTTTGTTTGTTTTATAGCTGATTTATCCTCATGTTGGTTTGTTTTATAGCTGATTTATCCTCATTTTTGTTTGTTTTACAGCTGATTTATCCTCATGTTTGTTTGTTTGTTTGTTTTATAGTCTGATTTATCCTCATGTTTGTTTGTATTCTGATTTATCCTCGATTGATTGTTTTATAGCTGATTTATCCTCATGTTTGTTTGTTTTATAGTCTGATTCATCCTCATATTGGATTGTTTTCCAGTATGATTTATCCTCATGTTTTTTGTTTTATAGTCTGATTCATCCTCACGTTGGTTTGTTTTGTAGCTGATTTATTCTCATGTTTGTTTTTTATATAGCTGATTTATTCTCGTGTTTTGTTTGTTTTATACCTGATTTATCCTCATTTCTTTGTTTTATACCTGATTTATCCTTGTTTGTTTGTTTTATAGTCTAATTTATCCTCGTTTGTTTGTTTTATAGCTGATTTATTCTGATGTATGTTTGTTTTATAGTTTGATTTATCCTCATGTTTGTTATTTTTACAGTCTGATCTATCCTCATGTTTGTTTGTATTATAGTCTGATTTATCCTCATGTATATTTGATTTACAGCCTGATTTATCCTCATGTTTGTTCGTTTTATAGTCTGAGTTATCCTCATGTTTGTTTGTTTTATAGTCTGATTTATCCTCATGTTTATTTGTTTATAGTCTGATTTATCCTTGTTTGTTTGTTTGTTTAATAAACTGACTTATCCTCGTTTGTTTGTTTTTTAGCTGATTTATCCTAATGTTTGATTGTTTGATAGTCTGATTTATCCTCTAGTTTGTTTGTTTTACAGTCTGATTTATCCTCATGTTTGTTTGTTTTATAGTCTGATTTATCCTTATGTTTGTTTGTTTTATAGCTGATTTATCCTCATGTTTTGTTTGTTTTATAGTCTGATTTATCCTCATGTTTGTTTGTTTTATGGCTGATTTATCCTCATGTTGGTTTGTTTTATAGCTGATTTACCCTGATTTTTGTTTGTTTGTTTGTTTAATAGTCTGATTTATCCTCATGTTGGTTTGTTTTGTATTCTGATTTCTCCTCGATTGTTAGTTTTATAGCTGATTTAACCTCATGTTGGTTTGTTTTATAGTCTGATTTATCCTCATATTTTATTGTTTTATAGTCTGATTTATCCTCATGTTTGTTTGTTTCATAGTCTGATTTATCCTCATCTTGGTTTGTTTTATAGCTGATTTATCCTCATGTTGGTTTGTTTTATAGCTGATTTATCCTCATGTTTTGTTTGTTTTATAGTCTGATTTATCCTCATGTTTGTTTGTTTTATAGTCTGATTTATGGTCATATTAGTTTGTTTAATAAACTGATTTATCCGCATGTTTGTTTGTTTTACAGCTGATTTATCCTCATGTTTGTTTGTTTCATAGTCTGATTTATCCTCATCTTGGTTTGTTTTATAGCTGATTTATCCTCATGTTGGTTTGTTTTATAGCTGATTTATCCTCATGTTTTGTTTGTTTTATAGTCTGATTTATCCTCATGTTTGTTTGTTTTATAGTCTGATTTATCCTCATGTTCTTTCGTTTTATAGCTGATTTATCCTCATGTTTGTTCGTTTTATAGCTGATTTACCCTCATTTTTGTTTGTTTTACAGCTGATTTACCCTAATGTTTGTTTGTTTGTTTGTTTAATAGTCTGATTTATCCTCATGTTGGTTTGTTTTGTATTCTGATTTATCCTCGATTGTTTGTTTTATAGCTGATTTATCCTCATGTTTGTTTGTTTTATAGTCTGATTTATCCTCATATTTTATTGTTTTATAGTCTAATTTATTCTCATGTTTGTTTGTTCTGTAACTTGATTTATCCTCATATTTTATTGTTTTATAGTCTGATTTATCCTCATGTTTGTTTGTTTCATAGTCTGATTTATCCTCATCTTGGTTTGTTTTATAGCTGATTTATCCTCATGTTGGTTTGTTTTATAGCTGATTTATCCTCATGTTTTGTTTGTTTTATAGTCTGATTTATCCTCATGTTTGTTTGTTTTATAGTCTGATTTATGGTCATATTAGTTTGTTTAATAAACTGATTTATCCGCATGTTTGTTTGTTTTACAGCTGATTTATCCTCATGTTTGTTTGTTTCATAGTCTGATTTATCCTCATCTTGGTTTGTTTTATAGCTGATTTATCCTCATGTTGGTTTGTTTTATAGCTGATTTATCCTCATGTTTTGTTTGTTTTATAGTCTGATTTATCCTCATGTTTGTTTGTTTTATAGTCTGATTTATCCTCGTGTTCTTTCGTTTTATAGCTGATTTATCCTCATGTTTGTTCGTTTTATAGCTGATTTACCCTCATTTTTGTTTGTTTTACAGCTGATTTACCCTAATGTTTGTTTGTTTGTTTGTTTAATAGTCTGATTTATCCTCGATTGTTTGTTTTATTGCTGATTTATCCTCATGTTTGTTTGTTTTATAGTCTGATTTATCCTCATATTTTATTGTTTTATAGTCTAATTTATTCTCATGTTTGTTTGTTCTGTAACCTGATTTATCCTCATATTTTATTGTTTTATAGTCTGATTTATCCTCATGTTTGTTTGTTTCATAGTCTGATTTATCCTCATCTTGGTTTGTTTTATAGCTGATTTATCCTCATGTTGGTTTGTTTTATAGCTGATTTATCCTCATGTTTTGTTTGTTTTATAGTCTGATTTATCCTCATGTTTGTTTGTTTTATAGTCTGATTTATGGTCATATTAGTTTGTTTAATAAACTGATTTATCCGCATGTTTGTTTGTTTTACAGCTGATTTATCCTCATGTTTGTTTGTTTCATAGTCTGATTTATCCTCATCTTGGTTTGTTTTATAGCTGATTTATCCTCATGTTGGTTTGTTTTATAGCTGATTTATCCTCATGTTTTGTTTGTTTTATAGTCTGATTTATCCTCATGTTTGTTTGTTTTATAGTCTGATTTATCCTCGTGTTCTTTCGTTTTATAGCTGATTTATCCTCATGTTTGTTCGTTTTATAGCTGATTTACCCTCATTTTTGTTTGTTTTACAGCTGATTTACCCTAATGTTTGTTTGTTTGTTTGTTTGTTTAATAGTCTGATTTATCCTCATGTCGGTTTGTTTTGTATTCTGATTTATCCTCGATTGTTTGTTTTATTGCTGATTTATCCTCATGTTTGTTTGTTTTATAGTCTGATTTATCCTCATATTTTATTGTTTTATAGTCTAATTTATTCTCATGTTTGTTTGTTCTGTAACCTGATTTATCCTTATGTTTGTTTGTTTTCCAGTCTGATTTATCCTCATGTTTTTTGTTTTATAGTCTGATTCATCCTCACGTTGGTTTGTTTTGTAGCTGATTTATCCTCATGTTTGTTTGTTATATAGCTGATTTATTCTCGTGTTTTGTTTGTTTTATACCTGATTTATCCTCATTTCTTTGTTTTATACCTGATTTATCCTTGTTTGTTTGTTTTATAGTCTAATTTATCCTCGTTTGTTTGTTTTATAGCTGATTTATTCTGATGTATGTTTGTTTTATAGTTTGATTTATCCTCATGTTTGTTTGTTTTACAGTCTGATTTATCCTCATGTTTGTTTGTATTATAATCTGATTTATCCTCATGTTTGTTTGATTTATAGCCTGATTTATACTCTTGTTTGTTTGTTTTATAGTGATTTATCCCCATGTTTGTTATTTTTACAGTCTGATTTATCCTCATGTTTGTTTGTATTATAGTCTGATTTATCCTCATGTTTGTTTGATTTACAGCCTGATTTATCCTCATGTTTGTTCGATTTATAGTCTGAGTTATCCTCATGTTTCTTTGTTTTATAGTCTGATTTATCCTCATGTTTGTTTGTTTATAGTCTGATTTATCCTTGTTTGTTTGTTTAATAAACTGACTTATCCTCGTTTGTTTGTTTTTTAGCTGATTTATCCTAATGTTTGATTGTTTGATAGTCTGATTTATCCTCATGTTTTGTTTGTTTTAAAGCTGATTTATCCTCATGTTTGTTTGCTTAATAGCTGATTTATCCTGATATTGGTTTGTTTTATAGTTATGATTTATCCTCATGTTTGTTTGTTCTATAGCTGATTTATTCTCATGTTGGTTTGTTTTACAGCCTTATTACACTCATGTTGGTTTGTTTTACAGTCTGATTTATCCTCATGTTGGTTTGTTTTATAGGCTGATTTTTCCTGATGTTGGTTTGTTTTATAGCTCATTTATCCTCATGTTGGTTTGTTTTATAGCTGATTTATCCTCATGTTTGTTTGTTTTATAGCTGATTTATTCCCATGTTTCTTTTGTTTCATACCTGATTTATCGTCGTTTGTTTGTTTTATACCTGATTTATTCTTGTTTGTTTTGCTTTATAGTCTAATTTTTCATCGTTTGTTATTTTTATAGCTGATTTATCCTGATGTATGTTTGTTTTATAGTTTGATTTATCCTCATGACTGTTTGTATTACAGTCTGATCTATCCTCATGTCTGTTTGTATAATAGTCTGATTTATCCTCATGTTTGTTTGATTTACAGCCTGATTTATACTCATGTTTGTTTATTTTTATAGTCTGATTTATCCTCATGTTTGTTTATTTATAGTCTAATTTATCCTCGTTTGTTTGTTTTATAGCTGATTTATCCTCATGTTTGTTTGCTTAATAGCTGATTTATCCTCATGTTGGTTTGTTTTATAGTTATGATTTATCCTCATGTTTGTTTGTTCTATAGCTGATGTATTCTCATGTTGGTTTGTTTTACAGTCTTATTTACACTCATGTCGGTTTGTTTTACAGTCTGATTTATCCTCATGTTTGTTAGTTTTATAGTCTAATTTATCCTCGTTTGTTTGTTTTATAGCTGATTTATCCTCATGTTTGTTTGCTTAATAGCTGATTTATCCTCATGTTGGTTTGTTTTATAGTTATGATTTATCCTCATGTTTGTTTGTTCTATAGCTGATTTATTCTCATGTTGGTTTGTTTTACAGTCTTATTTACACTCATGTTGGTTTGTTTTACAGTCTGATTTATCCTCATGTTGGTTTGTTTTATAGGCTGATTTTTCCTGATGTTGGTTTGTTTTATAGCTCATTTATCCTCATGTTGGTTTGTTTTATAGCTGATTTATCCTCATGTTGGTTTGTTTTATAGCTCATTTATCCTCATGTTGGTTTGTTTTATAGCTGATTTATCCTCATGTTGGTTTGTTTTATAGCTGATTTATCCTCATGTTTGTTTTGCTTTATAGTCTGATTTATCCTCGTTTGTTATTTTTATAGCTGAGTTATCCTGATGTATGTTTGTTTGATAGTCTGATTTATCCTCTAGTTTGTTTGTTTTACAGTCTGATTTATCCTCATGTTTGCTTGTTCTATAGCTGATTTATCCTCATTTTTGTTTGTTTTATAGACTCATTTATTCTGATGTTTGTTTGTTTCATAGTCTGATTTATCCTCATGTTGATTTGTTTTATAGCTGATTTATCCTCATGTTTGTTTGTTTTATAGTCTGATTTATCCTCATGTTTGTTTGTTTATAGTCTGATTTATCCTTGTTTGTTTGTTTAATAAACTGACTTATCATCGTTTGTTTGTTTTATAGCTGATTTATCCTAATGTTTGATTGTTTGATAGTCTGATTTATCCTCCAGTTTGTTTGTTTTACAGTCTGATTTATCCTCATGTTTGTTTGCTTAATAGCTGATTTATCCTCATGTTGGTTTCTTTTATAGTTATGATTTATCCTCATGTTTGTTTGTTCTATAGCTGATGTATTTTCATGTTGGTTTGTTTTACAGACTTATTTACACTCATGTTGGTTTGTTTTACAGTCTGAATTATCCTCATGTTGGTTTGTTTTATAGGCTGATTTTTTCTGATGTTGGTTTGTTTTATAGCTCATTTATCCTCATGTTGGTTTGTTTTATAGCTGATTTATCCTCATGTTGGGTTGTTTTATAGCTCATTTATCCTCATGTTGGTTTGTTTTATAGCTGATTTATTCCCATGTTTTTTTTTTGTTTCATACCTGATTTATCATCGTTTGTTTGTTTTATACCTGATTTATTCTTGTTTGTTTTGCTTTATAGTCTAATTTATCCTCATTTGTTATTTTTATAGCTGAGTTATCCTGATGTATGTTTGTTTTATAGTTTGATTTATCCTCATGTTTGTTTGTATTACAGTCTGATCTATCCTCATGTTTGTTTGTATTATAGTCTGATTTATCCTCATGTTTGTTTGATTTACAGCCTGATTTATCCTCATGTTTGTTCGTTTTATAGCTGATTTATCCTCATGTTTGTTTGTTTATAGCTGATTTATCCTCATGTTGGTTTGTTTTATAGCTGATTTATCCTCATTTTTGTTTGTTTTACAGCTGATTTATCCTCATGTTTGTTTGTTTGTTTTATAGTCTGATTTATCCTCATGTTTGTTTTGTGTTCTGATTTATCCTCGATTGTTTGTTTTATAGCTGATTTATCCTCATGTTTTTTGTTTTATAGTCTGATTCATCCTCACGTTGGTTTGTTTTGTAGCTGATTTATTCTCATGTTTGTTTTTTATATAGCTGATTTATTCTCGTGTTTTGTTTGTTTTATACCTGATTTATCCTCATTTCTTTGTTTTATACCTGATTTATCCTTGTTTGTTTGTTTTATAGTCTAATTTATCCTCGTTTGTTTGTTTTATAGCTGATTTATTCTGATGTATGTTTGTTTTATAGTTTGATTTATCCTCATGTTTGTTTGTTTTACAGTCTGATTTATCCTCATGTTTGTTTGTATTATAATCTGATTTATCCTCATGTTTGTTTGATTTATAGCCTGATTTATACTCTTGTTTGTTTGTTTTATAGTGATTTATCCTCATGTTTGTTATTTTTACAGTCTGATCTATCCTCATGTTTGTTTGTATTATAGTCTGATTTATCCTCATGTATGTTTGATTTACAGCCTGATTTATCTTCATGTTTGTTCGTTTTATAGTCTGAGTTATCCTCATGTTTGTTTGTTTTTATAGTCTGATTTATCCTCATGTTTGTTTGTTTATAGTCTGATTTATCCTTGTTTGTTTGTTTGTTTAATAAACTGACTTATCCTCGTTTGTTTGTTTTTCAGCTGATTTATCCTATTGTTTGATTGTTTGTTAGTCTGATTTATCCTCTAGTTTGTTTGTTTTACAGTCTGATTTATCCTTATGTTTGTTTGTTTAATAGCTGATTTATCCTCATGTTCTTTCGTTTTATAGCTGATTTATCCTCATGTTTGTTTGTTTTATAGCTGATTTATCCTCATGTTGGTTTGTTTTATAGCTGATTTATCCTCATTTTTGTTTGTTTTACAGCTGATTTATCCTCATGTTTGTTTGTTTGTTTGTTTTATAGTATGATTTATCCTCATGTTGGTTTGTTTAATAGTCTGATTTATCCTCATGTTGGTTTGTTTTGTATTCTGATTTATCCTCGATTGTTTGTTTTATAGCTGATTTATCCTCATGTTTGTTTGTTTTATAGCTGATTTATTCCCATGTTTTTTTTGTTTCATACCTGATTTATCATCGTTTGTTTGTTTTATACCTGATTTATTCTTGTTTGTTTTGCTTAATAGTCTAATTTATCCTCGTTTGTTATTTTTATAGCTGAGTTATCCTGATGTATGTTTGTTTTATAGTTTGATTTATCCTCATGTTTGTTTGTATTACAGTCTGATTTATCCTCATGTTTGTTGGATTTACAGCCTGATTTATCCTCATGTTTGTTCGTTTTATAGTCTGAGTTATCCTCATTTTTTGTTTGTTTTATAGTCTGATTTATCCTCATGTTTGTTTGTTTATAGTCTGATTTGTCCTTGTTTGTTTGTTTAATAAACTGACTTATCATCGTTTGTTTGTTTTATAGCTGATTTATCCTAATGTTTGATTGTTTGATAGTCTGATTTATCCTGTAGTTTGTTTGTTTTACAGTCTGATTTATCCTCATGTTTGTTTGTTTTATAGTCTAATTTATCCTCGTTTGTTTGTTTTACAGCTGATTTATCCTCATGTTTGTTTGCTTAATAGCTGATTTATCCTCATGTTGGTTTGTTTTATAGTTATGATTTATCCTCATGTTTGTTTGTATTACAGTCTGATCTATCCTCATGTTTGTTTGTATTATAGTCTGATTTATCCTCATGTTTGTTTGATTTACAGCCTGATTTATCCTCATGTTTGTTCGTTTTATAGTCTGAGTTATCCTCATGTTTGTTTGTTTTATAGTCTGATTTATCCTCATGTTTGTTTGTTTATAGTCTGATTTATCCTTGTTTGTTTGTTTAATAAACTGACTTATCATCGTTTGTTTGTTTTATAGCTGATTTATCCTCATGTTTGATTGTTTGATAGTCTGATTTATCCTCTAGTTTGTTTGTTTTACAGTCTGATTTATCCTCGTTTGTTTGTTTTATAGCTGATTTATCCCCATGTTTGTTTGCTTAATAGCTGATTTATCCTCATGTTGGTTTTTTTTATAGTTATGATTTATCCTCATGTTTGTTTGTTCTATAGCTGATGTATTCTCATGTTGGTTTGTTTTACAGTATTATTTACACTCATGTTGGTTTGTTTTACAGTCTGATTTATCCTCATGTTTGTTTGTTTTATAGTCTAATTTATCCTCGTTTGTTTGTTTTATAGCTGATTTATCCTCATGTTTGTTTGCTTAATAGCTGATTTATCCTCATGTTGGTTTGTTTTATAGTTATGATTTATCCTCATGTTTGTTTGTTCTATAGCTGATTTATTCTCATGTTGGTTTGTTTTACAGTCTTATTTACACTCATGTTGGTTTGTTTTACAGTCTGATTTATCCTCAAGTTGGTTTGTTTTATAGGCTGATTTTTCCTGATGTTGGTTTGTTTTATAGCTCATTTATCCTCATGTTGGTTTGTTTTATAGCTGATTTATCCTCATGTTGGTTTGTTTTAAAGCTCATTTATCCTCATGTTGGTTTGTTTTATAGATCATTTATCCTCATGTTGGTTTGTTTTATAGCTGATTTATCCTCATGTTTGTTTTGTTTTATAGTCTGATTTATCCTTATGTTTGTTTGATTAATAGCTGATTTATCCTCATGTTCTTTCGTTTTATAGCTGATTTATCCTCATGTTTGTTTGTTTTATAGCTGATTTATCCTCATGTTGGTTTGTTTTATAGCTGATTTATCCTCATGTTTGTTTGTTTTATAGCTGATTTATCCTCATGTTTGTTTGTTTGTTTGTTTTATAGTATGATTTATCCTCATGTTGGTTTGTTTAATAGTCTGATTTATCCTCATGTTGGTTTGTTTTGTATTCTGATTTATCCTCGATTGTTTGTTTTATAACTGATTTATCCTCATGTTTGTTTGTTTTATAGCTGATTTATTCCCATGTTTTTTTTGTTTCATACCTGATTTATCATCGTTTGTTTGTTTTATACCTGATTTATTCTTGTTTGTTTTGCTTAATAGTCTAATTTATCCTCGTTTGTTATTTTTATAGCTGAGTTATCCTGATGTATGTTTGTTTTATAGTTTGATTTATCCTCATGTTTGTTTGTATTACAGTCTGATCTATCCTCATGTTTGTTTGTATTACAGTCTGATTTATCCTCATGTTTGTTGGATTTACAGCCTGATTTATCCTCATGTTTGTTCGTTTTATAGTCTGAGTTATCCTCATGTTTGTTTGTTTGTTTTATAGTCTGATTTATCCTCATGTTTGTTTGTATTATAGTCTGATTTATCCTCATGTTTGTTTGATTTACAGCCTGATTTATCCTCATGTTTGTTCGTTTTATAGTCTGAGTTATCCTCATGTTTGTTTGTTTTATAGTCTGATTTATCCTCATGTTTGTTTGTTTATAGTCTGATTTATCCTTGTTTGTTTGTTTAATAAACTGACTTATCATCGTTTGTTTGTTTTATAGCTGATTTATCCTCATGTTTGATTGTTTGATAGTCGGATTTATCCTCTAGTTTGTTTGTTTTACAGTCTGATTTATCCTCGTTTGTTTGTTTTATAGCTGATTTATCCTCATGTTTGTTTGTATTACAGTCTGATCTATCCTCATGTCTGTTTGTATAATAGTCTGATTTATCCTCATGTTTGTTTGATTTACAGCCTGATTTATACTCATGTTTGTTTATTTTTATAGTCTGATTTATCCTCATGTTTGTTTATTTATAGTCTAATTTATCCTCGTTTGTTTGTTTTATAGCTGATTTATCCTCATGTTTGTTTGCTTAATAGCTGATTTATCCTCATGTTGGTTTGTTTTATAGTTATGATTTATCCTCATGTTTGTTTGTTCTATAGCTGATGTATTCTCATGTTGGTTTGTTTTACAGTCTTATTTACACTCATGTCGGTTTGTTTTACAGTCTGATTTATCCTCATGTTTGTTAGTTTTATAGTCTAATTTATCCTCGTTTGTTTGTTTTATAGCTGATTTATCCTCATGTTTGTTTGCTTAATAGCTGATTTATCCTCATGTTGGTTTGTTTTATAGTTATGATTTATCCTCATGTTTGTTTGTTCTATAGCTGATTTATTCTCATGTTGGTTTGTTTTACAGTCTTATTTACACTCATGTTGGTTTGTTTTACAGTCTGATTTATCCTCATGTTGGTTTGTTTTATAGGCTGATTTTTCCTGATGTTGGTTTGTTTTATAGCTCATTTATCCTCATGTTGGTTTGTTTTATAGCTGATTTATCCTCATGTTGGTTTGTTTTATAGCTCATTTATCCTCATGTTGGTTTGTTTTATAGCTGATTTATCCTCATGTTGGTTTGTTTTATAGCTGATTTATCCTCATGTTTGTTTTGCTTTATAGTCTGATTTATCCTCGTTTGTTATTTTTATAGCTGAGTTATCCTGATGTATGTTTGTTTGATAGTCTGATTTATCCTCTAGTTTGTTTGTTTTACAGTCTGATTTATCCTCATGTTTGCTTGTTCTATAGCTGATTTATCCTCATTTTTGTTTGTTTTATAGACTCATTTATTCTGATGTTTGTTTGTTTCATAGTCTGATTTATCCTCATGTTGATTTGTTTTATAGCTGATTTATCCTCATGTTTGTTTGTTTTATAGTCTGATTTATCCTCATGTTTGTTTGTTTATAGTCTGATTTATCCTTGTTTGTTTGTTTAATAAACTGACTTATCATCGTTTGTTTGTTTTATAGCTGATTTATCCTAATGTTTGATTGTTTGATAGTCTGATTTATCCTCCAGTTTGTTTGTTTTACAGTCTGATTTATCCTCATGTTTGTTTGCTTAATAGCTGATTTATCCTCATGTTGGTTTCTTTTATAGTTATGATTTATCCTCATGTTTGTTTGTTCTATAGCTGATGTATTTTCATGTTGGTTTGTTTTACAGACTTATTTACACTCATGTTGGTTTGTTTTACAGTCTGAATTATCCTCATGTTGGTTTGTTTTATAGGCTGATTTTTTCTGATGTTGGTTTGTTTTATAGCTCATTTATCCTCATGTTGGTTTGTTTTATAGCTGATTTATCCTCATGTTGGGTTGTTTTATAGCTCATTTATCCTCATGTTGGTTTGTTTTATAGCTGATTTATTCCCATGTTTTTTTTTGTTTCATACCTGATTTATCATCGTTTGTTTGTTTTATACCTGATTTATTCTTGTTTGTTTTGCTTTATAGTCTAATTTATCCTCATTTGTTATTTTTATAGCTGAGTTATCCTGATGTATGTTTGTTTTATAGTTTGATTTATCCTCATGTTTGTTTGTATTACAGTCTGATCTATCCTCATGTTTGTTTGTATTATAGTCTGATTTATCCTCATGTTTGTTTGATTTACAGCCTGATTTATCCTCATGTTTGTTCGTTTTATAGCTGATTTATCCTCATGTTTGTTTGTTTATAGCTGATTTATCCTCATGTTGGTTTGTTTTATAGCTGATTTATCCTCATTTTTGTTTGTTTTACAGCTGATTTATCCTCATGTTTGTTTGTTTGTTTTATAGTCTGATTTATCCTCATGTTTGTTTTGTGTTCTGATTTATCCTCGATTGTTTGTTTTATAGCTGATTTATCCTCATGTTTTTTGTTTTATAGTCTGATTCATCCTCACGTTGGTTTGTTTTGTAGCTGATTTATTCACATGTTTGTTTGTTATATAGCTGATTTATTCTCGTGTTTTGTTTGTTTTATACCTGATTTATCCTCATTTCTTTGTTTTATACCTGATTTATCCTTGTTTGTTTGTTTTATAGTCTAATTTATCCTCGTTTGTTTGTTTTATAGCTGATTTATTCTGATGTATGTTTGTTTTATAGTTTGATTTATCCTCATGTTTGTTTGTTTTACAGTCTGATTTATCCTCATGTTGGTTTGTATTATAATCTGATTTATCCTCATGTTTGTTTGATTTATAGCCTGATTTATACTCTTGTTTGTTTGTTTTATAGTGATTTATCCTCATGTTTGTTATTTTTACAGTCTGATCTATCCTCATGTTTGTTTGTATTATAGTCTGATTTATCCTCATGTATGTTTGATTTACAGCCTGATTTATCTTCATGTTTGTTCGTTTTATAGTCTGAGTTATCCTCATGTTTGTTTGTTTTTATAGTCTGATTTATCCTCATGTTTGTTTGTTTATAGTCTGATTTATCCTTGTTTGTTTGTTTGTTTAATAAACTGACTTATCCTCGTTTGTTTGTTTTTCAGCTGATTTATCCTATTGTTTGATTGTTTGTTAGTCTGATTTATCCTCTAGTTTGTTTGTTTTACAGTCTGATTTATCCTTATGTTTGTTTGTTTAATAGCTGATTTATCCTCATGTTCTTTCGTTTTATAGCTGATTTATCCTCATGTTTGTTTGTTTTATAGCTGATTTATCCTCATGTTGGTTTGTTTTATAGCTGATTTATCCTCATTTTTGTTTGTTTTACAGCTGATTTATCCTCATGTTTGTTTGTTTGTTTGTTTTATAGTATGATTTATCCTCATGTTGGTTTGTTTAATAGTCTGATTTATCCTCATGTTGGTTTGTTTTGTATTCTGATTTATCCTCGATTGTTTGTTTTATAGCTGATTTATCCTCATGTTTGTTTGTTTTATAGCTGATTTATTCCCATGTTTTTTTTGTTTCATACCTGATTTATCATCGTTTGTTTGTTTTATACCTGATTTATTCTTGTTTGTTTTGCTTAATAGTCTAATTTATCCTCGTTTGTTATTTTTATAGCTGAGTTATCCTGATGTATGTTTGTTTTATAGTTTGATTTATCCTCATGTTTGTTTGTATTACAGTCTGATTTATCCTCATGTTTGTTGGATTTACAGCCTGATTTATCCTCATGTTTGTTCGTTTTATAGTCTGAGTTATCCTCATTTTTTGTTTGTTTTATAGTCTGATTTATCCTCATGTTTGTTTGTTTATAGTCTGATTTGTCCTTGTTTGTTTGTTTAATAAACTGACTTATCATCGTTTGTTTGTTTTATAGCTGATTTATCCTAATGTTTGATTGTTTGATAGTCTGATTTATCCTGTAGTTTGTTTGTTTTACAGTCTGATTTATCCTCATGTTTGTTTGTTTTATAGTCTAATTTATCCTCGTTTGTTTGTTTTACAGCTGATTTATCCTCATGTTTGTTTGCTTAATAGCTGATTTATCCTCATGTTGGTTTGTTTTATAGTTATGATTTATCCTCATGTTTGTTTGTATTACAGTCTGATCTATCCTCATGTTTGTTTGTATTATAGTCTGATTTATCCTCATGTTTGTTTGATTTACAGCCTGATTTATCCTCATGTTTGTTCGTTTTATAGTCTGAGTTATCCTCATGTTTGTTTGTTTTATAGTCTGATTTATCCTCATGTTTGTTTGTTTATAGTCTGATTTATCCTTGTTTGTTTGTTTTATAAACTGACTTATCATCGTTTGTTTGTTTTATAGCTGATTTATCCTCATGTTTGATTGTTTGATAGTCTGATTTATCCTCTAGTTTGTTTGTTTTACAGTCTGATTTATCCTCGTTTGTTTGTTTTATAGCTGATTTATCCCCATGTTTGTTTGCTTAATAGCTGATTTATCCTCATGTTGGTTTTTTTTATGGTTATGATTTATCCTCATGTTTGTTTGTTCTATAGCTGATGTATTCTCATGTTGGTTTGTTTTACAGTATTATTTACACTCATGTTGGTTTGTTTTACAGTCTGATTTATCCTCATGTTTGTTTGTTTTATAGTCTAATTTATCCTCGTTTGTTTGTTTTATAGCTGATTTATCCTCATGTTTGTTTGCTTAATAGCTGATTTATCCTCATGTTGGTTTGTTTTATAGTTATGATTTATCCTCATGTTTGTTTGTTCTATAGCTGATTTATTCTCATGTTGGTTTGTTTTACAGTCTTATTTACACTCATGTTGGTTTGTTTTACAGTCTGATTTATCCTCAAGTTGGTTTGTTTTATAGGCTGATTTTTCCTGATGTTGGTTTGTTTTATAGCTCATTTATCCTCATGTTGGTTTGTTTTATAGCTGATTTATCCTCATGTTGGTTTGTTTTAAAGCTCATTTATCCTCATGTTGGTTTGTTTTATAGATCATTTATCCTCATGTTGGTTTGTTTTATAGCTGATTTATCCTCATGTTTGTTTTGTTTTATAGTCTGATTTATCCTTATGTTTGTTTGTTTAATAGCTGATTTATCCTCATGTTCTTTCGTTTTATAGCTGATTTATCCTCATGTTTGTTTGTTTTATAGCTGATTTATCCTCATGTTGGTTTGTTTTATAGCTGATTTATCCTCATGTTTGTTTGTTTTATAGCTGATTTATCCTCATGTTTGTTTGTTTGTTTGTTTTATAGTATGATTTATCCTCATGTTGGTTTGTTTAATAGTCTGATTTATCCTCATGTTGGTTTGTTTTGTATTCTGATTTATCCTCGATTGTTTGTTTTATAACTGATTTATCCTCATGTTTGTTTGTTTTATAGCTGATTTATTCCCATGTTTTTTTTGTTTCATACCTGATTTATCATCGTTTGTTTGTTTTATACCTGATTTATTCTTGTTTGTTTTGCTTAATAGTCTAATTTATCCTCGTTTGTTATTTTTATAGCTGAGTTATCCTGATGTATGTTTGTTTTATAGTTTGATTTATCCTCATGTTTGTTTGTATTACAGTCTGATCTATCCTCATGTTTGTTTGTATTACAGTCTGATTTATCCTCATGTTTGTTGGATTTACAGCCTGATTTATCCTCATGTTTGTTCGTTTTATAGTCTGAGTTATCCTCATGTTTGTTTGTTTTATAGTCTGATTTATCCTCATGTTTGTTTGTATTATAGTCTGATTTATCCTCATGTTTGTTTGATTTACAGCCTGATTTATCCTCATGTTTGTTCGTTTTATAGTCTGAGTTATCCTCATGTTTGTTTGTTTTATAGTCTGATTTATCCTCATGTTTGTTTATTTATAGTCTAATTTATCCTCGTTTGTTTGTTTTATAGCTGATTTATCCTCATGTTTGTTTGCTTAATAGCTGATTTATCCTCATGTTGGTTTGTTTTATAGTTATGATTTATCCTCATGTTTGTTTGTTCTATAGCTGATGTATTCTCATGTTGGTTTGTTTTACAGTCTTATTTACACTCATGTCGGTTTGTTTTACAGTCTGATTTATCCTCATGTTTGTTAGTTTTATAGTCTAATTTATCCTCGTTTGTTTGTTTTATAGCTGATTTATCCTCATGTTTGTTTGCTTAATAGCTGATTTATCCTCATGTTGGTTTGTTTTATAGTTATGATTTATCCTCATGTTTGTTTGTTCTATAGCTGATTTATTCTCATGTTGGTTTGTTTTACAGTCTTATTTACACTCATGTTGGTTTGTTTTACAGTCTGATTTATCCTCATGTTGGTTTGTTTTATAGGCTGATTTTTCCTGATGTTGGTTTGTTTTATAGCTCATTTATCCTCATGTTGGTTTGTTTTATAGCTGATTTATCCTCATGTTGGTTTGTTTTATAGCTCATTTATCCTCATGTTGGTTTGTTTTATAGCTGATTTATCCTCATGTTGGTTTGTTTTATAGCTGATTTATCCTCATGTTTGTTTTGCTTTATAGTCTGATTTATCCTCGTTTGTTATTTTTATAGCTGAGTTATCCTGATGTATGTTTGTTTGATAGTCTGATTTATCCTCTAGTTTGTTTGTTTTACAGTCTGATTTATCCTCATGTTTGCTTGTTCTATAGCTGATTTATCCTCATTTTTGTTTGTTTTATAGACTCATTTATTCTGATGTTTGTTTGTTTCATAGTCTGATTTATCCTCATGTTGATTTGTTTTATAGCTGATTTATCCTCATGTTTGTTTGTTTTATAGTCTGATTTATCCTCATGTTTGTTTGTTTATAGTCTGATTTATCCTTGTTTGTTTGTTTAATAAACTGACTTATCATCGTTTGTTTGTTTTATAGCTGATTTATCCTAATGTTTGATTGTTTGATAGTCTGATTTATCCTCCAGTTTGTTTGTTTTACAGTCTGATTTATCCTCATGTTTGTTTGCTTAATAGCTGATTTATCCTCATGTTGGTTTCTTTTATAGTTATGATTTATCCTCATGTTTGTTTGTTCTATAGCTGATGTATTTTCATGTTGGTTTGTTTTACAGACTTATTTACACTCATGTTGGTTTGTTTTACAGTCTGAATTATCCTCATGTTGGTTTGTTTTATAGGCTGATTTTTTCTGATGTTGGTTTGTTTTATAGCTCATTTATCCTCATGTTGGTTTGTTTTATAGCTGATTTATCCTCATGTTGGGTTGTTTTATAGCTCATTTATCCTCATGTTGGTTTGTTTTATAGCTGATTTATTCCCATGTTTTTTTTTGTTTCATACCTGATTTATCATCGTTTGTTTGTTTTATACCTGATTTATTCTTGTTTGTTTTGCTTTATAGTCTAATTTATCCTCATTTGTTATTTTTATAGCTGAGTTATCCTGATGTATGTTTGTTTTATAGTTTGATTTATCCTCATGTTTGTTTGTATTACAGTCTGATCTATCCTCATGTTTGTTTGTATTATAGTCTGATTTATCCTCATGTTTGTTTGATTTACAGCCTGATTTATCCTCATGTTTGTTCGTTTTATAGCTGATTTATCCTCATGTTTGTTTGTTTATAGCTGATTTATCCTCATGTTGGTTTGTTTTATAGCTGATTTATCCTCATTTTTGTTTGTTTTACAGCTGATTTATCCTCATGTTTGTTTGTTTGTTTTATAGTCTGATTTATCCTCATGTTTGTTTTGTGTTCTGATTTATCCTCGATTGTTTGTTTTATAGCTGATTTATCCTCATGTTTTTTGTTTTATAGTCTGATTCATCCTCACGTTGGTTTGTTTTGTAGCTGATTTATTCACATGTTTGTTTGTTATATAGCTGATTTATTCTCGTGTTTTGTTTGTTTTATACCTGATTTATCCTCATTTCTTTGTTTTATACCTGATTTATCCTTGTTTGTTTGTTTTATAGTCTAATTTATCCTCGTTTGTTTGTTTTATAGCTGATTTATTCTGATGTATGTTTGTTTTATAGTTTGATTTATCCTCATGTTTGTTTGTTTTACAGTCTGATTTATCCTCATGTTGGTTTGTATTATAATCTGATTTATCCTCATGTTTGTTTGATTTATAGCCTGATTTATACTCTTGTTTGTTTGTTTTATAGTGATTTATCCTCATGTTTGTTATTTTTACAGTCTGATCTATCCTCATGTTTGTTTGTATTATAGTCTGATTTATCCTCATGTATGTTTGATTTACAGCCTGATTTATCTTCATGTTTGTTCGTTTTATAGTCTGAGTTATCCTCATGTTTGTTTGTTTTTATAGTCTGATTTATCCTCATGTTTGTTTGTTTATAGTCTGATTTATCCTTGTTTGTTTGTTTGTTTAATAAACTGACTTATCCTCGTTTGTTTGTTTTTCAGCTGATTTATCCTATTGTTTGATTGTTTGTTAGTCTGATTTATCCTCTAGTTTGTTTGTTTTACAGTCTGATTTATCCTTATGTTTGTTTGTTTAATAGCTGATTTATCCTCATGTTCTTTCGTTTTATAGCTGATTTATCCTCATGTTTGTTTGTTTTATAGCTGATTTATCCTCATGTTGGTTTGTTTTATAGCTGATTTATCCTCATTTTTGTTTGTTTTACAGCTGATTTATCCTCATGTTTGTTTGTTTGTTTGTTTTATAGTATGATTTATCCTCATGTTGGTTTGTTTAATAGTCTGATTTATCCTCATGTTGGTTTGTTTTGTATTCTGATTTATCCTCGATTGTTTGTTTTATAGCTGATTTATCCTCATGTTTGTTTGTTTTATAGCTGATTTATTCCCATGTTTTTTTTGTTTCATACCTGATTTATCATCGTTTGTTTGTTTTATACCTGATTTATTCTTGTTTGTTTTGCTTAATAGTCTAATTTATCCTCGTTTGTTATTTTTATAGCTGAGTTATCCTGATGTATGTTTGTTTTATAGTTTGATTTATCCTCATGTTTGTTTGTATTACAGTCTGATTTATCCTCATGTTTGTTGGATTTACAGCCTGATTTATCCTCATGTTTGTTCGTTTTATAGTCTGAGTTATCCTCATTTTTTGTTTGTTTTATAGTCTGATTTATCCTCATGTTTGTTTGTTTATAGTCTGATTTGTCCTTGTTTGTTTGTTTAATAAACTGACTTATCATCGTTTGTTTGTTTTATAGCTGATTTATCCTAATGTTTGATTGTTTGATAGTCTGATTTATCCTGTAGTTTGTTTGTTTTACAGTCTGATTTATCCTCATGTTTGTTTGTTTTATAGTCTAATTTATCCTCGTTTGTTTGTTTTACAGCTGATTTATCCTCATGTTTGTTTGCTTAATAGCTGATTTATCCTCATGTTGGTTTGTTTTATAGTTATGATTTATCCTCATGTTTGTTTGTATTACAGTCTGATCTATCCTCATGTTTGTTTGTATTATAGTCTGATTTATCCTCATGTTTGTTTGATTTACAGCCTGATTTATCCTCATGTTTGTTCGTTTTATAGTCTGAGTTATCCTCATGTTTGTTTGTTTTATAGTCTGATTTATCCTCATGTTTGTTTGTTTATAGTCTGATTTATCCTTGTTTGTTTGTTTTATAAACTGACTTATCATCGTTTGTTTGTTTTATAGCTGATTTATCCTCATGTTTGATTGTTTGATAGTCTGATTTATCCTCTAGTTTGTTTGTTTTACAGTCTGATTTATCCTCGTTTGTTTGTTTTATAGCTGATTTATCCCCATGTTTGTTTGCTTAATAGCTGATTTATCCTCATGTTGGTTTTTTTTATGGTTATGATTTATCCTCATGTTTGTTTGTTCTATAGCTGATGTATTCTCATGTTGGTTTGTTTTACAGTATTATTTACACTCATGTTGGTTTGTTTTACAGTCTGATTTATCCTCATGTTTGTTTGTTTTATAGTCTAATTTATCCTCGTTTGTTTGTTTTATAGCTGATTTATCCTCATGTTTGTTTGCTTAATAGCTGATTTATCCTCATGTTGGTTTGTTTTATAGTTATGATTTATCCTCATGTTTGTTTGTTCTATAGCTGATTTATTCTCATGTTGGTTTGTTTTACAGTCTTATTTACACTCATGTTGGTTTGTTTTACAGTCTGATTTATCCTCAAGTTGGTTTGTTTTATAGGCTGATTTTTCCTGATGTTGGTTTGTTTTATAGCTCATTTATCCTCATGTTGGTTTGTTTTATAGCTGATTTATCCTCATGTTGGTTTGTTTTAAAGCTCATTTATCCTCATGTTGGTTTGTTTTATAGATCATTTATCCTCATGTTGGTTTGTTTTATAGCTGATTTATCCTCATGTTTGTTTTGTTTTATAGTCTGATTTATCCTTATGTTTGTTTGTTTAATAGCTGATTTATCCTCATGTTCTTTCGTTTTATAGCTGATTTATCCTCATGTTTGTTTGTTTTATAGCTGATTTATCCTCATGTTGGTTTGTTTTATAGCTGATTTATCCTCATGTTTGTTTGTTTTATAGCTGATTTATCCTCATGTTTGTTTGTTTGTTTGTTTTATAGTATGATTTATCCTCATGTTGGTTTGTTTAATAGTCTGATTTATCCTCATGTTGGTTTGTTTTGTATTCTGATTTATCCTCGATTGTTTGTTTTATAACTGATTTATCCTCATGTTTGTTTGTTTTATAGCTGATTTATTCCCATGTTTTTTTGGTTTCATACCTGATTTATCATCGTTTGTTTGTTTTATACCTGATTTATTCTTGTTTGTTTTGCTTAATAGTCTAATTTATCCTCGTTTGTTATTTTTATAGCTGAGTTATCCTGATGTATGTTTGTTTTATAGTTTGATTTATCCTCATGTTTGTTTGTATTACAGTCTGATCTATCCTCATGTTTGTTTGTATTACAGTCTGATTTATCCTCATGTTTGTTGGATTTACAGCCTGATTTATCCTCATGTTTGTTCGTTTTATAGTCTGAGTTATCCTCATGTTTGTTTGTTTTATAGTCTGATTTATCCTCATGTTTGTTTGTATTATAGTCTGATTTATCCTCATGTTTGTTTGATTTACAGCCTGATTTATCCTCATGTTTGTTCGTTTTATAGTCTGAGTTATCCTCATGTTTGTTTGTTTTATAGTCTGATTTATCCTCATGTTTGTTTGTTTATAGTCTGATTTATCCTTGTTTGTTTGTTTAATAAACTGACTTATCATCGTTTGTTTGTTTTATAGCTGATTTATCCTCATGTTTGATTGTTTGATAGTCTGATTTATCCTCTAGTTTGTTTGTTTTACAGTCTGATTTATCCTCGTTTGTTTGTTTTATAGCTGATTTATCCCCATGTTTGTTTGCTTAATAGCTGATTTATCCTCATGTTGGTTTTTTTTATAGTTATGATTTATCCTCATGTTTGTTTGTTCTATAGCTGATGTATTCTCATGTTGGTTTGTTTTACAGTATTATTTACACTCATGTTGGTTTGTTTTACAGTCTGATTTATCCTCATGTTTGTTTGTTTTATAGTCTAATTTATCCTCGTTTGTTTGTTTTATAGCTGATTTATCCTCATGTTTGTTTGCTTAATAGCTGATTTATCCTCATGTTGGTTTGTTTTATAGTTATGATTTATCCTCATGTTTGTTTGTTCTATAGCTGATTTATTCTCATGTTGGTTTGTTTTACAGTCTTATTTACACTCATGTTGGTTTGTTTTACAGTCTGATTTATCCTCAAGTTGGTTTGTTTTATAGGCTGATTTTTCCTGATGTTGGTTTGTTTTATAGCTCATTTATCCTCATGTTGGTTTGTTTTATAGCTGATTTATCCTCATGTTGGTTTGTTTTAAAGCTCATTTATCCTCATGTTGGTTTGTTTTATAGATCATTTATCCTCATGTTGGTTTGTTTTATAGCTGATTTATCCTCATGTTTGTTTTGTTTTATAGTCTGATTTATCCTTATGTTTGTTTGTTTAATAGCTGATTTATCCTCATGTTCTTTCGTTTTATAGCTGATTTATCCTCATGTTTGTTTGTTTTATAGCTGATTTATCCTCATGTTGGTTTGTTTTATAGCTGATTTATCCTCATGTTTGTTTGTTTTATAGCTGATTTATCCTCATGTTTGTTTGTTTGTTTGTTTTATAGTATGATTTATCCTCATGTTGGTTTGTTTAATAGTCTGATTTATCCTCATGTTGGTTTGTTTTGTATTCTGATTTATCCTCGATTGTTTGTTTTATAACTGATTTATCCTCATGTTTGTTTGTTTTATAGCTGATTTATTCCCATGTTTTTTTTGTTTCATACCTGATTTATCATCGTTTGTTTGTTTTATACCTGATTTATTCTTGTTTGTTTTGCTTAATAGTCTAATTTATCCTCGTTTGTTATTTTTATAGCTGAGTTATCCTGATGTATGTTTGTTTTATAGTTTGATTTATCCTCATGTTTGTTTGTATTACAGTCTGATCTATCCTCATGTTTGTTTGTATTACAGTCTGATTTATCCTCATGTTTGTTGGATTTACAGCCTGATTTATCCTCACGTTTGTTCGTTTTATAGTCTGAGTTATCCTCATGTTTGTTTGTTTTATAGTCTGATTTATCCTCATGTTTGTTTGTTTATAGTCTGATTTGTCCTTGTTTGTTTGTTTAATAAACTGACTTATCATCGTTTGTTTGTTTTATAGCTGATTTATCCTAATGTTTGATTGTTTGATAGTCTGATTTATCCTGTAGTTTGTTTGTTTTACAGTCTGATTTATCCTCATGTTTGTTTGTTTTATAGTCTAATTTATCCTCGTTTGTTTGTTTTACAGCTGATTTATCCTCATGTTTGTTTGCTTAATAGCTGATTTATCCTCATGTTGGTTTGTTTTATAGTTATGATTTATCCTCATGTTTGTTTGTATTACAGTCTGATCTATCCTCATGTTTGTTTGTATTACAGCCTGATTTATCCTCATGTTTGTTCGTTTTATAGTCTGAGTTATCCTCATGTTTGTTTGTTTTATAGTCTGATTTATCCTCATGTTTGTTTGTTTATAGTCTGATTTATCCTTGTTTGTTTGTTTAATAAACTGACTTATCATCGTTTGTTTGTTTTATAGCTGATTTATCCTCATGTTTGATTGTTTGATAGTCTGATTTATCCTCTAGTTTGTTTGTTTTACAGTCTGATTTATCCTCGTTTGTTTGTTTTATAGCTGATTTATCACCATGTTTGTTTGCTTAATAGCTGATTTATCCTCATGTTGGTTTTTTTTATAGTTATGATTTATCCTCATGTTTGTTTGTTCTATAGCTGATGTATTCTCATGTTGGTTTGTTTTACAGTATTATTTACACTCATGTTGGTTTGTTTTACAGTCTGATTTATCCTCAAGTTGGTTTGTTTTATAGGCTGATTTTTCCTGATGTTGGTTTGTTTTATAGCTCATTTATCCTCATGTTGGTTTGTTTTATAGCTGATTTATCCTCATGTTGGTTTGTTTTAAAGCTCATTTATCCTCATGTTGGTTTGTTTTATAGATCATTTATCCTCATGTTGGTTTGTTTTATAGCTGATTTATCCTCATGTTTGTTTTGTTTTATAGTCTGATTTATCCTTATGTTTGTTTGTTTAATAGCTGATTTATCCTCATGTTCTTTCGTTTTATAGCTGATTTATCCTCATGTTTGTTTGTTTTATAGCTGATTTATCCTCATGTTGGTTTGTTTTATAGCTGATTTATCCTCATGTTTGTTTGTTTTATAGCTGATTTATCCTCATGTTTGTTTGTTTGTTTGTTTTATAGTATGATTTATCCTCATGTTGGTTTGTTTAATAGTGTGATTTATCCTCATGTTGGTTTGTTTTGTATTCTGATTTATCCTCGATTGTTTGTTTTATAACTGATTTATCCTCATGTTTGTTTGTTTTATAGCTGATTTATTCCCATGTTTTTTTTGTTTCATACCTGATTTATCATCGTTTGTTTGTTTTATACCTGATTTATTCTTGTTTGTTTTGCTTAATAGTCTAATTTATCCTCGTTTGTTATTTTTATAGCTGAGTTATCCTGATGTATGTTTGTTTTATAGTTTGATTTATCCTCATGTTTGTTTGTATTACAGTCTGATCTATCCTCATGTTTGTTTGTATTACAGTCTGATTTATCCTCATGTTTGTTGGATTTACAGCCTGATTTATCCTCATGTTTGTTCGTTTTATAGTCTGAGTTATCCTCATGTTTGTTTGTTTTATAGTCTGATTTATCCTCATGTTTGTTTGTTTATAGTCTGATTTGTCCTTGTTTGTTTGTTTAATAAACTGACTTATCATCGTTTGTTTGTTTTATAGCTGATTTATCCTAATGTTTGATTGTTTGATAGTCTGATTTATCCTGTAGTTTGTTTGTTTTACAGTCTGATTTATCCTCATGTTTGTTTGTTTTATAGTCTAATTTATCCTCGTTTGTTTGTTTTACAGCTGATTTATCCTCATGTTTGTTTGCTTAATAGCTGATTTATCCTCATGTTGGTTTGTTTTATAGTTATGATTTATCCTCATGTTTGTTTGTTCTATAGCTGATTTATTCTCATGTTGGTTTGTTTACAGTCTTATTTACACTCATGTTGGTTTGTTTTACAGTCTGATTTATCCTCAAGTTGGTTTGTTTTATAGGCTGATTTTTCCTGATGTTGGTTTGTTTTATAGCTCATTTATCCTCATGTTGGTTTGTTTTATAGCTGATTTATCCTCATGTTGGTTTGTTTTAAAGCTCATTTATCCTCATGTTGGTTTGTTTTATAGATCATTTATCCTCATGTTGGTTTGTTTTATAGCTGATTTATCCTCATGTTTGTTTTGTTTTATAGTCTGATTTATCCTTATGTTTGTTTGTTTAATAGCTGATTTATCCTCATGTTCTTTCGTTTTATAGCTGATTTATCCTCATGTTTGTTTGTTTTATAGCTGATTTATCCTCATGTTGGTTTGTTTTATAGCTGATTTATCCTCATGTTTGTTTGTTTTATAGCTGATTTATCCTCATGTTTGTTTGTTTGTTTGTTTTATAGTATGATTTATCCTCATGTTGGTTTGTTTAATAGTCTGATTTATCCTCATGTTGGTTTGTTTTGTATTCTGATTTATCCTCGATTGTTTGTTTTATAACTGATTTATCCTCATGTTTGTTTGTTTTATAGCTGATTTATTCCCATGTTTTTTTTGTTTCATACCTGATTTATCATCGTTTGTTTGTTTTATACCTGATTTATTCTTGTTTGTTTTGCTTAATAGTCTAATTTATCCTCGTTTGTTATTTTTATAGCTGAGTTATCCTGATGTATGTTTGTTTTATAGTTTGATTTATCCTCATGTTTGTTTGTATTACAGTCTGATCTATCCTCATGTTTGTTTGTATTACAGTCTGATTTATCCTCATGTTTGTTGGATTTACAGCCTGATTTATCCTCATGTTTGTTCGTTTTATAGTCTGAGTTATCCTCATGTTTGTTTGTTTTATAGTCTGATTTATCCTCATGTTTGTTTGTTTATAGTCTGATTTGTCCTTGTTTGTTTGTTTAATAAACTGACTTATCATCGTTTGTTTGTTTTATAGCTGATTTATCCTAATGTTTGATTGTTTGATAGTCTGATTTATCCTGTAGTTTGTTTGTTTTACAGTCTGATTTATCCTCATGTTTGTTTGTTTTATAGTCTAATTTATCCTCGTTTGTTTGTTTTACAGCTGATTTATCCTCATGTTTGTTTGCTTAATAGCTGATTTATCCTCATGTTGGTTTGTTTTATAGTTATGATTTATCCTCATGTTTGTTTGTATTACAGTCTGATCTATCCTCATGTTTGTTTGTATTATAGTCTGATTTATCCTCATGTTTGTTTGATTTACAGCCTGATTTATCCTCATGTTTGTTCGTTTTATAGTCTGAGTTATCCTCATGTTTGTTTGTTTTATAGTCTGATTTATCCTCATGTTTGTTTGTTTATAGTCTGATTTATCCTTGTTTGTTTGTTTAATAAACTGACTTATCATCGTTTGTTTGTTTTATAGCTGATTTATCCTCATGTTTGATTGTTTGATAGTCTGATTTATCCTCTAGTTTGTTTGTTTTACAGTCTGATTTATCCTCGTTTGTTTGTTTTATAGCTGATTTATCCCCATGTTTGTTTGCTTAATAGCTGATTTATCCTCATGTTGGTTTTTTTTATAGTTATGATTTATCCTCATGTTTGTTTGTTCTATAGCTGATGTATTCTCATGTTGGTTTGTTTTACAGTATTATTTACACTCATGTTGGTTTGTTTTACAGTCTGATTTATCCTCATGTTTGTTTGTTTTATAGTCTAATTTATCCTCGTTTGTTTGTTTTATAGCTGATTTATCCTCATGTTTGTTTGCTTAATAGCTGATTTATCCTCATGTTGGTTTGTTTTATAGTTATGATTTATCCTCATGTTTGTTTGTTCTATAGCTGATTTATTCTCATGTTGGTTTGTTTTACAGTCTTATTTACACTCATGTTGGTTTGTTTTACAGTCTGATTTATCCTCAAGTTGGTTTGTTTTATAGGCTGATTTTTCCTGATGTTGGTTTGTTTTATAGCTCATTTATCCTCATGTTGGTTTGTTTTATAGCTGATTTATCCTCATGTTGGTTTGTTTTAAAGCTCATTTATCCTCATGTTGGTTTGTTTTATAGATCATTTATCCTCATGTTGGTTTGTTTTATAGCTGATTTATCCTCATGTTTGTTTTGTTTTATAGTCTGATTTATCCTTATGTTTGTTTGTTTAATAGCTGATTTATCCTCATGTTCTTTCGTTTTATAGCTGATTTATCCTCATGTTTGTTTGTTTTATAGCTGATTTATCCTCATGTTGGTTTGTTTTATAGCTGATTTATCCTCATGTTTGTTTGTTTTATAGCTGATTTATCCTCATGTTTGTTTGTTTGTTTGTTTTATAGTATGATTTATCCTCATGTTGGTTTGTTTAATAGTCTGATTTATCCTCATGTTGGTTTGTTTTGTATTCTGATTTATCCTCGATTGTTTGTTTTATAACTGATTTATCCTCATGTTTGTTTGTTTTATAGCTGATTTATTCCCATGTTTTTTTTGTTTCATACCTGATTTATCATCGTTTGTTTGTTTTATACCTGATTTATTCTTGTTTGTTTTGCTTAATAGTCTAATTTATCCTCGTTTGTTATTTTTATAGCTGAGTTATCCTGATGTATGTTTGTTTTATAGTTTGATTTATCCTCATGTTTGTTTGTATTACAGTCTGATCTATCCTCATGTTTGTTTGTATTACAGTCTGATTTATCCTCATGTTTGTTGGATTTACAGCCTGATTTATCCTCATGTTTGTTCGTTTTATAGTCTGAGTTATCCTCATGTTTGTTTGTTTTATAGTCTGATTTATCCTCATGTTTGTTTGTTTATAGTCTGATTTGTCCTTGTTTGTTTGTTTAATAAACTGACTTATCATCGTTTGTTTGTTTTATAGCTGATTTATCCTAATGTTTGATTGTTTGATAGTCTGATTTATCCTGTAGTTTGTTTGTTTTACAGTCTGATTTATCCTCATGTTTGTTTGTTTTATAGTCTAATTTATCCTCGTTTGTTTGTTTTACAGCTGATTTATCCTCATGTTTGTTTGCTTAATAGCTGATTTATCCTCATGTTGGTTTGTTTTATAGTTATGATTTATCCTCATGTTTGTTTGTATTACAGTCTGATCTATCCTCATGTTTGTTTGTATTATAGTCTGATTTATCCTCATGTTTGTTTGATTTACAGCCTGATTTATCCTCATGTTTGTTCGTTTTATAGTCTGAGTTATCCTCATGTTTGTTTGTTTTATAGTCTGATTTATCCTCATGTTTGTTTGTTTATAGTCTGATTTATCCTTGTTTGTTTGTTTAATAAACTGACTTATCATCGTTTGTTTGTTTTATAGCTGATTTATCCTCATGTTTGATTGTTTGATAGTCTGATTTATCCTCTAGTTTGTTTGTTTTACAGTCTGATTTATCCTCGTTTGTTTGTTTTATAGCTGATTTATCCCCATGTTTGTTTGCTTAATAGCTGATTTATCCTCATGTTGGTTTTTTTTATAGTTATGATTTATCCTCATGTTTGTTTGTTCTATAGCTGATGTATTCTCATGTTGGTTTGTTTTACAGTATTATTTACACTCATGTTGGTTTGTTTTACAGTCTGATTTATCCTCATGTTTGTTTGTTTTATAGTCTAATTTATCCTCGTTTGTTTGTTTTATAGCTGATTTATCCTCATGTTTGTTTGCTTAATAGCTGATTTATCCTCATGTTGGTTTGTTTTATAGTTATGATTTATCCTCATGTTTGTTTGTTCTATAGCTGATTTATTCTCATGTTGGTTTGTTTTACAGTCTTATTTACACTCATGTTGGTTTGTTTTACAGTCTGATTTATCCTCAAGTTGGTTTGTTTTATAGGCTGATTTTTCCTGATGTTGGTTTGTTTTATAGCTCATTTATCCTCATGTTGGTTTGTTTTATAGCTGATTTATCCTCATGTTGGTTTGTTTTAAAGCTCATTTATCCTCATGTTGGTTTGTTTTATAGATCATTTATCCTCATGTTGGTTTGTTTTATAGCTGATTTATCCTCATGTTTGTTTTGTTTTATAGTCTGATTTATCCTTATGTTTGTTTGTTTAATAGCTGATTTATCCTCATGTTCTTTCGTTTTATAGCTGATTTATCCTCATGTTTGTTTGTTTTATAGCTGATTTATCCTCATGTTGGTTTGTTTTATAGCTGATTTATCCTCATGTTTGTTTGTTTTATAGCTGATTTATCCTCATGTTTGTTTGTTTGTTTGTTTTATAGTATGATTTATCCTCATGTTGGTTTGTTTAATAGTCTGATTTATCCTCATGTTGGTTTGTTTTGTATTCTGATTTATCCTCGATTGTTTGTTTTATAACTGATTTATCCTCATGTTTGTTTGTTTTATAGCTGATTTATTCCCATGTTTTTTTTGTTTCATACCTGATTTATCATCGTTTGTTTGTTTTATACCTGATTTATTCTTGTTTGTTTTGCTTAATAGTCTAATTTATCCTCGTTTGTTATTTTTATAGCTGAGTTATCCTGATGTATGTTTGTTTTATAGTTTGATTTATCCTCATGTTTGTTTGTATTACAGTCTGATCTATCCTCATGTTTGTTTGTATTACAGTCTGATTTATCCTCATGTTTGTTGGATTTACAGCCTGATTTATCCTCATGTTTGTTCGTTTTATAGTCTGAGTTATCCTCATGTTTGTTTGTTTTATAGTCTGATTTATCCTCATGTTTGTTTGTTTATAGTCTGATTTGTCCTTGTTTGTTTGTTTAATAAACTGACTTATCATCGTTTGTTTGTTTTATAGCTGATTTATCCTAATGTTTGATTGTTTGATAGTCTGATTTATCCTGTAGTTTGTTTGTTTTACAGTCTGATTTATCCTCATGTTTGTTTGTTTTATAGTCTAATTTATCCTCGTTTGTTTGTTTTACAGCTGATTTATCCTCATGTTTGTTTGCTTAATAGCTGATTTATCCTCATGTTGGTTTGTTTTATAGTTATGATTTATCCTCATGTTTGTTTGTTCTATAGCTGATTTATTCTCATGTTGGTTTGTTTTACAGTCTTATTTACACTCATGTTGGTTTGTTTTACAGTCTGATTTATCCTCAAGTTGGTTTGTTTTATAGGCTGATTTTTCCTGATGTTGGTTTGTTTTATAGCTCATTTATCCTCATGTTGGTTTGTTTTATAGCTGATTTATCCTCATGTTGGTTTGTTTTAAAGCTCATTTATCCTCATGTTGGTTTGTTTTATAGATCATTTATCCTCATGTTGGTTTGTTTTATAGCTGATTTATCCTCATGTTTGTTTTGTTTTATAGTCTGATTTATCCTTATGTTTGTTTGTTTAATAGCTGATTTATCCTCATGTTCTTTCGTTTTATAGCTGATTTATCCTCATGTTTGTTTGTTTTATAGCTGATTTATCCTCATGTTGGTTTGTTTTATAGCTGATTTATCCTCATGTTTGTTTGTTTTATAGCTGATTTATCCTCATGTTTGTTTGTTTGTTTGTTTTATAGTATGATTTATCCTCATGTTGGTTTGTTTAATAGTCTGATTTATCCTCATGTTGGTTTGTTTTGTATTCTGATTTATCCTCGATTGTTTGTTTTATAACTGATTTATCCTCATGTTTGTTTGTTTTATAGCTGATTTATTCCCATGTTTTTTTTGTTTCATACCTGATTTATCATCGTTTGTTTGTTTTATACCTGATTTATTCTTGTTTGTTTTGCTTAATAGTCTAATTTATCCTCGTTTGTTATTTTTATAGCTGAGTTATCCTGATGTATGTTTGTTTTATAGTTTGATTTATCCTCATGTTTGTTTGTATTACAGTCTGATCTATCCTCATGTTTGTTTGTATTACAGTCTGATTTATCCTCATGTTTGTTGGATTTACAGCCTGATTTATCCTCATGTTTGTTTGTATTACAGTCTGATCTATCCTCATGTTTGTTTGTTTTATAGTCTGATTTATCCTCATGTTTGTTTGTTTATAGTCTGATTTGTCCTTGTTTGTTTGTTTAATAAACTGACTTATCATCGTTTGTTTGTTTTATAGCTGATTTATCCTAATGTTTGATTGTTTGATAGTCTGATTTATCCTGTAGTTTGTTTGTTTTACAGTCTGATTTATCCTCATGTTTGTTTGTTTTATAGTCTAATTTATCCTCGTTTGTTTGTTTTACAGCTGATTTATCCTCATGTTTGTTTGCTTAATAGCTGATTTATCCTCATGTTGGTTTGTTTTATAGTTATGATTTATCCTCATGTTTGTTTGTATTACAGTCTGATCTATCCTCATGTTTGTTTGTATTATAGTCTGATTTATCCTCATGTTTGTTTGATTTACAGCCTGATTTATCCTCATGTTTGTTCGTTTTATAGTCTGAGTTATCCTCATGTTTGTTTGTTTTATAGTCTGATTTATCCTCATGTTTGTTTGTTTATAGTCTGATTTATCCTTGTTTGTTTGTTTAATAAACTGACTTATCATCGTTTGTTTGTTTTATATCTGATTTATCCTCATGTTTGATTGTTTGATAGTCTGATTTATCCTCTAGTTTGTTTGTTTTACAGTCTGATTTATCCTCGTTTGTTTGTTTTATAGCTGATTTATCCCCATGTTTGTTTGCTTAATAGCTGATTTATCCTCATGTTGGTTTTTTTTATAGTTATGATTTATCCTCATGTTTGTTTGTTCTATAGCTGATGTATTCTCATGTTGGTTTGTTTTACAGTATTATTTACACTCATGTTGGTTTGTTTTACAGTCTGATTTATCCTCATGTTTGTTTGTTTTATAGTCTAATTTATCCTCGTTTGTTTGTTTTACAGCTGATTTATCCTCATGTTTGTTTGCTTAATAGCTGATTTATCCTCATGTTGGTTTGTTTTATAGTTATGATTTATCCTCATGTTTGTTTGTTCTATAGCTGATTTATTCTCATGTTGGTTTGTTTTACAGTCTTATTTACACTCATGTTGGTTTGTTTTACAGTCTGATTTATCCTCAAGTTGGTTTGTTTTATAGGCTGATTTTTCCTGATGTTGGTTTGTTTTATAGCTCATTTATCCTCATGTTGGTTTGTTTTATAGCTGATTTATCCTCATGTTGGTTTGTTTTAAAGCTCATTTATCCTCATGTTGGTTTGTTTTATAGATCATTTATCCTCATGTTGGTTTGTTTTATAGCTGATTTATCCTCATGTTTGTTTTGTTTTATAGTCTGATTTATCCTTATGTTTGTTTGTTTAATAGCTGATTTATCCTCATGTTCTTTCGTTTTATAGCTGATTTATCCTCATGTTTGTTTGTTTTATAGCTGATTTATCCTCATGTTGGTTTGTTTTATAGCTGATTTATCCTCATGTTTGTTTGTTTTATAGCTGATTTATCCTCATGTTTGTTTGTTTGTTTGTTTTATAGTATGATTTATCCTCATGTTGGTTTGTTTAATAGTCTGATTTATCCTCATGTTGGTTTGTTTTGTATTCTGATTTATCCTCGATTGTTTGTTTTATAACTGATTTATCCTCATGTTTGTTTGTTTTATAGCTGATTTATTCCCATGTTTTTTTTGTTTCATACCTGATTTATCATCGTTTGTTTGTTTTATACCTGATTTATTCTTGTTTGTTTTGCTTAATAGTCTAATTTATCCTCGTTTGTTATTTTTATAGCTGAGTTATCCTGATGTATGTTTGTTTTATAGTTTGATTTATCCTCATGTTTGTTTGTATTACAGTCTGATCTATCCTCATGTTTGTTTGTATTACAGTCTGATTTATCCTCATGTTTGTTGGATTTACAGCCTGATTTATCCTCATGTTTGTTCGTTTTATAGTCTGAGTTATCCTCATGTTTGTTTGTTTTATAGTCTGATTTATCCTCATGTTTGTTTGTTTATAGTCTGATTTGTCCTTGTTTGTTTGTTTAATAAACTGACTTATCATCGTTTGTTTGTTTTATAGCTGATTTATCCTAATGTTTGATTGTTTGATAGTCTGATTTATCCTGTAGTTTGTTTGTTTTACAGTCTGATTTATCCTCATGTTTGTTTGTTTTATAGTCTAATTTATCCTCGTTTGTTTGTTTTACAGCTGATTTATCCTCATGTTTGTTTGCTTAATAGCTGATTTATCCTCATGTTGGTTTGTTTTATAGTTATGATTTATCCTCATGTTTGTTTGTATTACAGTCTGATCTATCCTCATGTTTGTTTGTATTATAGTCTGATTTATCCTCATGTTTGTTTGATTTACAGCCTGATTTATCCTCATGTTTGTTCGTTTTATAGTCTGAGTTATCCTCATGTTTGTTTGTTTTATAGTCTGATTTATCCTCATGTTTGTTTGTTTATAGTCTGATTTATCCTTGTTTGTTTGTTTAATAAACTGACTTATCATCGTTTGTTTGTTTTATAGCTGATTTATCCTCATGTTTGATTGTTTGATAGTCTGATTTATCCTCTAGTTTGTTTGTTTTACAGTCTGATTTATCCTCGTTTGTTTGTTTTATAGCTGATTTATCCCCATGTTTGTTTGCTTAATAGCTGATTTATCCTCATGTTGGTTTTTTTTATAGTTATGATTTATCCTCATGTTTGTTTGTTCTATAGCTGATGTATTCTCATGTTGGTTTGTTTTACAGTATTATTTAAACTCATGTTGGTTTGTTTTACAGTCTGATTTATCCTCATGTTTGTTTGTTTTATAGTCTAATTTATCCTCGTTTGTTTGTTTTATAGCTGATTTATCCTCATGTTTGTTTGCTTAATAGCTGATTTATCCTCATGTTGGTTTGTTTTATAGTTATGATTTATCCTCATGTTTGTTTGTTCTATAGCTGATTTATTCTCATGTTGGTTTGTTTTACAGTCTTATTTACACTCATGTTGGTTTGTTTTACAGTCTGATTTATCCTCAAGTTGGTTTGTTTTATAGGCTGATTTTTCCTGATGTTGGTTTGTTTTATAGCTCATTTATCCTCATGTTGGTTTGTTTTATAGCTGATTTATCCTCATGTTGGTTTGTTTTAAAGCTCATTTATCCTCATGTTGGTTTGTTTTATAGATCATTTATCCTCATGTTGGTTTGTTTTATAGCTGATTTATCCTCATGTTTGTTTTGTTTTATAGTCTGATTTATCCTTATGTTTGTTTGTTTAATAGCTGATTTATCCTCATGTTCTTTCGTTTTATAGCTGATTTATCCTCATGTTTGTTTGTTTTATAGCTGATTTATCCTCATGTTGGTTTGTTTTATAGCTGATTTATCCTCATGTTTGTTTGTTTTATAGCTGATTTATCCTCATGTTTGTTTGTTTGTTTGTTTTATAGTATGATTTATCCTCATGTTGGTTTGTTTAATAGTCTGATTTATCCTCATGTTGGTTTGTTTTGTATTCTGATTTATCCTCGATTGTTTGTTTTATAACTGATTTATCCTCATGTTTGTTTGTTTTATAGCTGATTTATTCCCATGTTTTTTTTGTTTCATACCTGATTTATCATCGTTTGTTTGTTTTATACCTGATTTATTCTTGTTTGTTTTGCTTAATAGTCTAATTTATCCTCGTTTGTTATTTTTATAGCTGAGTTATCCTGATGTATGTTTGTTTTATAGTTTGATTTATCCTCATGTTTGTTTGTATTACAGTCTGATCTATCCTCATGTTTGTTTGTATTACAGTCTGATTTATCCTCATGTTTGTTGGATTTACAGCCTGATTTATCCTCACGTTTGTTCGTTTTATAGTCTGAGTTATCCTCATGTTTGTTTGTTTTATAGTCTGATTTATCCTCATGTTTGTTTGTTTATAGTCTGATTTGTCCTTGTTTGTTTGTTTAATAAACTGACTTATCATCGTTTGTTTGTTTTATAGCTGATTTATCCTAATGTTTGATTGTTTGATAGTCTGATTTATCCTGTAGTTTGTTTGTTTTACAGTCTGATTTATCCTCATGTTTGTTTGTTTTATAGTCTAATTTATCCTCGTTTGTTTGTTTTACAGCTGATTTATCCTCATGTTTGTTTGCTTAATAGCTGATTTATCCTCATGTTGGTTTGTTTTATAGTTATGATTTATCCTCATGTTTGTTTGTATTACAGTCTGATCTATCCTCATGTTTGTTTGTATTATAGTCTGATTTATCCTCATGTTTGTTTGATTTACAGCCTGATTTATCCTCATGTTTGTTCGTTTTATAGTCTGAGTTATCCTCATGTTTGTTTGTTTTATAGTCTGATTTATCCTCATGTTTGTTTGTTTATAGTCTGATTTATCCTTGTTTGTTTGTTTAATAAACTGACTTATCATCGTTTGTTTGTTTTATAGCTGATTTATCCTCATGTTTGATTGTTTGATAGTCTGATTTATCCTCTAGTTTGTTTGTTTTACAGTCTGATTTATCCTCGTTTGTTTGTTTTATAGCTGATTTATCACCATGTTTGTTTGCTTAATAGCTGATTTATCCTCATGTTGGTTTTTTTTATAGTTATGATTTATCCTCATGTTTGTTTGTTCTATAGCTGATGTATTCTCATGTTGGTTTGTTTTACAGTATTATTTACACTCATGTTGGTTTGTTTTACAGTCTGATTTATCCTCATGTTTGTTTGTTTTATAGTCTAATTTATCCTCGTTTGTTTGTTTTATAGCTGATTTATCCTCATGTTTGTTTGCTTAATAGCTGATTTATCCTCATGTTGGTTTGTTTTATAGTTATGATTTATCCTCATGTTTGTTTGTTCTATAGCTGATTTATTCTCATGTTGGTTTGTTTTACAGTCTTATTTACACTCATGTTGGTTTGTTTTACAGTCTGATTTATCCTCAAGTTGGTTTGTTTTATAGGCTGATTTTTCCTGATGTTGGTTTGTTTTATAGCTCATTTATCCTCATGTTGGTTTGTTTTATAGCTGATTTATCCTCATGTTGGTTTGTTTTAAAGCTCATTTATCCTCATGTTGGTTTGTTTTATAGATCATTTATCCTCATGTTGGTTTGTTTTATAGCTGATTTATCCTCATGTTTGTTTTGTTTTATAGTCTGATTTATCCTTATGTTTGTTTGTTTAATAGCTGATTTATCCTCATGTTCTTTCGTTTTATAGCTGATTTATCCTCATGTTTGTTTGTTTTATAGCTGATTTATCCTCATGTTGGTTTGTTTTATAGCTGATTTATCCTCATGTTTGTTTGTTTTATAGCTGATTTATCCTCATGTTTGTTTGTTTGTTTGTTTTATAGTATGATTTATCCTCATGTTGGTTTGTTTAATAGTCTGATTTATCCTCATGTTGGTTTGTTTTGTATTCTGATTTATCCTCGATTGTTTGTTTTATAACTGATTTATCCTCATGTTTGTTTGTTTTATAGCTGATTTATTCCCATGTTTTTTTTGTTTCATACCTGATTTATCATCGTTTGTTTGTTTTATACCTGATTTATTCTTGTTTGTTTAGCTTAATAGTCTAATTTATCCTCGTTTGTTATTTTTATAGCTGAGTTATCCTGATGTATGTTTGTTTTATAGTTTGATTTATCCTCATGTTTGTTTGTATTACAGTCTGATCTATCCTCATGTTTGTTTGTATTACAGTCTGATTTATCCTCATGTTTGTTGGATTTACAGCCTGATTTATCCTCATGTTTGTTCGTTTTATAGTCTGAGTTATCCTCATGTTTGTTTGTTTTATAGTCTGATTTATCCTCATGTTTGTTTGTTTATAGTCTGATTTGTCCTTGTTTGTTTGTTTAATAAACTGACTTATCATCGTTTGTTTGTTTTATAGCTGATTTATCCTAATGTTTGATTGTTTGATAGTCTGATTTATCCTGTAGTTTGTTTGTTTTACAGTCTGATTTATCCTCATGTTTGTTTGTTTTATAGTCTAATTTATCCTCGTTTGTTTGTTTTACAGCTGATTTATCCTCATGTTTGTTTGCTTAATAGCTGATTTATCCTCATGTTGGTTTGTTTTATAGTTATGATTTATCCTCATGTTTGTTTGTTCTATAGCTGATTTATTCTCATGTTGGTTTGTTTTACAGTCTTATTTACACTCATGTTGGTTTGTTTTACAGTCTGATTTATCCTCATGTTGGTTTGTTTTATAGGCTGATTTTTCCTGATGTTGGTTTGTTTTATAGCTCATTTATCCTCATGTTTGTTTGTATTATAATCTGATTTATCCTCATGTTTGTTTGATTTATAGCCTGATTTATACTCTTGTTTGTTTGTTTTATAGTGATTTATCCTCATGTTTGTTATTTTTACAGTCTGATCTATCCTCATGTTTGTTTGTATTATAGTCTGATTTATCCTCATGTATGTTTGATTTACAGCCTGATTTATCCTCATGTTTGTTTGTTTTTATAGTCTGATTTATCCTCATGTTTGTTTGTTTATAGTCTGATTTATCCTTGTTTGTTTGTTTGTTTAATAAACTGACTTATCCTCGTTTGTTTGTTTTTCAGCTGATTTATCCTAATGTTTGATTGTTTTTTAGTCTGATTTATCCTCTAGTTTGTTTGTTTTACAGTCTGATTTATCCTCATGTTTGTTTGTTTTATAGTCTGATTTATCCTTATGTTCGTTTGTTTAATAGCTTATTTATCCTCATGTTCTTTCGTTTTATAGCTGATTTATCCTCATGTTTGTTTGTTTTATAGCTGATTTATCCTCATGTTGGTTTGTTTTATAGCTGATTTATCCTCATTTTTGTTTGTTTTACAGCTGATTTATCCTCATGTTTGTTTGTTTGTTTGTTTTATAGTATGATTTATCCTCATGTTGGTTTGTTTAATAGTCTGATTTATCCTCATGTTGGTTTGTTTTGTATTCTGATTTATCCTCGATTGTTTGTTTTATAGCTGATTTATCCTCATGTTTGTTTGTTTTATAGCTGATTTATTCCCATGTTTTTTTTTGTTTCATACCTGATTTATCATCGTTTGTTTGTTTTATACCTGATTTATTCTTGTTTGTTTTGCTTAATAGTCTAATTTATCCTCGTTTGTTATTTTTATAGCTGAGTTATCCTGATGTATGTTTGTTTTATAGTTTGATTTATCCTCATGTTTGTTTGTATTACAGTCTGATCTATCCTCATGTTTGTTTGTATTATAGTCTGATTTATCCTCATGTTTGTTTGATTTACAGCCTGATTTATCCTCATGTTTGTTCGTTTTATAGTCTGAGTTATCCTCATGTTTGTTTGTTTTATAGTCTGATTTATCCTCATGTTTGTTTGTTTATAGACTGATTTATCCTTGTTTGTTTTTTTAATAAACTGACTTATCATCGTTTGTTTGTTTTATAGCTGATTTATCCTCATGTTTGATTGTTTGATAGTCTGATTTATCCTCTAGTTTGTTTGTTTTACAGTCTGATTTATCCTCATGTTTGTTTGTTTTATAGTCTAATTTATCCTCGTTTGTTTGTTTTATAGCTGATTTATCCCCATGTTTGTTTGCTTAATAGCTGATTTATCCTCATGTTGGTTTTTTTTATAGTTATGATTTATCCTCATGTTTGTTTGTTCTATAGCTGATGTATTCTCATGTTGGTTTGTTTTACAGTATTATTTACACTCATGTTGGTTTGTTTTACAGTCTGATTTATCCTCATGTTTGTTTGCTTAATAGCTGATTTATCCTCATGTTGGTTTCTTTTATAGTTATGATTTATCCTCATGTTTGTTTGTTCTATAGCTGATTTATTCTCATGTTGGTTTGTTTTACAGTCTTATTTACACTCATGTTGGTTTGTTTTACAGTCTGATTTATCCTCATGTTGGTTTGTTTTATAGGCTGATTTTTCCTGATGTTGGTATGTTTTATAGCTCATTTATCCTCATGTTGGTTTGTTTTATAGCTGATTTATCCTCATGTTGGTTTGTTTTAAAGCTCATTTATCCTCATGTTGGTTTGTTTTATAGATCATTTATCCTCATGTTGGTTGGTTTTATAGCTGATTTATCCTCATGTTTGTTTTGTTTTATAGTCTGATTTATCCTTATGTTTATTTGTTTAATAGCTGATTTATCCTCATGTTCTTTCGTTTTATAGCTGATTTATCCTCATGTTTGTTTGTTTTATAGCTGATTTATCCTCATGTTGGTTTGTTTTATAGCTGATTTATCCTCATGTTTGTTTGTTTTATAGCTGATTTATCCTCATGTTTGTTTGTTTGTTTGTTTTATAGTATGATTTATCCTCATGTTGGTTTGTTTAATAGTCTGATTTATCCTCATGTTGGTTTGTTTTGTATTCTGATTTATCCTCGATTGTTTGTTTTATAACTGATTTATCCTCATGTTTGTTTGTTTTATAGCTGATTTATTCCCATGTTTTTTTTGTTTCATACCTGATTTATCATCGTTTGTTTGTTTTATACCTGATTTATTCTTGTTTGTTTTGCTTAATAGTCTAATTTATCCTCGTTTGTTATTTTTATAGCTGAGTTATCCTGATGTATGTTTGTTTTATAGTTTGATTTATCCTCATGTTTGTTTGCATTACAGTCTGATCTATCCTCATGTTTGTTTGTATTACAGTCTGATTTATCCTCATGTTTGTTGGATTTACAGCCTGATTTATCCTCATGTTTGTTCGTTTTATAGTCTGAGTTATCCTCATGTTTGTTTGTTTTATAGTCTGATTTATCCTCATGTTTGTTTGTTTATAGTCTGATTTGTCCTTGTTTGTTTGTTTATTAAACTGACTTATCATCGTTTGTTTGTTTTATAGCTGATTTATCCTAATGTTTGATTGTTTGATTGTCTGATTTATCCTGTAATTTGTTTGTTTTACAGTCTGATTTATCCTCATGTTTGTTTGTTTTATAGTCTAATTTATCCTCGTTTGTTTGTTTTACAGCTGATTTATCCTCATGTTTGTTTGCTTAATAGCTGATTTATCCTCATGTTGGTTTGTTTTATAGTTATGATTTATCCTCATGTTTGTTTGTTCTATAGCTGATTTATTCTCATGTTGGTTTGTTTTACAGTCTTATTTACACTCATGTTGGTTTGTTTTACAGTCTGATTTATCCTCATGTTTGTTTGTTTTATAGGCTGATTTTTCCTGATGTTGGTTTGTTTTATAGCTCATTTATCCTCATGTTGGTTTGTTTTATAGCTGATTTATCCTCTAGTTTGTTTGTTTTACAGTCTGATTTATCCTCATGTTTGTTTGTTCTATAGCTGATTTATCCTCATTTTTGTTTGTTTTATAGACTCATTTATTCTGATGTTTGTTTGTTTCATAGTCTGATTTATCCTCATGTTTGTTTGTTTTATAGCTGATTTATTCTGATGTATGTTTGTTTTATAGTTTGATTTATCCTCATGTTTGTTTGTATTATAATCTGATTTATCCTCATGTTTGTTTGATTTATAGCCTGATTTATACTCTTGTTTGTTTGTTTTATAGTGATTTATCCTCATGTTTGTTATTTTTACAGTCTGATCTATCCTCATGTTTGTTTGTATTATAGTCTGATTTATCCTCATGCATGTTTGATTTACAGCCTGATTTATCCTCATGTTTGTTCGTTTTATAGTCTGATTTATCCTCATGTTTGTTTGTTTTTATAGTCTGATTTATCCTCATGTTTGTTTGTTTATAGTCTGATTTATCCTTGTTTGTTTGTTTGTTTAATAAACTGACTTATCCTCGTTTGTTTGTTTTTCAGCTGATTTATACTAATGTTTGATTGTTTTTTAGTCTGATTTATCCTCTAGTTTGTTTGTTTTACAGTCTGATTTATCCTCATGTTTGTTTGTTTTATAGTCTGATTTATCCTAATGTTTGTTTGTTTAATGGCTTATTTATCCTCATGTTCTTTCGTTTTATAGCTGATTTATCCTCATGTTTGTTTGTTTTATAGCTGATTTATCCTCATGTTGGTTTGTTTTATAGCTGATTTATCCTCATTTTGGTTTGTTTTGTATTCTGATTTATTCTCGATTGTTTGTTTTATAGCTGATTTATTCCCATGGTTTTTTTTTGTTTCATACCTGATTTATCATCGTTTGTTTGTTTTATACCTGATTTATTCTTGTTTGTTTTGCTTAATAGTCTAATTTATCCTCGTTTGTTATTTTTATAGCTGAGTTATCCTGATGTATGTTTGTTTTATAGTTTGATTTATCCTCATGTTTGTTTGTATTACAGTCTGATCTATCCTCATGTTTGTTTGTATTACAATCTGATTTATCCTCATGTTTGTTGGATTTATAGTCTGAGTTATCCTCATGTTTGTTTGTTTTATAGTCTGATTTATCCTCTTGTTTGTTTGTTTATAGTCTGATTTATCCTTGTTTGTTTGTTTAATAAACTGACTTATCATCGTTTGATTGTTTTATAGCTGATTTATCCTAATGTTTGATTGTTTGATAGTCTGATTTATCCTGTAGTTTGTTTGTTTTACAGTCTGATTTATCCTCATGTTTGTTTGTTTTATAGTCTAATTTATCCTCGTTTGTTTGTTTTATAGCTGATTTATCCTCATTTTTGTTTTTTTTTGTCTGATTTATCCTTATGTTTGTTGGTTTTCCAGTCTGATTTATCCTCATGTTTTTTGTTTTATAGTCTGATTCATCCTCACGTTGGTTTGTTTTATAGCTGATTTATCCTTGTGATTGTTTGTTTTATAGCTGATTTATCCTCATTTTGGTTTGTTTTACAGCTGATTTATCCTCATGTTTGTTTGTTTGTTTGTTTTATAGTCTGATTTATCCTCATGTTGGTTTGTTTTATAGTCTGATTTATCGTCATATTGGTTTGTTTAATAAACTGATTTATCCGCATGTTTGTTTGTTTTACAGCTGATTTATCCTCATGTTTGTTTGTTTCATAGTCTGATTTATCCTCATGTTTGTTTGTTTTACAGTCAGATTTATCCTCCTGTTTGTTTGTATTATAATCTGATTTATCCTCATGTTTGTTTGATTTATAGCCTGATTTATACTCTTGTTTGTTTGTTTTATAGTGATTTATCCTCATGTTTGTTATTTTTACAGTCTGATTTATCCTCATGTTGGTTTGTTTTATAGTCTGATTTATCCTCATGTTTGTTTTATAGCTGATTTATTCTCATGTTTTGTTTGTTTTATACCTGATTTATCGTCGTTTGTTTGTTTTATACCTGATTTATCCTTGTTTGTTTGTTTTATAGTCTAATTTATCCTCGTTTGTTTGTATTATAGTCTGATTTATCCTCATGTTTGTTTTATTGTCTGATTTATCCTCATTTTGGTTTGTTTTATAAGCTGATTCATTCTGATGTTTGTTTGTTTTATAGTCGGATTTATCCTCATGTTGGTTTTTTTATAGTCTGATTTATCCTCATGTTGGTTTGTTTTGTAGCTGATTTATCCTCATGTTTGTTTGTTCTATAGCTGATTTATCTTCATGTTTTATTTGTTTTATAGTCTGGTTCATCCTCATGTTGGTTTGTTTTGTATCTGATTTATCCTCATGTTTGTTTGTTTTATAGTCTGATTTATTTATCCTCGTTTTTGTTTGTTTTATAATCTGATTTATCCTCATGTTTGTTTGTTCTATAGCTGATTTATCCTCATGTTTGTTTGTTTTATAGGCTAATTTATCCTGATGTTGTTTTGTTTTATTGCTGATTTATCCTCGTTTGTTTGTTTTATACTGATTTATCCTCGTTTGTTTGTTTTATAGTCTGATTTATCCTCATGTTGGTTTGTTTTATACCCGATTTATCCTCCCGTTTGTTTGTATTATAGTCTGATTTATCCTCATGTTTTTTTTTTATTTATAGCTGATTTATCCTCATGTTTGTTTTATAGTCTGATTTATTCTCATGTTTTTTTGATTTATAGCTGATTTATCCTCGTTTGTTTTACAGCTGATTTATCGTAATCTTTGTTTGGAAAGCAGTGCTGGCCTGAGGTTGGTTGGTCTTAGTATTTGTTAAAGGGCTAGTGAGTCTGAGAGCCAGCTGCGTCAGGGGACTCTTTTCGGGGTTCAGTTCTTGGGTTTTCAGAGCTTTAAAGTGCAATGTATTTGTTGGGCTTGTATTTAAGGGCATCCAGAAGTTTAGAGATATTTTTTGTACATTTATCAATGATGGAAACCGGCCTAATTCTGCCCTACATGCATTGTTTGGTGTTTCCCTTTGTTTTTTCAGAATCATTCTACAGAATTCAGCATGTAGGGTTTCTGCTGCATGCTTGTCACATCTAGTGTAGCTGGAAAGACTGAGTGGACCCCATACCTCACTTCCATATAGTGCAAAGGGCAGAATTACACTATCAAACAGTTTGCACCAGATGGAGATTTGTATATCAATGTTAAAGAATTTATTTTTAATTGCATATAGAGCTCTGCCAGCTTTTTGTTTTAGGTTATTCACTCCCCTACTTAAACTCCCTGATGCTGTAATAATTAGACCAAGGTAGGTATACTGCATCGTATGCTCTAAGGTGATGCTACCTAGAGTCAACTGGTATCTATTTTCCTGACATCTGGGCTTCTTCTGGAAGATCATTACTTTTGTCTTTTTTGGATTTATTGCCAGGGCCCAGTGCTGGCAATAGTCCTCAAGCAGGTCTAGTAGTTGTTGCTACTAGACTTGCTTGACCTCTCTCTGTCTCTTTCTGACTCTGTCCGTTTCTCTTTGTCTGTCTCTCTCTGTCTTTCTCTGTCTCTCTGTGTCTCCCCCTGTCTCTCTCTCTCTCTCTCCTCTCCACTACTTGTGGACAGGGTTCACTTCTCCTTTTCCCCTGCTGCCATGCTGCTGGGAACCTCAGCCCAGCCTTCCTCTCATCGCAGCAGCTCATCTTCATCCCTACTCGTGACCTCGTGCTCGATGAGGAGGCCCTCCGTGGAGCGTGCCCTGTCAGCACAACGTCTCACCATTTAGTGGAGTCACGTGAGACTCACAGAAGGTAGAATCAGTTCATCAGGACCCCCCGTTTACTGAGAGAGACGTCCCATCACCCACCCAGATGACCTCTTCAGTTCCACCTGGCCGCAGGTACCCCACCCTGATAAACAACAGTGACCGCAGGTGTCCCCACCCTTACAAACAATACTGTATTGCTTATAAGGGTGGGGACACCTACAGTCACTGTATTGTTTATAAGGATGGGGACACCCGCAGTCACTGTATTGTTTATAAGGGTGGGGACACCTGCAGTCAGCTCCCCTAGATGATGATGTAACGTTTGTCTTAAGGCTGTGTCCAAATGAACTGCTCCACCTGTCGGTGGTTTCGTTACCGGGGTAACTGCGCATGCGTGAAGACATACGTATGCGAGGGCTTTCTAAGCCTACCAGCAAAGCTTTTACAACAAACGATTCAGAAGAGTTTGTGTCCAGCCTTACCAAACACCTGTCGCAAGACACCACTGGGAAAGTCCAGATCCCCATGGTGGTCAGCAGATGAAACTGCATGCCTTCTGCCCACTGCTTTCACGTTCACCATTATGTCGTTGTGCTTTTTCACTATGTAGCCCCTTTGATAAAAACTGTCAGAAATCTGCCACCCTTACACTGCCCCTGCCACCATCACCCCCACCCCATAAAACATCTGCAGAGGTTCTGGACTTGAAGTCTCCGCTTCCTCAGCCAGTACCGGCTTGCATTAAACGTACACCTCAAAGGAAATGACGGAAATTGTGACGTCATAAACAGCCTCGTCATTGTTGCAACTAGATCCTTTTCCTGACAGAAAACCCGCGAGTGGACTCGCACGTGCCAAAGCACCACGAGTCAGCATCAGCGAGTCAGCACCACGAGTCAGCATCAGCTTATCTCGAAGAAACTCTAGAGCATCCCATGTTCTTTACAGAGCCGGAGTCCACCGTCTTTTAGCAACCACGCCTATCTGCCAGGCGTCCCACAGCAGTTCCTCCTGGAAGCAAAGCCTAAATGATCACTGCTGCTTCTCTTCAATCACCCCCCCATCTCCCCCCACCTCCCATCATCTCATGTCACTGACACAATGCCAGGCTAATTCCTCACCCGCCTCCCGAACATGGCACACACACAGTCAGATGAGCAAACAAAGAGGGTTACATTCTAGTAATGGGTGAAGGAGGTACACGGACATTAGGGAGTCAGACAGAAGCCGGGAGCATGGCTGCACACCCCATGTGCCCAGTCAGACCGGGCCACGTGTCTCGGTCATACGTGTCTCAGTCAGACAGGGCCACGTCTCTCAGTCAGACCGGGCCACGTGTCTCAGTCAGACCGGGCCACGTGTCTCAGTCAGACCGGGCCACGTGTCTCAGTCAGACAGGGCCACGTGTCTCAGTCATACCGGGCCACGTGTCTCAGTCAGACCGGGCCACGTGTCTCAGTCAGACCAGACCACGTCTCTCAGTCAGACCGGGCCACGTGTCTCAGTCAGACCAGGCCACGTCTCTGTTATACCGGGCCATGTGTCTCAGTCATACCGGGCCACGTGTCTCAGTCAGACCAGACCACATGTCTCAGTCAGACCGGGCCACGTGTCTCAGTCATACGTGTCTCAGTCAGACCGGGCAACGTGTCTCAGTCAGACCGGGCCACGTGTCTCAGTCATACCGGGCCACGTCTCTCAGTCAGACCAGGCCACGTGTCTCAGTCAGACCGGGCCACGTGTCTGTCAGACCAGGCAACATGTCTCAGTCAGACCAGGCCATGTGTCTGTCAGACCGGGCAACATCTCTCAGTCATACCGGGCCACGTGTCTCAGTCAGACCAGGCCACGTGTCTCAGTCATACGTGTCTCAGTCAGACAGGGCCACGTCTCTCAGTCAGACCGGGCCACGTGTCTCAGTCAGACAGGGCCACGTGTCTCAGTCAGACCAGGCCACGTGTCTCAGTCAGACCAGGCCATGTCTCTCAGTCAGACCGGGCCACGTCTCTCAGTCAGACCGGGCCACGTGTCTCAGTCAGACCGGACCACGTGTCTCAGTCAGACCGGGCCACGTGTCTCAGTCAGACCGGGCCACGTGTCTCAGTCATACGTGTCTCAGTCAGACCGGGCAACATGTCTCAGTCAGACCGGGCCATGTGTCTCAGTCAGACCGGGCAACGTGTCTCAGTCATACCGGGCAACGTCTCTCAGTCATACCGGGCCACGTGTCTCAGTCAGACCGGGTCACGTGTCTCAGTCAGACCGGGCCATGTGTCTCAGTCAGACCGGGCCACGTGTCTCAGTCAGACTGGGCCATGGAACTGAGTCCGGCGGCAGTGAGGTGAGGGCAGCACACAGCATTAGCAGCATGCCTCAGCCACTTCCTCTGGTAGTGGGACAAATGTCTGTGGTGGAGCAGCCACAGTTTCCTCCCCCTCCTGCAAGTCACCACCTACAAAGTAGCTCATCATAGCACAGTAATGCCCCCCTACATCAGAAGATAAGGCCCCGTTCTTATTTGCCTCCTTCGCAAAATGAAAGTGCTTGGCAGTAACTTCCCTTTTTCTGCTTCCGGTGTGGGAAGATGGCAGCGCAAACTTACGTTTACGGCAGCCTCTCCCAGTAGTGTCCATGCAGTGTCTTTGTCCACGTCTTCGTCTAGGTTTGTGTTTTTATTTGGTGGCTGGGAGAGCTGGGGCTGGATCTGTCCCTGCCTGGAGCTGTGTCCAAGGAGCACACACCGAGGGCGGTCTGACAGCATGCGGAAGCGGGGCAGGCTCAGCTACCTGCTAACCCATGCAGACCGGCAGTCCAACAGTCACCCTGGCGTCCGCGCTCTTGGACAGTGATTTGTTGGACATCTGTGTTTTTATACTTGTTGGTAGCTTGGGTATGTGTGTGCTTGTAGTCTGGATGTGGTTTGTCTTTGTGTTGTTCTGCTGTGCGCTGAGGGAAATGGTATTCCGTTTCATCCCATGTGCACAGGTGCACGCAATCCAGTGACAGGTGAATGTGCCTGATCCCAACACATGCTACTGCGCAGCGTCCACGGCACCGAGAATGTGTCCACAGCACCGGGAACGTGTCTGCGGCACCGGGAAAGTGTCCGCGGCACCGGGAACGTGTCCGCGGCACCGGGAACGTGTCCAAAGCACCGGGAATGTGTCCGCGGCACCGGGAATGTGTCCATGCAGCGGTGGCTGGCATGGCCTGTCTGTCCACGGCTTTAACGGGGCTCATGCAGGACACTGTGCTCCTGTGTGGGTCTGTCATGACCAGGTACTGGCCACGGGCCTTGCGTCAAAATGTGGACTGTCCAGCAGATTACGGGGCACCGGGACTTATCGCTCCACTGGACCCTTTAGTGCCCACGGAAGGAAGGGGCGGTGTTTTGGCAATGTGTGTTGCAGCCTGTGTTTCTGTCTGATATTGTGTGTTCTTGTGTTGGCACAGACACGTGTGTGAGTTGTTATGTGCTTGGCAGTTTACATGTGATTAAAGGCTTGTTCCCCGGACCAGAGGCAGAGGAAAATGAAGGACAAGGCATGGGGCAAAGTTGTGGTGTGGGGTCTGTATCGACCCCGGACCATCTACCCGAGATCCCTGCTGCATCCAATTTCAGCGCCAGCAGTTCTGGTTAAACCCCCATCAAACAGACGCGGCAGCACAAAGGAGACCTCGTCTCCACTGCGGACTAATCCGCCGGTGTGCGCTGTAAGCCCGTCACTTTCCCTTTTTATTGAAAGAAGTCATCACTCATTTCGCCACAGATTAAAAGTATGGCTAAATTGAGAAAATCCGCTTAGGGGACTCTGAATTTAAATAGTGGATTGGAGGGGCGGCGGGTGGGGCGGCGGGAGGGGTGGCAGGCTGGCAGACAGCACAGACAGGTATGGCATGTGAGATAAATGGAAAATATACATATTTGTTTTGTAGCTGGATTTCCCATCACCACAGACGGCGTCTCATTTCAGCAAGAATGAAGGGCAGATGCACATGGGGGCACCAGCCGGCAGAGCCGGCCTCCACGGCCGTGTGTAATCCGGCACTGCTGGGGGCACCTCAAAGGCCGCGTCATGATGGAGATCCACTGCACACACACATGTATAATCAAGTCTCATACATTTGCTTCCCGTCCCACTGAGCAACGAGGTGCTGTGGCAGGAGGACACTGGTCGCTCAGTAGCCAGGTCGCAGGACTGGGGTGTCAATATGCGGCTCTCGGGTCTTTGGCAGACCACAAGTTTGATATCATTGCTCTTTCTCCTAAGAACTACACATCAGCAACAACCAGATATTATTTCACAATCTTGTCGAAGTAGATGCTACACAACCTGCCATTTCCATAGGGGCAGCAGGATACTGATCCAGAACAACCACACCCGCTGGTGCAGCAGGTGGATGCGATCATCACCGCCCTGCTATGTAGGCACCATCACAACACCCATGTCACCTGGTTTGAAGAACGCTCTCAAGTAAAACGGCCGTATGCACACGCGTGTGAAGTGCTGGCGTGTAACAACCAGGCTCTCCATTGAGGGCCATGTGGCTGTGGGGGTCCTGGGGGTCCTCTGCGGGCCAGGGTCACGGCGGAGTAGGAACTCTGCGGGCCAGGGTCACGGTGGAGTAGGAACTCTGCGGGCCAGGGTCACGGCGGAGTAGGAACTCTGCGGGCCAGGGTCACGGCGGAGTAGGAACTGTGCGGGCCAGGGTCACGGTGGAGTAGGAACTATGCGGGCCAGGGTCACGGCGGAGTAGGAACTGAGCGGGCCAGGGTCACGGTGGAGTAGGAACTATGCGGGCCAGGGTCACGGCGGAGTAGGAACTGTGCGGGCCAGGGTCACGGCGGAGTAGGAACTGTGCGGGCCAGGGTCACGGTGGAGTAGGAACTATGCGGGCCAGGGTCACGGCGGAGTAGGAACTGAGCGGGCCAGGGTCACGGTGGAGTAGGAACTATGCGGGCCAGGGTCACGGCGGAGTAGGAACTGAGCGGGCCAGGGTCACGGTGGAGTAGGAACTATGCGGGCCAGGGTCACGGCGGAGTAGGAACTGTGCGGGCCAGGGTCACGGCGGAGTAGGAACTGTGCGGGCCAGGGTCACGGTGGAGTAGGAACTATGCGGGCCAGGGTCACGGCGGAGTAGGAACTGTGCGGGCCAGGGTCACGGCGGAGTAGGAACTGTGCGGGCCAGGGTCACGGCGGAGTAGGAACTCGTTATTTCATGCAGCAGTAGGAGGCTGGGGTCTTAGCTGATGATTAAGTCGGCTCCCAGACCGAATGATGTATTATTTATTGTGCAGTAACTCGCTGCTCCCTTCCCCTCCAACCGCTGGCTGAGAGGTCTGCCCCTGGAGTGGTCATTAATCTGATATCTGGCCAGCCAGGGCGCGGCCCCTGTGATCCTGGCCCAATCTCAGATCCTAATCCAAGGAGGAAGAGGGCTGCAGGCCAGGATTTGGGAGGCCCAGCTATCTCTTTCTCTATAATTGATAGGTTTTAGGCGATTATACGCTTCATGTGATTAAGATCTATAACGATGTATTGATTCACCTGTACTGGGATTCAGCAGAGCTGCTGCTCATGCAGCAGACAGCTACACCTCCCACCACCGTCAGGCCACTCTGTCAGCCCGTCTCACCGTCAGGCTGCTGCCTTACCACCATCAGGCTGCTCCGTCAGCCCGTCTCACAGCTTCCCACCGACAGGCTGCTCCATCAGCCCATCTCACTGCCAGGCTGCTGCTTACCAGTTCGGTTTGGAGCCATCTTTGACTTTGAAATAGGACCGACAGCCACACTAATACTATATGAAATCCCCGCCCACACACACACACACAGAAACACACACACACACAAACACACACACACACACACACTCAAACACACACACACTCACACACACAAACACACACACACTCACACACACACACACACTCACACAAACACACACTCGCACACACACTCACACAAACACACACGCACACACACACGCGCTCACACACTCACACCACACACACACACACACGCACACACACACACGCTCACACACTCACACCACACACACACACACACACGCTCACACACTCACACAAACACACACTCACACTCACTCACACACTCACACACTCACACACACGCACACACACTCACACACAAACTTGCATCCCCACATAAAGCCAGGGTGTACAAAGTGAACAGTAAATGCTATCATGTGATGGAAGCTTCATCAGAGCCCAGCTCAGACTGGAGATGTGGGGACGAGGAGACGCGGGGGACAAGTGGGGGACAAGTGGTGGACAAGTGAGACACACACCGGCAGAATGCATTGTCCTCTGAGCTGCTAACAGCCAGAGAATGAGAGGGGATTTGAGAAACGCCGAAAGAAGCACTTCTAGTTCATCCAGCATTGTGGCACATTACCATTCCTTGCCACGGTGGTCTTAATCTGCATTGAGTGACTGTCATCAGCCTGCAGCAGTAATTAGGTGTGGACGCCGGACAACAACACACACGCCAGCCCTGCTCATCTCTGCAGCAAATTACCTTTAGTTTATGGTAAGCTATATTCCGTGCCAGGCAACTTTAACTGCTGATTAGCAATTAGCCCAAACTACTGGCAGCAGAAGCACTAATGTTTAATTTGCTCTTCTAATGATAAACGACGTTGTGCAGCAGGCAGGCAGGCAGGCAGGCAGGCAGACAGGCGGGCGGGCGGGCAGGCAGGCAGGCAAGCGGGCGGGCAGGCGGGCGGGCGGGCGGGCAGGCAAGCAGGCGGGCGGGCAGGCAGGCAGGCAGGGTGGGAGGAGGACTGGAAATGTATGGATTTCTGCTTAATTCCTTTTCATTTAAAACCTGACAGGCCCGCAGGTAGGAGACGGAGGAAATTTCTTAGCGATTAGTAATGGTTGTTCCTCAAAGGGAAGGTAGCAGGCGAATGCTAAGCAGGAGCACACACACACACACACACACACACACACTTATATGGTGTAATTTTGGGGCTCTCCGCCACACACGGAGTGGCTGCATGATGAAGGGTGAGGGTTGGATAACGGACCATTTAAAGCGGGGCAGCAGTGATGAGTGCTGCCGCTCCTGTGAGGAAGCAGGGGTGAAGAGGAGAGCAGTTACACACCCTCTAATAAATGAACCACGATGTGTCACACCGCTGTTATAAACATGAAGACAGGTGTGCAGAACCAAGGAAAGGGATATTAGCATAGCGTTGACCATGATGTGGGGAGGTGTACAGCTGAACATGATGTGAGGAGGTGTATAGCTGAATATGATGTGAGGAGGTGTATAGTTGAATATGTGATGAGGTGTGCAGTTGAATATGATGTGAGAGGGTGTATGGTTGAAGATGATGTGAGGAGGTGTATGGTTGAAGATGATGTGAGGAGGTGTATGGTTGAAGATGATGTGAGGAGGTGTATGGTTGAAGATGATGTTAGGAGGTGTATGGTTAAAGATGATGTGAGGAAGGTGTATGGTTGAAGATGATGTGAGGAGGTGTATAGTTGACTATGTGAGGAGCTGTATATTTGAATATGATGTGAGGAGGTGTATGTTTGAATATGTGAGGTGTGCAGTTGAATATGATGTCATGGGGTGTATGGTTGAATATGATGTGAGGAGGTGTATCGTTGAATATGGTATGAGGAGGTGTATAGTTGAATTGGATGTGAGGAGGTGTATAGTTGAAGGTGAAGTGAGGAAGTGTATAGGTGAATATGATGTGAGGAGGTGCATAGTTGAATATGATGTGAGGAAGTGTGCACTTGAATAAGATGTGAGGGGGTGTATGGTTGAAGATGATGTGAGGAGGTGTATGGGTGAATATGATGTGAGGAGGTGTATGGGTGAAGATGATGTTAGGAGGTGTATGGTTGAAGATGATGTGAGGAGGTGTATAGTTGAAGATGATGTGAGGAGGTGTATAGTTGACTACGATGTGGGGAGGTGTACTGTTGAATATGATCATCCAAAGGAATCTGTGTTTGTATGGTTGAAGATGATGTGAGGTGGTGTATGGTTGAAGATGTGAGGAGGTGGATGGGTAAAGATGATGTGAGGAGGTGTATGGTTGAAGATGATGTGAGGAGGTGTATAGTTGAATATGATGTGAAGAGGTGTATGGTTGAATATGATGTGAGAAGGTGTATAGTTGACTATGATGTGGGGAGGTGTATTGTTGAATATGATCATCCAAAGGAATTGAATCAAGTGCAACTGGACTTGGTATATATATGGTGTTGAATATGATGTGAGGAGGTGTACGCTTGAATATGATGTGAAGAGTTGTATTGTTGAATATAATGTGAGGAGGAGTACAGTTGAAGATGATGTGAGGAGGTGTATGGGTGAAGATGATGTGGGGAGGTGTATGGGTGAAGATGATGTGAGGAGGTGTGTGGTTGAAGATGATGTGAGGAGGTGTATGGGTGAAGATGATGTGATGAGGTGCATGGTTGAAGATAATGTGAGGAGGTGCATGGGTAAAGATGATGTGGGGAGGTGTATGGGTGAAGATGATGTGAGGTGTATGGGTGAAGATGATGTTAGGAGGTGTATGGTTGAAGATGATGTGAGGTGTATAGTTGAAGATGATGTGAGGAGGTGTATAGTTGACTACGATGTGGGGAGGTGTACTGTTGAATATGATCATCCAAAGGAATTGAATCAAGTGCAACTGGACTTGGTATATATATGGTGTTGAATATGATGTGAGGAGGTGTATGGATAAATATGGTGTGAGGAGGTGTATGGTTGAAGATGATGTGAGGTGGTGTATGGTTGAAGATGTGAGGAGGTGTATGGGTAAAGATGATGTGAGGAGGTGTGTGGTTGAAGATGATGTGAGGAGGTGTATGGTTGAAGATGATGTGAGGAGGTGTATAGTTGAATATGATGTGAAGAGGTGTATGGTTGAATATGATGTGAGAAGGTGTATAGTTGACTATGATGTGGGGAGGTGTACTGTTGAATATGATCATCCAAAGGAATTGAATCAAGTGCAACTGGACTTGGTATATATATGGTGTTGAATATGACGTGAGGAGGTGTGCAGTTGAATATGATGTGAGGTGGTGTATGGTTGAAGATGATGTGAGGAGGTGTACGCTTGAATATGATGTGAAGAGTTGTATTGTTGAATATAATGTGAGGAGGAGTATAGTTGAAGATGATGTGAGGAGGTGTATAGTTGAAGATGATGTGAAGAGGTGTATGGGTGAAGATGATGTGGGGAGGTGTATGGGTGAAGATGATGTGAGGAGGTGTGTGGTTGAAGATGATGTGAGGAGGTGTATGGGTTAAGATGATGTGAGGAGGTGTATGGGTAAAGATGATGTGGGGAGGTGTATGGGTGAAGATGATGTGAGGTGGTGTGTGGTTGAAGATGATGTGAGGAGGTGTATGGTTGAATATGCTGTGAGGAGGTGTATGGTTGAGGAGGTGTGTATGCAGGAGACACATGTCATACAGACACGGTTCAGGCAGGTAAGAGCTGTTTGTGTATCTAACAAGCAGTCGTGAGTTTTAAACCCACATCGTCCTGTGCTGATAAACAGTCAGTTTAGTGAAGCTGTCCGTCAGTGTTGCAACTGCTGACGCAGTATTTTTTGTACAGTATGTGTTGTGCAGTATGTGTTGTGCAGTATGTGTTGTGCAGTATGTGTTGTGCAGTATGTGTTGTGCAGTATTTGTTGTGCAATATGTGTTGTGCAGTATGTGTTGTGCAGTATTTGTTGCACAGTATGTGTTGTGCAGTATGTGTTGTGCAGTATTTGTTGTGCAGTATTTGTTGTGCAGTATTTGCTGGGCAGTATGTGTTGTGCCTTGCTCATTGGGCCTTGCTCATTTGCTCGTAGTTGTTAAAGCCTTGTTTACTGGTGAGGGACTGGACCCGTTTGCAAGCACAGACAAGCGGTGTTTGAAGAGCCTGCACGGCGTCCCACAGGACCTTGATAATCTTCAAGGGTGGATTTCTGTTTAAACTGAAATGTGCAAGTGGGCTGGACTCAACAAATAGGTGAACCTGACAAGTCTCTGCGGGGGTGGGGCTGGGGCTGGAGCAGGGGCTTTTTTAAATGAGCAGTAGACACAGTGGGAATAGCCCTTTCCTCCCGAGAGGTTGGGAGTCCTCCACCATAATGAAGCTGGAAGATCAGGCTTGTTATGTGGTTGTCTCTGCTGCGGCAGCTCAAATCCCGTTTTCTCACACTAGTCTTGTTTTCTTTCCAACACACGGCAGTTACACTTTGGTGCTTCGCAGACACATTGAGACCACTGTAGCTCATAATGGGCAGCAGGAAGAACAAATCACTTTCCAGTTCGATACTGAGCAAGTCTCAGATGTACTGGACATGTTGAGTTGACTCTTACTGCTGCACACAGTCACATAAATGTGCTTTACCATAACACAACCCATGTAACTGTGGGACCCAAACATGGTGGGGGCCCCTGTTGCCTGAACACAAATGTACATCACCAGCAAGTGTGGCCTGGTTGAGACAGAATGCCAAGCGCAGTCTGCTTCATTCACCGCCATGCTGTTGGATAAGAGTGCAGCCGTGACTCTGGCTGTGATCCCACACTTGTTCTGCAGAGAAATAAAAGCACATTTTCAGCACTTATAGTATATTTTTCAAACTCTGAAAAAAACAGAAGGGGCAACTTTAAATACTCAACCAAACATTTGAAATACCACCTTCATTACACAGGACCCTCTCATCCCTCCACCAGTTCTGTCAGTTGCTCCCATCAGGCTGGCTTTACCTAGTCCCCTGGCCAAGAAACACACCTGCAACCAGTCCTTCATTCCCCCAGCCATAAGTACCCCATGCAAAATAAAATAAGTACTTCATCCATCCTCCAAAGCACTAAATGACTTGTCTTCTGGATTGTTCTTTGAACCTTTCCCCATTGTCAGTTTCTTTAACCTTTCTACTCTTGTGCCTTTTTAATGTGTTGTCATAACTTATTGTGTTGTCTGAGCAAAAGAACAATGTCTGTTATATTGTGACAGACAGTAAAACTTATTAAACCTTGAATACTCGAAAGACTTGAATGTTCAGTTCACTGAAACATTCTGACTAGTAACAACTGTAGCACAGAACAAATGGAGGAACACCTCAGCCGGCCCTCCTTCCTCCGGCACACAGTAGCAGCTCTGTCTTTGTTTGGGTTGGGGATGATTTGGAGCGGCACATGTTTTGAACAGCGGTGGTGGTGGTGCAAGTGGTGACCATAACCACAAAATAATGTAGTTGGTCATTATATCGCTAGTAAAGACAATTACTTTTACAAATATTGCTTTAATAATACAATTTCAGCCATCATTGCCTTACGTCATTCTGTTAATTTTTTTTTCTTCTATAAACTCATTGTGTTTTTGTGGCTCTGCTCCACTTTTTCCATATCCTGTGAGTCTACCACACGTGCCATGCTCCATGTGCCATGCTCCATGTGCCATGTGCCATGTTCCATGTTCCATATGCCATGCTCCATGCTCCATATGCCATGCTCCATGTGCCATGTTCCATGTGCCATGCTCCATGTGCCATGTTCCATGCTCTATGTGCCATGTTCCATGCTCCATGTGCCATGCATGTCTCTTGTACTGTGATAAAATGACTAACTAATGGCCTAATGTTAACTAAAATGCCAGTGATGCGGAGCTATTTCAAAGTTTCTGATAAAGACAACAAAACTTGACAAAAAAAATAATTTTCACCCTAAAACACGGCACTGCTATCAGCATTCTGAGTACAACAAAGCTGTGTCTGATCTGACTTCCCTCTCCAAACATAATCCTTCCATCAGTGGTCACTTTCTGAAAATGCAAAAATGAGACACAATGGCAAAATACTCTCTGAAAAGAAGTGAATATTCGATGACGCGGATACATGTTTTAATTTCTGTTAACATTTTTTTTCATCCTGACACTCTTGCCTCTGACTTTTCGCTTAACTGCATGAAAGCAAAGGGAAATTAGTTTAAATTTAAAATGGTATGACTTTAGAAATAGATTAAAATAATGTCTGTACTGATTTGAATAATGATTTAGTTTTGCATATTTCACATTTGTTTTCACCAAGAATCTGTATTACAATGTCAGCCCACCTTGTTGTTCTTGCAGAACAGAATGTGGACCAACAGAATTCGTATTACAATGTCAGCCCACCTTGTTGTTCTTGGTGAACAGAATGTGGACCAACAGAATTCGTATTACAATCTCAGCCCAGCTTGTTGTTCTTGAAGAACAGAATGTAGACCAACAGAATTCGTATTACAATTTCAGCCCAGCTTGTTGTTCTGGAAGACCAGAATGTGGACCAGCAGAATTCGTATTATAATGTCATTCCACCTTCTTGTTCTTGAAGAACAGAATGTGGAACAGCAGAATTCGCATTACAATGTCAGCCCACCTTTTTGTTCTTGAAGAACAGAATGTGGACAAACAGAATTCGTATTATAATGTCAGCCCCGCTTGTTGTTCTTCAAGAACAGAATGTGGGCCAACAGAATTCGTATTACAATGTCATCCCACCTTGTTGTTCTTGAAGAACACAGTGTGGACCAACAGAATTAGTATTACAATGTCAGCCCATCTTGTTGTTCTTGCAGAACAGAATGAGGACCAACAGAATTCGTATTACAATCTCAGCCCACCTTGTTGTTCTTGGAGAACAGAATGTGGACCAGCAGAATTAATATTACAATGTCAGCCCATCTTGTTGTTCTTGAAGAACACAGTGTGGACAAAGAGAATTCGTACTACAATGTCAGCCTAGCTTGTTGTTCTTGAAGAACAGAATGTGGACAAGCAGAATCCGTATTACAATGTCAGCCCACCTTGTTGTTCTTCAAGAACAGAATGTGGACCAACAGAATTCGTATTACAATCTCAGCCCAGCTTGTTGTTCTTGAAGAACAGAATGTTGACAAACAGAATTCGTATTACAATGTCAGCCCAGCTTGTTGTTCTTGAAGAACAGAAAGTGGACCAACAGAATTCGTATTACAATGTCCGCCCACCTTGTTGTTCTGGGAGAAAAGAATGTGGACCAGCAGAATTCGTATTACAATGTCAGCCCCCCTTGTTGTTCTTCAAGAACAGAATGTAGACCAACAGAATTCGTATTACAACGTCAGCCCAGCTTGTTGTTCTTCAAGACCAGAATGTAGACCAACAGAATTCGTATTACAATGTCAGCCCACCTTGTTATTCTTGTAGAACAGAATGTGGACCAGCAGAATTCGTATTACAATGTCAGCCCACCTTGTTATTCTTAATGAACAGAATGTGGACCAACAGAAGTCGTATTACAATCTCAGCCCACCTTGTTGTTCTTGAAGAACAGAATGTGGACCAGCAGAATTCGTATTACAATGTCAGCCCACCTTGTTGTTCTTGAAGAACACAGTGTGGACCAACAGAATTGGTATTACAATGTCAGCCCACCTTGTTGTTCTTGGAGAACAGAATGTGGACCAACAGAATTCGTATTACAATCTCAGCCCACCTTGTTGTTCTTGAAGAACAGAATGTGGACCAACAGAATTCGTATTACAATGTCAGCCCCCCTTGTTGTTCTTCAAGAACAGAATCCAGACCAACAGAATTCGTATTACAATGTCAGCCCAGCTTGTTGTTCTTCAAGACCAGAATGTGGACCAACAGAATTCGTATTACAATGTCAGCCCACCTTGTTGTTCTTGTAGAAGAGAATGTGGACCAGCAGAATTCGTATTACAATCTCAGCCCAGCTTGTTGTTCTTGAAGAACAGAATTCGGACAAACAGAATTCGTATTACAATGTCAGCCCATCTTGTTGTTCTTGAAGAACACAGTGTGGACAAAGAGAATTCGTACTACAATGTCAGCCTAGCTTGTTGTTCTTGAAGAACAGAATGTGGACAAGCATAATCCGTATTACAATGTCAGCCCACCTTGTTGTTCTTCAAGAACAGAATGTGGACCAACAGAATTCGTATTACAATCTCAGCCCAGCTTGTTGTTCTTGAAGAACACAGTGTGGACCAACAGAATTCGTATTACAATGTCAGCCCAGCTTGTTGTTCTTGAAGAACAGAAAGTGGACCAACAGAATTCGTATTACAATGTCCGCCCACCTTGTTGTTCTTTAAGAACAGAATGTGGACCAGCAGAATTCGTATTACAATGTCAGCCCCCCTTGTTGTTCTTCAAGAACAGAATGTAGACCAACAGAATTCGTATTACAACGTCAGCCCAGCTTGTTGTTCTTCAAGAACAGAATGTAGACCAACAGAATTCGTATTACAATGTCAGCCCACCTTGTTGTTCTTGTAGAACAGAATGTGGACCAGCAGAATTCGTATTACAATGTCAGCCCACCTTGTTATTCTTAATGAACAGAATGTGGACCAACAGAAGTCGTATTACAATCTCAGCCCACCTTGTTGTTCTTGAAGAACAGAATGTGGACCAGCAGAATTCGTATTACAATGTCAGCCAACCTTGTTGTTCTTGAAGAACACAGTGTGGACCAACAGAATTGGTATTACAATGTCAGCCCACCTTGTTGTTCTTGGAGAACAGAATGTGGACCAACAGAATTCGTATTACAATCTCAGCCCACCTTGTTGTTCTTGAAGAACAGAATGTGGACCAACAGAATTCGTATTACAATGTCAGCCCCCCTTGTTGTTCTTCAAGAACAGAATCCAGACCAACAGAATTCGTATTACAATGTCAGCCCAGCTTGTTGTTCTTGAAGAACAGAATGTAGACCAACAGAATTCGTATTACAATTTCAGCCCAGCTTGTTGTTCTGGAAGAACAGAATGTGGACCAGCAGAATTCGTATTATAATGTCATTCCACCTTCTTGTTCTTGAAGAACAGAATGTGGAACAGCAGAATTCGTATTACAATGTCAGCCCACCTTTTTGTTCTTGAAGAACAGAATGTGGACAAACAGAATTCGTATTACAATCTCAGCCCAGCTTGTTGTTCTTGAAGAACAGAATGTGGACAAACAGAATTCGTATTACAATGTCAGCCCACCTTGTTGTTCTTGTAGAAGAGAATGTGGACCAGCAGAATTCGTATTATAATGTCAGCCCCGCTTGTTGTTCTTCAAGAACAGAATGTGGGCCAACAGAATTCGTATTACAATGTCAGCCCACCTTGTTGTTCTTGAAGAACACAGTGTGGACCAACAGAATTAGTATTACAATGTCAGCCCATCTTGTTGTTCAATAGAATGAGGACCAACAGAATTCGTATTACAATCTCAGCCCACCTTGTTGTTCTTGGAGAACAGAATGTGGACCAGCAGAATGAATATTACAATGTCAGCCCATCTTGTTGTTCTTGAAGAACACAGTGTGGACAAAGAGAATTCGTACTACAATGTCAGCCTAGCTTGTTGTTCTTGAAGAACAGAATGTGGACAAGCAGAATCCGTATTACAATGTCAGCCCACCTTGTTGTTCTTCAAGAACAGAATGTGGACCAACAGAATTCGTATTACAATCTCAGCCCAGCTTGTTGTTCTTGAAGAACAGAATGTTGACAAACAGAATTCGTATTACAATGTCAGCCCAGCTTGTTGTTCTTGAAGAACAGAAAGTGGACCAACAGAATTCGTATTACAATGTCCGCCCACCTTGTTGTTCTGGGAGAAAAGAATGTGGACCAGCAGAATTCGTATTACAATGTCAGCCCCCCTTGTTGTTCTTCAAGAACAGAATGTAGACCAACAGAATTCGTATTACAACGTCAGCCCAGCTTGTTGTTCTTCAAGACCAGAATGTAGACCAACAGAATTCGTATTACAATGTCAGCCCACCTTGTTATTCTTGTAGAACAGAATGTGGACCAGCAGAATTCGTATTACAATGTCAGCCCACCTTGTTGTTCTTGAAGAACAGAATGTGGACCAGCAGAATTCGTATTACAATGTCAGCCCACCTTGTTGTTCTTGAAGAACACAGTGTGGACCAACAGAATTGGTATTACAATGTCAGCCCACCTTGTTGTTCTTGGAGAACAGAATGTGGACCAACAGAATTCGTATTACAATCTCAGCCCACCTTGTTGTTCTTGAAGAACAGAATGTGGACCAACAGAATTCGTATTACAATGTCAGCCCCCCTTGTTGTTCTTCAAGAACAGAATCCAGACCAACAGAATTCGTATTACAATGTCAGCCCAGCTTGTTGTTCTTCAAGACCAGAATGTGGACCAACAGAATTCGTATTGCAATGTCAGCCCACCTTGTTGTTCTTGTAGAAGAGAATGTGGACCAGCAGAATTCGTATTACAATCTCAGCCCCCCTTGTTGTTCTTGAAGAACAGAATGTGGACAAACAGAATTCGTATTACAATGTCAGCCCATCTTGTTGTTCTTGAAGAACACAGTGTGGACAAAGAGAATTCGTACTACAATGTCAGCCTAGCTTGTTGTTCTTGAAGAACAGAATGTGGACAAGCAGAATCCGTATTACAATGTCAGCCCACCTTGTTGTTCTTCAAGAACAGAATGTGGACCAACAGAATTCGTATTACAATCTCAGCCCAGCTTGTTGTTCTTGAAGAACAGAATGTTGACAAACAGAATTCGTATTACAATGTCAGCCCAGCTTGTTGTTCTTGAAGAACAGAAAGTGGACCAACAGAATTCGTATTACAATGTCCGCCCACCTTGTTGTTCTGGGAGAAAAGAATGTGGACCAGCAGAATTCGTATTATAATGTCATTCCACCTTCTTGTTCTTGAAGAACAGAATGTGGAACAGCAGAATTCGTATTACAATGTCAGCCCACCTTTTTATTCTTGAAGAACAGAATGTGGACAAACAGAATTCGTATTATAATGTCAGCCCCGCTTGTTGTTCTTCAAGAACAGAATGTGGGCCAACAGAATTCGTATTACAATGTCATCCCACCTTGTTGTTCTTGAAGAACACAGTGTGGACCAACAGAATTAGTATTACAATGTCAGCCCATCTTGTTGTTCTTGCAGAACAGAATGAGGACCAACAGAATTCGTATTACAATCTCAGCCCACCTTGTTGTTCTTGGAGAACAGAATGTGGACCAGCAGAATTAATATTACAATGTCAGCCCATCTTGTTGTTCTTGAAGAACACAGTGTGGACAAAGAGAATTCGTACTACAATGTCAGCCTAGCTTGTTGTTCTTGAAGAACAGAATGTGGACAAGCAGAATCCGTATTACAATGTCAGCCCACCTTGTTGTTCTTCAAGAACAGAATGTGGACCAACAGAATTCGTATTACAATCTCAGCCCAGCTTGTTGTTCTTGAAGAATAGAATGTTGACAAACAGAATTCGTATTACAATGTCAGCCCAGCTTGTTGTTCTTGAAGAACAGAAAGTGGACCAACAGAATTCGTATTACAATGTCCGCCCACCTTGTTGTTCTGGGAGAAAAGAATGTGGACCAGCAGAATTCGTATTACAATGTCAGCCCCCCTTGTTGTTCTTCAAGAACAGAATGTAGACCAACAGAATTCGTATTACAACGTCAGCCCAGCTTGTTGTTCTTCAAGAACAGAATGTGGACCAGCAGAATTCGTATTACAATGTCAGCCCACCTTGTTATTCTTAATGAACAGAATGTGGACCAACAGAAGTCGTATTACAATCTCAGCCCACCTTGTTGTTCTTGAAGAACAGAATGTGGACCAGCAGAATTCGTATTACAATGTCAGCCCACCTTGTTGTTCTTGAAGAACACAGTGTGGACCAACAGAATTGGTATTACAATGTCAGCCCACCTTGTTGTTCTTGGAGAACAGAATGTGGACCAACAGAATTCGTATTACAATCTCAGCCCACCTTGTTGTTCTTGAAGAACAGAATGTGGACCAACAGAATTCGTATTACAATGTCAGCCCCCCTTGTTGTTCTTCAAGAACAGAATCCAGACCAACAGAATTCGTATTACAATGTCAGCCCAGCTTGTTGTTCTTCAAGACCAGAATGTGGACCAACAGAATTCGTATTACAATGTCAGCCCACCTTGTTGTTCTTGTAGAAGAGAATGTGGACCAGCAGAATTCGTATTACAATCTCAGCCCAGCTTGTTGTTCTTGAAGAACAGAATTCGGACAAACAGAATTCGTATTACAATGTCAGCCCATCTTGTTGTTCTTGAAGAACACAGTGTGGACAAAGAGAATTCGTACTACAATGTCAGCCTAGCTTGTTGTTCTTGAAGAACAGAATGTGGACAAGCATAATCCGTATTACAATGTCAGCCCACCTTGTTGTTCTTCAAGAACAGAATGTGGACCAACAGAATTCGTATTACAATCTCAGCCCAGCTTGTTGTTCTTGAAGAACAGAATGTTGACAAACAGAATTCGTATTACAATGTCAGCCCAGCTTGTTGTTCTTGAAGAACAGAAAGTGGACCAACAGAATTCGTATTACAATGTCCGCCCACCTTGTTGTTCTTTAAGAACAGAATGTGGACCAGCAGAATTCGTATTACAATGTCAGCCCCCCTTGTTGTTCTTCAAGAACAGAATGTAGACCAACAGAATTCGTATTACAACGTCAGCCCAGCTTGTTGTTCTTCAAGACCAGAATGTAGACCAACAGAATTCGTATTACAATGTCAGCCCACCTTGTTGTTCTTGTAGAACAGAATGTGGACCAGCAGAATTCGTATTACAATGTCAGCCCACCTTGTTATTCTTAATGAACAGAATGTGGACCAACAGAAGTCGTATTACAATCTCAGCCCACCTTGTTGTTCTTGAAGAACAGAATGTGGACCAGCAGAATTCGTATTACAATGTCAGCCAACCTTGTTGTTCTTGAAGAACACAGTGTGGACCAACAGAATTGGTATTACAATGTCAGCCCACCTTGTTGTTCTTGGAGAACAGAATGTGGACCAACAGAATTCGTATTACAATCTCAGCCCACCTTGTTGTTCTTGAAGAACAGAATGTGGACCAACAGAATTCGTATTACAATGTCAGCCCCCCTTGTTGTTCTTCAAGAACAGAATCCAGACCAACAGAATTCGTATTACAATGTCAGCCCAGCTTGTTGTTCTTGAAGAACAGAATGTAGACCAACAGAATTCGTATTACAATTTCAGCCCAGCTTGTTGTTCTGGAAGAACAGAATGTGGACCAGCAGAATTCGTATTATAATGTCATTCCACCTTCTTGTTCTTGAAGAACAGAATGTGGAACAGCAGAATTCGTATTACAATGTCAGCCCACCTTTTTGTTCTTGAAGAACAGAATGTGGACAAACAGAATTCGTATTACAATCTCAGCCCAGCTTGTTGTTCTTGAAGAACAGAATGTGGACAAACAGAATTCGTATTACAATGTCAGCCCACCTTGTTGTTCTTGTAGAAGAGAATGTGGACCAGCAGAATTCGTATTATAATGTCAGCCCCGCTTGTTGTTCTTCAAGAACAGAATGTGGGCCAACAGAATTCGTATTACAATGTCAGCCCACCTTGTTGTTCTTGAAGAACACAGTGTGGACCAACAGAATTAGTATTACAATGTCAGCCCATCTTGTTGTTCTTGCAGAACAGAATGAGGACCAACAGAATTCGTATTACAATCTCAGCCCACCTTGTTGTTCTTGGAGAACAGAATGTGGACCAGCAGAATTAATATTACAATGTCAGCCCATCTTGTTGTTCTTGAAGAACACAGTGTGGACAAAGAGAATTCGTACTACAAAGTCAGCCTAGCTTGTTGTTCTTGAAGAACAGAATGTGGACAAGCAGAATCCGTATTACAATGTCAGCCCAGCTTGTTGTTCTTGAAGAACAGAATGTGGACCAACAGAATTCGTATTACAATCTCAGCCCAGCTTGTTGTTCTTGAAGAACAGAATGTTGACAAACAGAATTCGTATTACAATGTCAGCCCAGCTTGTTGTTCTTGAAGAACAGAAAGTGGACCAACAGAATTCGTATTACAATGTCCGCCCACCTTGTTGTTCTGGGAGAAAAGAATGTGGACCAGCAGAATTCGTATTACAATGTCAGCCCCCCTTGTTGTTCTTCAAGAACAGAATGTAGACCAACAGAATTCGTATTACAACGTCAGCCCAGCTTGTTGTTCTTCAAGACCAGAATGTAGACCAACAGAATTCGTATTACAATGTCAGCCCACCTTGTTATTCTTGTAGAACAGAATGTGGACCAGCAGAATTCGTATTACAATGTCAGCCCACCTTGTTGTTCTTGAAGAACAGAATGTGGACCAGCAGAATTCGTATTACAATGTCAGCCCACCTTGTTGTTCTTGAAGAACACAGTGTGGACCAACAGAATTGGTATTACAATGTCAGCCCACCTTGTTGTTCTTGGAGAACAGAATGTGGACCAACAGAATTCGTATTACAATCTCAGCCCACCTTGTTGTTCTTGAAGAACAGAATGTGGACCAACAGAATTCGTATTACAATGTCAGCCCCCCTTGTTGTTCTTCAAGAACAGAATCCAGACCAACAGAATTCGTATTACAATGTCAGCCCAGCTTGTTGTTCTTCAAGACCAGAATGTGGACCAACAGAATTCGTATTACAATGTCAGCCCACCTTGTTGTTCTTGTAGAAGAGAATGTGGACCAGCAGAATTCGTATTACAATCTCAGCCCCCCTTGTTGTTCTTGAAGAACAGAATGTGGACAAACAGAATTCGTATTACAATGTCAGCCCATCTTGTTGTTCTTGAAGAACACAGTGTGGACAAAGATAATTCGTACTACAATGTCAGCCTAGCTTGTTGTTCTTGAAGAACAGAATGTGGACAAGCAGAATCCGTATTACAATGTCAGCCCACCTTGTTGTTCTTCAAGAACAGAATGTGGACCAACAGAATTCGTATTACAATCTCAGCCCAGCTTGTTGTTCTTGAAGAACAGAATGTTGACAAACAGAATTCGTATTACAATGTCAGCCCAGCTTGTTGTTCTTGAAGAACAGAAAGTGGACCAACAGAATTCGTATTACAATGTCCGCCCACCTTGTTGTTCTGGGAGAAAAGAATGTGGAACAGCAGAATTCGTATTACAATGTCAGCCCCCCTTGTTGTTCTTCAAGAACAGAATGTAGACCAACAGAATTCGTATTACAACGTCAGCCCAGCTTGTTGTTCTTCAAGACCAGAATGTAGACCAACAGAATTCGTATTACAATGTCATCCCACCTTGTTGTTCTTGTAGAACAGAATGTGGACCAGCAGAATTCGTATTACAATGTCAGCCCACCTTGTTATTCTTAATGAACAGAATGTGGACCAACAGAAGTCGTATTACAATCTCAGCCCACCTTGTTGTTCTTGAAGAACAGAATGTTGACCAGCAGAATTCGTATTACAATGTCAGCCAACCTTGTTGTTCTTGAAGAACACAGTGTGGACCAACAGAATTGGTATTACAATGTCAGCCCACCTTGTTGTTCTTGGAGAACAGAATGTGGACCAACAGAATTCGTATTACAATCTCAGCCCACCTTGTTGTTCTTGAAGAACAGAATATGGACCAACAGAATTCGTATTACAATGTCAGCCCCCCTTGTTGTTCTTCAAGAACAGAATCCAGACCAACAGAATTCGTATTACAATGTCAGCCCAGCTTGTTGTTCTTCAAGACCAGAATGTGGACCAACAGAATCCGTATTACAATGTCAGCCCACCTTGTTGTTCTTGTAGAAGAGAATGTGGACTAGCAGAATTCGTATTACAATCTCAGCCCAGCTTGTTGTTCTTGAAGAACAGAATGTGGACAAACAGAATTCGTATTACAATGTCAGCCCAGCTTGTTATTCTTGAAGAACAGAATGTGGACCAACAGAATTTGTATTACAATCTCAGCCCAGCTTGTTGTTCTTGAAGAACAGAATGTGGACCAACAGTATTCGTATTACAATGTCCGCCCACCTTGTTGTTCTTTAAGAACAGAATGTGGACAAACAGAATTCGTATTACAATCTCAGCCCAGCTTGTTGTTCTTGAAGAACAGAATGTGGACAAACAGAATTCGTATTACAATGTCAGCCCACCTTGTTGTTCTTGTAGAAGAGAATGTGGACCAGCAGAATTCGTATTACAATGTCAGCCCACCTTGTTGTTCTTCAAGAACAGAATGTGGACCAACATAATTCGTATTACAATCTCAGCCCAGGTTGTTGTTCTTGAAGAAGAGAATGTGGACCAGCAGAATTCGTATTACAATGTCAGCCCACCTTGTTTTTCTTGAAGAAGACAGTGTGGACTAACAGAATTGGTATTACAATGTCAGCCCACCTTGTTGTTCTTGGAGAACAGAATGTGGACCAACAGAATTCGTATTACAATCTCAGCCCACCTTGTTGTTCTTGGAGAACAAAATGTGGACCAGCAGAATTAATATTACAATGTCAGCCCACCTTGTTGTTCTTGAAGAACAGAATGTGGACAAACAGAATTCGTATGACAATGTCAGCCCACCTTGTTGTTCTTGGAGAACAGAATGTGGACCAACAGAATTCGTATTACAATGTCAGCCCACCTTGTTGTTCTTCAAGAACAGAATGTGGACCAGCAGAATTCGTATTACAATGTCAGCCCACCTTGTTGTTCTTGTAGAACAGAATGTGGACAAACAGAATTAATATTTCAATGTCAGCCCACCTTGTTGTTCATGAAGAACACAGTGTGGACCAAGAGAATTCGTATTACAATGTCAGCCCAGCTTGTTGTTCTTGAAGAACAGAATGTGGACCAACAGAATTCGTATTACAATGTCCGCCCACCTTGTTGTTCTTGAAGAACAGAATGTGGACCAGCAGAATTCGTATTACAATGTCAGCCCACCTTGTTGTTCTTGAAGAACAGTGTGGACCAAGAGAATTCGTATTACAATGTCAGCCCAGCTTGTTGTTCTTGAAGAACAGAATGTGGACCAACAGAATTCGTATTACAATGTCAGCCCACCTTGTTGTTCTTGAAGAACAGAATGTGAACCAACAGAATTCGTATTACAATGTCCGCCCATCTTGTTGTTCTTCAAGAACAGAATGTGGACCAGCAGAATTAATATTACAATGTCAGCCCACCTTGTTGTTCTTGAAGAACACAGTGTGGACCAAGAAAATTAATATTACAATGTCAGCCCATCTTGTTGTTCTTGAAGAACAGAATGTGGACCAGCAGAATTCGTATTACAATGTCAGCCCACCTTGTTGTTCTTGAAGAACACAGTGTGGACCAACAGAATTGGTATTACAATGTCAGCCCACCTTGTTGTTCTTGGAGAACAGAATGTGGACTAACATAATTCGTATTACAATCTCAGCCCACCTTGTTGTTCTTCAAGAACAGAATGTGGACCAACAGAATTCGTATTACAATCTCAGCCCACCTTGTTGTTCTTGGAGAACAGAATGTGGACCAGCAGAATTAATATTACAATGTCAGCCCACCTTGTTGTTCTTGAAGAACAGTGTGGACCAAGAGAATTCGTATTACAATGTCAGCCCAGCTTGTTGTTCTTGAAGAACAGAATGTGGACCAACAGTATTCGTATTACAATGTCCGCCCACCTTGTTATTCTTCAAGAACAGAATGTGGACAAACAGAATTCGTATTACAATCTAAGCCCAGCTTGTTGTTCTTGAAGAACAGAATGTGGACAAACAAAATTCGTATTACAAAGTCAGCCCAGCTTGTTCTTCTTGAAGAACAGAATGTGGACCAACAGAATTTGTATTACAATGTCCGCCCAACTTGTTGTTCTGGGAGAACAGAATGTGGACCAGCAGAATTCGTATTACAATGTCAGCCCCCCTTGTTGTTCTTCAAGAACAGAATGTAGACCAACAGAATTCGTATTACAATGTCAGCCCACCTTGTTGTTCTTCAAGACCAGAATGTAGACCAACAGAATTCGTATTACAATGTCAGCCCACCTTGTTGTTCTTGAAGAACACAGTGTGGACCAACAGAATTGGTATTACAATGTCAGCCCACCTCGTTGTTCTTGGAGAACAGAATGTGGACCAACAGAATTCGTATTACAATCTCAGCCCACCTTGTTGTTCTTGGAGAACAGAATGTGGACCAGCAGAATTAATATTACAATGTCAGCCCACCTTGTTGTTCTTGAAGAACAGAATGTGGACCAGCAGAATTCATATTACAATGTCAGCCCACCTTGTTGTTCTTGAAGAACACAGTGTGGACCAACAGAATTTGTATTACAATGTCCGCCCACCTTGTTGTTCTTAGAGAACAGAATGTGGACCAGCAGAATTCGTATTACAATGTCAGCCCACCTTGTTGTTCTTCAAGACCAGAATGTAGACCAACAGAATTCGTATTACAATGTCAGCCCACCTTGTTGTTCTTGTAGAACAGAATGTGGACCAGCAGAATTAGTATTACAATGTCAGCCCACCTTGTTGTTCTTAATGAACAGAATGTGGACCAACAGAATTCGTATCACAATCTCAGCCCAGCTTGTTGTTCTTGAAGAACAGAATGTGGACCAACAGAATTCGTATTACAATCTCAGCCCAGCTTGTTGTTCTTGAAGAACAGAATGTTGACAAACAGAATTCGTATTACAATGTCAGCCCAGCTTGTTGTTCTTGAAGAACAGAAAGTGGACCAACAGAATTCGTATTACAATGTCCGCCCACCTTGTTGTTCTGGGAGAAAAGAATGTGGACCAGCAGAATTCGTATTACAATGTCAGCCCCCCTTGTTGTTCTTCAAGAACAGAATGTAGACCAACAGAATTCGTATTACAACGTCAGCCCAGCTTGTTGTTCTTCAAGACCAGAATGTAGACCAACAGAATTCGTATTACAATGTCAGCCCACCTTGTTGTTCTTGTAGAACAGAATGTGGACCAGCAGAATTCGTATTACAATGTCAGCCCACCTTGTTATTCTTAATGAACAGAATGTGGACCAACAGAAGTCGTATTACAATCTCAGCCCACCTTGTTGTTCTTGAAGAACAGAATGTGGACCAGCAGAATTCGTATTACAATGTCAGCCAACCTTGTTGTTCTTGAAGAACACAGTGTGGACCAACAGAATTGGTATTACAATGTCAGCCCACCTTGTTGTTCTTGGAGAACAGAATGTGGACCAACAGAATTCGTATTACAATCTCAGCCCACCTTGTTGTTCTTGAAGAACAGAATGTGGACCAACAGAATTCGTATTACAATGTCAGCCCCCCTTTTTGTTCTTCAAGAACAGAATCCAGACCAACAGAATTCGTATTACAATGTCAGCCCAGCTTGTTGTTCTTCAAGACCAGAATGTGGAACAACAGAATCCGTATTACAATGTCAGCCCACCTTGTTGTTCTTGTAGAAGAGAATGTGGACTAGCAGAATTCGTATTACAATCTCAGCCCAGCTTGTTGTTCTTGAAGAACAGAATGTGGACAAACAGAATTCATATTACAATGTCAGCCCAGCTTGTTATTCTTGAAGAACAGAATGTGGACCAACAGAATTTGTATTACAATCTCAGCCCAGCTTGTTGTTCTTGAAGAACAGAATGTGGACCAACAGTATTCGTATTACAATGTCCGCCCACCTTGTTGTTCTTTAAGAACAGAATGTGGACAAACAGAATTCGTATTACAATCTCAGCCCAGCTTGTTGTTCTTGAAGAACAGAATGTGGACAAACAGAATTCGTATTACAATGTCAGCCCACCTTGTTGTTCTTGTAGAAGAGAATGTGGACCAGCAGAATTCGTATTACAATGTCAGCCCACCTTGTTGTTCTTCAAGAACAGAATGTGGACCAACAGAATTCGTATTACAATCTCAGCCCAGGTTGTTGTTCTTGAAGAAAAGAATGTGGACCAGCAGAATTCGTATTACAATGTCAGCCCACCTTGTTTTTCTTGAAGAAGACAGTGTGGACTAACAGAATTGGTATTACAATGTCAGCCCACCTTGTTGTTCTTGGAGAACAGAATGTGGACCAACAGAATTCGTATTACAATCTCAGCCCACCTTGTTGTTCTTGGAGAACAAAATGTGGACCAGCAGAATTAATATTACAATGTCAGCCCACCTTGTTGTTCTTGAAGAACAGAATGTGGACAAACAGAATTCGTATGACAATGTCAGCCCACCTTGTTGTTCTTGGAGAACAGAATGTGGACCAACAGAATTCGTATTACAATGTCAGCCCACCTTGTTGTTCTTCAAGAACAGAATGTGGACTAGTAGAATTCGTATTACAATCTCAGCCCACCTTGTTGTTCTTGTAGAACAGAATGTGGACAAACAGAATTAATATTTCAATGTCAGCCCACCTTGTTGTTCTTGAAGAACACAGTGTGGACCAAGAGAATTCGTATTACAATGTCAGCCCAGCTTGTTGTTCTTGAAGAACAGAATGTGGACCAACAGAATTCGTATTACAATGTCCGCCCACCTTGTTGTTCTTGAAGAACAGAATGTGGACCAGCAGAATTCGTATTACAATGTCAGCCCACCTTGTTGTTCTTGAAGAACAGTGTGGACCAAGAGAATTCATATTACAATGTCAGCCCAGCTTGTTGTTCTTGAAGAACAGAATGTGGACCAACAGAATTCGTATTACAATGTCAGCCCACCTTGTTGTTCTTGAAGAACAGAATGTGAACCAACAGAATTCGTATTACAATGTCCGCCCATCTTGTTGTTCTTCAAGAACAGAATGTGGACCAGCAGAATTAATATTACAATGTCAGCCCACCTTGTTGTTCTTGAAGAACACAGTGTGGACCAAGAAAATTAATATTACAATGTCAGCCCATCTTGTTGTTCTTGAAGAACAGAATGTGGACCAGCAGAATTCGTATTACAATGTCAGCCCACCTTGTTGTTCTTGAAGAACACAGTGTGGACCAACAGAATTGGTATTACAATGTCAGCCCACCTTGTTGTTCTTGGAGAACAGAATGTGGACTAACATAATTCGTATTACAATCTCAGCCCACCTTGTTGTTCTTCAAGAACAGAATGTGGACCAACAGAATTCGTATTACAATCTCAGCCCACCTTGTTGTTCTTGGAGAACAGAATGTGGACCAGCAGAATTAATATTACAATGTCAGCCCACCTTGTTGTTCTTGAAGAACAGTGTGGACCAAGAGAATTCGTATTACAATGTCAGCCCAGCTTGTTGTTCTTGAAGAACAGAATGTGGACCAACAGTATTCGTATTACAATGTCCGCCCACCTTGTTATTCTTCAAGAACAGAATGTGGACAAACAGAATTCGTATTACAATCTAAGCCCAGCTTGTTGTTCTTGAAGAACAGAATGTGGACAAACAGAATTCGTATTACAAAGTCAGCCCAGCTTGTTCTTCTTGAAGAACAGAATGTGGACCAACAGAATTTGTATTACAATGTCCGCCCACCTTGTTGTTCTGGGAGAACAGAATGTGGACCAGCAGAATTCGTATTACAATGTCAGCCCCCCTTGTTGTTCTTCAAGAACAGAATGTAGACCAACAGAATTCGTATTACAATGTCAGCCCACCTTGTTGTTCTTCAAGACCAGAATGTAGACCAACAGAATTCGTATTACAATGTCAGCCCACCTTGTTGTTCTTGAAGAACACAGTGTGGACCAACAGAATTGGTATTACAATGTCAGCCCACCTTGTTGTTCTTGGAGAACAGAATGTGGACCAACAGAATTCGTATTACAATGTCAGCCCACCTTGTTGTTCTTGAAGAACACAGTGTGGACCAACAGAATTGGTATTACAATGTCAGCCCACCTTGTTGTTCTTGGAGAACAGAATGTGGACTAACATAATTCGTATTACAATCTCAGCCCACCTTGTTGTTCTTCAAGAACAGAATGTGGACCAACAGAATTCGTATTACAATCTCAGCCCACCTTGTTGTTCTTGGAGAACAGAATGTGGACCAGCAGAATTAATATTACAATGTCAGCCCACCTTGTTGTTCTTGAAGAACAGTGTGGACCAAGAGAATTCGTATTACAATGTCAGCCCAGCTTGTTGTTCTTGAAGAACAGAATGTGGACCAACAGTATTCGTATTACAATGTCCGCCCACCTTGTTATTCTTCAAGAACAGAATGTGGACAAACAGAATTCGTATTACAATCTAAGCCCAGCTTGTTGTTCTTGAAGAACAGAATGTGGACAAACAGAATTCGTATTACAAAGTCAGCCCAGCTTGTTCTTCTTGAAGAACAGAATGTGGACCAACAGAATTTGTATTACAATGTCCGCCCACCTTGTTGTTCTGGGAGAACAGAATGTGGACCAGCAGAATTCGTATTACAATGTCAGCCCCCCTTGTTGTTCTTCAAGAACAGAATGTAGACCAACAGAATTCGTATTACAATGTCAGCCCACCTTGTTGTTCTTCAAGACCAGAATGTAGACCAACAGAATTCGTATTACAATGTCAGCCCACCTTGTTGTTCTTGAAGAACACAGTGTGGACCAACAGAATTGGTATTACAATGTCAGCCCACCTTGTTGTTCTTGGAGAACAGAATGTGGACCAACAGAATTCGTATTACAATCTCAGCCCACCTTGTTGTTCTTGGAGAACAGAATGTGGACCAGCAGAATTAATATTACAATGTCAGCCCACCTTGTTGTTCTTGAAGAACAGAATGTGGACCAGCAGAATTCATATTACAATGTCAGCCCACCTTGTTGTTCTTGAAGAACACAGTGTGGACCAACAGAATTTGTATTACAATGTCCGCCCACCTTGTTGTTCTTAGAGAACAGAATGTGGACCAGCAGAATTCGTATTACAATGTCAGCCCACCTTGTTGTTCTTCAAGACCAGAATGTAGACCAACAGAATTCGTATTACAATGTCAGCCCACCTTGTTGTTCTTGTAGAACAGAATGTGGACCAGCAGAATTCGTATTACAATGTCAGCCCACCTTGTTGTTCTTAATGAACAGAATGTGGACCAACAGAAGTCGTATTACAATCTCAGCCCAGCTTGTTGTTCTTGAAGAACAGAATGTGGACCAACAGAATTCGTATTACAATCTCAGCCCGGCTTGTTGTTCTTGAAGAACAGAATGTGGACAAACAGAATTCGTATTACAATGTCAGCCCATCTTGTTGTTCTTGAAGAACACAGTGTGGACAAAGAGAATTCGTACTACAATGTCAGCCTAGCTTGTTGTTCTTGAAGAACAGAATGTGGACAAGCAGAATCCGTATTACAATGTCAGCCCACCTTGTTGTTCTTCAAGAACAGAATGTGGACCAACAGAATTCGTATTACAATCTCAGCCCAGCTTGTTGTTCTTGAAGAACAGAATGTTGACAAACAGAATTCGTATTACAATGTCAGCCCAGCTTGTTGTTCTTGAAGAACAGAAAGTGGACCACCAGAATTCGTATTACAATGTCAGCCCACCTTGTTGTTCTGGGAGAAAAGAATGTGGACCAGCAGAATTCGTATTACAATGTCAGCCCCCCTTGTTGTTCTTCAAGAACAGAATGTAGACCAACAGAATTCGTATTACAACGTCAGCCCAGCTTGTTGTTCTTCAAGACCAGAATGTAGACCAACAGAATTCGTATTACAATGTCAGCCCACCTTGTTGTTCTTGTAGAACAGAATGTGGACCAGCAGAATTCGTATTACAATGTCAGCCCACCTTGTTATTCTTAATGAACAGAATGTGGACCAACAGAAGTCGTATTACAATCTCAGCCCACCTTGTTGTTCTTGAAGAACAGAATGTGGACCAGCAGAATTCGTATTACAATGTCAGCCCACCTTGTTGTTCTTGAAGAACACAGTGTGGACCAACAGAATTGGTATTACAATGTCAGCCCACCTTGTTGTTCTTGGAGAACAGAATGTGGACCAACAGAATTCGTATTACAATCTCAGCCCACCTTGTTGTTCTTGAAGAACAGAATGTGGACCAACAGAATTCGTATTACAATGTCAGCCCCCCTTGTTGTTCTTCAAGAACAGAATCCAGACCAACAGAATTCGTATTACAATGTCAGCCCAGCTTGTTGTTCTTCAAGACCAGAATGTGGACCAACAGAATCCGTATTACAATGTCAGCCCACCTTGTTGTTCTTGTAGAAGAGAATGTGGACTAGCAGAATTCGTATTACAATCTCAGCCCAGCTTGTTGTTCTTGAAGAACAGAATGTGGACAAACAGAATTCGTATTACAATCTCAGCCCAGCTTGTTGTTCTTGAAGAACAGAATGTGGACCAACAGTATGCGTATTACAATGTCCGCCCACCTTGTTGTTCTTTAAGAACAGAATGTGGACAAACAGAATTCGTATTACAATCTCAGCCCAGCTTGTTGTTCTTGAAGAACAGAATGTGGACAAACAGAATTCGTATTACAATGTCAGCCCACCTTGTTGTTCTTGTAGAAGAGAATGTGGACCAGCAGAATTCGTATTACAATGTCAGCCCACCTTGTTGTTCTACAAGAACAGAATGTGGACCAACAGAATTCGTATTACAATCTCAGCCCAGGTTGTTGTTCTTGAAGAAGAGAATGTGGACCAGCAGAATTCGTATTACAATGTCAGCCCACCTTGTTTTTCTTGAAGAAGACAGTTTGGACTAACAGAATTGGTATTACAATGTCAGCCCACCTTGTTGTTCTTGGAGAACAGAATGTGGGCCAACAGAATTCGTATTACAATCTCAGCCCACCTTGTTGTTCTTGGAGAACAAAATGTGGACCAGCAGAATTAATATTACAATGTCAGCCCACCTTGTTGTTCTTGAAGAACAGAATGTGGACAAACAGAATTCGTATGACAATGTCAGCCCACCTTGTTGTTCTTGGAGAACAGAATGTGGACCAACAGAATTCGTATTACAATGTCAGCCCACCTTGTTGTTCTTCAAGAACAGAATGTGGACCAGCAGAATTCGTATTACAATCTCAGTCCACCTTGTTGTTCTTGTAGAACAGAATGTGGACAAACAGAATTAATATTTCAATGTCAGCCCACCTTGTTGTTCTTGAAGAACACAGTGTGGACCAAGATAATTCGTATTACAATGTCAGCCCAGCTTGTTGTTCTTGAAGAACACAGTGTGGACCAACAGAATTGGTATTACAATGTCAGCCCACCTTGTTGTTCTTGGAGAACAGAATGTGGACTAACATAATTCGTATTACAATCTCAGCCCACCTTGTTGTTCTTCAAGAACAGAATGTGGACCAACAGAATTCGTATTACAATCTCAGCCCACCTTGTTGTTCTTGGAGAACAGAATGTGGACCAGCAGAATTAATATTACAATGTCAGCCCACCTTGTTGTTCTTGAAGAACAGTGTGGACCAAGAGAATTCGTATTACAATGTCAGCCCATCTTGTTGTTCTTGAAGAACAGAATGTGGACCAACAGTATTCGTATTACAATGTCCGCCCACCTTGTTATTCTTCAAGAACAGAATGTGGACAAACAGAATTCGTATTACAATCTAAGCCCAGCTTGTTGTTCTTGAAGAACAGAATGTGGACAAACAGAATTCGTATTACAAAGTCAGCCCAGCTTGTTCTTCTTGAAGAACAGAATGTGGACCAACATAATTTGTATTACAATGTCTGCCCACCTTGTTGTTCTGGGAGAACAGAATGTGGACCAGCAGAATTCGTATTACAATGTCAGCCCCCCTTGTTGTTCTTCAAGAACAGAATGTAGACCAACAGAATTCGTATTACAATGTCAGCCCACCTTGTTGTTCTTCAAGACCAGAATGTAGACCAACAGAATTGGTATTACAATGTCAGCCCACCTTGTTGTTCTTGGAGAACAGAATGTGGACCAACAGAATTCTTATTACAATCTCAGCCCACCTTGTTGTTCTTGGAGAACAGAATGTGGACCAGCAGAATTAATATTACAATGTCAGCCCACCTTGTTGTTCTTGAAGAACAGAATGTGGACCAGCAGAATTCATATTACAATGTCAGCCCACCTTGTTGTTCTTGAAGAACACAGTGTGGACCAACAGAATTTGTATTACAATGTCCGCCCACCTTGTTGTTCTTAGAGAACAGAATGTGGACCAGCAGAATTCGTATTACAATGTCAGCCCACCTTGTTGTTCTTGTAGAACAGAATGTGGACCAGCAGAATTCGTATTACAATGTCAGCCCACCTTGTTGTTCTTAATGAACAGAATGTGGACCAACAGAAGTCGTATTACAATCTCAGCCCAGCTTGTTGTTCTTGAAGAACAGAATGTGGACCAACAGAATTCGTATTACAATCTCAGCCCAGGTTGTTGTTCTTGAAGAAGAGAATGTGGACCAGCAGAATTCGTATTACAATATCAGCCCACCTTGTTTTTCTTGAAGAAGACAGTGTGGACTAACAGAATTGGTATTACAATGTCAGCCCACCTAGTTGTTCTTGGAGAACAGAATGTGGACAAACAGAATTCGTATGACAATGTCAGCCCACCTTGTTGTTCTTGGAGAACAGAATGTGGACCAACAGAATTCGTATTACAATGTCAGCCCACCTTGTTATTCTTCAAGAACAGAATGTGGACAAACAGAATTCGTATTACAATCTAAGCCCAGCTTGTTGTTCTTGAAGAACAGAATGTGGACAAACAGAATTCGTATTACAAAGTCAGCCCAGCTTGTTCTTCTTGAAGAACAGAATGTGGACCAACAGAATTTGTATTACAATGTCCGCCCACCTTGTTGTTCTGGGAGAACAGAATATGGACCAGCAGAATTCGTATTACAATGTCAGCCCCCCTTGTTGTTCTTCAAGAACAGAATGTAGACCAACAGAATTCGTATTACAATGTCAGCCCACCTTGTTGTTCTTCAAGACCAGAATGTAGACCAACAGAATTCGTATTACAATGTCAGCCCACCTTGTTTTTCTTGAAGAACACAGTGTGGACCAACAGAATTGGTATTACAATGTCAGCCCACCTTGTTGTTCTTGGAGAACAGAATGTGGACCAACAGAATTCGTATTACAATCTCAGCCCACCTTGTTGTTCTTGGAGAACAGAATGTGGACCAGCAGAATTAATATTACAATGTCAGCCCACCTTGTTGTTCTTGAAGAACAGAATGTGGACCAGCAGAATTCATATTACAATGTCAGCCCACCTTGTTGTTCTTGAAGAACACAGTGTGGACCAACAGAATTTGTATTACAATGTCCGCCCACCTTGTTGTTCTTGGAGAACAGAATGTGGACCAACAGAATTCGTATTACAATCTCAGCCCACCTTGTTGTTCTTGGAGAACAGAATGTGGACCAACAGAATTCATATTACAATGTCAGCCCACCTTGTTGTTCTTGAAGAACACAGTGTGGACCAGCAGAATTAATATTACAATGTCAGCCCACCTCGTTGTTCTTGAAGAACAGAATGTGGACCAGCAGAATTCATATTACAATGTCAGCCCACCTTGTTGTTCTTGAAGAACACAGTGTGGACCATCAGAATTTGTATTACAATATCCGCCGACCTTGTTGTTCTTAGAGAACAGAATGTGGACCAGCAGAATTCGTATTACAATGTCAGCCCACCTTGTTGTTCTTAATGAACAGAATGTGGACCAACAGAAGTCGTATTACAATCTCAGCCCAGCTTGTTGTTCTTGAAGAACAGAATGTGGACCAGCAGAATTCGTATTACAATGTCAGCCCACCTTGTTGTTCTTGAAGAACACAGTGTGGACCAACAGAATTGGTATTACAATGTCAGCCCACCTTGTTGTTCTTGGAGAACAGAATGTGGACCAACAGAATTCGTATTACAATCTCAGCCCACCTTGTTGTTCTTGGAGAACAGAATGTGGACCAGCAGAATTAATATTACAATGTCAGCCCACCTTGTTGTTCTTGAAGAACAGAATGTGGACCAGCAGAATTCATATTACAATGTCAGCCCACCTTGTTGTTCTTGAAGAACACAGTGTGGACCAACAGAATTTGTATTACAATGTCCGCCCACCTTGTTGTTCTTAGAGAACAGAATGTGGACCAACAGAATTCGTATTACAATGTCAGCCCACCTTGTTGTTCTTGAAGAACACAGTGTGGACCAACAGAATTGGTATTACAATGTCAGCCCACCTTGTTGTTCTTGAAGAACAGAATGTGAACCAACAGAATTCGTATTACAATGTCCGCCCACCTTGTTGTTCTTCAAGAACAGAATGTGGACCAACAGAAGTCGTATTACAATCTCAGCCCAGCTTGTTGTTCTTGAAGAACACAGTGTGGACCAACAGAATTGGTATTACAATGTCAGCCCACCTTGTTGTTCTTGGAGAACACAGTGTGGACCAACAGAATTGGTATTACAATGTCAGCCCACCTTGTTGTTCTTGAAGAACACAGTGTGGACCAACAGAATTGGTATTACAATGTCAGCCCACCTTGTTGTTCTTGGAGAACAGAATGTGGACCAACAGAATTCGTATTACAATCTCAGCCCACCTTGTTGTTCTTGGAGAACAGTATGTGGACCAGCAGAATTAATATTACAATGTCAGCCCACCTTGTTGTTCTTGAAGAACAGAATGTGGACCAGCAGAATTCATATTACAATGTCAGCCCACCTTGTTGTTCTTGAAGAACACAGTATGGACCAACAGAATTGGTATTACAATGTCAGCCCACCTTGTTGTTCTTGAAGAACAGAATGTGAACCAACAGAATTCATATTACAATGTCCGCCCACCTTGTTGTTCTTCAAGAACAGAATGTGGACCAGCAGAATTAATATTACAATGTCAGCCCACCTTGTTGTTCTTGAAGAACACAGTGTGGACCAAGAAAATTAATATTACAATGTCAGCCCATCTTGTTGTTCTTGAAGAACAGAATGTGGACCAGCAGAATTCGTATTACAATGTCAGCGCACCTTGTTGTTCTTGAAGAACACAGTGTGGACCAACAGAATTGGTATTACAATGTCAGCCCACCTTGTTGTTCTTGAAGAACACAGTGTGGACCAACAGAATTGGTATTACAATGTCAGCCCACCTTGTTGTTCTTAGAGAACAGATTGTGGACCAGCAGAATTCGTATTACAATGTCAGCCCACCTTGTTGTTCTTCAAGACCAGAATGTAGACCAACAGAATTCGTATTACAATGTCAGCCCACCTTGTTGTTCTTGTAGAACAGAATGTGGACCAGCAGAATTCGTATTACAATGTCAGCCCACCTTGTTGTTCTTAATGAACAGAATGTGGACCAACAGAAGTCGTATTACAATCTCAGCCCAGCTTGTTGTTCTTGAAGAACAGAATGTGGACCAGCAGAATTCGTATTACAATGTCAGCCCACCTTGTTGTTCTTGAAGAACACAGTGTGGACCAACAGAATTGGTATTACAATGTCAGCCCACCTTGTTGTTCTTGGAGAACAGAATGTGGACCAACAGAATTCGTATTACAATCTCAGCCCACCTTGTTGTTCTTGGAGAACAGAATGTGGACCAGCAGAATTCATATTACAATGTCAGCCCACCTCGTTGTTCTTGAAGAACAGAATGTGGACCAGCAGAATTCATATTACAATGTCAGCCCACCTTGTTGTTCTTGAAGAACACAGTGTGGACCATCAGAATTTGTATTACAATGTCCGCCCACCTTGTTGTTCTTAGAGAACAGAATGTGGACCAGCAGAATTCGTATTACAATGTCAGCCCACCTTGTTGTTCTTAATGAACAGAATGTGGACCAACAGAATTAATATTACAATGTCAGCCCACCTTGTTGTTCTTGAAGAACAGAATGTGGACCAGCAGAATTCATATTACAATGTCAGCCCACCTTGTTGTTCTTGAAGAACACAGTGTGGACCAACAGAATTTGTATTACAATGTCCGCCCACCTTGTTGTTCTTAGAGAACAGAATGTGGACCAACAGAATTCGTATTACAATGTCAGCCCACCTTGTTGTTCTTGAAGAACAGAATGTGGACCAGCAGAATTCATATTACAATGTCAGCCCACCTTGTTGTTCTTGAAGAACACAGTGTGGACCAACAGAATTTGTATTACAATGTCCGCCCACCTTGTTGTTCTTAGAGAACAGAATGTGGACCAACAGAATTCGTATTACAATGTCAGCCCACCTTGTTGTTCTTGAAGAACACAGTGTGGACCAACAGAATTGGTATTACAATGTCAGCCCACCTTGTTGTTCTTGTAGAACACAGTGTGGACCAAGAAAATTAATATTACAATGTCAGCCCATCTTGTTGTTCTTGAAGAACAGAATGTGGACCAGCAGAATTCGTATTACAATGTCAGCCCACCTTGTTGTTCTTGAAGAACACAGTGTGGACCAACAGAATTTGTATTACAATGTCCGCCCACCTTGTTGTTCTTAGAGAACAGAATGTGGACCAGCAGAATTCGTATTACAATGTCAGCCCCCCTTGTTGTTCTTCAAGAACAGAATGTAGACCAACAGAATTCGTATTACAACGTCAGCCCAGCTTGTTGTTCTTCAAGACCAGAATGTAGACCAACAGAATTCGTATTACAATGTCAGCCCACCTTGTTGTTCTTGTAGAACAGAATGTGGACCAGCAGAATTCGTATTACAATGTCAGCCCACCTTGTTATTCTTAATGAACAGAATGTGGACCAACAGAAGTCGTATTACAATCTCAGCCCACCTTGTTGTTCTTGAAGAACAGAATGTGGACCAGCAGAATTCGTATTACAATGTCAGCCAACCTTGTTGTTCTTGAAGAAAACAGTGTGGACCAACAGAATTGGTATTACAATGTCAGCCCACCTTGTTGTTCTTGGAGAACAGAATGTGGACCAACAGAATTCGTATTACAATCTCAGCCCACCTTGTTGTTCTTGAAGAACAGAATGTGGACCAACAGAATTCGTATTACAATGTCAGCCCCCCTTTTTGTTCTTCAAGAACAGAATCCAGAAAAAACAGAATTCGTATTACAATGTCAGCCCAGCTTGTTGTTCTTCAAGACCAGAATGTGGACCAACAGAATCCGTATTACAATGTCAGCCCACCTTGTTGTTCTTGTAGAAGAGAATGTGGACTAGCAGAATTCGTATTACAATCTCAGCCCAGCTTGTTGTTCTTGAAGAACAGAATGTGGACAAACAGAATTCGTATTACAATGTCAGCCCAGCTTGTTATTCTTGAAGAACAGAATGTGGACCAACAGATTTTGTATTACAATCTCAGCCCAGCTTGTTGTTCTTGAAGAACAGAATGTGGACCAACAGTATTCGTATTACAATGTCCGCCCACCTTGTTGTTCTTTAAGAACAGAATGTGGACAAACAGAATTCGTATTACAATCTCAGCCCAGCTTGTTGTTCTTGAAGAACAGAATGTGGACAAACAGAATTCGTATTACAATGTCAGCCCACCTTGTTGTTCTTGTAGAAGAGAATGTGGACCAGCAGAATTCGTATTACAATGTCAGCCCACCTTGTTGTTCTTCAAGAACAGAATGTGGACCAACAGAATTCGTATTACAATCTCAGCCCAGGTTGTTGTTCTTGAAGAAGAGAATGTGGACCAGCAGAATTCGTATTACAATGTCAGCCCACCTTGTTTTTCTTGAAGAAGACAGTGTGGACTAACAGAATTGGTATTACAATGTCAGCCCACCTTGTTGTTCTTGGAGAACAGAATGTGGACCAACAGAATTCGTATTACAATCTCAGCCCACCTTGTTGTTCTTGGAGAACAAAATGTGGACCAGCAGAATTAATATTACAATGTCAGCCCACCTTGTTGTTCTTGAAGAACAGAATGTGGACAAACAGAATTCGTATGACAATGTCAGCCCACCTTGTTGTTCTTGGAGAACAGAATGTGGACCAACAGAATTCGTATTACAATGTCAGCCCACCTTGTTGTTCTTCAAGAACAGAATGTGGACCAGCAGAATTCGTATTACAATCTCAGCCCACCTTGTTGTTCTTGTAGAACAGAATGTGGACAAACAGAATTAATATTTCAATGTTAGCCCACCTTGTTGTTCTTGAAGAACACAGTGTGGACCAAGAGAATTCGTATTACAATGTCAGCCCAGCTTGTTGTTCTTGAAGAACAGAATGTGGACCAACAGAATTCGTATTACAATGTCCGCCCACCTTGTTGTTCTTGAAGAACAGAATGTGGACCAGCAGAATTCGTATTACAATGTCAGCCCACCTTGTTGTTCTTGAAGAACAGTGTGGACCAAGAGAATTCATATTACAATGTCAGCCCAGCTTGTTGTTCTTGAAGAACAGAATGTGGACCAACAGAATTCGTATTACAATGTCAGCCCACCTTGTTGTTCTTGAAGAACAGAATGTGAACCAACAGAATTGGTATTACAATGTCCGCCCATCTTGTTGTTCTTCAAGAACAGAATGTGGACCAGCAGAATTAATATTACAATGTCAGCCCACCTTGTTGTTCTTGAAGAACACAGTGTGGACCAAGAAAATTAATATTACAATGTCAGCCCATCTTGTTGTTCTTGAAGAACAGAATGTGGACCAGCAGAATTCGTATTACAATGTCAGCCCACCTTGTTGTTCTTGAAGAACACAGTGTGGACCAACAGAATTGGTATTACAATGTCAGCCCACCTTGTTGTTCTTGGAGAACAGAATGTGGACTAACATAATTCGTATTACAATCTCAGCCCACCTTGTTGTTCTTCAAGAACAGAATGTGGACCAACAGAATTCGTATTACAATTTCAGCCCACCTTGTTGTTCTTGGAGAACAGAATGTGGACCAGCAGAATTAATATTACAATGTCAGCCCACCTTGTTGTTCTTGAAGAACAGTGTGGACCAAGGGAATTCGTATTACAATGTCAGCCCAGCTTGTTGTTCTTGAAGAACAGAATGTGGACCAACAGTATTCGTATTACAATGTCCGCCCACCTTGTTATTCTTCAAGAACAGAATGTGGACAAACAGAATTCGTATTACAATCTAAGCCCAGCTTGTTGTTCTTGAAGAACAGAATGTGGACAAACAGAATTCGTATTACAAAGTCAGCCCAGCTTGTTCTTCTTGAAGAACAGAATGTGGACCAACAGAATTTGTATTACAATGTCCGCCCACCTTGTTGTTCTGGGAGAACAGAATGTGGACCAGCAGAATTCGTATTACAATGTCAGCCCCCCTTGTTGTTCTTCAAGAACAGAATGTAGACCAACAGAATTCGTATTACAATGTCAGCCCACCTTGTTGTTCTTCAAGACCAGAATGTAGACCAACAGAATTCGTATTACAATGTCAGCCCACCTTGTTGTTCTTGAAGAACACAGTGTGGACCAACAGAATTGGTATTACAATGTCAGCCCACCTTGTTGTTCTTGGAGAACAGAATGTGGACCAACAGAATCCGTATTACAATCTCAGCCCACCTTGTTGTTCTTGGAGAACAGAATGTGGACCAGCAGAATTAATATTACAATGTCAGCCCACCTTGTTGTTCTTGAAGAACAGAATGTGGACCAGCAGAATTCATATTACAATGTCAGCCCACCTTGTTGTTCTTGAAGAACACAGTGTGGACCAACAGAATTTGTATTACAATGTCCGCCCACCTTGTTGTTCTTAGAGAACAGAATGTGGACCAGCAGAATTCGTATTACAATGTCAGCCCACCTTGTTGTTCTTCAAGACCAGAATGTAGACCAACAGAATTCGTATTACAATGTCAGCCCACCTTGTTGTTCTTGTAGAACAGAATGTGGACCAGCAGAATTCGTATTACAATGTCAGCCCACCTTGTTGTTCTTAATGAACAGAATGTGGACCAACAGAAGTCGTATTACAATCTCAGCCCAGCTTGTTGTTCTTGAAGAACAGAATGTGGACCAACTGAATTCGTATTACAATCTCAGCCCAGCTTGTTGTTCTTGAAGAACAGAATGTGGACAAACAGAATTCGTATTACAATGTCAGCCCATCTTGTTGTTCTTGAAGAACACAGTGTGGACAAAGAGAATTCGTATTACAATCTCAGCCCAGCTTGTTGTTCTTGAAGAACAGAATGTGGACAAACAGAATTCGTATTACAATGTCAGCCCACCTTGTTGTTCTTGTAGAAGAGAATGTGGACCAGCAGAATTCGTATTACAATGTCAGCCCACCTTGTTGTTCTACAAGAACAGAATGTGGACCAACAGAATTCGTATTACAATCTCAGCCCAGGTTGTTGTTCTTGAAGAAGAGAATGTGGACCAGCAGAATTAGTATTACAATGTCAGCCCACCTTGTTTTTCTTGAAGAAGACAGTGTGGACTAACAGAATTGGTATTACAATGTCAGCCCACCTTGTTGTTCTTGGAGAACAGAATGTGGACCAACAGAATTCGTATTACAATCTCAGCCCACCTTGTTGTTCTTGGAGAACAAAATGTGGACCAGCAGAATTAATATTACAATGTCAGCCCACCTTGTTGTTCTTGAAGAACAGAATGTGGACAAACAGAATTCGTATGACAATGTCAGCCCACCTTGTTGTTCTTGGAGAACAGAATGTGGACCAACAGAATTCGTATTACAATGTCAGCCCACCTTGTTGTTCTTCAAGAACAGAATGTGGACCAGCAGAATTCGTATTACAATCTCAGTCCACCTTGTTGTTCTTGTAGAACAGAATGTGGACAAACAGAATTAATATTTCAATGTCAGCCCACCTTGTTGTTCTTGAAGAACACAGTGTGGACCAAGATAATTCGTATTACAATGTCAGCCCAGCTTGTTGTTCTTGAAGAACACAGTGTGGACAAACAGAATTGGTATTACAATGTCAGCCCACCTTGTTGTTCTTGGAGAACAGAATGTGGACTAACATAATTCGTATTACAATCTCAGCCCACCTTGTTGTTCTTCAAGAACAGAATGTGGACCAACAGAATTCGTATTACAATCTCAGCCCACCTTGTTGTTCTTGGAGAACAGAATGTGGACCAGCAGAATTAATATTACAATGTCAGCCCACCTTGTTGTTCTTGAAGAACAGTGTGGACCAAGAGAATTCGTATTACAATGTCAGCCCAGCTTGTTGTTCTTGAAGAACAGAATGTGGACCAACAGTATTCGTATTACAATGTCCGCCCACCTTGTTATTCTTCAAGAACAGAATGTGGACAAACAGAATTCGTATTACAATCTAAGCCCAGCTTGTTGTTCTTGAAGAACAGAATGTGGACAAACAGAATTCGTATTACAAAGTCAGCCCAGCTTGTTCTTCTTGAAGAACAGAATGTGGACCAACAGAATTTGTATTACAATGTCCGCCCACCTTGTTGTTCTGGGAGAACAGAATGTGGACCAGCAGAATTCGTATTACAATGTCAGCCCACCTTGTTGTTCTTGAAGAACAGAATGTGGACCAGCAGAATTCATATTACAATGTCAGCCCACCTTGTTGTTCTTGAAGAACACAGTGTGGACCAACAGAATTTGTATTACAATGTCCGCCCACCTTGTTGTTCTTAGAGAACAGAATGTGGACCAGCAGAATTCGTATTACAATGTCAGCCCACCTTGTTGTTCTTCAAGACCAGAATGTAGACCAACAGAATTCGTATTACAATGTCAGCCCACCTTGTTGTTCTTGTAGAACAGAATGTGGACCAGCAGAATTCGTATTACAATGTCAGCCCACCTTGTTGTTCTTAATGAACAGAATGTGGACCAACAGAAGTCGTATTACAATCTCAGCCCAGCTTGTTGTTCTTGAAGAACAGAATGTGGACCAACAGAATTCGTATTACAATCTCAGCCCAGGTTGTTGTTCTTGAAGAAGAGAATGTGGACCAGCAGAATTCGTATTACAATGTCAGCTCACCTTGTTTTTCTTGAAGAAGACAGTGTGGACTAACAGAATTGGTATTACAATGTCAGCCCACCTTGTTGTTCTTGGAGAACAGAATGTGGACAAACAGAATTCGTATGACAATGTCAGCCCACCTTGTTGTTCTTGGAGAACAGAATGTGGACCAACAGAATTCGTATTACAATGTCAGCCCACCTTGTTATTCTTCAAGAACAGAATGTGGACAAACAGAATTCGTATTACAATCTAAGCCCAGCTTGTTGTTCTTGAAGAACAGAATGTGGACAAACAAAATTCGTATTACAAAGTCAGCCCAGCTTGTTCTTCTTGAAGAACAGAATGTGGACCAACAGAATTTGTATTACAATGTCCGCCCACCTTGTTGTTCTGGGAGAACAGAATGTGGACCAGCAGAATTCGTATTACAATGTCAGCCCCCCTTGTTGTTCTTCAAGAACAGAATGTAGACCAACAGAATTCGTATTACAATGTCAGCCCACCTTGTTGTTCTTCAAGACCAGAATATAGACCAACAGAATTCGTATTACAATGTCAGCCCACCTTGTTTTTCTTGAAGAACACAGTGTGGACCAACAGAATTGGTATTACAATGTCAGCCCACCTTGTTGTTCTTGGAGAACAGAATGTGGACCAACAGAATTCGTATTACAATCTAAGCCCACCTTGTTGTTCTTGGAGAACAGAATGTGGACCAGCAGAATTAATATTACAATGTCAGCCCACCTTGTTGTTCTTGAAGAACAGAATGTGGACCAGCAGAATTCATATTACAATGTCCGCCCACCTTGTTGTTCTTGAAGAACACAGTGTGGACCAACAGAATTTGTATTACAATGTCCGCCCACCTTGTTGTTCTTAGAGAACAGAATGTGGAAAGCAGAATTCGTATTACAATGTCAGCCCACCTTGTTGTTCTTCAAGACCAGAATGTAGACCAACAGAATTCGTATTACAATGTCAGCCCACCTTGTTGTTCTTGTAGAACAGAATGTGGACCAGCAGAATTCGTATTACAATGTCAGCCCACCTTGTTGTTCTTAATGAACAGAATGTGGACCAACAGAAGTCGTATTACAATCTCAGCCCAGCTTGTTGTTCTTGAAGAACAGAATGTGGACCAGCAGAATTCGTATTACAATGTCAGCCCACCTTGTTGTTCTTGAAGAACACAGTGTGGACCAACAGAATTGGTATTACAATGTCAGCCCACCTTGTTGTTCTTGGAGAACAGAATGTGGACCAACAGAATTCGTATTACAATCTCAGCCCACCTTGTTGTTCTTGGAGAACAGAATGTGGACCAGCAGAATTAATATTACAATGTCAGCCCACCTCGTTGTTCTTGAAGAACAGAATGTGGACCAGCAGAATTCATATTACAATGTCAGCCCACCTTGTTGTTCTTGAAGAACACAGTGTGGACCATCAGAATTTGTATTACAATGTCCGCCCACCTTGTTGTTCTTAGAGAACAGAATGTGGACCAGCAGAATTCGTATTACAATGTCAGCCCACCTTGTTGTTCTTAGAGAACAGAATGTGGACCAACAGAATTCGTATTACAATGTCAGCCCACCTTGTTGTTCTTGAAGAACAGAATGTGGACCAGCAGAATTCATATTACAATGTCAGCCCACCTTGTTGTTCTTGAAGAACACAGTGTGGACCAACAGAATTTGTATTACAATGTCCGCCCACCTTGTTGTTCTTAGAGAACAGAATGTGGACCAACAGAATTCGTATTACAATGTCAGCCCACCTTGTTGTTCTTGAAGAACACAGTGTGGACCAACAGAATTGGTATTACAATGTCAGCCCACCTTGTTGTTCTTGAAGAACACAGTGTGGACCAAGAAAATTAATATTACAATGTCAGCCCATCTTGTTGTTCTTGAAGAACAGAATGTGGACCAGCAGAATTCGTATTACAATGTCAGCCCACCTTGTTGTTCTTGAAGAACACAGTGTGGACCAACAGAATTTGTATTACAATGTCCGCCCACCTTGTTGTTCTTAGAGAACAGAATGTGGACCAGCAGAATTCGTATTACAATGTCAGCCCCCCTTGTTGTTCTTCAAGAACAGAATGTAGACCAACAGAATTCGTATTACAACGTCAGCCCAGCTTGTTGTTCTTCAAGACCAGAATGTAGACCAACAGAATTCGTATTACAATGTCAGCCCACCTTGTTGTTCTTGTAGAACAGAATGTGGACCAGCAGAATTCGTATTACAATGTCAGCCCACCTTGTTATTCTTAATGAACAGAATGTGGACCAACAGAAGTCGTATTACAATCTCAGCCCACCTTGTTGTTCTTGAAGAACAGAATGTGGACCAGCAGAATTCGTATTACAATGTCAGCCAACCTTGTTGTTCTTGAAGAACACAGTGTGGACCAACAGAATTGGTATTACAATGTCAGCCCACCTTGTTGTTCTTGGAGAACAGAATGTGGACCAACAGAATTCGTATTACAATCTCAGCCCACCTTGTTGTTCTTGAAGAACAGAATCAGGACCAACAGAATTCGTATTACAATGTCAGCCCCCCTTTTTGTTCTTCAAGAACAGAATCCAGACCAACAGAATTCGTATTACAATGTCAGCCCAGCTTGTTGTTCTTCAAGACCAGAATGTGGACCAACAGAATCCGTATTACAATGTCAGCCCACCTTGTTGTTCTTGTAGAAGAGAATGTGGACCAACAGTATTCGTATTACAATGTCCGCCCACCTTGTTGTTCTTTAAGAAAAGAATGTGGACAAACAGAATTCGTATTACAATCTCAGCCCAGCTTGTTGTTCTTGAAGAACAGAATGTGGACAAACAGAATTCGTATTACAATGTCAGCCCACCTTGTTGTTCTTGTAGAAGAGAATGTGGACCAGCAGAATTCGTATTACAATGTCAGCCCACCTTGTTGTTCTTCAAGAACAGAATGTGGACCAACAGAATTCGTATTACAATCTCAGCCCAGGTTGTTGTTCTTGAAGAAGAGAATGTGGACCAGCAGAATTCGTATTACAATGTCAGCCCACCTTGTTTTTCTTGAAGAAGACAGTGTGGACTAACAGAATTGGTATTACAATGTCAGCCCACCTTGTTGTTCTTGGAGAACAGAATGTGGACCAACAGAATTCGTATTACAATCTCAGCCCACCTTGTTGTTCTTGGAGCACAAAATGTGGACCAGCAGAATTAATATTACAATGTCAGCCCACCTTGTTGTTCTTGAAGAACAGAATGTGGACAAACAGAATTCGTATGACAATGTCAGCCCACCTTGTTGTTCTTGGAGAACAGAATGTGGACCAACAGAATTCGTATTACAATGTCAGCCCACCTTGTTGTTCTTCAAGAACAGAATGTGGACCAGCAGAATTCGTATTACAATCTCAGCCCACCTTGTTGTTCTTGTAGAACAGAATGTGGACAAACAGAATTAATATTTCAATGTTAGCCCACCTTGTTGTTCTTGAAGAACACAGTGTGGACCAAGAGAATTCGTATTACAATGTCAGCCCAGCTTGTTGTTCTTGAAGAACAGAATGTGGACCAACAGAATTCGTATTACAATGTCCGCCCACCTTGTTGTTCTTGAAGAACAGAATGTGGACCAGCAGAATTCGTATTACAATGTCAGCCCACCTTGTTGTTCTTGAAGAACAGTGTGGACCAAGAGAATTCATATTACAATGTCAGCCCAGCTTGTTGTTCTTGAAGAACAGAATGTGGACCAACAGAATTCGTATTACAATGTCAGCCCACCTTGTTGTTCTTGAAGAACAGAATGTGAACCAACAGAATTCGTATTACAATGTCCGCCCATCTTGTTGTTCTTCAAGAACAGAATGTGGACCAGCAGAATTAATATTACAATGTCAGCCCACCTTGTTGTTCTTGAAGAACACAGTGTGGACCAAGAAAATTCGTATTACAATGTCAGCCCATCTTGTTGTTCTTGAAGAACAGAATGTGGACCAGCAGAATTCGTATTACAATGTCAGCCCACCTTGTTGTTCTTGAAGAACAGAATGTGGACCAGCAGAATTCATATTACAATGTCAGCCCACCTTGTTGTTCTTGAAGAACACAGTGTGGACCAACAGAATTTGTATTACAATGTCCGCCCACCTTGTTGTTCTTAGAGAACAGAATGTGGACCAGCAGAATTCGTATTACAATGTCAGCCCACCTTGTTGTTCTTCAAGACCAGAATGTAGACCAACAGAATTCGTATTACAATGTCAGCCCACCTTGTTGTTCTTGTAGAACAGAATGTGGACCAGCAGAATTCGTATTACAATGTCAGCCCACCTTGTTGTTCTTAATGAACAGAATGTGGACCAACAGAAGTCGTATTACAATCTCAGCCCAGCTTGTTGTTCTTGAAGAACAGAATGTGGACAAACAGAATTCGTATTACAATGTCAGCCCACCTTGTTGTTCTTGTAGAAGAGAATGTGGACCAGCAGAATTCGTATTACAATGTCAGCCCACCTTGTTGTTCTTCAAGAACAGAATGTGGACCAACAGAATTCGTATTACAATCTCAGCCCAGGTTGTTGTTCTTGAAGAAGAGAATGTGGACCAGCAGAATTCGTATTACAATGTCAGCCCACCTTGTTTTTCTTGAAGAAGACAGTGTGGACTAACAGAATTGGTATTACAATGTCAGCCCACCTTGTTGTTCTTGGAGAACAGAATGTGGACCAACAGAATTCGTATTACAATCTCAGCCCACCTTGTTGTTCTTGGAGCACAAAATGTGGACCAGCAGAATTAATATTACAATGTCAGCCCACCTTGTTGTTCTTGAAGAACAGAATGTGGACAAACAGAATTCGTATGACAATGTCAGCCCACCTTGTTGTTCTTGGAGAACAGAATGTGGACCAACAGAATTCGTATTACAATGTCAGCCCACCTTGTTGTTCTTCAAGAACAGAATGTGGACCAGCAGAATTCGTATTACAATCTCAGCCCACCTTGTTGTTCTTGTAGAACAGAATGTGGACAAACAGAATTAATATTTCAATGTTAGCCCACCTTGTTGTTCTTGAAGAACACAGTGTGGACCAAGAGAATTCGTATTACAATGTCAGCCCAGCTTGTTGTTCTTGAAGAACAGAATGTGGACCAACAGAATTCGTATTACAATGTCCGCCCACCTTGTTGTTCTTGAAGAACAGAATGTGGACCAGCAGAATTCGTATTACAATGTCAGCCCACCTTGTTGTTCTTGAAGAACAGTGTGGACCAAGAGAATTCATATTACAATGTCAGCCCAGCTTGTTGTTCTTGAAGAACAGAATGTGGACCAACAGAATTCGTATTACAATGTCAGCCCACCTTGTTGTTCTTGAAGAACAGAATGTGAACCAACAGAATTCGTATTACAATGTCCGCCCATCTTGTTGTTCTTCAAGAACAGAATGTGGACCAGCAGAATTAATATTACAATGTCAGCCCACCTTGTTGTTCTTGAAGAACACAGTGTGGACCAAGAAAATTAATATTACAATGTCAGCCCATCTTGTTGTTCTTGAAGAACAGAATGTGGACCAGCAGAATTCGTATTACAATGTCAGCCCACCTTGTTGTTCTTGAAGAACAGAATGTGGACCAGCAGAATTCATATTACAATGTCAGCCCACCTTGTTGTTCTTGAAGAACACAGTGTGGACCAACAGAATTTGTATTACAATGTCCGCCCACCTTGTTGTTCTTAGAGAACAGAATGTGGACCAGCAGAATTCGTATTACAATGTCAGCCCACCTTGTTGTTCTTCAAGACCAGAATGTAGACCAACAGAATTCGTATTACAATGTCAGCCCACCTTGTTGTTCTTGTAGAACAGAATGTGGACCAGCAGAATTCGTATTACAATGTCAGCCCACCTTGTTGTTCTTAATGAACAGAATGTGGACCAACAGAAGTCGTATTACAATCTCAGCCCAGCTTGTTGTTCTTGAAGAACAGAATGTGGACCAACAGAATTCGTATTACAATCTCAGCCCAGCTTGTTGTTCTTGAAGAACAGAATGTGGACAAACAGAATTCGTATTACAATGTCAGCCCATCTTGTTGTTCTTGAAGAACACAGTGTGGACAAAGAGAATTCGTACTACAATGTCAGCCTAGCTTGTTGTTCTTGAAGAACAGAATGTGGACAAGCAGAATCCGTATTACAATGTCAGCCCACCTTGTTGTTCTTCAAGAACAGAATGTGGACCAACAGAATTCGTATTACAATCTCAGCCCAGCTTGTTGTTCTTGAAGAACAGAATGTTGACAAACAGAATTCGTATTACAATGTCAGCCCAGCTTGTTGTTCTTGAAGAACAGAAAGTGGACCAACAGAATTCGTATTACAATATCAGCCCACCTAGTTGTTCTGGGAGAAAAGAATGTGGACCAGCAGAATTCGTATTACAATGTCAGCCCCCCTTGTTGTTCTTCAAGAACAGAATGTAGACCAACAGAATTCGTATTACAACGTCAGCCCAGCTTGTTGTTCTTCAAGACCAGAATGTAGACCAACAGAATTCGTATTACAATGTCATCCCACCTTGTTGTTCTTGTAGAACAGAATGTGGACCAGCAGAATTCGTATTACAATGTCAGCCCACCTTGTTATTCTTAATGAACAGAATGTGGACCAACAGAAGTCGTATTACAATCTCAGCCCACCTTGTTGTTCTTGAAGAACAGAATGTGGACCAGCAGAATTCGTATTACAATGTTAGCCCACCTTGTTGTTCTTGAAGAACACAGTGTGGACCAACAGAATTTGTATTACAATGTCCGCCCACCTTGTTGTTCTTAGAGAACAGAATGTGGACCAGCAGAATTCGTATTACAATGTCAGCCCACCTTGTTGTTCTTAGAGAACAGAATGTGGACCAACAGAATTCGTATTACAATGTCAGCCCACCTTGTTGTTCTTGAAGAACAGAATGTGGACCAGCAGAATTCATATTACAATGTCAGCCCACCTTGTTGTTCTTGAAGAACACAGTGTGGACCAACAGAATTTGTATTACAATGTCCGCCCACCTTGTTGTTCTTAGAGAACAGAATGTGGACCAACAGAATTCGTATTACAATGTCAGCCCACCTTGTTGTTCTTGAAGAACACAGTGTGGACCAACAGAATTGGTATTACAATGTCAGCCCACCTTGTTGTTCTTGAAGAACACAGTGTGGACCAAGAAAATTAATATTACAATGTCAGCCCATCTTGTTGTTCTTGAAGAACAGAATGTGGACCAGCAGAATTCGTATTACAATGTCAGCCCACCTTGTTGTTCTTGAAGAACACAGTGTGGACCAACAGAATTTGTATTACAATGTCCGCCCACCTTGTTGTTCTTAGAGAACAGAATGTGGACCAGCAGAATTCGTATTACAATGTCAGCCCCCCTTGTTGTTCTTCAAGAACAGAATGTAGACCAACAGAATTCGTATTACAACGTCAGCCCAGCTTGTTGTTCTTCAAGACCAGAATGTAGACCAACAGAATTCGTATTACAATGTCAGCCCACCTTGTTGTTCTTGTAGAACAGAATGTGGACCAGCAGAATTCGTATTACAATGTCAGCCCACCTTGTTATTCTTAATGAACAGAATGTGGACCAACAGAAGTCGTATTACAATCTCAGCCCACCTTGTTGTTCTTGAAGAACAGAATGTGGACCAGCAGAATTCGTATTACAATGTCAGCCAACCTTGTTGTTCTTGAAGAACACAGTGTGGACCAACAGAATTGGTATTACAATCTCAGCCCAGCTTGTTGTTCTTGAAGAACAGAATGTGGACAAACAGAATTCGTATTACAATGTCAGCCCACCTTGTTGTTCTTGTAGAAGAGAATGTGGACCAGCAGAATTCGTATTACAATGTCAGCCCACCTTGTTGTTCTTCAAGAACAGAATGTGGACCAACAGAATTCGTATTACAATCTCAGCCCAGGTTGTTGTTCTTGAAGAAGAGAATGTGGACCAGCAGAATTCGTATTACAATGTCAGCCCACCTTGTTTTTCTTGAAGAAGACAGTGTGGACTAACAGAATTGGTATTACAATGTCAGCCCACCTTGTTGTTCTTGGAGAACAGAATGTGGACCAACAGAATTCGTATTACAATCTCAGCCCACCTTGTTGTTCTTGGAGCACAAAATGTGGACCAGCAGAATTAATATTACAATGTCAGCCCACCTTGTTGTTCTTGAAGAACAGAATGTGGACAAACAGAATTCGTATGACAATGTCAGCCCACCTTGTTGTTCTTGGAGAACAGAATGTGGACCAACAGAATTCGTATTACAATGTCAGCCCACCTTGTTGTTCTTCAAGAACAGAATGTGGACCAGCAGAATTCGTATTACAATCTCAGCCCACCTTGTTGTTCTTGTAGAACAGAATGTGGACAAACAGAATTAATATTTCAATGTTAGCCCACCTTGTTGTTCTTGAAGAACACAGTGTGGACCAAGAGAATTCGTATTACAATGTCAGCCCAGCTTGTTGTTCTTGAAGAACAGAATGTGGACCAACAGAATTCGTATTACAATGTCCGCCCACCTTGTTGTTCTTGAAGAACAGAATGTGGACCAGCAGAATTCGTATTACAATGTCAGCCCACCTTGTTGTTCTTGAAGAACAGTGTGGACCAAGAGAATTCATATTACAATGTCAGCCCAGCTTGTTGTTCTTGAAGAACAGAATGTGGACCAACAGAATTCGTATTACAATGTCAGCCCACCTTGTTGTTCTTGAAGAACAGAATGTGAACCAACAGAATTCGTATTACAATGTCCGCCCATCTTGTTGTTCTTCAAGAACAGAATGTGGACCAGCAGAATTAATATTACAATGTCAGCCCACCTTGTTGTTCTTGAAGAACACAGTGTGGACCAAGAAAATTAATATTACAATGTCAGCCCATCTTGTTGTTCTTGAAGAACAGAATGTGGACCAGCAGAATTCGTATTACAATGTCAGCCCACCTTGTTGTTCTTGAAGAACAGAATGTGGACCAGCAGAATTCATATTACACTGTCAGCCCACCTTGTTGTTCTTGAAGAACACAGTGTGGACCAACAGAATTTGTATTACAATGTCCGCCCACCTTGTTGTTCTTAGAGAACAGAATGTGGACCAGCAGAATTCGTATTACAATGTCAGCCCACCTTGTTGTTCTTCAAGACCAGAATGTAGACCAACAGAACTCGTATTACAATGTCAGCCCACCTTGTTGTTCTTGTAGAACAGAATGTGGACCAGCAGAATTCGTATTACAATGTCAGCCCACCTTGTTGTTCTTAATGAACAGAATGTGGACCAACAGAAGTCGTATTACAATCTCAGCCCAGCTTGTTGTTCTTGAAGAACAGAATGTGGACAAACAGAATTCGTATTACAATGTCAGCCCACCTTGTTGTTCTTGTAGAAGAGAATGTGGACCAGCAGAATTCGTATTACAATGTCAGCCCACCTTGTTGTTCTTCAAGAACAGAATGTGGACCAACAGAATTCGTATTACAATCTCAGCCCAGGTTGTTGTTCTTGAAGAAGAGAATGTGGACCAGCAGAATTCGTATTACAATGTCAGCCCACCTTGTTGTTCTTGAAGAAGACAGTGTGGACTAACAGAATTGGTATTACAATGTCAGCCCACCTTGTTGTTCTTGGAGAACAGAATGTGGACCAACAGAATTCGTATTACAATCTCAGCCCACCTTGTTGTTCTTGGAGCACAAAATGTGGACCAGCAGAATTAATATTACAATGTCAGCCCACCTTGTTGTTCTTGAAGAACAGAATGTGGACAAACAGAATTCGTATGACAATGTCAGCCCACCTTGTTGTTCTTGGAGAACAGAATGTGGACCAACAGAATTCGTATTACAATGTCAGCCCACCTTGTTGTTCTTCAAGAACAGAATGTGGACCAGCAGAATTCGTATTACAATCTCAGCCCACCTTGTTGTTCTTGTAGAACAGAATGTGGACAAACAGAATTAATATTTCAATGTTAGCCCACCTTGTTGTTCTTGAAGAACACAGTGTGGACCAAGAGAATTCGTATTACAATGTCAGCCCAGCTTGTTGTTCTTGAAGAACAGAATGTGGACCAACAGAATTCGTATTACAATGTCCGCCCACCTTGTTGTTCTTGAAGAACAGAATGTGGACCAGCAGAATTCGTATTACAATGTCAGCCCACCTTGTTGTTCTTGAAGAACAGTGTGGACCAAGAGAATTCATATTACAATGTCAGCCCAGCTTGTTGTTCTTGAAGAACAGAATGTGGACCAACAGAATTCGTATTACAATGTCAGCCCACCTTGTTGTTCTTGAAGAACAGAATGTGAACCAACAGAATTCGTATTACAATGTCCGCCCATCTTGTTGTTCTTCAAGAACAGAATGTGGACCAGCAGAATTAATATTACAATGTCAGCCCACCTTGTTGTTCTTGAAGAACACAGTGTGGACCAAGAAAATTAATATTACAATGTCAGCCCATCTTGTTGTTCTTGAAGAACAGAATGTGGACCAGCAGAATTCGTATTACAATGTCAGCCCACCTTGTTGTTCTTGAAGAACAGAATGTGGACCAGCAGAATTCATATTACAATGTCAGCCCACCTTGTTGTTCTTGAAGAACACAGTGTGGACCAACAGAATTTGTATTACAATGTCAGCCCACCTTGTTGTTCTTAGAGAACAGAATGTGGACCAGCAGAATTCGTATTACAATGTCAGCCCACCTTGTTGTTCTTCAAGACCAGAATGTAGACCAACAGAATTCGTATTACAATGTCAGCCCACCTTGTTGTTCTTGTAGAACAGAATGTGGACCAGCAGAATTCGTATTACAATGTCAGCCCACCTTGTTGTTCTTAATGAACAGAATGTGGACCAACAGAAGTCGTATTACAATCTCAGCCCAGCTTGTTGTTCTTGAAGAACAGAATGTGGACCAACAGAATTCGTATTACAATCTCAGCCCAGCTTGTTGTTCTTGAAGAACAGAATGTGGACAAACAGAATTCGTATTACAATGTCAGCCCATCTTGTTGTTCTTGAAGAACACAGTGTGGACAAAGAGAATTCGTACTACAATGTCAGCCTAGCTTGTTGTTCTTGAAGAACAGAATGTGGACAAGCAGAATCCGTATTACAATGTCAGCCCACCTTGTTGTTCTTCAAGAACAGAATGTGGACCAACAGAATTCGTATTACAATCTCAGCCCAGCTTGTTGTTCTTGAAGAACAGAATGTTGACAAACAGAATTCGTATTACAATGTCAGCCCAGCTTGTTGTTCTTGAAGAACAGAAAGTGGACCAACAGAATTCGTATTACAATGTCAGCCCACCTAGTTGTTCTGGGAGAAAAGAATGTGGACCAGCAGAATTCGTATTACAATGTCAGCCCCCCTTGTTGTTCTTCAAGAACAGAATGTAGACCAACAGAATTCGTATTACAACGTCAGCCCAGCTTGTTGTTCTTCAAGACCAGAATGTAGACCAACAGAATTCGTATTACAATGTCATCCCACCTTGTTGTTCTTGTAGAACAGAATGTGGACCAGCAGAATTCGTATTACAATGTCAGCCCACCTTGTTATTCTTAATGAACAGAATGTGGACCAACAGAAGTCGTATTACAATCTCAGCCCACCTTGTTGTTCTTGAAGAACAGAATGTGGACCAGCAGAATTCGTATTACAATGTTAGCCCACCTTGTTGTTCTTGAAGAACACAGTGTGGACCAACAGAATTGGTATTACAATGTCAGCCCACCTTGTTGTTCTTGGAGAACAGAATGTGGACCAACAGAATTCGTATTACAATCTCAGCCCACCTTGTTGTTCTTGAAGAACAGAATGTGGACCAACAGAATTCGTATTACAATGTCAGCCCCCCTTGTTGTTCTTCAAGAACAGAATCCAGACCAACAGAATTCGTATTACAATGTCAGCCCAGCTTGTTGTTCTTCAAGACCAGAATGTGGACCAACAGAATCCGTATTACAATGTCAGCCCACCTTGTTGTTCTTGTAGAAGAGAATGTGGACTAGCAGAATTCGTATTACAATCTCAGCCCAGCTTGTTGTTCTTGAAGAACAGAATGTGGACCAACAGTATTCGTATTACAATGTCCGCCCACCTTGTTGTTCTTTAAGAACAGAATGTGGACAAACAGAATTCGTATTACAATCTCAGCCCAGCTTGTTGTTCTTGAAGAACAGAATGTGGACAAACAGAATTCGTATTACAATGTCAGCCCACCTTGTTGTTCTTGTAGAAGAGAATGTGGACCAGCAGAATTCGTATTACAATGTCAGCCCACCTTGTTGTTCTTCAAGAACAGAATGTGGACCAACAGAATTCGTATTACAATCTCAGCCCAGGTTGTTGTTCTTGAAGAAGAGAATGTGGACCAGCAGAATTCGTATTACAATGTCAGCCCACCTTGTTTTTCTTGAAGAAGACAGTGTGGACTAACAGAATTGGTATTACAATGTCAGCCCACCTTGTTGTTCTTGGAGAACAGAATGTGGACCAACAGAATTCGTATTACAATCTCAGCCCACCTTGTTGTTCTTGGAGAACAAAATGTGGACCAGCAGAATAAATATTACAATGTCAGCCCACCTTGTTGTTCTTGAAGAACAGAATGTGGACAAACAGAATTCGTATGACAATGTCAGCCCACCTTGTTGTTCTTGGAGAACAGAATGTGGACCAACAGAATTCGTATTACAATGTCAGCCCACCTTGTTGTTCTTCAAGAACAGAATGTGGACCAGCAGAATTCGTATTACAATCTCAGCCCACCTTGTTGTTCTTGTAGAACAGAATGTGGACAAACAGAATTAATATTTCAATGTCAGCCCACCTTGTTGTTCTTGAAGAACACAGTGTGGACCAAGATAATTCGTATTACAATGTCAGCCCAGCTTGTTGTTCTTGAAGAACAGAATGTGGACCAACAGAATTCGTATTACAATGTCCGCCCACCTTGTTGTTCTTGAAGAACAGAATGTGGACCAGCAGAATTCGTATTACAATGTCAGCCCACCTTGTTGTTCTTGAAGAACAGTGTGGACCAAGAGAATTCGTATTACAATGTCAGCCCAGCTTGTTGTTCTTGAAGAACAGAATGTGGACCAACAGAATTCGTATTACAATGTCAGCCCAGCTTGTTGTTCTTGAAGAACAGAATGTGAACCAACAGAATTCGTATTACAATGTCCGCCCATCTTGTTGTTCTTCAAGAACAGAATGTGGACCAGCAGAATTAATATTACAATGTCAGCCCACCTTGTTGTTCTTGAAGAACACAGTGTGGACCAAGAAAATTAATATTACAATGTCAGCCCATCTTGTTGTTCTTGAAGAACAGAATGTGGACTAGCAGAATTCGTATTACAATGTCAGCCCACCTTGTTGTTCTTGAAGAACACAGTGTGGACCAACAGAATTGGTATTACAATGTCAGCCCACCTTGTTGTTCTTGGAGAACAGAATGTGGACTAACATAATTCGTATTACAATCTCAGCCCACCTTGTTGTTCTTCAAGAACAGAATGTGGACCAACAGAATTCGTATTACAATCTCAGCCCACCTTGTTGTTCTTGGAGAACAGAATGTGGACCAGCAGAATTAATACTACAATGTCAGCCCACCTTGTTGTTCTTGAAGAACAGTGTGGACCAAGAGAATTCGTATTACAATGTCAGCCCAGCTTGTTGTTCTTGAAGAACAGAATGTGGACCAACAGTATTCGTATTACAATGTCCGCCCACCTTGTTATTCTTCAAGAACAGAATGTGGACAAACAGAATTCGTATTACAATCTAAGCCCAGCTTGTTGTTCTTGAAGAACAGAATGTGGACAAACAGAATTCGTATTACAATCTCAGCCCACCTTGTTGTTCTTGTAGAACAGAATGTGGACAAACAGAATTAATATTTCAATGTTAGCCCACCTTGTTGTTCTTGAAGAACACAGTGTGGACCAAGAGAATTCGTATTACAATGTCAGCCCAGCTTGTTGTTCTTGAAGAACAGAATGTGGACCAACAGAATTCGTATTACAATGTCCGCCCACCTTGTTGTTCTTGAAGAACAGAATGTGGACCAGCAGAATTCGTATTACAATGTCAGCCCACCTTGTTGTTCTTGAAGAACAGTGTGGACCAAGAGAATTCATATTACAATGTCAGCCCAGCTTGTTGTTCTTGAAGAACAGAATGTGGACCAACAGAATTCGTATTACAATGTCAGCCCACCTTGTTGTTCTTGAAGAACAGAATGTGAACCAACAGAATTCGTATTACAATGTCCGCCCATCTTGTTGTTCTTCAAGAACAGAATGTGGACCAGTAGAATTAATATTACAATGTCAGCCCACCTTGTTGTTCTTGAAGAACACAGTGTGGACCAAGAAAATTAATATTACAATGTCAGCCCATCTTGTTGTTCTTGAAGAACAGAATGTGGACCAGCAGAATTCGTATTACAATGTCAGCCCACCTTGTTGTTCTTGAAGAACACAGTGTGGACCAACAGAATTGGTATTACAATGTCAGCCCACCTTGTTGTTCTTGGAGAACAGAATGTGGACTAACATAATTCGTATTACAATCTCAGCCCACCTTGTTGTTCTTCAAGAACAGAATGTGGACCAACAGAATTCGTATTACAATCTCAGCCCACCTTGTTGTTCTTGGAGAACAGAATGTGGACCAGCAGAATTAATATTACAATGTCAGCCCACCTTGTTGTTCTTGAAGAACAGTGTGGACCAAGAGAATTCGTATTACAATGTCAGCCCAGCTTGTTGTTCTTGAAGAACAGAATGTGGACCAACAGTATTCGTATTACAATGTCCGCCCACCTTGTTATTCTTCAAGAACAGAATGTGGACAAACAGAATTCGTATTACAATCTAAGCCCAGCTTGTTGTTCTTGAAGAACAGAATGTGGACAAACAGAATTCGTATTACAAAGTCAGCCCAGCTTGTTCTTCTTGAAGAACAGAATGTGGACCAACAGAATTTGTATTACAATGTCCGCCCACCTTGTTGTTCTGGGAGAACAGAATGTGGACCAGCAGAATTCGTATTACAATGTCAGCCCCCCTTGTTGTTCTTCAAGAACAGAATGTAGACCAGCAGAATTCGTATTACAATGTCAGCCCACCTTGTTGTTCTTCAAGACCAGAATGTAGACCAACAGAATTCGTATTACAATGTCAGCCCACCTTGTTGTTCTTGAAGAACACAGTGTGGACCAACAGAATTGGTATTACAATGTCAGCCCACCTTGTTGTTCTTGGAGAACAGAATGTGGACCAGCAGAATCCGTATTACAATCTCAGCCCACCTTGTTGTTCTTGGAGAACAGAATGTGGACCAGCAGAATTAATATTACAATGTCAGCCCACCTTGTTGTTCTTGAAGAACAGAATGTGGACCAGCAGAATTCATATTACAATGTCAGCCCACCTTGTTGTTCTTGAAGAACACAGTGTGGACCAACAGAATTTGTATTACAATGTCCGCCCACCTTGTTGTTCTTAGAGAACAGAATGTGGACCAGCAGAATTCGTATTACAATGTCAGCCCACCTTGTTGTTCTTCAAGACCAGAATGTAGACCAACAGAATTCGTATTACAATGTCAGCCCACCTTGTTGTTCTTGAAGAACACAGTGTGGACCAAGAGAATTCGTATTACAATGTCAGCCCAGCTTGTTGTTCTTGAAGAACAGAATGTGGACCAACAGAATTCGTATTACAATGTCCGCCCACCTTGTTGTTCTTGAAGAACAGAATGTGGACCAGCAGAATTCGTATTACAATGTCAGCCCACCTTGTTGTTCTTGAAGAACAGTGTGGACCAAGAGAATTCGTATTACAATGTCAGCCCAGCTTGTTGTTCTTGAAGAACAGAATGTGGACCAACAGAATTCGTATTACAATGTCAGCCCAGCTTGTTGTTCTTGAAGAACAGAATGTGAACCAACAGAATTCGTATTACAATGTCCGCCCATCTTGTTGTTCTTCAAGAACAGAATGTGGACCAGCAGAATTAATATTACAATGTCAGCCCACCTTGTTGTTCTTGAAGAACACAGTGTGGACCAAGAAAATTAATATTACAATGTCAGCCCATCTTGTTGTTCTTGAAGAACAGAATGTGGACTAGCAGAATTCGTATTACAATGTCAGCCCACCTTGTTGTTCTTGAAGAACACAGTGTGGACCAACAGAATTGGTATTACAATGTCAGCCCACCTTGTTGTTCTTGGAGAACAGAATGTGGACTAACATAATTCGTATTACAATCTCAGCCCACCTTGTTGTTCTTCAAGAACAGAATGTGGACCAACAGAATTCGTATTACAATCTCAGCCCACCTTGTTGTTCTTGGAGAACAGAATGTGGACCAGCAGAATTAATACTACAATGTCAGCCCACCTTGTTGTTCTTGAAGAACAGTGTGGACCAAGAGAATTCGTATTACAATGTCAGCCCAGCTTGTTGTTCTTGAAGAACAGAATGTGGACCAACAGTATTCGTATTACAATGTCCGCCCACCTTGTTATTCTTCAAGAACAGAATGTGGACAAACAGAATTCGTATTACAATCTAAGCCCAGCTTGTTGTTCTTGAAGAACAGAATGTGGACAAACAGAATTCGTATTACAATCTCAGCCCACCTTGTTGTTCTTGTAGAACAGAATGTGGACAAACAGAATTAATATTTCAATGTTAGCCCACCTTGTTGTTCTTGAAGAACACAGTGTGGACCAAGAGAATTCGTATTACAATGTCAGCCCAGCTTGTTGTTCTTGAAGAACAGAATGTGGACCAACAGAATTCGTATTACAATGTCCGCCCACCTTGTTGTTCTTGAAGAACAGAATGTGGACCAGCAGAATTCGTATTACAATGTCAGCCCACCTTGTTGTTCTTGAAGAACAGTGTGGACCAAGAGAATTCATATTACAATGTCAGCCCAGCTTGTTGTTCTTGAAGAACAGAATGTGGACCAACAGAATTCGTATTACAATGTCAGCCCACCTTGTTGTTCTTGAAGAACAGAATGTGAACCAACAGAATTCGTATTACAATGTCCGCCCATCTTGTTGTTCTTCAAGAACAGAATGTGGACCAGTAGAATTACTATTACAATGTCAGCCCACCTTGTTGTTCTTGAAGAACACAGTGTGGACCAAGAAAATTCGTATTACAATGTCAGCCCATCTTGTTGTTCTTGAAGAACAGAATGTGGACCAGCAGAATTCGTATTACAATGTCAGCCCACCTTGTTGTTCTTGAAGAACACAGTGTGGACCAACAGAATTGGTATTACAATGTCAGCCCACCTTGTTGTTCTTGGAGAACAGAATGTGGACTAACATAATTCGTATTACAATCTCAGCCCACCTTGTTGTTCTTCAAGAACAGAATGTGGACCAACAGAATTCGTATTACAATCTCAGCCCACCTTGTTGTTCTTGAAGAACAGAATGTTGACAAACAGAATTCGTATTACAATGTCAGCCCAGCTTGTTGTTCTTGAAGAACAGAAAGTGGACCAACAGAATTCGTATTACAATGTCCGCCCACCTTGTTGTTCTGGGAGAAAAGAATGTGGACCAGCAGAATTCGTATTACAATGTCAGCCCCCCTTGTTGTTCTTCAAGAACAGAATGTAGACCAACAGAATTCGTATTACAACGTCAGCCCAGCTTGTTGTTCTTCAAGACCAGAATGTAGACCAACAGAATTCGTATTACAATGTCAGCCCACCTTGTTGTTCTTGTAGAACAGAATGTGGACCAGCAGAATTCGTATTACAATGTCAGCCCACCTTGTTATTCTTAATGAACAGAATGTGGACCAACAGAAGTCGTATTACAATCTCAGCCCACCTTGTTGTTCTTGAAGAACAGAATGTGGACCAGCAGAATTCGTATTACAATGTCAGCCAACCTTGTTGTTCTTGAAGAACACAGTGTGGACCAACAGAATTGGTATTACAATGTCAGCCCACCTTGTTGTTCTTGGAGAACAGAATGTGGACCAACAGAATTCGTATTACAATCTCAGCCCACCTTGTTGTTCTTGAAGAACAGAATGTGGACCAACAGAATTCGTATTACAATGTCAGCCCCCCTTTTTGTTCTTCAAGAACAGAATCCAGACCAACAGAATTCGTATTACAATGTCAGCCCAGCTTGTTGTTCTTCAAGACCAGAATGTGGAACAACAGAATCCGTATTACAATGTCAGCCCACCTTGTTGTTCTTGTAGAAGAGAATGTGGACTAGCAGAATTCGTATTACAATCTCAGCCCAGCTTGTTGTTCTTGAAGAACAGAATGTGGACAAACAGAATTCATATTACAATGTCAGCCCAGCTTGTTATTCTTGAAGAACAGAATGTGGACCAACAGAATTTGTATTACAATCTCAGCCCAGCTTGTTGTTCTTGAAGAACAGAATGTGGACCAACAGTATTCGTATTACAATGCCCGCCCACCTTGTTGTTCTTTAAGAACAGAATGTGGACAAACAGAATTCGTATTACAATCTCAGCCCAGCTTGTTGTTCTTGAAGAACAGAATGTGGACAAACAGAATTCGTATTACAATGTCAGCCCACCTTGTTGTTCTTGTAGAAGAGAATGTGGACCAGCAGAATTCGTATTACAATGTCAGCCCACCTTGTTGTTCTTCAAGAACAGAATGTGGACCAACAGAATTCGTATTACAATCTCAGCCCAGGTTGTTGTTCTTGAAGAAAAGAATGTGGACCAGCAGAATTCGTATTACAATGTCAGCCCACCTTGTTTTTCTTGAAGAAGACAGTGTGGACTAACAGAATTGGTATTACAATGTCAGCCCACCTTGTTGTTCTTGGAGAACAGAATGTGGACCAACAGAATTCGTATTACAATCTCAGCCCACCTTGTTGTTCTTGGAGAACAAAATGTGGACCAGCAGAATTAATATTACAATGTCAGCCCACCTTGTTGTTCTTGAAGAACAGAATGTGGACAAACAGAATTCGTATGACAATGTCCGCCCACCTTGTTGTTCTTGGAGAACAGAATGTGGACCAACAGAATTCGTATTACAATGTCAGCCCACCTTGTTGTTCTTCAAGAACAGAATGTGGACTAGTAGAATTCGTATTACAATCTCAGCCCACCTTGTTGTTCTTGTAGAACAGAATGTGGACAAACAGAATTAATATTTCAATGTCAGCCCACCTTGTTGTTCTTGAAGAACACAGTGTGGACCAAGAGAATTCGTATTACAATGTCAGCCCAGCTTGTTGTTCTTGAAGAACAGAATGTGGACCAACAGAATTCGTATTACAATGTCCGCCCACCTTGTTGTTCTTGAAGAACAGAATGTGGACCAGCAGAATTCGTATTACAATGTCAGCCCACCTTGTTGTTCTTGAAGAACAGTGTGGACCAAGAGAATTCATATTACAATGTCAGCCCAGCTTGTTGTTCTTGAAGAACAGAATGTGGACCAACAGAATTCGTATTACAATGTCAGCCCACCTTGTTGTTCTTGAAGAACAGAATGTGAACCAACAGAATTCGTATTACAATGTCCGCCCATCTTGTTGTTCTTCAAGAACAGAATGTGGACCAGCAGAATTAATATTACAATGTCAGCCCACCTTGTTGTTCTTGAAGAACACAGTGTGGACCAAGAAAATTAATATTACAATGTCAGCCCATCTTGTTGTTCTTGAAGAACAGAATGTGGACCAGCAGAATTCGTATTACAATGTCAGCCCACCTTGTTGTTCTTGAAGAACACAGTGTGGACCAACAGAATTGGTATTACAATGTCAGCCCACCTTGTTGTTCTTGGAGAACAGAATGTGGACTAACATAATTCGTATTACAATCTCAGCCCACCTTGTTGTTCTTCAAGAACAGAATGTGGACCAACAGAATTCGTATTACAATCTCAGCCCACCTTGTTGTTCTTGGAGAACAGAATGTGGACCAGCAGAATTAATAGTACAATGTCAGCCCACCTTGTTGTTCTTGAAGAACAGTGTGGACCAAGAGAATTCGTATTACAATGTCAGCCCAGCTTGTTGTTCTTGAAGAACAGAATGTGGACCAACAGTATTCGTATTACAATGTCCGCCCACCTTGTTATTCTTCAAGAACAGAATGTGGACAAACAGAATTCGTATTACAATCTAAGCCCAGCTTGTTGTTCTTGAAGAACAGAATGTGGACAAACAGAATTCGTATTACAATCTCAGCCCACCTTGTTGTTCTTGTAGAACAGAATGTGGACAAACAGAATTAATATTTCAATGTTAGCCCACCTTGTTGTTCTTGAAGAACACAGTGTGGACCAAGAGAATTCGTATTACAATGTCAGCCCAGCTTGTTGTTCTTGAAGAACAGAATGTGGACCAACAGAATTCGTATTACAATGTCCGCCCACCTTGTTGTTCTTGAAGAACAGAATGTGGACCAGCAGAATTCGTATTACAATGTCAGCCCACCTTGTTGTTCTTGAAGAACAGTGTGGACCAAGAGAATTCATATTACAATGTCAGCCCAGCTTGTTGTTCTTGAAGAACAGAATGTGGACCAACAGAATTCGTATTACAATGTCAGCCCACCTTGTTGTTCTTGAAGAACAGAATGTGAACCAACAGAATTCGTATTACAATGTCCGCCCATCTTGTTGTTCTTCAAGAACAGAATGTGGACCAGTAGAATTAATATTACAATGTCAGCCCACCTTGTTGTTCTTGAAGAACACAGTGTGGACCAAGAAAATTAATATTACAATGTCAGCCCATCTTGTTGTTCTTGAAGAACAGAATGTGGACCAGCAGAATTCGTATTACAATGTCAGCCCACCTTGTTGTTCTTGAAGAACACAGTGTGGACCAACAGAATTGGTATTACAATGTCAGCCCACCTTGTTGTTCTTGGAGAACAGAATGTGGACTAACATAATTCGTATTACAATCTCAGCCCACCTTGTTGTTCTTCAAGAACAGAATGTGGACCAACAGAATTCGTATTACAATCTCAGCCCACCTTGTTGTTCTTGAAGAACAGAATGTTGACAAACAGAATTCGTATTACAATGTCAGCCCAGCTTGTTGTTCTTGAAGAACAGAAAGTGGACCAACAGAATTCGTATTACAATGTCCGCCCACCTTGTTGTTCTGGGAGAAAAGAATGTGGACCAGCAGAATTCGTATTACAATGTCAGCCCCCCTTGTTGTTCTTCAAGAACAGAATGTAGACCAACAGAATTCGTATTACAACGTCAGCCCAGCTTGTTGTTCTTCAAGACCAGAATGTAGACCAACAGAATTCGTATTACAATGTCAGCCCACCTTGTTGTTCTTGTAGAACAGAATGTGGACCAGCAGAATTCGTATTACAATGTCAGCCCACCTTGTTATTCTTAATGAACAGAATGTGGACCAACAGAAGTCGTATTACAATCTCAGCCCACCTTGTTGTTCTTGAAGAACAGAATGTGGACCAGCAGAATTCGTATTACAATGTCAGCCAACCTTGTTGTTCTTGAAGAACACAGTGTGGACCAACAGAATTGGTATTACAATGTCAGCCCACCTTGTTGTTCTTGGAGAACAGAATGTGGACCAACAGAATTCGTATTACAATCTCAGCCCACCTTGTTGTTCTTGAAGAACAGAATGTGGACCAACAGAATTCGTATTACAATGTCAGCCCCCCTTTTTGTTCTTCAAGAACAGAATCCAGACCAACAGAATTCGTATTACAATGTCAGCCCAGCTTGTTGTTCTTCAAGACCAGAATGTGGAACAACAGAATCCGTATTACAATGTCAGCCCACCTTGTTGTTCTTGTAGAAGAGAATGTGGACTAGCAGAATTCGTATTACAATCTCAGCCCAGCTTGTTGTTCTTGAAGAACAGAATGTGGACAAACAGAATTCGTATTACAATCTCAGCCCAGCTTGTTGTTCTTGAAGAACAGAATGTGGACCAACAGTATGCGTATTACAATGTCCGCCCACCTTGTTGTTCTTTAAGAACAGAATGTGGACAAACAGAATTCGTATTACAATCTCAGCCCAGCTTGTTGTTCTTGAAGAACAGAATGTGGACAAACAGAATTCGTATTACAATGTCAGCCCACCTTGTTGTTCTTGTAGAAGAGAATGTGGACCAGCAGAATTCGTATTACAATGTCAGCCCACCTTGTTGTTCTACAAGAACAGAATGTGGACCAACAGAATTCGTATTACAATCTCAGCCCAGGTTGTTGTTCTTGAAGAAGAGAATGTGGACCAGCAGAATTCGTATTACAATGTCAGCCCACCTTGTTTTTCTTGAAGAAGACAGTTTGGACTAACAGAATTGGTATTACAATGTCAGCCCACCTTGTTGTTCTTGGAGAACAGAATGTGGGCCAACAGAATTCGTATTACAATCTCAGCCCACCTTGTTGTTCTTGGAGAACAAAATGTGGACCAGCAGAATTAATATTACAATGTCAGCCCACCTTGTTGTTCTTGAAGAACAGAATGTGGACAAACAGAATTCGTATGACAATGTCAGCCCACCTTGTTGTTCTTGGAGAACAGAATGTGGACCAACAGAATTCGTATTACAATGTCAGCCCACCTTGTTGTTCTTCAAGAACAGAATGTGGACCAGCAGAATTCGTATTACAATCTCAGTCCACCTTGTTGTTCTTGTAGAACAGAATGTGGACAAACAGAATTAATATTTCAATGTCAGCCCACCTTGTTGTTCTTGAAGAACACAGTGTGGACCAAGATAATTCGTATTACAATGTCAGCCCAGCTTGTTGTTCTTGAAGAACACAGTGTGGACCAACAGAATTGGTATTACAATGTCAGCCCACCTTGTTGTTCTTGGAGAACAGAATGTGGACTAACATAATTCGTATTACAATCTCAGCCCACCTTGTTGTTCTTCAAGAACAGAATGTGGACCAACAGAATTCGTATTACAATCTCAGCCCACCTTGTTGTTCTTGGAGAACAGAATGTGGACCAGCAGAATTAATATTACAATGTCAGCCCACCTTGTTGTTCTTGAAGAACAGTGTGGACCAAGAGAATTCGTATTACAATGTCAGCCCATCTTGTTGTTCTTGAAGAACAGAATGTGGACCAACAGTATTCGTATTACAATGTCCGCCCACCTTGTTATTCTTCAAGAACAGAATGTGGACAAACAGAATTCGTATTACAATCTAAGCCCAGCTTGTTGTTCTTGAAGAACAGAATGTGGACAAACAGAATTCGTATTACAAAGTCAGCCCAGCTTGTTCTTCTTGAAGAACAGAATGTGGACCAACAGAATTTGTATTACAATGTCTGCCCACCTTGTTGTTCTGGGAGAACAGAATGTGGACCAGCAGAATTCGTATTACAATGTCAGCCCCCCTTGTTGTTCTTCAAGAACAGAATGTAGACCAACAGAATTCGTATTACAATGTCAGCCCACCTTGTTGTTCTTCAAGACCAGAATGTAGACCAACAGAATTGGTATTACAATGTCAGCCCACCTTGTTGTTCTTGAAGAACAGAATGTGGACCAGCAGAATTCATATTACAATGTCAGCCCACCTTGTTGTTCTTGAAGAACACAGTGTGGACCAACAGAATTTGTATTACAATGTCCGCCCACCTTGTTGTTCTTAGAGAACAGAATGTGGACCAACAGAATTCGTATTACAATGTCAGCCCACCTTGTTGTTCTTGAAGAACACAGTGTGGACCAACAGAATTGGTATTACAATGTCAGCCCACCTTGTTGTTCTTGAAGAACAGAATGTGAACCAACAGAATTCGTATTACAATGTCCGCCCACCTTGTTGTTCTTCAAGAACAGAATGTGGACCAACAGAAGTCGTATTACAATCTCAGCCCAGCTTGTTGTTCTTGAAGAACACAGTGTGGACCAACAGAATTGGTATTACAATGTCAGCCCACCTTGTTGTTCTTGGAGAACACAGTGTGGACCAACAGAATTGGTATTACAATGTCAGCCCACCTTGTTGTTCTTGAAGAACACAGTGTGGACCAACAGAATTGGTATTACAATGTCAGCCCACCTTGTTGTTCTTGGAGAACAGAATGTGGACCAACAGAATTCGTATTACAATCTCAGCCCACCTTGTTGTTCTTGGAGAACAGTATGTGGACCAGCAGAATTAATATTACAATGTCAGCCCACCTTGTTGTTCTTGAAGAACAGAATGTGGACCAGCAGAATTCATATTACAATGTCAGCCCACCTTGTTGTTCTTGAAGAACACAGTATGGACCAACAGAATTGGTATTACAATGTCAGCCCACCTTGTTGTTCTTGAAGAACAGAATGTGAACCAACAGAATTCATATTACAATGTCCGCCCACCTTGTTGTTCTTCAAGAACAGAATGTGGACCAGCAGAATTAATATTACAATGTCAGCCCACCTTGTTGTTCTTGAAGAACACAGTGTGGACCAAGAAAATTAATATTACAATGTCAGCCCATCTTGTTGTTCTTGAAGAACAGAATGTGGACCAGCAGAATTCGTATTACAATGTCAGCGCACCTTGTTGTTCTTGAAGAACACAGTGTGGACCAACAGAATTGGTATTACAATGTCAGCCCACCTTGTTGTTCTTGAAGAACACAGTGTGGACCAACAGAATTGGTATTACAATGTCAGCCCACCTTGTTGTTCTTAGAGAACAGATTGTGGACCAGCAGAATTCGTATTACAATGTCAGCCCACCTTGTTGTTCTTCAAGACCAGAATGTAGACCAACAGAATTCGTATTACAATGTCAGCCCACCTTGTTGTTCTTGTAGAACAGAATGTGGACCAGCAGAATTCGTATTACAATGTCAGCCCACCTTGTTGTTCTTAATGAACAGAATGTGGACCAACAGAAGTCGTATTACAATCTCAGCCCAGCTTGTTGTTCTTGAAGAACAGAATGTGGACCAGCAGAATTCGTATTACAATGTCAGCCCACCTTGTTGTTCTTGAAGAACACAGTGTGGACCAACAGAATTGGTATTACAATGTCAGCCCACCTTGTTGTTCTTGGAGAACAGAATGTGGACCAACAGAATTCGTATTACAATCTCAGCCCACCTTGTTGTTCTTGGAGAACAGAATGTGGACCAGCAGAATTCATATTACAATGTCAGCCCACCTCGTTGTTCTTGAAGAACAGAATGTGGACCAGCAGAATTCATATTACAATGTCAGCCCACCTTGTTGTTCTTGAAGAACACAGTGTGGACCATCAGAATTTGTATTACAATGTCCGCCCACCTTGTTGTTCTTAGAGAACAGAATGTGGACCAGCAGAATTCGTATTACAATGTCAGCCCACCTTGTTGTTCTTAATGAACAGAATGTGGACCAACAGAATTAATATTACAATGTCAGCCCACCTTGTTGTTCTTGAAGAACAGAATGTGGACCAGCAGAATTCATATTACAATGTCAGCCCACCTTGTTGTTCTTGAAGAACACAGTGTGGACCAACAGAATTTGTATTACAATGTCCGCCCACCTTGTTGTTCTTAGAGAACAGAATGTGGACCAACAGAATTCGTATTACAATGTCAGCCCACCTTGTTGTTCTTGAAGAACAGAATGTGGACCAGCAGAATTCATATTACAATGTCAGCCCACCTTGTTGTTCTTGAAGAACACAGTGTGGACCAACAGAATTTGTATTACAATGTCCGCCCACCTTGTTGTTCTTAGAGAACAGAATGTGGACCAACAGAATTCGTATTACAATGTCAGCCCACCTTGTTGTTCTTGAAGAACACAGTGTGGACCAACAGAATTGGTATTACAATGTCAGCCCACCTTGTTGTTCTTGTAGAACACAGTGTGGACCAAGAAAATTAATATTACAATGTCAGCCCATCTTGTTGTTCTTGAAGAACAGAATGTGGACCAGCAGAATTCGTATTACAATGTCAGCCCACCTTGTTGTTCTTGAAGAACACAGTGTGGACCAACAGAATTTGTATTACAATGTCCGCCCACCTTGTTGTTCTTAGAGAACAGAATGTGGACCAGCAGAATTCGTATTACAATGTCAGCCCCCCTTGTTGTTCTTCAAGAACAGAATGTAGACCAACAGAATTCGTATTACAACGTCAGCCCAGCTTGTTGTTCTTCAAGACCAGAATGTAGACCAACAGAATTCGTATTACAATGTCAGCCCACCTTGTTGTTCTTGTAGAACAGAATGTGGACCAGCAGAATTCGTATTACAATGTCAGCCCACCTTGTTATTCTTAATGAACAGAATGTGGACCAACAGAAGTCGTATTACAATCTCAGCCCACCTTGTTGTTCTTGAAGAACAGAATGTGGACCAGCAGAATTCGTATTACAATGTCAGCCAACCTTGTTGTTCTTGAAGAAAACAGTGTGGACCAACAGAATTGGTATTACAATGTCAGCCCACCTTGTTGTTCTTGGAGAACAGAATGTGGACCAACAGAATTCGTATTACAATCTCAGCCCACCTTGTTGTTCTTGAAGAACAGAATGTGGACCAACAGAATTCGTATTACAATGTCAGCCCCCCTTTTTGTTCTTCAAGAACAGAATCCAGAAAAAACAGAATTCGTATTACAATGTCAGCCCAGCTTGTTGTTCTTCAAGACCAGAATGTGGACCAACAGAATCCGTATTACAATGTCAGCCCACCTTGTTGTTCTTGTAGAAGAGAATGTGGACTAGCAGAATTCGTATTACAATCTCAGCCCAGCTTGTTGTTCTTGAAGAACAGAATGTGGACAAACAGAATTCGTATTACAATGTCAGCCCAGCTTGTTATTCTTGAAGAACAGAATGTGGACCAACAGATTTTGTATTACAATCTCAGCCCAGCTTGTTGTTCTTGAAGAACAGAATGTGGACCAACAGTATTCGTATTACAATGTCCGCCCACCTTGTTGTTCTTTAAGAACACAGTGTGGACAAAGAGAATTCGTATTACAATCTCAGCCCAGCTTGTTGTTCTTGAAGAACAGAATGTGGACAAACAGAATTCGTATTACAATGTCAGCCCACCTTGTTGTTCTTGTAGAAGAGAATGTGGACCAGCAGAATTCGTATTACAATGTCAGCCCACCTTGTTGTTCTTCAAGAACAGAATGTGGACCAACAGAATTCGTATTACAATCTCAGCCCAGGTTGTTGTTCTTGAAGAAGAGAATGTGGACCAGCAGAATTCGTATTACAATGTCAGCCCACCTTGTTTTTCTTGAAGAAGACAGTGTGGACTAACAGAATTGGTATTACAATGTCAGCCCACCTTGTTGTTCTTGGAGAACAGAATGTGGACCAACAGAATTCGTATTACAATCTCAGCCCACCTTGTTGTTCTTGGAGAACAAAATGTGGACCAGCAGAATTAATATTACAATGTCAGCCCACCTTGTTGTTCTTGAAGAACAGAATGTGGACAAACAGAATTCGTATGACAATGTCAGCCCACCTTGTTGTTCTTGGAGAACAGAATGTGGACCAACAGAATTCGTATTACAATGTCAGCCCACCTTGTTGTTCTTCAAGAACAGAATGTGGACCAGCAGAATTCGTATTACAATCTCAGCCCACCTTGTTGTTCTTGTAGAACAGAATGTGGACAAACAGAATTAATATTTCAATGTTAGCCCACCTTGTTGTTCTTGAAGAACACAGTGTGGACCAAGAGAATTCGTATTACAATGTCAGCCCAGCTTGTTGTTCTTGAAGAACAGAATGTGGACCAACAGAATTCGTATTACAATGTCCGCCCACCTTGTTGTTCTTGAAGAACAGAATGTGGACCAGCAGAATTCGTATTACAATGTCAGCCCACCTTGTTGTTCTTGAAGAACAGTGTGGACCAAGAGAATTCATATTACAATGTCAGCCCAGCTTGTTGTTCTTGAAGAACAGAATGTGGACCAACAGAATTCGTATTACAATGTCAGCCCACCTTGTTGTTCTTGAAGAACAGAATGTGAACCAACAGAATTGGTATTACAATGTCCGCCCATCTTGTTGTTCTTCAAGAACAGAATGTGGACCAGCAGAATTAATATTACAATGTCAGCCCACCTTGTTGTTCTTGAAGAACACAGTGTGGACCAAGAAAATTAATATTACAATGTCAGCCCATCTTGTTGTTCTTGAAGAACAGAATGTGGACCAGCAGAATTCGTATTACAATGTCAGCCCACCTTGTTGTTCTTGAAGAACACAGTGTGGACCAACAGAATTGGTATTACAATGTCAGCCCACCTTGTTGTTCTTGGAGAACAGAATGTGGACTAACATAATTCGTATTACAATCTCAGCCCACCTTGTTGTTCTTCAAGAACAGAATGTGGACCAACAGAATTCGTATTACAATTTCAGCCCACCTTGTTGTTCTTGGAGAACAGAATGTGGACCAGCAGAATTAATATTACAATGTCAGCCCACCTTGTTGTTCTTGAAGAACAGTGTGGACCAAGGGAATTCGTATTACAATGTCAGCCCAGCTTGTTGTTCTTGAAGAACAGAATGTGGACCAACAGTATTCGTATTACAATGTCCGCCCACCTTGTTATTCTTCAAGAACAGAATGTGGACAAACAGAATTCGTATTACAATCTAAGCCCAGCTTGTTGTTCTTGAAGAACAGAATGTGGACAAACAGAATTCGTATTACAAAGTCAGCCCAGCTTGTTCTTCTTGAAGAACAGAATGTGGACCAACAGAATTTGTATTACAATGTCCGCCCACCTTGTTGTTCTGGGAGAACAGAATGTGGACCAGCAGAATTCGTATTACAATGTCAGCCCCCCTTGTTGTTCTTCAAGAACAGAATGTAGACCAACAGAATTCGTATTACAATGTCAGCCCACCTTGTTGTTCTTCAAGACCAGAATGTAGACCAACAGAATTCGTATTACAATGTCAGCCCACCTTGTTGTTCTTGAAGAACACAGTGTGGACCAACAGAATTGGTATTACAATGTCAGCCCACCTTGTTGTTCTTGGAGAACAGAATGTGGACCAACAGAATCCGTATTACAATCTCAGCCCACCTTGTTGTTCTTGGAGAACAGAATGTGGACCAGCAGAATTAATATTACAATGTCAGCCCACCTTGTTGTTCTTGAAGAACAGAATGTGGACCAGCAGAATTCATATTACAATGTCAGCCCACCTTGTTGTTCTTGAAGAACACAGTGTGGACCAACAGAATTTGTATTACAATGTCCGCCCACCTTGTTGTTCTTAGAGAACAGAATGTGGACCAGCAGAATTCGTATTACAATGTCAGCCCACCTTGTTGTTCTTCAAGACCAGAATGTAGACCAACAGAATTCGTATTACAATGTCAGCCCACCTTGTTGTTCTTGTAGAACAGAATGTGGACCAGCAGAATTCGTATTACAATGTCAGCCCACCTTGTTGTTCTTAATGAACAGAATGTGGACCAACAGAAGTCGTATTACAATCTCAGCCCAGCTTGTTGTTCTTGAAGAACAGAATGTGGACCAACTGAATTCGTATTACAATCTCAGCCCAGCTTGTTGTTCTTGAAGAACAGAATGTGGACAAACAGAATTCGTATTACAATGTCAGCCCATCTTGTTGTTCTTGAAGAACACAGTGTGGACAAAGAGAATTCGTATTACAATCTCAGCCCAGCTTGTTGTTCTTGAAGAACAGAATGTGGACAAACAGAATTCGTATTACAATGTCAGCCCACCTTGTTGTTCTTGTAGAAGAGAATGTGGACCAGCAGAATTCGTATTACAATGTCAGCCCACCTTGTTGTTCTACAAGAACAGAATGTGGACCAACAGAATTCGTATTACAATCTCAGCCCAGGTTGTTGTTCTTGAAGAAGAGAATGTGGACCAGCAGAATTAGTATTACAATGTCAGCCCACCTTGTTTTTCTTGAAGAAGACAGTGTGGACTAACAGAATTCGTATTACAAAGTCAGCCCAGCTTGTTCTTCTTGAAGAACAGAATGTGGACCAACAGAATTTGTATTACAATGTCCGCCCACCTTGTTGTTCTGGGAGAACAGAATGTGGACCAGCAGAATTCGTATTACAATGTCAGCCCACCTTGTTGTTCTTGAAGAACAGAATGTGGACCAGCAGAATTCATATTACAATGTCAGCCCACCTTGTTGTTCTTGAAGAACACAGTGTGGACCAACAGAATTTGTATTACAATGTCCGCCCACCTTGTTGTTCTTAGAGAACAGAATGTGGACCAGCAGAATTCGTATTACAATGTCAGCCCACCTTGTTGTTCTTCAAGACCAGAATGTAGACCAACAGAATTCGTATTACAATGTCAGCCCACCTTGTTGTTCTTGTAGAACAGAATGTGGACCAGCAGAATTCGTATTACAATGTCAGCCCACCTTGTTGTTCTTAATGAACAGAATGTGGACCAACAGAAGTCGTATTACAATCTCAGCCCAGCTTGTTGTTCTTGAAGAACAGAATGTGGACCAACAGAATTCGTATTACAATCTCAGCCCAGGTTGTTGTTCTTGAAGAAGAGAATGTGGACCAGCAGAATTCGTATTACAATGTCAGCTCACCTTGTTTTTCTTGAAGAAGACAGTGTGGACTAACAGAATTGGTATTACAATGTCAGCCCACCTTGTTGTTCTTGGAGAACAGAATGTGGACAAACAGAATTCGTATGACAATGTCAGCCCACCTTGTTGTTCTTGGAGAACAGAATGTGGACCAACAGAATTCGTATTACAATGTCAGCCCACCTTGTTATTCTTCAAGAACAGAATGTGGACAAACAGAATTCGTATTACAATCTAAGCCCAGCTTGTTGTTCTTGAAGAACAGAATGTGGACAAACAAAATTCGTATTACAAAGTCAGCCCAGCTTGTTCTTCTTGAAGAACAGAATGTGGACCAACAGAATTTGTATTACAATGTCCGCCCACCTTGTTGTTCTGGGAGAACAGAATGTGGACCAGCAGAATTCGTATTACAATGTCAGCCCACCTTGTTGTTCTTGGAGAACAAAATGTGGACCAGCAGAATTAATATTACAATGTCAGCCCACCTTGTTGTTCTTGAAGAACAGAATGTGGACAAACAGAATTCGTATGACAATGTCAGCCCACCTTGTTGTTCTTGGAGAACAGAATGTGGACCAACAGAATTCGTATTACAATGTCAGCCCACCTTGTTGTTCTTCAAGAACAGAATGTGGACCAGCAGAATTCGTATTACAATCTCAGCCCACCTTGTTGTTCTTGTAGAACAGAATGTGGACAAACAGAATTAATATTTCAATGTTAGCCCACCTTGTTGTTCTTGAAGAACACAGTGTGGACCAAGAGAATTCGTATTACAATGTCAGCCCAGCTTGTTGTTCTTGAAGAACAGAATGTGGACCAACAGAATTCGTATTACAATGTCCGCCCACCTTGTTGTTCTTGAAGAACAGAATGTGGACCAGCAGAATTCGTATTACAATGTCAGCCCACCTTGTTGTTCTTGAAGAACAGTGTGGACCAAGAGAATTCATATTACAATGTCAGCCCAGCTTGTTGTTCTTGAAGAACAGAATGTGGACCAACAGAATTCGTATTACAATGTCAGCCCACCTTGTTGTTCTTGAAGAACAGAATGTGAACCAACAGAATTGGTATTACAATGTCCGCCCATCTTGTTGTTCTTCAAGAACAGAATGTGGACCAGCAGAATTAATATTACAATGTCAGCCCACCTTGTTGTTCTTGAAGAACACAGTGTGGACCAAGAAAATTAATATTACAATGTCAGCCCATCTTGTTGTTCTTGAAGAACAGAATGTGGACCAGCAGAATTCGTATTACAATGTCAGCCCACCTTGTTGTTCTTGAAGAACACAGTGTGGACCAACAGAATTGGTATTACAATGTCAGCCCACCTTGTTGTTCTTGGAGAACAGAATGTGGACTAACATAATTCGTATTACAATCTCAGCCCACCTTGTTGTTCTTCAAGAACAGAATGTGGACCAACAGAATTCGTATTACAATTTCAGCCCACCTTGTTGTTCTTGGAGAACAGAATGTGGACCAGCAGAATTAATATTACAATGTCAGCCCACCTTGTTGTTCTTGAAGAACAGTGTGGACCAAGGGAATTCGTATTACAATGTCAGCCCAGCTTGTTGTTCTTGAAGAACAGAATGTGGACCAACAGTATTCGTATTACAATGTCCGCCCACCTTGTTATTCTTCAAGAACAGAATGTGGACAAACAGAATTCGTATTACAATCTAAGCCCAGCTTGTTGTTCTTGAAGAACAGAATGTGGACAAACAGAATTCGTATTACAAAGTCAGCCCAGCTTGTTCTTCTTGAAGAACAGAATGTGGACCAACAGAATTTGTATTACAATGTCCGCCCACCTTGTTGTTCTGGGAGAACAGAATGTGGACCAGCAGAATTCGTATTACAATGTCAGCCCCCCTTGTTGTTCTTCAAGAACAGAATGTAGACCAACAGAATTCGTATTACAATGTCAGCCCACCTTGTTGTTCTTCAAGACCAGAATGTAGACCAACAGAATTCGTATTACAATGTCAGCCCACCTTGTTGTTCTTGAAGAACACAGTGTGGACCAACAGAATTGGTATTACAATGTCAGCCCACCTTGTTGTTCTTGGAGAACAGAATGTGGACCAACAGAATCCGTATTACAATCTCAGCCCACCTTGTTGTTCTTGGAGAACAGAATGTGGACCAGCAGAATTAATATTACAATGTCAGCCCACCTTGTTGTTCTTGAAGAACAGAATGTGGACCAGCAGAATTCATATTACAATGTCAGCCCACCTTGTTGTTCTTGAAGAACACAGTGTGGACCAACAGAATTTGTATTACAATGTCCGCCCACCTTGTTGTTCTTAGAGAACAGAATGTGGACCAGCAGAATTCGTATTACAATGTCAGCCCACCTTGTTGTTCTTCAAGACCAGAATGTAGACCAACAGAATTCGTATTACAATGTCAGCCCACCTTGTTGTTCTTGTAGAACAGAATGTGGACCAGCAGAATTCGTATTACAATGTCAGCCCACCTTGTTGTTCTTAATGAACAGAATGTGGACCAACAGAAGTCGTATTACAATCTCAGCCCAGCTTGTTGTTCTTGAAGAACAGAATGTGGACCAACTGAATTCGTATTACAATCTCAGCCCAGCTTGTTGTTCTTGAAGAACAGAATGTGGACAAACAGAATTCGTATTACAATGTCAGCCCATCTTGTTGTTCTTGAAGAACACAGTGTGGACAAAGAGAATTCGTATTACAATCTCAGCCCAGCTTGTTGTTCTTGAAGAACAGAATGTGGACAAACAGAATTCGTATTACAATGTCAGCCCACCTTGTTGTTCTTGTAGAAGAGAATGTGGACCAGCAGAATTCGTATTACAATGTCAGCCCACCTTGTTGTTCTACAAGAACAGAATGTGGACCAACAGAATTCGTATTACAATCTCAGCCCAGGTTGTTGTTCTTGAAGAAGAGAATGTGGACCAGCAGAATTAGTATTACAATGTCAGCCCACCTTGTTTTTCTTGAAGAAGACAGTGTGGACTAACAGAATTCGTATTACAAAGTCAGCCCAGCTTGTTCTTCTTGAAGAACAGAATGTGGACCAACAGAATTTGTATTACAATGTCCGCCCACCTTGTTGTTCTGGGAGAACAGAATGTGGACCAGCAGAATTCGTATTACAATGTCAGCCCACCTTGTTGTTCTTGAAGAACAGAATGTGGACCAGCAGAATTCATATTACAATGTCAGCCCACCTTGTTGTTCTTGAAGAACACAGTGTGGACCAACTGAATTTGTATTACAATGTCCGCCCACCTTGTTGTTCTTAGAGAACAGAATGTGGACCAGCAGAATTCGTATTACAATGTCAGCCCACCTTGTTGTTCTTCAAGACCAGAATGTAGACCAACAGAATTCGTATTACAATGTCAGCCCACCTTGTTGTTCTTGTAGAACAGAATGTGGACCAGCAGAATTCGTATTACAATGTCAGCCCACCTTGTTGTTCTTAATGAACAGAATGTGGACCAACAGAAGTCGTATTACAATCTCAGCCCAGCTTGTTGTTCTTGAAGAACAGAATGTGGACCAACAGAATTCGTATTACAATCTCAGCCCAGGTTGTTGTTCTTGAAGAAGAGAATGTGGACCAGCAGAATTCGTATTACAATGTCAGCTCACCTTGTTTTTCTTGAAGAAGACAGTGTGGACTAACAGAATTGGTATTACAATGTCAGCCCACCTTGTTGTTCTTGGAGAACAGAATGTGGACAAACAGAATTCGTATGACAATGTCAGCCCACCTTGTTGTTCTTGGAGAACAGAATGTGGACCAACAGAATTCGTATTACAATGTCAGCCCACCTTGTTATTCTTCAAGAACAGAATGTGGACAAACAGAATTCGTATTACAATCTAAGCCCAGCTTGTTGTTCTTGAAGAACAGAATGTGGACAAACAAAATTCGTATTACAAAGTCAGCCCAGCTTGTTCTTCTTGAAGAACAGAATGTGGACCAACAGAATTTGTATTACAATGTCCGCCCACCTTGTTGTTCTGGGAGAACAGAATGTGGACCAGCAGAATTCGTATTACAATGTCAGCCCCCCTTGTTGTTCTTCAAGAACAGAATGTAGACCAACAGAATTCGTATTACAATGTCAGCCCACCTTGTTGTTCTTCAAGACCAGAATATAGACCAACAGAATTCGTATTACAATGTCAGCCCACCTTGTTTTTCTTGAAGAACACAGTGTGGACCAACAGAATTGGTATTACAATGTCAGCCCACCTTGTTGTTCTTGGAGAACAGAATGTGGACCAACAGAATTCGTATTACAATCTAAGCCCACCTTGTTGTTCTTGGAGAACAGAATGTGGACCAGCAGAATTAATATTACAATGTCAGCCCACCTTGTTGTTCTTGAAGAACAGAATGTGGACCAGCAGAATTCATATTACAATGTCCGCCCACCTTGTTGTTCTTGAAGAACACAGTGTGGACCAACAGAATTTGTATTACAATGTCCGCCCACCTTGTTGTTCTTAGAGAACAGAATGTGGAAAGCAGAATTCGTATTACAATGTCAGCCCACCTTGTTGTTCTTCAAGACCAGAATGTAGACCAACAGAATTCGTATTACAATGTCAGCCCACCTTGTTGTTCTTGTAGAACAGAATGTGGACCAGCAGAATTCGTATTACAATGTCAGCCCACCTTGTTGTTCTTAATGAACAGAATGTGGACCAACAGAAGTCGTATTACAATCTCAGCCCAGCTTGTTGTTCTTGAAGAACAGAATGTGGACCAGCAGAATTCGTATTACAATGTCAGCCCACCTTGTTGTTCTTGAAGAACACAGTGTGGACCAACAGAATTGGTATTACAATGTCAGCCCACCTTGTTGTTCTTGGAGAACAGAATGTGGACCAACAGAATTCGTATTACAATCTCAGCCCACCTTGTTGTTCTTGGAGAACAGAATGTGGACCAGCAGAATTAATATTACAATGTCAGCCCACCTCGTTGTTCTTGAAGAACAGAATGTGGACCAGCAGAATTCATATTACAATGTCAGCCCACCTTGTTGTTCTTGAAGAACACAGTGTGGACCATCAGAATTTGTATTACAATGTCCGCCCACCTTGTTGTTCTTAGAGAACAGAATGTGGACCAGCAGAATTCGTATTACAATGTCAGCCCACCTTGTTGTTCTTAGAGAACAGAATGTGGACCAACAGAATTCGTATTACAATGTCAGCCCACCTTGTTGTTCTTGAAGAACAGAATGTGGACCAGCAGAATTCATATTACAATGTCAGCCCACCTTGTTGTTCTTGAAGAACACAGTGTGGACCAACAGAATTTGTATTACAATGTCCGCCCACCTTGTTGTTCTTAGAGAACAGAATGTGGACCAACAGAATTCGTATTACAATGTCAGCCCACCTTGTTGTTCTTGAAGAACACAGTGTGGACCAACAGAATTGGTATTACAATGTCAGCCCACCTTGTTGTTCTTGAAGAACACAGTGTGGACCAAGAAAATTAATATTACAATGTCAGCCCATCTTGTTGTTCTTGAAGAACAGAATGTGGACCAGCAGAATTCGTATTACAATGTCAGCCCACCTTGTTGTTCTTGAAGAACACAGTGTGGACCAACAGAATTTGTATTACAATGTCCGCCCACCTTGTTGTTCTTAGAGAACAGAATGTGGACCAGCAGAATTCGTATTACAATGTCAGCCCCCCTTGTTGTTCTTCAAGAACAGAATGTAGACCAACAGAATTCGTATTACAACGTCAGCCCAGCTTGTTGTTCTTCAAGACCAGAATGTAGACCAACAGAATTCGTATTACAATGTCAGCCCACCTTGTTGTTCTTGTAGAACAGAATGTGGACCAGCAGAATTCGTATTACAATGTCAGCCCACCTTGTTATTCTTAATGAACAGAATGTGGACCAACAGAAGTCGTATTACAATCTCAGCCCACCTTGTTGTTCTTGAAGAACAGAATGTGGACCAGCAGAATTCGTATTACAATGTCAGCCAACCTTGTTGTTCTTGAAGAACACAGTGTGGACCAACAGAATTGGTATTACAATGTCAGCCCACCTTGTTGTTCTTGGAGAACAGAATGTGGACCAACAGAATTCGTATTACAATCTCAGCCCACCTTGTTGTTCTTGAAGAACAGAATCAGGACCAACAGAATTCGTATTACAATGTCAGCCCCCCTTTTTGTTCTTCAAGAACAGAATCCAGACCAACAGAATTCGTATTACAATGTCAGCCCAGCTTGTTGTTCTTCAAGACCAGAATGTGGACCAACAGAATCCGTATTACAATGTCAGCCCACCTTGTTGTTCTTGTAGAAGAGAATGTGGACCAACAGTATTCGTATTACAATGTCCGCCCACCTTGTTGTTCTTTAAGAAAAGAATGTGGACAAACAGAATTCGTATTACAATCTCAGCCCAGCTTGTTGTTCTTGAAGAACAGAATGTGGACAAACAGAATTCGTATTACAATGTCAGCCCACCTTGTTGTTCTTGTAGAAGAGAATGTGGACCAGCAGAATTCGTATTACAATGTCAGCCCACCTTGTTGTTCTTCAAGAACAGAATGTGGACCAACAGAATTCGTATTACAATCTCAGCCCAGGTTGTTGTTCTTGAAGAAGAGAATGTGGACCAGCAGAATTCGTATTACAATGTCAGCCCACCTTGTTTTTCTTGAAGAAGACAGTGTGGACTAACAGAATTGGTATTACAATGTCAGCCCACCTTGTTGTTCTTGGAGAACAGAATGTGGACCAACAGAATTCGTATTACAATCTCAGCCCACCTTGTTGTTCTTGGAGCACAAAATGTGGACCAGCAGAATTAATATTACAATGTCAGCCCACCTTGTTGTTCTTGAAGAACAGAATGTGGACAAACAGAATTCGTATGACAATGTCAGCCCACCTTGTTGTTCTTGGAGAACAGAATGTGGACCAACAGAATTCGTATTACAATGTCAGCCCACCTTGTTGTTCTTCAAGAACAGAATGTGGACCAGCAGAATTCGTATTACAATCTCAGCCCACCTTGTTGTTCTTGTAGAACAGAATGTGGACAAACAGAATTAATATTTCAATGTTAGCCCACCTTGTTGTTCTTGAAGAACACAGTGTGGACCAAGAGAATTCGTATTACAATGTCAGCCCAGCTTGTTGTTCTTGAAGAACAGAATGTGGACCAACAGAATTCGTATTACAATGTCCGCCCACCTTGTTGTTCTTGAAGAACAGAATGTGGACCAGCAGAATTCGTATTACAATGTCAGCCCACCTTGTTGTTCTTGAAGAACAGTGTGGACCAAGAGAATTCATATTACAATGTCAGCCCAGCTTGTTGTTCTTGAAGAACAGAATGTGGACCAACAGAATTCGTATTACAATGTCAGCCCACCTTGTTGTTCTTGAAGAACAGAATGTGAACCAACAGAATTCGTATTACAATGTCCGCCCATCTTGTTGTTCTTCAAGAACAGAATGTGGACCAGCAGAATTAATATTACAATGTCAGCCCACCTTGTTGTTCTTGAAGAACACAGTGTGGACCAAGAAAATTAATATTACAATGTCAGCCCATCTTGTTGTTCTTGAAGAACAGAATGTGGACCAGCAGAATTCGTATTACAATGTCAGCCCACCTTGTTGTTCTTGAAGAACAGAATGTGGACCAGCAGAATTCATATTACAATGTCAGCCCACCTTGTTGTTCTTGAAGAACACAGTGTGGACCAACAGAATTTGTATTACAATGTCCGCCCACCTTGTTGTTCTTAGAGAACAGAATGTGGACCAGCAGAATTCGTATTACAATGTCAGCCCACCTTGTTGTTCTTCAAGACCAGAATGTAGACCAACAGAATTCGTATTACAATGTCAGCCCACCTTGTTGTTCTTGTAGAACAGAATGTGGACCAGCAGAATTCGTATTACAATGTCAGCCCACCTTGTTGTTCTTAATGAACAGAATGTGGACCAACAGAAGTCGTATTACAATCTCAGCCCAGCTTGTTGTTCTTGAAGAACAGAATGTGGACAAACAGAATTCGTATTACAATGTCAGCCCACCTTGTTGTTCTTGTAGAAGAGAATGTGGACCAGCAGAATTCGTATTACAATGTCAGCCCACCTTGTTGTTCTTCAAGAACAGAATGTGGACCAACAGAATTCGTATTACAATCTCAGCCCAGGTTGTTGTTCTTGAAGAAGAGAATGTGGACCAGCAGAATTCGTATTACAATGTCAGCCCACCTTGTTTTTCTTGAAGAAGACAGTGTGGACTAACAGAATTGGTATTACAATGTCAGCCCACCTTGTTGTTCTTGGAGAACAGAATGTGGACCAACAGAATTCGTATTACAATCTCAGCCCACCTTGTTGTTCTTGGAGCAAAAATGTGGACCAGCAGAATTAATATTACAATGTCAGCCCACCTTGTTGTTCTTGAAGAACAGAATGTGGACAAACAGAATTCGTATGACAATGTCAGCCCACCTTGTTGTTCTTGGAGAACAGAATGTGGACCAACAGAATTCGTATTACAATGTCAGCCCACCTTGTTGTTCTTCAAGAACAGAATGTGGACCAGCAGAATTCGTATTACAATCTCAGCCCACCTTGTTGTTCTTGTAGAACAGAATGTGGACAAACAGAATTAATATTTCAATGTTAGCCCACCTTGTTGTTCTTGAAGAACACAGTGTGGACCAAGAGAATTCGTATTACAATGTCAGCCCAGCTTGTTGTTCTTGAAGAACAGAATGTGGACCAACAGAATTCGTATTACAATGTCCGCCCACCTTGTTGTTCTTGAAGAACAGAATGTGGACCAGCAGAATTCGTATTACAATGTCAGCCCACCTTGTTGTTCTTGAAGAACAGTGTGGACCAAGAGAATTCATATTACAATGTCAGCCCAGCTTGTTGTTCTTGAAGAACAGAATGTGGACCAACAGAATTCGTATTACAATGTCAGCCCACCTTGTTGTTCTTGAAGAACAGAATGTGAACCAACAGAATTCGTATTACAATGTCCGCCCATCTTGTTGTTCTTCAAGAACAGAATGTGGACCAGCAGAATTAATATTACAATGTCAGCCCACCTTGTTGTTCTTGAAGAACACAGTGTGGACCAAGAAAATTAATATTACAATGTCAGCCCATCTTGTTGTTCTTGAAGAACAGAATGTGGACCAGCAGAATTCGTATTACAATGTCAGCCCACCTTGTTGTTCTTGAAGAACAGAATGTGGACCAGCAGAATTCATATTACAATGTCAGCCCACCTTGTTGTTCTTGAAGAACACAGTGTGGACCAACAGAATTTGTATTACAATGTCCGCCCACCTTGTTGTTCTTAGAGAACAGAATGTGGACCAGCAGAATTCGTATTACAATGTCAGCCCACCTTGTTGTTCTTCAAGACCAGAATGTAGACCAACAGAATTCGTATTACAATGTCAGCCCACCTTGTTGTTCTTGTAGAACAGAATGTGGACCAGCAGAATTCGTATTACAATGTCAGCCCACCTTGTTGTTCTTAATGAACAGAATGTGGACCAACAGAAGTCGTATTACAATCTCAGCCCAGCTTGTTGTTCTTGAAGAACAGAATGTGGACCAACAGAATTCGTATTACAATCTCAGCCCAGCTTGTTGTTCTTGAAGAACAGAATGTGGACAAACAGAATTCGTATTACAATGTCAGCCCATCTTGTTGTTCTTGAAGAACACAGTGTGGACAAAGAGAATTCGTACTACAATGTCAGCCTAGCTTGTTGTTCTTGAAGAACAGAATGTGGACAAGCAGAATCCGTATTACAATGTCAGCCCACCTTGTTGTTCTTCAAGAACAGAATGTGGACCAACAGAATTCGTATTACAATCTCAGCCCAGCTTGTTGTTCTTGAAGAACAGAATGTTGACAAACAGAATTCGTATTACAATGTCAGCCCAGCTTGTTGTTCTTGAAGAACAGAAAGTGGACCAACAGAATTCGTATTACAATGTCAGCCCACCTAGTTGTTCTGGGAGAAAAGAATGTGGACCAGCAGAATTCGTATTACAATGTCAGCCCCCCTTGTTGTTCTTCAAGAACAGAATGTAGACCAACAGAATTCGTATTACAACGTCAGCCCAGCTTGTTGTTCTTCAAGACCAGAATGTAGACCAACAGAATTCGTATTACAATGTCATCCCACCTTGTTGTTCTTGTAGAACAGAATGTGGACCAGCAGAATTCGTATTACAATGTCAGCCCACCTTGTTATTCTTAATGAACAGAATGTGGACCAACAGAAGTCGTATTACAATCTCAGCCCACCTTGTTGTTCTTGAAGAACAGAATGTGGACCAGCAGAATTCGTATTACAATGTTAGCCCACCTTGTTGTTCTTGAAGAACACAGTGTGGACCAACAGAATTTGTATTACAATGTCCGCCCACCTTGTTGTTCTTAGAGAACAGAATGTGGACCAGCAGAATTCGTATTACAATGTCAGCCCACCTTGTTGTTCTTAGAGAACAGAATGTGGACCAACAGAATTCGTATTACAATGTCAGCCCACCTTGTTGTTCTTGAAGAACAGAATGTGGACCAGCAGAATTCATATTACAATGTCAGCCCACCTTGTTGTTCTTGAAGAACACAGTGTGGACCAACAGAATTTGTATTACAATGTCCGCCCACCTTGTTGTTCTTAGAGAACAGAATGTGGACCAACAGAATTCGTATTACAATGTCAGCCCACCTTGTTGTTCTTGAAGAACACAGTGTGGACCAACAGAATTGGTATTACAATGTCAGCCCACCTTGTTGTTCTTGAAGAACACAGTGTGGACCAAGAAAATTAATATTACAATGTCAGCCCATCTTGTTGTTCTTGAAGAACAGAATGTGGACCAGCAGAATTCGTATTACAATGTCAGCCCACCTTGTTGTTCTTGAAGAACACAGTGTGGACCAACAGAATTTGTATTACAATGTCCGCCCACCTTGTTGTTCTTAGAGAACAGAATGTGGACCAGCAGAATTCGTATTACAATGTCAGCCCCCCTTGTTGTTCTTCAAGAACAGAATGTAGACCAACAGAATTCGTATTACAACGTCAGCCCAGCTTGTTGTTCTTCAAGACCAGAATGTAGACCAACAGAATTCGTATTACAATGTCAGCCCACCTTGTTGTTCTTGTAGAACAGAATGTGGACCAGCAGAATTCGTATTACAATGTCAGCCCACCTTGTTATTCTTAATGAACAGAATGTGGACCAACAGAAGTCGTATTACAATCTCAGCCCACCTTGTTGTTCTTGAAGAACAGAATGTGGACCAGCAGAATTCGTATTACAATGTCAGCCAACCTTGTTGTTCTTGAAGAACACAGTGTGGACCAACAGAATTGGTATTACAATCTCAGCCCAGCTTGTTGTTCTTGAAGAACAGAATGTGGACAAACAGAATTCGTATTACAATGTCAGCCCACCTTGTTGTTCTTGTAGAAGAGAATGTGGACCAGCAGAATTCGTATTACAATGTCAGCCCACCTTGTTGTTCTTCAAGAACAGAATGTGGACCAACAGAATTCGTATTACAATCTCAGCCCAGGTTGTTGTTCTTGAAGAAGAGAATGTGGACCAGCAGAATTCGTATTACAATGTCAGCCCACCTTGTTTTTCTTGAAGAAGACAGTGTGGACTAACAGAATTGGTATTACAATGTCAGCCCACCTTGTTGTTCTTGGAAAACAGAATGTGGACCAACAGAATTCGTATTACAATCTCAGCCCACCTTGTTGTTCTTGGAGCACAAAATGTGGACCAGCAGAATTAATATTACAATGTCAGCCCACCTTGTTGTTCTTGAAGAACAGAATGTGGACAAACAGAATTCGTATGACAATGTCAGCCCACCTTGTTGTTCTTGGAGAACAGAATGTGGACCAACAGAATTCGTATTACAATGTCAGCCCACCTTGTTGTTCTTCAAGAACAGAATGTGGACCAGCAGAATTCGTATTACAATCTCAGCCCACCTTGTTGTTCTTGTAGAACAGAATGTGGACAAACAGAATTAATATTTCAATGTTAGCCCACCTTGTTGTTCTTGAAGAACACAGTGTGGACCAAGAGAATTCGTATTACAATGTCAGCCCAGCTTGTTGTTCTTGAAGAACAGAATGTGGACCAACAGAATTCGTATTACAATGTCCGCCCACCTTGTTGTTCTTGAAGAACAGAATGTGGACCAGCAGAATTCGTATTACAATGTCAGCCCACCTTGTTGTTCTTGAAGAACAGTGTGGACCAAGAGAATTCATATTACAATGTCAGCCCAGCTTGTTGTTCTTGAAGAACAGAATGTGGACCAACAGAATTCGTATTACAATGTCAGCCCACCTTGTTGTTCTTGAAGAACAGAATGTGAACCAACAGAATTCGTATTACAATGTCCGCCCATCTTGTTGTTCTTCAAGAACAGAATGTGGACCAGCAGAATTAATATTACAATGTCAGCCCACCTTGTTGTTCTTGAAGAACACAGTGTGGACCAAGAAAATTAATATTACAATGTCAGCCCATCTTGTTGTTCTTGAAGAACAGAATGTGGACCAGCAGAATTCGTATTACAATGTCAGCCCACCTTGTTGTTCTTGAAGAACAGAATGTGGACCAGCAGAATTCATATTACAATGTCAGCCCACCTTGTTGTTCTTGAAGAACACAGTGTGGACCAACAGAATTTGTATTACAATGTCCGCCCACCTTGTTGTTCTTAGAGAACAGAATGTGGACCAGCAGAATTCGTATTACAATGTCAGCCCACCTTGTTGTTCTTCAAGACCAGAATGTAGACCAACAGAATTCGTATTACAATGTCAGCCCACCTTGTTGTTCTTGTAGAACAGAATGTGGACCAGCAGAATTCGTATTACAATGTCAGCCCACCTTGTTGTTCTTAATGAACAGAATGTGGACCAACAGAAGTCGTATTACAATCTCAGCCCAGCTTGTTGTTCTTGAAGAACAGAATGTGGACCAACAGAATTCGTATTACAATGTCAGCCCACCTTGTTGTTCTTGTAGAAGAGAATGTGGACCAGCAGAATTCGTATTACAATGTCAGCCCACCTTGTTGTTCTTCAAGAACAGAATGTGGACCAACAGAATTCGTATTACAATCTCAGCCCAGGTTGTTGTTCTTGAAGAAGAGAATGTGGACCAGCAGAATTCGTATTACAATGTCAGCCCACCTTGTTTTTCTTGAAGAAGACAGTGTGGACTAACAGAATTGGTATTACAATGTCAGCCCACCTTGTTGTTCTTGGAGAACAGAATGTGGACCAACAGAATTCGTATTACAATCTCAGCCCACCTTGTTGTTCTTGGAGCACAAAATGTGGACCAGCAGAATTAATATTACAATGTCAGCCCACCTTGTTGTTCTTGAAGAACAGAATGTGGACAAACAGAATTCGTATGACAATGTCAGCCCACCTTGTTGTTCTTGGAGAACAGAATGTGGACCAACAGAATTCGTATTACAATGTCAGCCCACCTTGTTGTTCTTCAAGAACAGAATGTGGACCAGCAGAATTCGTATTACAATCTCAGCCCACCTTGTTGTTCTTGTAGAACAGAATGTGGACAAACAGAATTAATATTTCAATGTTAGCCCACCTTGTTGTTCTTGAAGAACACAGTGTGGACCAAGAGAATTCGTATTACAATGTCAGCCCAGCTTGTTGTTCTTGAAGAACAGAATGTGGACCAACAGAATTCGTATTACAATGTCCGCCCACCTTGTTGTTCTTGAAGAACAGAATGTGGACCAGCAGAATTCGTATTACAATGTCAGCCCACCTTGTTGTTCTTGAAGAACAGTGTGGACCAAGAGAATTCATATTACAATGTCAGCCCAGCTTGTTGTTCTTGAAGAACAGAATGTGGACCAACAGAATTCGTATTACAATGTCAGCCCACCTTGTTGTTCTTGAAGAACAGAATGTGAACCAACAGAATTCGTATTACAATGTCCGCCCATCTTGTTGTTCTTCAAGAACAGAATGTGGACCAGCAGAATTAATATTACAATGTCAGCCCACCTTGTTGTTCTTGAAGAACACAGTGTGGACCAAGAAAATTAATATTACAATGTCAGCCCATCTTGTTGTTCTTGAAGAACAGAATGTGGACCAGCAGAATTCGTATTACAATGTCAGCCCACCTTGTTGTTCTTGAAGAACAGAATGTGGACCAGCAGAATTCATATTACAATGTCAGCCCACCTTGTTGTTCTTGAAGAACACAGTGTGGACCAACAGAATTTGTATTACAATGTCCGCCCACCTTGTTGTTCTTAGAGAACAGAATGTGGACCAGCAGAATTCGTATTACAATGTCAGCCCACCTTGTTGTTCTTCAAGACCAGAATGTAGACCAACAGAATTCGTATTACAATGTCAGCCCACCTTGTTGTTCTTGTAGAACAGAATGTGGACCAACAGAATTCGTATTACAATGTCAGCCCACCTTGTTGTTCTTAATGAACAGAATGTGGACCAACAGAAGTCGTATTACAATCTCAGCCCAGCTTGTTGTTCTTGAAGAACAGAATGTGGACCAACAGAATTCGTATTACAATCTCAGCCCAGCTTGTTGTTCTTGAAGAACAGAATGTGGACAAACAGAATTCGTATTACAATGTCAGCCCATCTTGTTGTTCTTGAAGAACACAGTGTGGACAAAGAGAATTCGTACTACAATGTCAGCCTAGCTTGTTGTTCTTGAAGAACAGAATGTGGACAAGCAGAATCCGTATTACAATGTCAGCCCACCTTGTTGTTCTTCAAGAACAGAATGTGGACCAACAGAATTCGTATTACAATCTCAGCCCAGCTTGTTGTTCTTGAAGAACAGAATGTTGACAAACAGAATTCGTATTACAATGTCAGCCCAGCTTGTTGTTCTTGAAGAACAGAAAGTGGACCAACAGAATTCGTATTACAATGTCAGCCCACCTAGTTGTTCTGGGAGAAAAGAATGTGGACCAGCAGAATTCGTATTACAATGTCAGCCCCCCTTGTTGTTCTTCAAGAACAGAATGTAGACCAACAGAATTCGTATTACAACGTCAGCCCAGCTTGTTGTTCTTCAAGACCAGAATGTAGACCAACAGAATTCGTATTACAATGTCATCCCACCTTGTTGTTCTTGTAGAACAGAATGTGGACCAGCAGAATTCGTATTACAATGTCAGCCCACCTTGTTATTCTTAATGAACAGAATGTGGACCAACAGAAGTCGTATTACAATCTCAGCCCACCTTGTTGTTCTTGAAGAACAGAATGTGGACCAGCAGAATTCGTATTACAATGTTAGCCCACCTTGTTGTTCTTGAAGAACACAGTGTGGACCAACAGAATTGGTATTACAATGTCAGCCCACCTTGTTGTTCTTGGAGAACAGAATGTGGACCAACAGAATTCGTATTACAATCTCAGCCCACCTTGTTGTTCTTGAAGAACAGAATGTGGACCAACAGAATTCGTATTACAATGTCAGCCCCCCTTGTTGTTCTTCAAGAACAGAATCCAGACCAACAGAATTCGTATTACAATGTCAGCCCAGCTTGTTGTTCTTCAAGACCAGAATGTGGACCAACAGAATCCGTATTACAATGTCAGCCCACCTTGTTGTTCTTGTAGAAGAGAATGTGGACTAGCAGAATTCGTATTACAATCTCAGCCCAGCTTGTTGTTCTTGAAGAACAGAATGTGGACCAACAGTATTCGTATTACAATGTCCGCCCACCTTGTTGTTCTTGAAGAACAGAATGTTGACAAACAGAATTCGTATTACAATGTCAGCCCAGCTTGTTGTTCTTGAAGAACAGAAAGTGGACCAACAGAATTCGTATTACAATGTCAGCCCACCTAGTTGTTCTGGGAGAAAAGAATGTGGACCAGCAGAATTCGTATTACAATGTCAGCCCCCCTTGTTGTTCTTCAAGAACAGAATGTAGACCAACAGAATTCGTATTACAACGTCAGCCCAGCTTGTTGTTCTTCAAGACCAGAATGTAGACCAACAGAATTCGTATTACAATGTCATCCCACCTTGTTGTTCTTGTAGAACAGAATGTGGACCAGCAGAATTCGTATTACAATGTCAGCCCACCTTGTTATTCTTAATGAACAGAATGTGGACCAACAGAAGTCGTATTACAATCTCAGCCCACCTTGTTGTTCTTGAAGAACAGAATGTGGACCAGCAGAATTCGTATTACAATGTTAGCCCACCTTGTTGTTCTTGAAGAACACAGTGTGGACCAACAGAATTGGTATTACAATGTCAGCCCACCTTGTTGTTCTTGGAGAACAGAATGTGGACCAACAGAATTCGTATTACAATCTCAGCCCACCTTGTTGTTCTTGAAGAACAGAATGTGGACCAACAGAATTCGTATTACAATGTCAGCCCCCCTTGTTGTTCTTCAAGAACAGAATCCAGACCAACAGAATTCGTATTACAATGTCAGCCCAGCTTGTTGTTCTTCAAGACCAGAATGTGGACCAACAGAATCCGTATTACAATGTCAGCCCACCTTGTTGTTCTTGTAGAAGAGAATGTGGACTAGCAGAATTCGTATTACAATCTCAGCCCAGCTTGTTGTTCTTGAAGAACAGAATGTGGACCAACAGTATTCGTATTACAATGTCCGCCCACCTTGTTGTTCTTTAAGAACAGAATGTGGACAAACAGAATTCGTATTACAATCTCAGCCCAGCTTGTTGTTCTTGAAGAACAGAATGTGGACAAACAGAATTCGTATTACAATGTCAGCCCACCTTGTTGTTCTTGTAGAAGAGAATGTGGACCAACAGAATTCGTATTACAATGTCAGCCCACCTTGTTGTTCTTCAAGAACAGAATGTGGACCAACAGAATTCGTATTACAATCTCAGCCCAGGTTGTTGTTCTTGAAGAAGAGAATGTGGACCAGCAGAATTCGTATTACAATGTCAGCCCACCTTGTTTTTCTTGAAGAAGACAGTGTGGACTAACAGAATTGGTATTACAATGTCAGCCCACCTTGTTGTTCTTGGAGAACAGAATGTGGACCAACAGAATTCGTATTACAATCTCAGCCCACCTTGTTGTTCTTGGAGAACAAAATGTGGACCAGCAGAATAAATATTACAATGTCAGCCCACCTTGTTGTTCTTGAAGAACAGAATGTGGACAAACAGAATTCGTATGACAATGTCAGCCCACCTTGTTGTTCTTGGAGAACAGAATGTGGACCAACAGAATTCGTATTACAATGTCAGCCCACCTTGTTGTTCTTCAAGAACAGAATGTGGACCAGCAGAATTCGTATTACAATCTCAGCCCACCTTGTTGTTCTTGTAGAACAGAATGTGGACAAACAGAATTAATATTTCAATGTCAGCCCACCTTGTTGTTCTTGAAGAACACAGTGTGGACCAAGATAATTCGTATTACAATGTCAGCCCAGCTTGTTGTTCTTGAAGAACAGAATGTGGACCAACAGAATTCGTATTACAATGTCCGCCCACCTTGTTGTTCTTGAAGAACAGAATGTGGACCAGCAGAATTCGTATTACAATGTCAGCCCACCTTGTTGTTCTTGAAGAACAGTGTGGACCAAGAGAATTCGTATTACAATGTCAGCCCAGCTTGTTGTTCTTGAAGAACAGAATGTGGACCAACAGAATTCGTATTACAATGTCAGCCCAGCTTGTTGTTCTTGAAGAACAGAATGTGAACCAACAGAATTCGTATTACAATGTCCGCCCATCTTGTTGTTCTTCAAGAACAGAATGTGGACCAGCAGAATTAATATTACAATGTCAGCCCACCTTGTTGTTCTTGAAGAACACAGTGTGGACCAAGAAAATTAATATTACAATGTCAGCCCATCTTGTTGTTCTTGAAGAACAGAATGTGGACTAGCAGAATTCGTATTACAATGTCAGCCCACCTTGTTGTTCTTGAAGAACACAGTGTGGACCAACAGAATTGGTATTACAATGTCAGCCCACCTTGTTGTTCTTGGAGAACAGAATGTGGACTAACATAATTCGTATTACAATCTCAGCCCACCTTGTTGTTCTTCAAGAACAGAATGTGGACCAACAGAATTCGTATTACAATCTCAGCCCACCTTGTTGTTCTTGGAGAACAGAATGTGGACCAGCAGAATTAATACTACAATGTCAGCCCACCTTGTTGTTCTTGAAGAACAGTGTGGACCAAGAGAATTCGTATTACAATGTCAGCCCAGCTTGTTGTTCTTGAAGAACAGAATGTGGACCAACAGTATTCGTATTACAATGTCCGCCCACCTTGTTATTCTTCAAGAACAGAATGTGGACAAACAGAATTCGTATTACAATCTAAGCCCAGCTTGTTGTTCTTGAAGAACAGAATGTGGACAAACAGAATTCGTATTACAATCTCAGCCCACCTTGTTGTTCTTGTAGAACAGAATGTGGACAAACAGAATTAATATTTCAATGTTAGCCCACCTTGTTGTTCTTGAAGAACACAGTGTGGACCAAGAGAATTCGTATTACAATGTCAGCCCAGCTTGTTGTTCTTGAAGAACAGAATGTGGACCAACAGAATTCGTATTACAATGTCCGCCCACCTTGTTGTTCTTGAAGAACAGAATGTGGACCAGCAGAATTCGTATTACAATGTCAGCCCACCTTGTTGTTCTTGAAGAACAGTGTGGACCAAGAGAATTCATATTACAATGTCAGCCCAGCTTGTTGTTCTTGAAGAACAGAATGTGGACCAACAGAATTCGTATTACAATGTCAGCCCACCTTGTTGTTCTTGAAGAACAGAATGTGAACCAACAGAATTCGTATTACAATGTCCGCCCATCTTGTTGTTCTTCAAGAACAGAATGTGGACCAGTAGAATTAATATTACAATGTCAGCCCACCTTGTTGTTCTTGAAGAACACAGTGTGGACCAAGAAAATTAATATTACAATGTCAGCCCATCTTGTTGTTCTTGAAGAACAGAATGTGGACCAGCAGAATTCGTATTACAATGTCAGCCCACCTTGTTGTTCTTGAAGAACACAGTGTGGACCAACAGAATTGGTATTACAATGTCAGCCCACCTTGTTGTTCTTGGAGAACAGAATGTGGACTAACATAATTCGTATTACAATCTCAGCCCACCTTGTTGTTCTTCAAGAACAGAATGTGGACCAACAGAATTCGTATTACAATCTCAGCCCACCTTGTTGTTCTTGGAGAACAGAATGTGGACCAGCAGAATTAATATTACAATGTCAGCCCACCTTGTTGTTCTTGAAGAACAGTGTGGACCAAGAGAATTCGTATTACAATGTCAGCCCAGCTTGTTGTTCTTGAAGAACAGAATGTGGACCAACAGTATTCGTATTACAATGTCCGCCCACCTTGTTATTCTTCAAGAACAGAATGTGGACAAACAGAATTCGTATTACAATCTAAGCCCAGCTTGTTGTTCTTGAAGAACAGAATGTGGACAAACAGAATTCGTATTACAAAGTCAGCCCAGCTTGTTCTTCTTGAAGAACAGAATGTGGACCAACAGAATTTGTATTACAATGTCCGCCCACCTTGTTGTTCTGGGAGAACAGAATGTGGACCAGCAGAATTCGTATTACAATGTCAGCCCCCCTTGTTGTTCTTCAAGAACAGAATGTAGACCAGCAGAATTCGTATTACAATGTCAGCCCACCTTGTTGTTCTTCAAGACCAGAATGTAGACCAACAGAATTCGTATTACAATGTCAGCCCACCTTGTTGTTCTTGAAGAACACAGTGTGGACCAACAGAATTGGTATTACAATGTCAGCCCACCTTGTTGTTCTTGGAGAACAGAATGTGGACCAGCAGAATCCGTATTACAATCTCAGCCCACCTTGTTGTTCTTGGAGAACAGAATGTGGACCAGCAGAATTAATATTACAATGTCAGCCCACCTTGTTGTTCTTGAAGAACAGAATGTGGACCAGCAGAATTCATATTACAATGTCAGCCCACCTTGTTGTTCTTGAAGAACACAGTGTGGACCAACAGAATTTGTATTACAATGTCCGCCCACCTTGTTGTTCTTAGAGAACAGAATGTGGACCAGCAGAATTCGTATTACAATGTCAGCCCACCTTGTTGTTCTTCAAGACCAGAATGTAGACCAACAGAATTCGTATTACAATGTCAGCCCACCTTGTTGTTCTTGAAGAACACAGTGTGGACCAAGAGAATTCGTATTACAATGTCAGCCCAGCTTGTTGTTCTTGAAGAACAGAATGTGGACCAACAGAATTCGTATTACAATGTCCGCCCACCTTGTTGTTCTTGAAGAACAGAATGTGGACCAGCAGAATTCGTATTACAATGTCAGCCCACCTTGTTGTTCTTGAAGAACAGTGTGGACCAAGAGAATTCGTATTACAATGTCAGCCCAGCTTGTTGTTCTTGAAGAACAGAATGTGGACCAACAGAATTCGTATTACAATGTCAGCCCAGCTTGTTGTTCTTGAAGAACAGAATGTGAACCAACAGAATTCGTATTACAATGTCCGCCCATCTTGTTGTTCTTCAAGAACAGAATGTGGACCAGCAGAATTAATATTACAATGTCAGCCCACCTTGTTGTTCTTGAAGAACACAGTGTGGACCAAGAAAATTAATATTACAATGTCAGCCCATCTTGTTGTTCTTGAAGAACAGAATGTGGACTAGCAGAATTCGTATTACAATGTCAGCCCACCTTGTTGTTCTTGAAGAACACAGTGTGGACCAACAGAATTGGTATTACAATGTCAGCCCACCTTGTTGTTCTTGGAGAACAGAATGTGGACTAACATAATTCGTATTACAATCTCAGCCCACCTTGTTGTTCTTCAAGAACAGAATGTGGACCAACAGAATTCGTATTACAATCTCAGCCCACCTTGTTGTTCTTGGAGAACAGAATGTGGACCAGCAGAATTAATACTACAATGTCAGCCCACCTTGTTGTTCTTGAAGAACAGTGTGGACCAAGAGAATTCGTATTACAATGTCAGCCCAGCTTGTTGTTCTTGAAGAACAGAATGTGGACCAACAGTATTCGTATTACAATGTCCGCCCACCTTGTTATTCTTCAAGAACAGAATGTGGACAAACAGAATTCGTATTACAATCTAAGCCCAGCTTGTTGTTCTTGAAGAACAGAATGTGGACAAACAGAATTCGTATTACAATCTCAGCCCACCTTGTTGTTCTTGTAGAACAGAATGTGGACAAACAGAATTAATATTTCAATGTTAGCCCACCTTGTTGTTCTTGAAGAACACAGTGTGGACCAAGAGAATTCGTATTACAATGTCAGCCCAGCTTGTTGTTCTTGAAGAACAGAATGTGGACCAACAGAATTCGTATTACAATGTCCGCCCACCTTGTTGTTCTTGAAGAACAGAATGTGGACCAGCAGAATTCGTATTACAATGTCAGCCCACCTTGTTGTTCTTGAAGAACAGTGTGGACCAAGAGAATTCATATTACAATGTCAGCCCAGCTTGTTGTTCTTGAAGAACAGAATGTGGACCAACAGAATTCGTATTACAATGTCAGCCCACCTTGTTGTTCTTGAAGAACAGAATGTGAACCAACAGAATTCGTATTACAATGTCCGCCCATCTTGTTGTTCTTCAAGAACAGAATGTGGACCAGTAGAATTAATATTACAATGTCAGCCCACCTTGTTGTTCTTGAAGAACACAGTGTGGACCAAGAAAATTAATATTACAATGTCAGCCCATCTTGTTGTTCTTGAAGAACAGAATGTGGACCAGCAGAATTCGTATTACAATGTCAGCCCACCTTGTTGTTCTTGAAGAACACAGTGTGGACCAACAGAATTGGTATTACAATGTCAGCCCACCTTGTTGTTCTTGGAGAACAGAATGTGGACTAACATAATTCGTATTACAATCTCAGCCCACCTTGTTGTTCTTCAAGAACAGAATGTGGACCAACAGAATTCGTATTACAATCTCAGCCCACCTTGTTGTTCTTGGAGAACAGAATGTGGACCAGCAGAATTAATATTACAATGTCAGCCCACCTTGTTGTTCTTGAAGAACAGTGTGGACCAAGAGAATTCGTATTACAATGTCAGCCCAGCTTGTTGTTCTTGAAGAACAGAATGTGGACCAACAGTATTCGTATTACAATGTCCGCCCACCTTGTTATTCTTCAAGAACAGAATGTGGACAAACAGAATTCGTATTACAATCTAAGCCCAGCTTGTTGTTCTTGAAGAACAGAATGTGGACAAACAGAATTCGTATTACAAAGTCAGCCCAGCTTGTTCTTCTTGAAGAACAGAATGTGGACCAACAGAATTTGTATTACAATGTCCGCCCACCTTGTTGTTCTGGGAGAACAGAATGTGGACCAGCAGAATTCGTATTACAATGTCAGCCCCCCTTGTTGTTCTTCAAGAACAGAATGTAGACCAGCAGAATTCGTATTACAATGTCAGCCCACCTTGTTGTTCTTCAAGACCAGAATGTAGACCAACAGAATTCGTATTACAATGTCAGCCCACCTTGTTGTTCTTGAAGAACACAGTGTGGACCAACAGAATTGGTATTACAATGTCAGCCCACCTTGTTGTTCTTGGAGAACAGAATGTGGACCAGCAGAATCCGTATTACAATCTCAGCCCACCTTGTTGTTCTTGGAGAACAGAATGTGGACCAGCAGAATTAATATTACAATGTCAGCCCACCTTGTTGTTCTTGAAGAACAGAATGTGGACCAGCAGAATTCATATTACAATGTCAGCCCACCTTGTTGTTCTTGAAGAACACAGTGTGGACCAACAGAATTTGTATTACAATGTCCGCCCACCTTGTTGTTCTTAGAGAACAGAATGTGGACCAGCAGAATTCGTATTACAATGTCAGCCCACCTTGTTGTTCTTCAAGACCAGAATGTAGACCAACAGAATTCGTATTACAATGTCAGCCCACCTTGTTGTTCTTGTAGAACAGAATGTGGACCAGCAGAATTCGTATTACAATGTCAGCCCACCTTGTTGTTCTTAATGAACAGAATGTGGACCAACAGAAGTCGTATTACAATCTCAGCCCAGCTTGTTGTTCTTGAAGAACAGAATGTGGACCAACAGAATTCGTATTACAATCTCAGCCCAGCTTGTTGTTCTTGAAGAACAGAATGTGGACAAACAGAATTCGTATTACAATGTCAGCCCATCTTGTTGTTCTTGAAGAACACAGTGTGGACAAAGAGAATTCGTACTACAATGTCAGCCTAGCTTGTTGTTCTTGAAGAACAGAATGTGGACAAGCAGAATCCGTATTACAATGTCAGCCCACCTTGTTGTTCTTCAAGAACAGAATGTGGACCAACAGAATTCGTATGACAATCTCAGCCCAGCTTGTTGTTCTTGAAGAACAGAATGTTGACAAACAGAATTCGTATTACAATGTCAGCCCAGCTTGTTGTTCTTGAAGAACAGAAAGTGGACCAACAGAATTCGTATTACAATGTCAGCCCACCTTGTTGTTCTGGGAGAAAAGAATGTGGACCAGCAGAATTCGTATTACAATGTCAGCCCCCCTTGTTGTTCTTCAAGAACAGAATGTAGACCAACAGAATTCGTATTACAACGTCAGCCCACCTTGTTGTTCTTCAAGACCAGAATGTAGACCAACAGAATTCGTATTACAATGTCAGCCCACCTTGTTGTTCTTGTAGAACAGAATGTGGACCAGCAGAATTCGTATTACAATGTCAGCCCACCTTGTTATTCTTAATGAACAGAATGTGGACCAACAGAAGTCGTATTACAATCTCAGCCCACCTTGTTGTTCTTGAAGAACAGAATGTGGACCAGCAGAATTCGTATTACAATGTCAGCCCACCTTGTTGTTCTTGAAGAACACAGTGTGGACCAACAGAATTGGTATTACAATGTCAGCCCACCTTGTTGTTCTTGGAGAACAGAATGTGGACCAACAGAATTCGTATTACAATCTCAGCCCACCTTGTTGTTCTTGAAGAACAGAATGTGGACCAACAGAATTCGTATTACAATGTCAGCCCCCCTTGTTGTTCTTCAAGAACAGAATCCAGACCAACAGAATTCGTATTACAATGTCAGCCCAGCTTGTTGTTCTTCAAGACCAGAATGTGGACCAACAGAATCCGTATTACAATGTCAGCCCACCTTGTTGTTCTTGTAGAAGAGAATGTGGACTAGCAGAATTCGTATTACAATCTCAGCCCACCTTGTTGTTCTTGGAGAACAGAATGTGGACCAACAGAATTCGTATTACAATCTCAGCCCAGCTTGTTGTTCTTGAAGAACAGAATGTTGACAAACAGAATTCGTATTACAATGTCAGCCCAGCTTGTTGTTCTTGAAGAACAGAAAGTGGACCAACAGAATTCGTATTACAATGTCAGCCCACCTTGTTGTTCTGGGAGAAAAGAATGTGGACCAGCAGAATTCGTATTACAATGTCAGCCCCCCTTGTTGTTCTTCAAGAACAGAATGTAGACCAACAGAATTCGTATTACAACGTCAGCCCACCTTGTTGTTCTTCAAGACCAGAATGTAGACCAACAGAATTCGTATTACAATGTCAGCCCACCTTGTTGTTCTTGTAGAACAGAATGTGGACCAGCAGAATTCGTATTACAATGTCAGCCCACCTTGTTATTCTTAATGAACAGAATGTGGACCAACAGAAGTCGTATTACAATCTCAGCCCACCTTGTTGTTCTTGAAGAACAGAATGTGGACCAGCAGAATTCGTATTACAATGTCAGCCCACCTTGTTGTTCTTGAAGAACACAGTGTGGACCAACAGAATTGGTATTACAATGTCAGCCCACCTTGTTGTTCTTGGAGAACAGAATGTGGACCAACAGAATTCGTATTACAATCTCAGCCCACCTTGTTGTTCTTGAAGAACAGAATGTGGACCAACAGAATTCGTATTACAATGTCAGCCCCCCTTGTTGTTCTTCAAGAACAGAATCCAGACCAACAGAATTCGTATTACAATGTCAGCCCAGCTTGTTGTTCTTCAAGACCAGAATGTGGACCAACAGAATCCGTATTACAATGTCAGCCCACCTTGTTGTTCTTGTAGAAGAGAATGTGGACTAGCAGAATTCGTATTACAATCTCAGCCCAGCTTGTTGTTCTTGAAGAACAGAATGTGGACCAACAGTATTCGTATTACAATGTCCGCCCACCTTGTTGTTCTTTAAGAACAGAATGTGGACAAACAGAATTCGTATTACAATCTCAGCCCAGCTTGTTGTTCTTGAAGAACAGAATGTGGACAAACAGAATTCGTATTACAATGTCAGCCCACCTTGTTGTTCTTGTAGAAGAGAATGTGGACCAGCAGAATTCGTATTACAATGTCAGCCCACCTTGTTGTTCTTCAAGAACAGAATGTGGACCAACAGAATTCGTATTACAATCTCAGCCCAGGTTGTTGTTCTTGAAGAAGAGAATGTGGACCAGCAGAATTCGTATTACAATGTCAGCCCACCTTGTTTTTCTTGAAGAAGACAGTGTGGACTAACAGAATTGGTATTACAATGTCAGCCCACCTTGTTGTTCTTGGAGAACAGAATGTGGACCAACAGAATTCGTATTACAATCTCAGCCCACCTTGTTGTTCTTGGAGAACAAAATGTGGACCAGCAGAATAAATATTACAATGTCAGCCCACCTTGTTGTTCTTGAAGAACAGAATGTGGACAAACAGAATTCGTATGACAATGTCAGCCCACCTTGTTGTTCTTGGAGAACAGAATGTGGACCAACAGAATTCGTATTACAATGTCAGCCCACCTTGTTGTTCTTCAAGAACAGAATGTGGACCAGCAGAATTCGTATTACAATCTCAGCCCACCTTGTTGTTCTTGTAGAACAGAATGTGGACAAACAGAATTAATATTTCAATGTCAGCCCACCTTGTTGTTCTTGAAGAACACAGTGTGGACCAAGATAATTCGTATTACAATGTCAGCCCAGCTTGTTGTTCTTGAAGAACAGAATGTGGACCAACAGAATTCGTATTACAATGTCCGCCCACCTTGTTGTTCTTGAAGAACAGAATGTGGACCAGCAGAATTCGTATTACAATGTCAGCCCACCTTGTTGTTCTTGAAGAACAGTGTGGACCAAGAGAATTCGTATTACAATGTCAGCCCAGCTTGTTGTTCTTGAAGAACAGAATGTGGACCAACAGAATTCGTATTACAATGTCAGCCCACCTTGTTGTTCTTGAAGAACAGAATGTGAACCAACAGAATTCGTATTACAATGTCCGCCCATCTTGTTGTTCTTCAAGAACAGAATGTGGACCAGCAGAATTAATATTACAATGTCAGCCCACCTTGTTGTTCTTGAAGAACACAGTGTGGACCAAGAAAATTAATATTACAATGTCAGCCCATCTTGTTGTTCTTGAAGAACAGAATGTGGACTAGCAGAATTCGTATTACAATGTCAGCCCACCTTGTTGTTCTTGAAGAACACAGTGTGGACCAACAGAATTGGTATTACAATGTCAGCCCACCTTGTTGTTCTTGGAGAACAGAATGTGGACTAACATAATTCGTATTACAATCTCAGCCCACCTTGTTGTTCTTCAAGAACAGAATGTGGACCAACAGAATTCGTATTACAATCTCAGCCCACCTTGTTGTTCTTGGAGAACAGAATGTGGACCAGCAGAATTAATACTACAATGTCAGCCCACCTTGTTGTTCTTGAAGAACAGTGTGGACCAAGAGAATTCGTATTACAATGTCAGCCCAGCTTGTTGTTCTTGAAGAACAGAATGTGGACCAACAGTATTCGTATTACAATGTCCGCCCACCTTGTTATTCTTCAAGAACAGAATGTGGACAAACAGAATTCGTATTACAATCTAAGCCCAGCTTGTTGTTCTTGAAGAACAGAATGTGGACAAACAGAATTCGTATTACAAAGTCAGCCCAGCTTGTTCTTCTTGAAGAACAGAATGTGGACCAACAGAATTTGTATTACAATGTCCGCCCACCTTGTTGTTCTGGGAGAACAGAATGTGGACCAGCAGAATTCGTATTACAATCTCAGCCCACCTTGTTGTTCTTGGAGAACAGAATGTGGACCAGCAGAATTCGTATTACAATGTCAGCCCACCTTGTTGTTCTTCAAGACCAGAATGTAGACCAACAGAATTGGTATTACAATGTCAGCCCACCTTGTTGTTCTTGGAGAACAGAATGTGGACCAACAGAATTCGTATTACAATCTCAGCCCACCTTGTTGTTCTTGGAGAACAGAATGTGGACCAGCAGAATTAATATTACAATGTCAGCCCACCTTGTTGTTCTTGAAGAACAGAATGTGGACCAGCAGAATTCATATTACAATGTCAGCCCACCTTGTTGTTCTTGAAGAACACAGTGTGGACCAACAGAATTTGTATTACAATGTCCGCCCACCTTGTTGTTCTTAGAGAACAGAATGTGGACCAGCAGAATTCGTATTACAATGTCAGCCCACCTTGTTGTTCTTCAAGACCAGAATGTAGACCAACAGAATTCGTATTACAATGTCAGCCCACCTTGTTGTTCTTGTAGAACAGAATGTGGACCAGCAGAATTCGTATTACAATGTCAGCCCACCTTGTTGTTCTTAATGAACAGAATGTGGACCAACAGAAGTCGTATTACAATCTCAGCCCAGCTTGTTGTTCTTGAAGAACAGAATGTGGACCAACAGAATTCGTATTACAATCTCAGCCCAGGTTGTTGTTCTTGAAGAAGAGAATGTGGACCAGCAGAATTCGTATTACAATGTCAGCCCACCTTGTTGTTCTTGGAGAACAGAATGTGGACAAACAGAATTCGTATGACAATGTCAGCCCACCTTGTTGTTCTTGGAGAACAGAATGTGGACCAAGAGAATTCGTATTACAATGTCAGCCCACCTTGTTGTTCTTCAAGAACAGAATGTGGACCAGCAGAATTCGTATTACAATCTCAGCCCACCTTGTTGTTCTTGTAGAACAGAATGTGGACAAACAGAATTAATATTTCAATGTCAGCCCACCTTGTGGTTCTTGAAGAACACAGTGTGGACCAAGAGAATTCGTACTACAATGTCAGCCCAGCTTGTTGTTCTTGAAGAACAGAATGTGGACCAACAGAATTCGTATTACAATGTCCGCCCACCTTGTTGTTCTTGAAGAACAGAATGTGGACCAGCAGAATTCGTATTACAATGTCAGCCCACCTTGTTGTTCTTGAAGAACAGTGTGGACCAAGAGAATTCGTATTACAATGTCAGCCCAGCTTGTTGTTCTTGAAGAACAGAATGTGGACCAACAGAATTCGTATTACAATGTCAGCCCACCTTGTTGTTCTTGAAGAACAGAATGTGAACCAACAGAATTCGTATTACAATGTCCGCCCACCTTGTTGTTCTTCAAGAACAGAATGTGGACCAGCAGAATTAATATTACAATGTCAGCCCACCTTGTTGTTCTTGAAGAACACAGTGTGGACCAAGAAAATTAATATTACAATGTCAGCCCATCTTGTTGTTCTTGAAGAACAGAATGTGGACCAGCAGAATTCGTATTACAATGTCAGCCCACCTTGTTGTTCTTGAAGAACACAGTGTGGACCAACAGAATTGGTATTACAATGTCAGCCCACCTTGTTGTTCTTGGAGAACAGAATGTGGACTAACAGAATTCGTATTACAATCTCAGCCCACCTTGTTGTTCTTCAAGAACAGAATGTGGACCAACAGAATTCGTATTACAATCTCAGCCCACCTTGTTGTTCTTGGAGAACAGAATGTGGACCAGCAGAATTAATATTACAATGTCAGCCCACCTTGTTGTTCTTGAAGAATAGTGTGGACCAAGAGAATTCGTATTACAATGTCAGCCCAGCTTGTTGTTCTTGAAGAACAGAATGTGGACCAACAGTATTCGTATTACAATGTCCGCCCACCTTGTTATTCTTCAAGAACAGAATGTGGACAAACAGAATTCGTATTACAATCTAAGCCCAGCTTGTTGTTCTTGAAGAACAGAATGTGGACAAACAGAATTCGTATTACAAAGTCAGCCCAGCTTGTTCTTCTTGAAGAACTGAATGTGGACCAACAGAATTTGTATTACAATGTCCGCCCACCTTGTTGTTCTGGGAGAACAGAATGTGGACCAGCAGAATTCGTATTACAATGTCAGCCCACCTTGTTGTTCTTAATGAACAGAATGTGGACCAACAGAAGTCGTATTACAATCTCAGCCCAGCCTGTTGTTCTTGAAGAACAGAATGTGGACCAGCAGAATTCGTATTACAATGTCAGCCCACCTTGTTGTTTTTGAAGAACACAGTGTGGACCAACAGAATTGGTATTACAATGTCAGCCCACCTTGTTGTTCTTGGAGAACAGAATGTGGACCAACAGAATTCGTATTACAATCTCAGCCCACCTTGTTGTTCTTGGAGAACAGAATGTGGACCAGCAGAATTAATATTACAATGTCAGCCCACCTCGTTGTTCTTGAAGAACAGAATGTGGACCAGCAGAATTCATATTACAATGTCAGCCCACCTTGTTGTTCTTGAAGAACACAGTGTGGACCATCAGAATTTGTATTACAATGTCCGCCCACCTTGTTTCTCTTAGAGAACAGAATGTGGACCAGCAGAATTCGTATTACAATGTCAGCCCACCTTCTTGTTCTTAATGAACAGAATGTGGACCAACAGAAGTCGTATTACAATCTCAGCCCAGCTTGTTGTTCTTGAAGAACAGAATGTGGACCAGCAGAATTCGTATTACAATGTCAGCCCACCTTGTTGTTCTTGAAGAACACAGTGTGGACCAACAGAATTGGTATTACAATGTCAGCCCACCTTGTTGTTCTTGGAGAACAGAATGTGGACCAACAGAATTCGTATTACAATCTCAGCCCACCTTGTTGTTCTTGGAGAACAGAATGTGGACCAGCAGAATTAATATTACAATGTCAGCCCACCTTGTTGTTCTTGAAGAACAGAATGTGGACCAGCAGAATTCATATTACAATGTCAGCCCACCTTGTTGTTCTTGAAGAACACAGTGTGGACCAACAGAATTTGTATTACAATGTCCGCCCACCTTGTTGTTCTTAGAGAACAGAATATGGACCAACAGAATTCGTATTACAATGTCAGCCCACCTTGTTGTTCTTGAAGAACACAGTGTGGACCAACAGAATTGGTATTACAATGTCAGCCCACCTTGTTGTTCTTGAAGAACAGAATGTGAACCAACAGAATTCGTATTACAATGTCCGCCCACCTTGTTGTTCTTCAAGAACAGAATGTGGACCAACAGAAGTCGTATTACAATCTCAGCCCAGCTTGTTGTTCTTGAAGAACACAGTGTGGACCAACAGAATTGGTATTACAATGTCAGCCCACCTTGTTGTTCTTGGAGAACACAGTGTGGACCAACAGAATTGGTATTACAATGTCAGCCCACCTTGTTGTTCTTGAAGAACACAGTGTGGACCAACAGAATTGGTATTACAATGTCAGCCCACCTTGTTGTTCTTGGAGAACAGAATGTGGACCAACAGAATTCGTATTACAATCTAAGCCCACCTTGTTGTTCTTGGAGAACAGAATGTGGACCAGCAGAATTAATATTACAATGTCAGCCCACCTTGTTGTTCTTGAAGAACAGAATGTGGACCAGCAGAATTCATATTACAATGTCAGCCCACCTTGTTGTTCTTGAAGAACACAGTGTGGACCAACAGAATTTGTATTACAATGTCCGCCCACCTTGTTGTTCTTAGAGAACAGAATGTGGACCAACAGAATTCGTATTACAATGTCAGCCCACCTTGTTGTTCTTGAAGAACACAGTGTGGACCAACAGAATTGGTATTACAATGTCAGCCCACCTTGTTGTTCTTGAAGAACAGAATGTGAACCAACAGAATTCGTATTACAATGTCCGCCCACCTTGTTGTTCTTCAAGAACAGAATGTGGACCAGCAGAATTAATATTACAATGTCAGCCCACCTTGTTGTTCTTGAAGAACACAGTGTGGACCAAGAAAATTAATATTACAATGTCAGCCCATCTTGTTGTTCTTGAAGAACAGAATGTGGACCAGCAGAATTCGTATTACAATGTCAGCGCACCTTGTTGTTCTTGAAGAACACAGTGTGGACCAACAGAATTGGTATTACAATGTCAGCCCACCTTGTTGTTCTTGAAGAACACAGTGTGGACCAACAGAATTGGTATTACAATGTCAGCCCACCTTGTTGTTCTTAGAGAACAGAATGTGGACCAGCAGAATTCGTATTACAATGTCAGCCCACCTTGTTGTTCTTCAAGACCAGAATGTAGACCAACAGAATTCGTATTACAATGTCAGCCCACCTTGTTGTTCTTGTAGAACAGAATGTGGACCAGCATAATTCGTTTTACAATGTCAGCCCACCTTGTTGTTCTTAATGAACAGAATGTGGACCAACAGAAGTCGTATTACAATCTCAGCCCAGCTTGTTGTTCTTGAAGAACAGAATGTGGACCAGCAGAATTCGTATTACAATGTCAGCCCACCTTGTTGTTCTTGAAGAACACAGTGTGGACCAACAGAATTGGTATTACAATGTCAGCCCACCTTGTTGTTCTTGGAGAACAGAATGTGGACCAACAGAATTCGTATTACAATCTCAGCCCACCTTGTTGTTCTTGGAGAACAGAATGTGGACCAGCAGAATTAATATTACAATGTCAGCCCACCTTGTTGTTCTTGAAGAACAGAATGTGGACCAGCAGAATTCATATTACAATGTCAGCCCACCTTGTTGTTCTTGAAGAACACAGTGTGGACCAACAGAATTTGTATTACAATGTCCGCCCACCTTGTTGTTCTTAGAGAACAGAATGTGGACCAACAGAATTCGTATTACAATGTCAGCCCACCTTGTTGTTCTTGAAGAACACAGTGTGGACCAACAGAATTGGTATTACAATGTCAGCGCACCTTGTTGTTCTTGGAGAACAGAATGTGGACCAACAGAATTCGTATTACAATGTCAGCCCATCTTGTTGTTCTTGAAGAACAGAATGTGGACCAGCAGAATTCGTATTACAATGTCAGCCCACCTTGTTGTTCTTGAAGAACACAGTGTGGACCAACAGAATTCCTATTACAATCTCAGCCCACCTTGTTGTTCTTGGAGAACAGAATGTGGACAAACAGAATTAATATTTCAATGTCAGCCCACCTTGTTGTTCTTGAAGAACACAGTGTGGACCAAGAGAATTCGTATTACAATGTCAGCCCAGCTTGTTGTTCTTGAAGAACAGAATGTAGACCAACAGAATTCGTATTACAATGTCAGCCCACCTTGTTGTTCTTCAAGAACAGAATGTGGACCAACAGAATTCATATTACAATCTCAGCCCAGCTTGTTGTTCTTGAAGAACAGAATGTGGACCAACAAAATTCGTATTACAATGTCAGCCCACCTTGTTGTTCTTGAAGAACAGAATGTGGACGAACAGAATTGGTATTATAATGTCAGCCCACCTTGTTGTTCTTGGAAAACACAGTGTGGACCAGCAGAATTCGTATTACAATGTCAGCCCATCTTGTTGTTCTTGAAGAACAGAATGTGGACCAACAGTATTCGTATTACAATGTCCGCCCACCTTGTTGTTCTTCAAGAACAGAATGTGGACCAACAGAATTCGTATTACAATCTCAGCCCAGCTTGTTGTTCTTGAAGAACAGAATGTGGACAAACAGAATTCGTATTACAATGTCAGCCCAGCTTGTTGTTCTTGAAGAACAGAATGTGGACCAACAGAATTCGTATTACAATGTCCGCCCACCGTGTTGTTCTGGGAGAACAGAATGTGGACCAGCAGAATTCGTATTACAATGTCAGCCCCCCTTGTTGTTCTTCAAGATCAGAATGTAGACCAACAGAATTCGTATTACAATGTCAGCCCAGCTTGTTGTTCTTCAAGACCAGAATGTAGACCAACAGAATTCGTATTACAATGTCAGCCCACCTTGTTGATCTTGTAGAACAGAATGTGGTCCAGCAGAATTCGTATTACAATGTCAGTCCACCTTGTTGTTCTTCAAGAACAGAATGTGGACCAACAGAAGTCGTATTACAATCTCAGCCCAGCTTGTTGTTCTTGAAGAACAGAATGTGGACCAGCAGAATTCGTATTACAATGTCAGCCCACCTTGTTGTTCTTGGAGAACAGAATGTGGACCAACAGAATTCGTATTACAATCTCAGCCCACCTTGTTGTTCTTGGAGAACAGAATGTGGACCAGCAGAATTAATATTACAATGTCAGCCCACCTTGTTGTTCTTGAAGAACAGAATGTGGACCAACAGAATTTGTATTACAATGTCCGCCCACCTTGTTGTTCTGGGAGAACAGAATGTGGACCAGCAGAATTCGTATTACAATGTCAGCCCCCCTTGTTGTTCTTCAAGAACAGAATGTAGACCAACAGAATCCGTATTACAATGTCAGCCCACCTTGTTGTTCTTCAAGACCAGAATGTAGACCAACAGAATTCGTATTACAATGTCAGCCCACCTTGTTGTTCTTGTAGAACAGAATGTGGACCAGCAGAATTCGTATTACAATGTCAGCCCACCTTGTTGTTCTTAATGAACAGAATGTGGACCAACAGAAGTCGTATTACAATCTCAGCCCAGCTTCTTGTTCTTGAAGAACAGAATGTGGACCAGCAGAATTCGTATTACAATGTCAGCCCACCTTGTTGTTCTTGAAGAACACAGTGTGGACCAACAGAATTGGTATTACAATGTCAGCCCACCTTGTTGTTCTTGGAGAACAGAATGTGGACCAACAGAATTCGTATTACAATCTCAGCCCACCTTGTTGTTCTTGGAGAACAGAATGTGGACCAGCAGAATTAATATTACAATGTCAGCCCACCTTGTTGTTCTTGAAGAACAGAATGTGGACCAACAGAATTTGTATTACAATGTCCGCCCACCTTGTTGTTCTGGGAGAACAGAATGTGGACCAGCAGAATTCGTATTACAATGTCAGCCCCCCTTGTTGTTCTTCAAGAACAGAATGTAGACCAACAGAATCCGTATTACAATGTCAGCCCACCTTGTTGTTCTTCAAGACCAGAATGTAGACCAACAGAATTCGTATTACAATGTCAGCCCACCTTGTTGTTCTTGTAGAACAGAATGTGGACCAGCAGAATTCGTATTACAATGTCAGCCCACCTTGTTGTTCTTAATGAACAGAATGTGGACCAACAGAAGTCGTATTACAATCTCAGCCCAGCTTGTTGTTCTTGAAGAACAGAATGTGGACCAGCAGAATTCGTATTACAATGTCAGCCCACCTTGTTGTTCTTGAAGAACACAGTGTGGACCAACAGAATTGGTATTACAATGTCAGCCCACCTTGTTGTTCTTGGAGAACAGAATGTGGACCAACAGAATTCGTATTACAATCTCAGCCCACCTTGTTGTTCTTGGAGAACAGAATGTGGACCAGCAGAATTAATATTACAATGTCAGCCCACCTTGTTGTTCTTGAAGAACAGAATGTGGACCAGCAGAATTCATATTACAATGTCAGCCCACCTTGTTGTTCTTGAAGAACACAGTGTGGACCAACAGAATTTGTATTACAATGTCCGCCCAGCTTGTTGTCCTTGGAGAACAGAATGTGGACCAGCAGAATTCGTATTACAATGTCAGCCCCCCTTGTTGTTCTTCAAGAACAGAATGTAGACCAACAGAATTCGTATTACAATGTCAGCCCACCTTGTTGTTCTTCAAGACCAGAATGTACACCAACAGAATTCGTATTACAATGTCAGCCCACCTTCTTGTTCTTGTAAAACAGAATGTGGACCAGCAGAATTCGTATTACAATGTCAGCCCACCTTGTTGTTCTTAATGAACAGAATGTGGACCAACAGAAGTCGTATTACAATCTCAGCCCAGCTTGTTGTTCTTGAAGAACAGAATGTGGACCAGCAGAATTAATATTACAATGTCAGCCCACCTTGTTGTTCTTGAAGAACACAGTGTGGACCAACAGAATTGGTATTACAATGTCATCCCACCTTGTTGTTCTTGGAGAACAGAATGTGGACCAACAGAATTCGTATTACAATCTCAGCCCACCTTGTTGTTCTTGGAGAACAGAATGTGGACCAGCAGAATTAATATTACAATGTCAGCCCACCTTGTTGTTCTTGAAGAACAGAATGTGGACCAGCAGAATTCATATTACAATGTCCGCCCACCTTGTTGTTCTTAGAGAACAGAATGTGGACCAGCAGAATTCGTATTCCAATGTCAGCCCACCTTGTTGTTCTTGAAGAACACAGTGTGGACCAACAGAATTGGTATTACAATGTCAGCCTACCTTGTTGTTCTTGAAGAACAGAATGTGAACCAACAGAATTCGTATTACAATGTCCGCCCATCTTGTTGTTCTTGAAGAACAGAAGGTGGACCAGCAGAATTAATATTACAATCTCAGCCCACCTTCTTGTTCTTGAAGAACACAGTGTGGACCAAGAAAATTAACATTACAATGTCAGCCCATCTTGTTGTTCTTGAAGAACAGAATGTGGACCAGCAGAATTCGTATTACAATGTCAGCCCACCTTGTTGTTCTTGAAGAACACAGTGTGGACCAACAGAATTGGTATTACAATGTCAGCCCAGCTTGTTGTCCTTGGAGAACAGAATGTGGACCAGCAGAATTAATATTACAATGTCAGCCCACCTTGTTGTTATTGGAGAACAGAATGTGGACCAGCAGAATTCGTATTACAATGTCAGCCCAGCTTAATGTTCTTGTAGAACAGAATGTGGACCAACAAAATTCGTATTACAATGTCAGCCCACCTTGTTGTTCTTGAAGAACAGAATGTGGACGAATAGAATTCATATTATAATGTCAGCCCACCTTGTTGTTCTTGGAAAACACAGTGTGGACCAGCAGAATTCGTATTACAATGTCAGCCCAGCTTGTTGTTCTTGAAGAACAGAATGTGGACCAACAGTATTCGTATTAAAATGTCCGCCCACCTTGATGTTCTTCAAGAACAGAATGTGGACCAACAGAATTCGTATTACAATCTCAGCCCAGCTTGTTGTTCTTGAAGAACAGAATGTGGACAAACAGAATTCGTATTACAATGTCAGCCCAGCTTGTTGTTCTTGAAGAACAGAATGTGGACCAACAGAATTCGTATTACAATGTCCGCCCACCGTGTGGTTCTGGGAGAACAGAATGTGGACCAGCAGAATTCGTATTACAATGTCAGCCCCCCTTGTTGTTCTTCAAGAACAGAATGTAGACCAACAGAATTCGTATTACAATGTCAGCCCAGCTTGTTGTTCTTCAAGACCAGAATGTAGACCAACAGAATTCGTATTACAATGTCAGCCCACCTTGTTGATCTTGTAGAACAGAATGTAGACCAGCAGAATTCGTATTACAATGTCAGTCCACCTTGTTGTTCTTTAAGAACAGAATGTGGACCAACAGAAGTCGTATTACAATCTCAGCCCAGCTTGTTGTTCTTGAAGAACAGAATGTGGACCAGCAGAATTCGTATTACAATGTCAGCACAACTTGTTGTTCTTGGAGAACAGAATGTGGACCAACAGAATTCGTATTACAATCTCAGCCCACCTTGTTGTTCTTGAAGAACAGAATGTGGACCAGCAGAATTAATATTACAATGTCAGCCCACCTTGTTGTTCTTGAAGAACAGAATGTGGACAAACAGAATTCGTCTTACAATCTCAGCCCAGCTTGTTGCTCTTGAAGAACAGAATGTGGACAAACAGTATTCGTATTACAATGTCCGCCCACCTTGTTATTCTTCAAGAACAGAATGTGGACAAACAGAATTCGTCTTACAATCTCAGCCCAGCTTGTTGCTCTTGAAGAACAGAATGTGGACAAACAGAATTCGTATTACAATGTCAGCCCAGCTTGTTGTTCTTGAAGAACAGAATGTGGACCAACAGAATTTGTATTACAATGTCCGCCCACCTTGTTTTTTCTGGGAGAACAGAATGTGGACCAGCAGAATTCGTATTACAATGTCAGCCCCCCTTGTTGTTCTTCAAGAACAGAATGTAGACCAACAGAATTCATATTACAATGTCAGCCCACCTTGTTGTTCTTCAAGACCAGAATGTAGACCAACAGAATTCGTATTACAATGTCAATCCACCTTGTTGTTCTTGTAGAACAGAATGTGGACCAGCAGAATTCGTATTACAATGTCAGCCCACCTTGTTGTTCTTAATGAACAGAATGTGGACCAACAGAAGTCGTATTACAATCTCAGCCCAGCTTGTTGTTCTTGAAGAACAGAATGTGGACCAGCAGAATTCGTATTACAATGTCAGCCCACCTTGTTGTTCTTGAAGAACACAGTGTGGACCAACAGAATTGGTATTACAATGTCAGCCCACCTTGTTGTTCTTGGAGAACAGAATGTGGACCAACAGAATTCGTATTACAATGTCAGCCCACCTTGTTGTTCTTGAAGAACACAGTGTGGACCAACAGAATTGGTATTACAATGTCAGCCCAGCTTGTTGTCCTTGGAGAACAGAATGTGGACCAGCAGAATTAATATTACAATGTCAGCCCACCTTGTTGTTATTGGAGAACAGAATGTGGACCAGCAGAATTCGTATTACAATGTCAGCCCAGCTTAATGTTCTTGTAGAACAGAATGTGGACCAACAAAATTCGTATTACAATGTCAGCCCACCTTGTTGTTCTTGAAGAACAGAATGTGGACGAATAGAATTCATATTATAATGTCAGCCCACCTTGTTGTTCTTGGAAAACACAGTGTGGACCAGCAGAATTCGTATTACAATGTCAGCCCAGCTTGTTGTTCTTGAAGAACAGAATGTGGACCAACAGTATTCGTATTAAAATGTCCGCCCACCTTGATGTTCTTCAAGAACAGAATGTGGACCAACAGAATTCGTATTACAATCTCAGCCCAGCTTGTTGTTCTTGAAGAACAGAATGTGGACAAACAGAATTCGTATTACAATGTCAGCCCAGCTTGTTGTTCTTGAAGAACAGAATGTGGACCAACAGAATTCGTATTACAATGTCCGCCCACCGTGTGGTTCTGGGAGAACAGAATGTGGACCAGCAGAATTCGTATTACAATGTCAGCCCCCCTTGTTGTTCTTCAAGAACAGAATGTAGACCAACAGAATTCGTATTACAATGTCAGCCCAGCTTGTTGTTCTTCAAGACCAGAATGTAGACCAACAGAATTCGTATTACAATGTCAGCCCACCTTGTTGATCTTGTAGAACAGAATGTGGACCAGCAGAATTCGTATTACAATGTCAGTCCACCTTGTTGTTCTTCAAGAACAGAATGTGGACCAACAGAAGTCGTATTACAATCTCAGCCCAGCTTGTTGTTCTTGAAGAACAGAATGTGGACCAGCAGAATTCGTATTACAATGTCAGCACAACTTGTTGTTCTTGGAGAACAGAATGTGGACCAACAGAATTCGTATTACAATCTCAGCCCACCTTGTTGTTCTTGAAGAACAGAATGTGGACCAGCAGAATTAATATTACAATGTCAGCCCACCTTGTTGTTCTTGAAGAACAGAATGTGGACAAACAGAATTCGTCTTACAATCTCAGCCCAGCTTGTTGCTCTTGAAGAACAGAATGTGGACAAACAGTATTCGTATTACAATGTCCGCCCACCTTGTTATTCTTCAAGAACAGAATGTGGACAAACAGAATTCGTCTTACAATCTCAGCCCAGCTTGTTGCTCTTGAAGAACAGAATGTGGACAAACAGAATTCGTATTACAATGTCAGCCCAGCTTGTTGTTCTTGAAGAACAGAATGTGGACCAACAGAATTTGTATTACAATGTCCGCCCACCTTGTTTTTTCTGGGAGAACAGAATGTGGACCAGCAGAATTCGTATTACAATGTCAGCCCCCCTTGTTGTTCTTCAAGAACAGAATGTAGACCAACAGAATTCATATTACAATGTCAGCCCACCTTGTTGTTCTTCAAGACCAGAATGTAGACCAACAGAATTCGTATTACAATGTCAATCCACCTTGTTGTTCTTGTAGAACAGAATGTGGACCAGCAGAATTCGTATTACAATGTCAGCCCACCTTGTTGTTCTTAATGAACAGAATGTGGACCAACAGAAGTCGTATTACAATCTCAGCCCAGCTTGTTGTTCTTGAAGAACAGAATGTGGACCAGCAGAATTCGTATTACAATGTCAGCCCACCTTGTTGTTCTTGAAGAACACAGTGTGGACCAACAGAATTGGTATTACAATGTCAGCCCACCTTGTTGTTCTTGGAGAACAGAATGTGGACCAACAGAATTCGTATTACAATCTCAGCCCACCTTGTTGTTCTTGGAGAACAGAATGTGGACCAGCAGAATTAATATTACAATGTCAGCCCACCTTGTTGTTCTTGAAGAACAGAATGTGGACCAGCAGAATTCATATTACAATGTCAGCCCACCTTGTTGTTCTTGAAGAACACAATGTGGACCAACAGAATTTGTATTACAATGTCCGCCCACCTTGTTGTTCTGGGAGAACAGAATGTGGACCAGCAGAATTCGTATTACAATGTCAGCCCCCTTGTTGTTCTTCAAGAACAGAATGTAGACCAACAGAATTCGTATTACAATGTCAGCCCACCTTGTTGTTCTTCAAGACCAGAATGTAGACCAACAGAATTCGTATTACAATGTCAGCCCACCTTGTTGTTCTTGTAGAACAGAATGTGGACCAGCAGAATTCGTATTACAATGTCAGCCCACCTTGTTGTTCTTAATGAACAGAATGTGGACCAACAGAAGTCGTATTACAATCTCAGCCCAGCTTGTTGTTCTTGAAGAACAGAATGTGGACCAGCAGAATTCGTATTACAATGTCAGCCTACCTTGTTGTTCTTGAAGAACACAGTGTGGACCAACAGAATTGGTATTACAATGTCAGCCCACCTTGTTGTTCTTGGAGAACAGAATGTGGACCAACAGAATTCGTATTACAATCTCAGCCCACCTTGTTGTTCTTGGAGAACAGAATGTGGACCAGCAGAATTCATATTAGAATGTCAGCCCACCTTGTTGTTCTTGAAGAACAGAATGTGGACCAGCAGAATTCATATTACAATGTCAGCCCACCTTGTTGTTCTTGAAGAACACAGTGTGGACCAACAGAATTTGTATTACAATGTCCGCCCACCTTGTTGTTCTTAGAGAACAGAATGTGGACCAGCAGAATTCGTATTACAATGTCAGCCCACCTTGTTGTTCTTGAAGAACACAGTGTGGACCAACAGAATTGGTATTACAATGTCAGCCCACCTTGTTGTTCTTGAAGAACAGAATGTGAACCAACAGAATTCGTATTACAATGTCCGCCCACCTTGTTGTTCTTGGAGAACAGAATGTGGACCAGCAGAATTCGTATTACAATGTCAGCCCACCTTGTTGTTCTTGGAGAACAGAATGTGGACCAACAGAATTCGTATTACAATCTCAGCCCACCTTGTTGTTCTTGGAGAACAGAATGTGGACCAACAGAATTAATATTACAATGTCAGCCCACCTTGTTGTTCTTGAAGAACAGAATGTGGACCAGCAGAATTCATATTACAATGTCAGCCCACCTTGTTGTTCTTGAAGAACACAGTGTGGACCAACAGAATTTGTATTACAATGTCAGCCCACCTTGTTGTTCTTAGAGAAAAGAATGTGGACCAGCAGAATTCGTATTACAATGTCAGCCCACCTTGTTGTTCTTTAAGAACACAGTGTGGACCAACAGAATTGGTATTACAATGTCCGCCCACCTTGTTGTTCTTCAAGAACAGAATGTGGACCAGCAGAATTAATATTACAATGTCAGCCCACCTTGTTGTTCTTGAAGAACACAGTGTGGACCAAGAAAATTAATATTACAATGTCAGCCCATCTTGTTGTTCTTGAAGAACAGAATGTGGACCAGCAGAATTCGTATTACAATGTCAGCCCACCTTGTTGTTCTTGGAGAACAGAATGTGGACCAACAGAATTCGTATTACAATCTCAGCCCACCTTGTTGTTCTTGGAGAACAGAATGTGGACCAGCAGAATTAATATTACAATGTCAGCCCACCATGTTGTTCTTGAAGAACAGAATGTGGACCAGCAGAATTCATATTACAATGTCAGCCCACCTTGTTGTTCTTGTAGAACAGAATGTGGACCAGCAGAATTCGTATTACAATGTCAGCCCACCTTGTTGTTCTTAATGAACAGAATGCGGACCAACAGAAGTCGTATTACAATCTCAGCCCAGCTTGTTGTTCTTGAAGAACAGAATGTGGACCAGCAGAATTCGTATTACAATGTCAGCCTACCTTGTTGTTCTTGAAGAACACAGTGTGGACCAACAGAATTGGTATTACAATGTCAGCCCACCTTGTTGTTCTTGGAGAACAGAATGTGGACCAACAGAATTCGTATTACAATCTCAGCCCACCTTGTTGTTCTTGGAGAACAGAATGTGGACCAGCAGAATTAATATTAGAATGTCAGCCCACCTTGTTGTTCTTGAAGAACAGAATGTGGACTAGCAGAATTCATATTACAATGTCAGCCCACCTTGTTGTTCTTGAAGAACACAGTGTGGACCAACAGAATTTGTATTACAATGTCCGCCCACCTTGTTGTTCTTAGAGAACAGAATGTGGACCAGCAGAATTCGTATTACAATGTCAGCCCACCTTGTTGTTCTCGAAGAACACAGTGTGGACCAACAGAATTGGTATTACAATGTCAGCCCACCTTGTTGTTCTTGAAGAACAGAATGTGAACCAACAGAATTCGTATTACAATGTCCGCCCACCTTGTTGTTCTTCAAGAACAGAATGTGGACCAGCAGAATTAATATTACAATGTCAGCCCACCTTGTTGTTCTTGAAGAACACAGTGTGGACCAAGAAAATTAATATTACAATGTCAGCCCATCTTGTTGTTCTTGAAGAACAGAATGTGGACCAGCAGAATTCGTATTACAATGTCAGCCCACCTTGTTGTTCTTGGAGAACAGAATGTGGACCAACAGAATTCGTATTACAATCTCAGCCCACCTTGTTGTTCTTGGAGAACAGAATGTGGACCAGCAGAATTAATATTACAATGTCAGCCCACCTTGTTGTTCTTGAAGAACAGAATGTGGACCAGCAGAATTCATATTACAATGTCAGCCCACCTTGTTGTTCTTGAAGAACACAGTGTGGACCAACAGAATTTGTATTACAATGTCAGCCCACCTTGTTGTTCTTAGAGAAAAGAATGTGGACCAGCAGAATTCGTATTACAATGTCAGCCCACCTTGTTGTTCTTTAAGAACACAGTGTGGACCAACAGAATTGGTATTACAATGTCCGCCCACCTTGTTGTTCTTCAAGAACAGAATGTGGACCAGCAGAATTAATATTACAATGTCAGCCCACCTTGTTGTTCTTGAAGAACACAGTGTGGACCAAGAAAATTAATATTACAATGTCAGCCCATCTTGTTGTTCTTGAAGAACAGAATGTGGACCAGCAGAATTCGTATTACAATGTCAGCCCACCTTGTTGTTCTTGGAGAACAGAATGTGGACCAACAGAATTCGTATTACAATCTCAGCCCACCTTGTTGTTCTTGGAGAACAGAATGTGGACCAGCAGAATTAATATTACAATGTCAGCCCACCATGTTGTTCTTGAAGAACAGAATGTGGACCAGCAGAATTCATATTACAATGTCAGCCCACCTTGTTGTTCTTGTAGAACAGAATGTGGACCAGCAGAATTCGTATTACAATGTCAGCCCACCTTGTTGTTCTTAATGAACAGAATGCGGACCAACAGAAGTCGTATTACAATCTCAGCCCAGCTTGTTGTTCTTGAAGAACAGAATGTGGACCAGCAGAATTCGTATTACAATGTCAGCCTACCTTGTTGTTCTTGAAGAACACAGTGTGGACCAACAGAATTGGTATTACAATGTCAGCCCACCTTGTTGTTCTTGGAGAACAGAATGTGGACCAACAGAATTCGTATTACAATCTCAGCCCACCTTGTTGTTCTTGGAGAACAGAATGTGGACCAGCAGAATTAATATTAGAATGTCAGCCCACCTTGTTGTTCTTGAAGAACAGAATGTGGACTAGCAGAATTCATATTACAATGTCAGCCCACCTTGTTGTTCTTGAAGAACACAGTGTGGACCAACAGAATTTGTATTACAATGTCCGCCCACCTTGTTGTTCTTAGAGAACAGAATGTGGACCAGCAGAATTCGTATTACAATGTCAGCCCACCTTGTTGTTCTCGAAGAACACAGTGTGGACCAACAGAATTGGTATTACAATGTCAGCCCACCTTGTTGTTCTTGAAGAACAGAATGTGAACCAACAGAATTCGTATTACAATGTCCGCCCACCTTGTTGTTCTTCAAGAACAGAATGTGGACCAGCAGAATTAATATTACAATGTCAGCCCACCTTGTTGTTCTTGAAGAACACAGTGTGGACCAAGAAAATTAATATTACAATGTCAGCCCATCTTGTTGTTCTTGAAGAACAGAATGTGGACCAGCAGAATTCGTATTACAATGTCAGCCCACCTTGTTGTTCTTGGAGAACAGAATGTGGACCAACAGAATTCGTATTACAATCTCAGCCCACCTTGTTGTTCTTGGAGAACAGAATGTGGACCAGCAGAATTAATATTACAATGTCAGCCCACCTTGTTGTTCTTGAAGAACAGAATGTGGACCAGCAGAATTCATATTACAATGTCAGCCCACCTTGTTGTTCTTGAAGAACACAGTGTGGACCAACAGAATTTGTATTACAATGTCAGCCCACCTTGTTGTTCTTAGAGAAAAGAATGTGGACCAGCAGAATTCGTATTACAATATCAGCCCACCTTGTTGTTCTTGAAGAACACAGTGTGGACCAACAGAATTGGTATTACAATGTCCGCCCACCTTGTTGTTCTTTAAGAACAGAATGTGGACCAGCAGAATTAATATTACAATGTCAGCCCACCTTGTTGTTCTTGAAGAACACAGTGTGGACCAAGAACATTAATATTACAATGTCAGCCCATCTTGTTGTTCTTGAAGAACAGAATGTGGACCAGCAGAATTCGTATTACAATGTCAGCCCACCTTGTTGTTCTTGGAGAACAGAATGTGGACCAACAGAATTCGTATTACAATCTCAGCCCACCTTGTTGTTCTTGGAGAACAGAATGTGGACCAGCAGAATTAATATTACAATGTCAGCCCACCTTGTTGTTCTTGTAGAACAGAATGTGGACCAGCAGAATTCGTATTACAATGTCAGCCCACCTTGTTGTTCTTAATGAACAGAATGTGGACCAACAGAAGTCGTATTACAATCTCAGCCCAGCTTGTTGTTCTTGAAGAACAGAATGTGGACCAGCAGAATTCGTATTACAATGTCAGCCTACCTTGTTGTTCTTGAAGAACACAGTGTGGACCAACAGAATTGGTATTACAATGTCAGCCCACCTTGTTGTTCTTGGAGAACAGAATGTGGACCAACAGAATTCGTATTACAATCTCAGCCCACCTTGTTGTTCTTGGAGAACAGAATGTGGACCAGCAGAATTAATATTAGAATGTCAGCCCACCTTGTTGTTCTTGAAGAACAGAATGTGGACCAGCAGAATTCATATTACAATGTCAGCCCACCTTGTTGTTCTTGAAGAACACAGTGTGGACCAACAGAATTTGTATTACAATGTCCGCCCACCTTGTTGTTCTTAGAGAACAGAATGTGGACCAGCAGAATTCGTATTACAATGTCAGCCCACCTTGTTGTTCTCGAAGAACACAGTGTGGACCAACAGAATTGGTATTACAATGTCAGCCCACCTTGTTGTTCTTGAAGAACAGAATGTGAACCAACAGAATTCGTATTACAATGTCCGCCCACCTTGTTGTTCTTCAAGAACAGAATGTGGACCAGCAGAATTAATATTACAATGTCAGCCCACCTTGTTGTTCTTGAAGAACACAGTGTGGACCAAGAAAATTAATATTACAATGTCAGCCCATCTTGTTGTTCTTGAAGAACAGAATGTGGACCAGCAGAATTCGTATTACAATGTCAGCCCACCTTGTTGTTCTTGGAGAACAGAATGTGGACCAACAGAATTCGTATTACAATCTCAGCCCACCTTGTTGTTCTTGGAGAACAGAATGTGGACCAGCAGAATTAATATTACAATGTCAGCCCACCTTGTTGTTCTTGAAGAACAGAATGTGGACCAGCAGAATTCATATTACAATGTCAGCCCACCTTGTTGTTCTTGAAGAACACAGTGTGGACCAACAGAATTTGTATTACAATGTCAGCCCACCTTGTTGTTCTTAGAGAAAAGAATGTGGACCAGCAGAATTCGTATTACAATGTCAGCCCACCTTGTTGTTCTTGAAGAACACAGTGTGGACCAACAGAATTGGTATTACAATGTCCGCCCACCTTGTTGTTCTTCAAGAACAGAATGTGGACCAGCAGAATTAATATTACAATGTCAGCCCACCTTGTTGTTCTTGAAGAACACAGTGTGGACCAAGAAAATTAATATTACAATGTCAGCCCATCTTGTTGTTCTTGAAGAACAGAATGTGGACCAGCAGAATTCGTATTACAATGTCAGCCCACCTTGTTGTTCTTGGAGAACAGAATGTGGACCAGCAGAATTCGTATTACAATGTCAGCCCACCTTGTTGTTCTTAATGAACAGAATGTGGACCAACAGAAGTCGTATTACAATCTCAGCCCAGCTTGTTGTTCTTGAAGAACAGAATGTGGACCAGCAGAATTCGTATTACAATGTCAGCCTACCTTGTTGTTCTTGAAGAACACAGTGTGGACCAACAGAATTGGTATTACAATGTCAGCCCACCTTGTTGTTCTTGGAGAACAGAATGTGGACCAACAGAATTCGTATTACAATGTCAGCCCACCTTGTTGTTCTTGGAGAACAGAATGTGGACCAGCAGAATTAATATTAGAATGTCAGCCCACCTTGTTGTTCTTGAAGAACAGAATGTGGACTAGCAGAATTCATATTACAATGTCAGCCCACCTTGTTGTTCTTGAAGAACACAGTGTGGACCAACAGAATTTGTATTACAATGTCCGCCCACCTTGTTGTTCTTAGAGAACAGAATGTGGACCAGCAGAATTCGTATTACAATGTCAGCCCACCTTGTTGTTCTCGAAGAACACAGTGTGGACCAACAGAATTGGTATTGCAATGTCAGCCCACCTTGTTGTTCTTGAAGAACAGAATGTGAACCAACAGAATTCGTATTACAATGTCCGCCCACCTTGTTGTTCTTCAAGAACAGAATGTGGACCAGCAGAATTAATATTACAATGTCAGCCCACCTTGTTGTTCTTGAAGAACACAGTGTGGACCAAGAAAATTAATATTACAATGTCAGCCCATCTTGTTGTTCTTGAAGAACAGAATGTGGACCAGCAGAATTCGTATTACAATGTCAGCCCACCTTGTTGTTCTTGGAGAACAGAATGTGGACCAACAGAATTCGTATTACAATCACAGCCCACCTTGTTGTTCTTGGAGAACAGAATGTGGACCAGCAGAATTAATATTACAATGTCAGCCCACCTTGTTGTTCTTGAAGAACAGAATGTGGACCAGCAGAATTCATATTACAATGTCAGCCCACCTTGTTGTTCTTGAAGAACACAGTGTGGACCAACAGAATTTGTATTACAATGTCAGCCCACCTTGTTGTTCTTAGAGAAAAGAATGTGGACCAGCAGAATTCGTATTACAATATCAGCCCACCTTGTTGTTCTTGAAGAACACAGTGTGGACCAACAGAATTGGTATTACAATGTCAGCCCACCTTGTTGTTCTTAATGAACAGAATGTGGACCAACAGAAGTCGTATTACAATCTCAGCCCAGCTTGTTGTTCTTGAAGAACAGAATGTGGACCAGCAGAATTCGTATTACAATGTCAGCCTACCTTGTTGTTCTTGAAGAACACAGTGTGGACCAACAGAATTGGTATTACAATGTCAGCCCACCTTGTTGTTCTTGGAGAACAGAATGTGGACCAACAGAATTCGTATTACAATCTCAGCCCACCTTGTTGTTCTTGGAGAACAGAATGTGGACCAGCAGAATTAATATTAGAATGTCAGCCCACCTTGTTGTTCTTGAAGAACAGAATGTGGACCAGCAGAATTCATATTACAATGTCAGCCCACCTTGTTGTTCTTGAAGAACACAGTGTGGACCAACAGAATTTGTATTACAATGTCCGCCCACCTTGTTGTTCTTAGAGAACAGAATGTGGACCAGCAGAATTCGTATTACAATGTCAGCCCACCTTGTTGTTCTCGAAGAACACAGTGTGGACCAACAGAATTGGTATTACAATGTCAGCCCACCTTGTTGTTCTTGAAGAACAGAATGTGAACCAACAGAATTCGTATTACAATGTCCGCCCACCTTGTTGTTCTTCAAGAACAGAATGTGGACCAGCAGAATTAATATTACAATGTCAGCCCACCTTGTTGTTCTTGAAGAACACAGTGTGGACCAAGAAAATTAATATTACAATGTCAGCCCATCTTGTTGTTCTTGAAGAACAGAATGTGGACCAGCAGAATTCGTATTACAATGTCAGCCCACCTTGTTGTTCTTGGAGAACAGAATGTGGACCAACAGAATTCGTATTACAATCTCAGCCCACCTTGTTGTTCTTGGAGAACAGAATGTGGACCAGCAGAATTAATATTACAATGTCAGCCCACCTTGTTGTTCTTGAAGAACAGAATGTGGACCAGCAGAATTCATATTACAATGTCAGCCCACCTTGTTGTTCTTGAAGAACACAGTGTGGACCAACAGAATTTGTATTACAATGTCAGCCCACCTTGTTGTTCTTAGAGAAAAGAATGTGGACCAGCAGAATTCGTATTACAATGTCAGCCCACCTTGTTGTTCTTGAAGAACACAGTGTGGACCAACAGAATTGGTATTACAATGTCCGCCCACCTTGTTGTTCTTCAAGAACAGAATGTGGACCAGCAGAATTAATATTACAATGTCAGCCCACCTTGTTGTTCTTGAAGAACACAGTGTGGACCAAGAAAATTAATATTACAATGTCAGCCCATCTTGTTGTTCTTGAAGAACAGAATGTGGACCAGCAGAATTCGTATTACAATGTCAGCCCACCTTGTTGTTCTTGGAGAACAGAATGTGGACCAACAGAATTCGTATTACAATCTCAGCCCACCTTGTTGTTCTTGGAGAACAGAATGTGGACCAGCAGAATTAATATTACAATGTCAGCCCACCTTGTTGTTCTTGAAGAACAGAATGTGGACCAGCAGAATTCATATTACAATGTCAGCCCACCTTGTTGTTCTTGAAGAACACAGTGTGGACCAACAGAATTTGTATTACAATGTCCGCCCACCTTGTTGTTCTTCAAGAACAGAATGTAGACCAACAGAATTTGTATTACAATGTCAGCCCACCTTGTTGTTCTTCAAGACCAGAATGTAGACCAACAGAATTCGTATTACAATGTCAGCCCACCTTGTTGTTCTTGTAGAACAGAATGTGGACCAGCAGAATTCGTATTACAATGTCAGCCCACCTTGTTGTTCTTAATGAACAGAATGTTGACCAACAGAAGTCGTATTACAATCTCAGCCCAGCTTGTTGTTCTTGAAGAACAGAATGTGGACCAGCAGAATTCATATTACAATGTCAGCCCACCTTGTTGTTCTTGAAGAACACAGTGTGGACCAACAGAATTTGTATTACAATGTCCGCCCACCTTGTTGTTCTTAGAGAACAGAATGTGGACCAGCAGAATTCGTATTACAATGTCAGCCCACCTTGTTGTTCTTGAAGAACACAGTGTGGACCAACAGAATTGGTATTACAATGTCAGCCCACCTTGTTGTTCTTGAAGAACAGAATGTGAACCAACAGAATTCGTATTACAATGTCCGCCCACCTTGTTGTTCTTCAAGAACAGAATGTGGACCAGCAGAATTAATATTACAATGTCAGCCCACCTTGTTGTTCTTGAAGAACACAGTGTGGACCAAGAAAATTAATATTACAATGTCAGCCCATTTTGTTGTTCTTGAAGAACAGAATGTGGACCAGCAGAATTCGTATTACAATGTCAGCCCACCTTGTTGTTCTTGGAGAACAGAATGTGGACCAACAGAATTCGTATTACAATCTCAGCCCACCTTGTTGTTCTTGAAGAACAGAATGTGGACCAGCAGAATTAATTTTACAATGTCAGCCCACCTTGTTGTTCTTGAAGAACAGAATGTGGACCAGCAGAATTCATATTACAATGTCAGCCCACCTTGTTGTTTTTGAAGAACACAGTGTGGACCTACAGAATTTGTATTACAATGTCCGCCCACCTTGTTGTTCTTAGAGAAAAGAATGTGGACCAGCAGAATTCGTATTACAATGTCAGCCCACCTTGTTGTTCTTGAAGAACACAGTGTGGACCAACAGAATTGGTATTACAATGTCCGCCCACCTTGTTGTTCTTGAAGAACAGAATGTGAACCAGCAGAATTCGTATTACAATGTCCGCCCAACTTGTTGTTCTTCAAGAACAGAATGTGGACCAGCAGAATTAATATTACAATGTCAGCCCACCTTGTTGTTCTTGGAGAACAGAATGTGGACCAACAGAATTCGTATTACAATCTCAGCCCACCTTGTTGTTCTTGGAGAACAGAATGTGGACCAGCAGAATTAATATTACAATGTCAGCCCACCTTGTTGTTCTTGAAGAACAGAATGTGGACCAGCAGAATTCATATTACAATGTCAGCCCACCTTGTTGTTCTTGAAGAACACAGTGTGGACCAACAGAATTTGTATTACAATGTCCGCCCACCTTGTTGTTCTGGGAGAACAGAATGTGGACCAGCAGAATTCGTATTACAATGTCAGCCCCCCTTGTTGTTCTTCAAGAACAGAATGTAGACCAACAGAATTCGTATTACAATGTCAGCCCACCTTGTTGTTCTTCAAGACCAGAATGTAGACCAACAGAATTCGTATTACAATGTCAGCCCACCTTGTTGTTCTTGTAGAACAGAATGTGGACCAGCAGAATTCGTATTACAATGTCAGCCCACCTTGTTGTTCTTAATGAACAGAATGTGGACCAACAGAAGTCGTATTACAATCTCAGCCCACCTTGTTGTTCTTGAAGAACAGAATGTGGACCAGCAGAATTCGTATTACAATGTCAGCCCACCTTGTTGTTCTTGAAGAACACAGTGTGGACCAACAGAATTGGTATTACAATGTCAGCCCACCTTGTTGTTCTTGGAGAACAGAATGTGGACCAACAGAATTCGTATTACAATCTCAGCCCACCTTGTTGTTCTTGGAGAACAGAATGTGGACCAGCAGAATTAATATTACAATCTCAGCCCACCTTGTTGTTCTTGAAGAACAGAATGTGGACCTGCAGAATTAATTTTACAATGTCAGCCCTCCTTGTTGTTCTTGAAGAACAGAATGTGGACCAGCAGAATTCATATTACAATGTCAGCCCACCTTGTTGTTTTTGAAGAACACAGTGTGGACCTACAGAATTTGTATTACAATGTCCGCCCACCTTGTTGTTCTTAGAGAAAAGAATGTGGACCAGCAGAATTCGTATTACAATGTCAGCCCACCTTGTTGTTCTTGAAGAACACAGTGTGGACCAACAGAATTGGTATTACAATGTCAGCCCACCTTGTTGTTCTTGAAGAACAGAATGTGAACCAACAGAATTCGTATTACAATGTCCGCCCAACTTGTTGTTCTTCAAGAACAGAACGTGGACCAGCAGAATTAATATTACAATGTCAGCCTACCTTGTTGTTCTTGAAGAACACAGTGTGGACCAACAGAATTTGTATTACAATGTCCGCCCACCTTGTTGTTCTTGAAGAACAGAATGTGGACCAGCAGAATTCGTATTACAATGTCAGCCCACCTTGTTGTTCTTGGAGAACAGAATGTGGACCAACAGAATTCGTATTACAATCTCAGCCCACCTTGTTGTTCTTGGAGAACAGAATATGGACCAGCAGAATTAATATTACAATGTCAGCCCACCTTGTTGTTCTTGAAGAACAGAATGTGGACCAGCAGAATTCATATTACAATGTCAGCCCACCTTGTTGTTCTTGAAGAACACAGTGTGGACCAACAGAATTTGTATTACAATATCCGCCCAGCTTGTTGTTCTTGAAGAACAGAATGTGGACCAGCAGAATTCGTATTACAATGTCAGCCTACCTTGTTGTTCTTGAAGAACACAGTGTGGACCAACAGAATTGGTATTACAATGTCAGCCCACCTTGTTGTTCTTGGAGAACAGAATGTGGACCAACAGAATTCGTATTACAATCTCAGCCCACCTTGTTGTTCTTGGAGAACAGAATGTGGACCAGCAGAATTAATATTAGAATGTCAGCCCACCTTGTTGTTCTTGAAGAACAGAATGTGGACCAGCAGAATTCATATTACAATGTCAGCCCACCTTGTTGTTCTTGAAGAACACAGTGTGGACCAACAGAATTTGTATTACAATGTCCGCCCACCTTGTTGTTCTTAGAGAACAGAATGTGGACCAGCAGAATTCGTATTACAATGTCAGCCCACCTTGTTGTTCTTGAAGAACACAGTGTGGACCAACAGAATTGGTATTACAATGTCAGCCCACCTTGTTGTTCTTGAAGAACAGAATGTGAACCAACAGAATTCGTATTACAATGTCCGCCCACCTTGTTGTTCTTCAAGAACAGAATGTGGACCAGCAGAATTAATATTACAATGTCAGCCCACCTTGTTGTTCTTGAAGAACACAGTGTGGACCAAGAAAATTAATATTACAACGTCAGCCCATCTTGTTGTTCTTGAAGAACAGAATGTGGACCAGCAGAATTCGTATTAAAATGTCAGCCCACCTTGTTGTTCTTGGAGAACAGAATGTTGACCAACAGAATTCGTATTACAATCTCAGCCCACCTTGTTGTTCTTGGAGAACAGAATGTGGACCAGCAGAATTAATATTACAATGTCAGCCCACCTTGTTGTTCTTGAAGAACAGAATGTGGACCAGCAGAATTCATATTACAATGTCAGCCCACCTTGTTGTTCTTGAAGAACACAGTGTGGACCAACAGAATTTGTATTACAATGTCAGCCCACCTTGTTGTTCTTAGAGAAAAGAATGTGGACCAGCAGAATTCGTATTACAATGTCAGCCCACCTTGTTGTTCTTGAAGAACACAGTGTGGACCAACAGAATTGGTATTACAATGTCCGCCCACCTTGTTGTTCTTCAAGAACAGAATGTGGACCAGCAGAATTAATATTACAATGTCAGCCCACCTTGTTGTTCTTGAAGAACACAGTGTGGACCAAGAAAATTAATATTACAATGTCAGCCCATCTTGTTGTTCTTGAAGAACAGAATGTGGACCAGCAGAATTCGTATTACAATCTCAGCCCACCTTGTTGTTCTTGGAGAACAGAATGTGGACCAGCAGAATTAATATTACAATGTCAGCCCACCTTGTTGTTCTTGAAGAACAGAATGTGGACCAGCAGAATTCATATTACAATGTCAGCCCACCTTGTTGTTCTTGAAGAACACAGTGTGGACCAACAGAATTTGTATTACAATGTCCGCCCACCTTGTTGTTCTTCAAGAACAGAATGTAGACCAACAGAATTTGTATTACAATGTCAGCCCACCTTGTTGTTCTTCAAGACCAGAATGTAGACCAACAGAATTCGTATTACAATGTCAGCCCACCTTGTTGTTCTTGTAGAACAGAATGTGGACCAGCAGAATTCGTATTACAATGTCAGCCCACCTTGTTGTTCTTAATGAACAGAATGTTGACCAACAGAAGTCGTATTACAATCTCAGCCCAGCTTGTTGTTCTTGAAGAACAGAATGTGGACCAGCAGAATTCATATTACAATGTCAGCCCACCTTGTTGTTCTTGAAGAACACAGTGTGGACCAACAGAATTTGTATTACAATGTCCGCCCACCTTGTTGTTCTTAGAGAACAGAATGTGGACCAGCAGAATTCGTATTACAATGTCAGCCCACCTTGTTGTTCTTGAAGAACACAGTGTGGACCAACAGAATTGGTATTACAATGTCAGCCCACCTTGTTGTTCTTGAAGAACAGAATGTGAACCAACAGAATTCGTATTACAATGTCCGCCCACCTTGTTGTTCTTCAAGAACAGAATGTGGACCAGCAGAATTAATATTACAATGTCAGCCCACCTTGTTGTTCTTGAAGAACACAGTGTGGACCAAGAAAATTAATATTACAATGTCAGCCCATCTTGTTGTTCTTGAAGAACAGAATGTGGACCAGCAGAATTCGTATTACAATGTCAGCCCCCCTTGTTGTTCTTCAAGAACAGAATGTAGACCAACAGAATTCGTATTACAATGTCAGCCCACCTTGTTGTTCTTCAAGACCAGAATGTAGACCAACAGAATTCGTATTACAATGTCAGCCCACCTTGTTGTTCTTGTAGAACAGAATGTGGACCAGCAGAATTCGTATTACAATGTCAGCCCACCTTGTTGTTCTTAATGAACAGAATGTGGACCAACAGAAGTCGTATTACAATCTCAGCCCAGCTTGTTGTTCTTGAAGAACAGAATGTGGACCAGCAGAATTCGTATTACAATGTCAGCCCACCTTGTTGTTCTTGGAGAACAGAATGTGGACCAGCAGAATTAATATTACAATCTCAGCCCACCTTGTTGTTCTTGAAGAACAGAATGTGGACCTGCAGAATTCATATTACAATGTCAGCCCACCTTGTTGTTCTTGAAGAACACAGTGTGGACCAACAGAATTTGTATCACAATGTCCGCCCACCTTGTTGTTCTTAGAGAACAGAATGTGGACCAGCAGAATTCGTATTAGAATGTCAGCCCACCTTGTTGTTCTTGAAGAACACAGTGTGGACCAACAGAATTGGTATTACTATGTCAGCCCACCTTGTTGTTCTTGAAGAACACAGTGTGGACCAAGAAAATTAATATTACAATGTCAGCCCATCTTGTTGTTCTTGAAGAACAGAATGTGGACCAGCAGAATTCGTATTACAATGTCAGCCCACCTTGTTGTTCTTCAAGACCAGAATGTAGACCAACAGAATTCGTATTACAATGTCAGCCCACCTTGTTGTTCTTGTAGAACAGAATGTGGACCAGCAGAATTCGTATTACAATGTCAGCCCACCTTGTTGTTCTTAATGAACAGAATGTGGACCAGCAGAATTCGTATTACAATGTCAGCCCACCTTGTTGTTCTTGAAGAACACAGTGTGGACCAACAGAATTGGTATTACAATGTCAGCCCACCTTGTTGTTCTTGGAGAACAGAATGTGGACCAACAGAATTCGTATTACAATCTCAGCCCACCTTGTTGTTCTTGGAGAACAGAATTTGGACCAGCAGAATTCATATTACAATGTCAGCCCACCTTGTTGTTCTTGAAGAACACAGTGTGGACCAACAGAATTTGTATTACAATGTCAGCCCACCTTGTTGTTCTTAGAGAACAGAATGTGGACCAGCAGAATTCGTATTACAATGTCAGCCCAGCTTAATGTTCTTGTAGAACAGAATGTGGACCAACAAAATTAGTATTACAATGTCAGCCCAGCTTGTGGTTCTTGTACAACAGAATGTGGACCAGCAGAATTCGTATTACAATCTCAGCCCACCTTGTTGTTCTTGTAGAACAGAATTTGGACCAGCAGAATTAATATTACAATGTCAGCCCATCTTGTTGTTCTTGAAGAAGAGAATGTGGACCAACAAAATTCGTATTACAATGTCAGCCCACCTTGTTGTTCTTGAAGAACAGAATGTGGACGAACAGAATTCATATTATAATGTCAGCCCACCTTGTTGTTCTTGGAAAACACAGTGTGGACCAGCAGAATTCGTATTACAATGTCAGCCCACCTTGTTGTTCTTCAAGACCAGAATGTAGACCCACAGAATTCGTATTACAATGTCAGCCCACCTTGTTGTTCTTGGAGAACAGAATGTGGACCAGCAGAATTCGTATTACAATGTCAGCCCACCTTGTTGTTCTTAATGAACAGAATGTGGACCAACAGAAGTCGTATTACAATCTCAGCCCAGCTTGTTGTTCTTGAAGAACAGAATTTGGACCAGCAGAATTCATATTACAATGTCAGCCCACCTTGTTGTTCTTGAAGAACACAGTGTGGACCAACAGAATTTGTATTACAATGTCAGCCCACCTTGTTGTTCTTAGAGAACAGAATGTGGACCAGCAGAATTCGTATTACAATGTCAGCCAAGCTTAATGTTCTTGTAGAACAGAATGTGGACCAACAAAATTAGTATTACAATGTCAGCCCAGCTTGTGGTTCTTGTACAACAGAATGTGGACCAGCAGAATTCGTATTACAATCTCAGCCCACCTTGTTGTTCTTGTAGAACAGAATTTGGACCAGCAGAATTAATATTACAATGTCAGCCCATCTTGTTGTTCTTGAAGAAGAGAATGTGGACCAACAAAATTCGTATTACAATGTCAGCCCACCTTGTTGTTCTTGAAGAACAGAATGTGGACGAACAGAATTCATATTATAATGTCAGCCCACCTTGTTGTTCTTGGAAAACACAGTGTGGACCAGCAGAATTCGTATTACAATGTCAGCCCACCTTGTTGTTCTTCAAGACCAGAATGTAGACCCACAGAATTCGTATTACAATGTCAGCCCACCTTGTTGTTCTTGGAGAACAGAATGTGGACCAGCAGAATTCGTATTACAATGTCAGCCCACCTTGTTGTTCTTAATGAACAGAATGTGGACCAACAGAAGTCGTATTACAATCTCAGCCCAGCTTGTTGTTCTTGAAGAACAGAATGTGGACCAGCAGAATTCGTATTACAATGTCAGCCCACCTTGTTGTTCTTGAAGAACACAGTGTGGACCAACAGAATTGGTATTACAATGTCAGCCCACCTTGTTGTTCTTGGAGAACAGAATGTGGACCAACAGAATTCGTATTACAATCTCAGCCCACCTTGTTGTTCTTGGAGAACAGAATGTGGACCAGCAGAATTAATATTACAATCTCAGCCCACCTTGTTGTTCTTGAAGAACAGAATGTGGACCTGCAGAATTCATATTACAATGTCAGCCCACCTTGTTGTTCTTGAAGAACACAGTGTGGACCAACAGAATTTGTATTACAATGTCCGCCCACCTTGTTGTTCTTAGAGAACAGAATGTGGACCAGCAGAATTCGTATTACAATGTCAGCCCACCTTGTTGTTCTTGAAGAACACAGTGTGGACCAACAGAATTCGTATTACAATGTCAGCCCACCTTGTTGTTCTTGAAGAACAGAATGTGAACCAACAGAATTCGTATTACAATGTCCGCCCACCTTGTTGTTCTTCAAGAACAGAATGTGGACCAGCAGAATTAATATTACAATGTCAGCCCACCTTCTTGTTCTTGAAGAACACAGTGTGGACCAAGAAAATTAACATTACAATGTCAGCCCATCTTGTTGTTCTTGAAGAACAGAATGTGGACCAGCAGAATTCGTATTACAATGTCAGCCCACCTTGTTGTTCTTGAAGAACACAGTGTGGACCAACAGAATTGGTATTACAATGTCAGCCCAGCTTGTTGTCCTTGGAGAACAGAATGTGGACCAGCAGAATTAATATTACAATGTCAGCCCACCTTGTTGTTATTGGAGAACAGAATGTGGACCAGCAGAATTCGTATTTCAATGTCAGCCCAGCTTAATGTTCTTGTAGAACAGAATGTGGACCAACAAAATTCGTATTACAATGTCAGCCCACCTTGTTGTTCTTGAAGAACAGAATGTGGACGAATAGAATTCATATTATAATGTCAGCCCACCTTGTTGTTCTTGGAAAACACAGTGTGGACCAGCAGAATTCGTATTACAATGTCCGCCCACCTTGTTATTCTTCAAGAACAGAATGTGGACAAACAGAATTCGTATTACAATCTCAGCCCAGCTTGTTGTTCTTGAAGAACAGAATGTGGACAAACAGAATTCGTATTACAATGTCAGCCCAGCTTGTTGTTCTTGAAGAACAGAATGTGGACCAACAGAATTTGTATTACAATGTCCGCCCACCTTGTTGTTCTGGGAGAACAGAATGTGGACCAGCAGAATTCGTATTACAATGTCAGCCCCCCTTGTTGTTCTTCAAGAACAGAATGTAGACCAACAGAATTCGTATTACAATGTCAGCCCACCTTGTTGTTCTTCAAGACCAGAATGTAGACCAACAGAATTCGTATTACAATGTCAATCCACCTTGTTGTTCTTGTAGAACAGAATGTGGACAAGCAGAATTCGTATTACAATGTCAGCCCACCTTGTTGTTCTTAATGAACAGAATGTGGACCAACAGAAGTCGTATTACAATCTCAGCCCAGCTTGTTTTTCTTGAAGAACAGAATGTGGACCAGCAGAATTCGTATTACAATGTCAGCCCACCTTGTTGTTCTTGAAGAACACAGTGTGGACCAACAGAATTGGTATTACAATGTCAGCCCACCTTGTTGTTCTTGGAGAACAGAATGTGGACCAACAGAATTCGTATTACAATCTCAGCCCACCTTGTTGTTCTTGGAGAACAGAATGTGGACCAGCAGAATTAATATTACAATGTCAGCCCACCTTGTTGTTCTTGAAGAACAGAATGTGGACCAGCAGAATTTATATTACAATGTCAGCCCACCTTGTTGTTCTTGAAGAACACAATGTGGACCAACAGAATTTGTATTACAATGTCCGCCCACCTTGTTGTTCTGGGAGAACAGAATGTGGACCAGCAGAATTCGTATTACAATGTCAGCCCCCCTTGTTGTTCTTCAAGAACAGAATGTAGACCAACAGAATTGGTATTACAATGTCAGCCCACCTTGTTGTTCTTCAAGACCAGAATGTAGACCAACAGAATTCGTATTACAATGTCAGCCCACCTTGTTGTTCTTGTAGAAGAGAATGTGGACCAGCAGAATTCGTATTACAATGTCAGCCCACCTTGTTGTTCTTAATGAACAGAATGTGGACCAACAGAAGTCGTATTACAATCTCAGCCCAGCTTGTTGTTCTTGAAGAACAGAATGTGGACCAGCAGAATTCGTATTACAATGTCAGCCCACCTTGTTGTTCTTGAAGAACACAGTGTGGACCAACAGAATTGGTATTACAATGTCAGCCCACCTTGTTGTTCTTGGAGAACAGAATGTGGACCAACAGAATTCGTATTACAATCTCAGCCCACCTTGTTGTTCTTGGAGAACAGAATGTGGACCAGCAGAATTAATATTACAATGTCAGCCCACCTTGTTGTTCTTGAAAAACAGAATGTGGACCAGCAGAATTCATATTACAATGTCAGCCCACCTTGTTGTTCTTGAAGAACACAGTGTGGACCAACAGAATTTGTATTACAATGTCCGCCCACCTTGTTGTTCTTAGAGAACAGAATGTGGACCAGCAGAATTCGTAATTCAATGTCAGCCCACCTTGTTGTTCCTGAAGAACACAGTGTGGACCAACAGAATTTGTATTACAATGTCCGCCCACCTTGTTGTTCTGGGAGAACAGAATGTGGACCAGCAGAATTCGTATTACAATGTCAGCCCCCCTTGTTGTTCTTCAAGAACAGAATGTAGACCAACAGAATTCGTATTACAATGTCAGCCCACCTTGTTGTTCTTCAAGACCAGAATGTAGACCAACAGAATTCGTATTACAATGTCAGCCCACCTTGTTGTTCTTGTAGAACAGAATGTGGACCAGCAGAATTCGTATTACAATGTCAGCCCACCTTGTTGTTCTTGAAGAACACAGTGTGGACCAACAGAATTGGTATTACAATGTCAGCCCAGCTTGTTGTCCTTGGAGAACAGAATGTGGACCAGCAGAATTAATATTACAATGTCAGCCCAGCTTAATGTTCTTGTAGAACAGAATGTGGACCAACAAAATTCGTATTACAATGTCAGCCCACCTTGTTGTTCTTGAAGAACAGAATGTGGACGAATAGAATTCATATTATAATGTCAGCCCACCTTGTTGTTCTTGGAAAACACAGTGTGGACCAGCAGAATTCGTATTACAATGTCCGCCCACCTTGTTATTCTTCAAGAACAGAATGTGGACAAACAGAATTCGTATTACAATCTCAGCCCAGCTTGTTTTTCTTGAAGAACAGAATGTGGACAAACAGAATTCGTATTACAATGTCAGCCCAGCTTGTTGTTCTTGAAGAACAGAATGTGGACCAACAGAATTTGTATTACAATGTCAGCCCACCTTGTTGTTCTTCAAGACCAGAATGTAGACCAACAGAATTCGTATTACAATGTCAGCCCACCTTGTTGTTCTTGTAGAACAGAATGTGGACCAGCAGAATTCGTATTACAATGTCAGCCCACCTTGTTGTTCTTAATGAACAGAATGTGGACCAACAGAAGTCGTATTACAATCTCAGCCCAGCTTGTTGTTCTTGTAGAACAGAATGTGGACAAGCAGAATTCGTATTACAATGTCAGCCCACCTTGTTGTTCTTAATGAACAGAATGTGGACCAACAGAAGTCGTATTACAATCTCAGCCCAGCTTGTTGTTCTTGAAGAACAGAATGTGGACCAGCAGAATTCGTATTACAATGTCAGCCCACCTTGTTGTTCTTGAAGAACACAGTGTGGACCAACAGAATTGGTATTACAATGTCAGCCCACCTTGTTGTTCTTGGAGAACAGAATGTGGACCAACAGAATTCGTATTACAATCTCAGCCCACCTTGTTGTTCTTGGAGAACAGAATGTGGACCAGCAGAATTAATATTACAATCTCAGCCCACCTTGTTGTTCTTGAAGAACAGAATGTGGACCTGCAGAATTCATATTACAATGTCAGCCCACCTTGTTGTTCTTGAAGAACACAGTGTGGACCAACAGAATTTGTATTACAATGTCCGCCCACCTTGTTGTTCTTAGAGAACAGAATGTGGACCAGCAGAATTCGTATTACAATGTCAGCCCACCTTGTTGTTCTTGAAGAACACAGTGTGGACCAACAGAATTCGTATTACAATGTCAGCCCACCTTGTTGTTCTTGAAGAACAGAATGTGAACCAACAGAATTCGTATTACAATGTCCGCCCACCTTGTTGTTCTTCAAGAACAGAATGTGGACCAGCAGAATTAATATTACAATGTCAGCCCACCTTCTTGTTCTTGAAGAACACAGTGTGGACCAAGAAAATTAACATTACAATGTCAGCCCATCTTGTTGTTCTTGAAGAACAGAATGTGGACCAGCAGAATTCGTATTACAATGTCAGCCCACCTTGTTGTTCTTGAAGAACACAGTGTGGACCAACAGAATTGGTATTACAATGTCAGCCCAGCTTGTTGTCCTTGGAGAACAGAATGTGGACCAGCAGAATTAATATTACAATGTCAGCCCACCTTGTTGTTATTGGAGAACAGAATGTGGACCAGCAGAATTCGTATTACAATGTCAGCCCAGCTTAATGTTCTTGTAGAACAGAATGTGGACCAACAAAATTCGTATTACAATGTCAGCCCACCTTGTTGTTCTTGAAGAACAGAATGTGGACGAATAGAATTCATATTATAATGTCAGCCCACCTTGTTGTTCTTGGAAAACACAGTGTGGACCAGCAGAATTCGTATTACAATGTCCGCCCACCTTGTTATTCTTCAAGAACAGAATGTGGACAAACAGAATTCGTATTACAATCTCAGCCCAGCTTGTTGTTCTTGAAGAACAGAATGTGGACAAACAGAATTCGTATTACAATGTCAGCCCAGCTTGTTGTTCTTGAAGAACAGAATGTGGACCAACAGAATTTGTATTACAATGTCCGCCCACCTTGTTGTTCTGGGAGAACAGAATGTGGACCAGCAGAATTCGTATTACAATGTCAGCCCCCCTTGTTGTTCTTCAAGAACAGAATGTAGACCAACAGAATTCGTATTACAATGTCAGCCCACCTTGTTGTTCTTCAAGACCAGAATGTAGACCAACAGAATTCGTATTACAATGTCAATCCACCTTGTTGTTCTTGTAGAACAGAATGTGGACAAGCAGAATTCGTATTACAATGTCAGCCCACCTTGTTGTTCTTAATGAACAGAATGTGGACCAACAGAAGTCGTATTACAATCTCAGCCCAGCTTGTTTTTCTTGAAGAACAGAATGTGGACCAGCAGAATTCGTATTACAATGTCAGCCCACCTTGTTGTTCTTGAAGAACACAGTGTGGACCAACAGAATTGGTATTACAATGTCAGCCCACCTTGTTGTTCTTGGAGAACAGAATGTGGACCAACAGAATTCGTATTACAATCTCAGCCCACCTTGTTGTTCTTGGAGAACAGAATGTGGACCAGCAGAATTAATATTACAATGTCAGCCCACCTTGTTGTTCTTGAAGAACAGAATGTGGACCAGCAGAATTTATATTACAATGTCAGCCCACCTTGTTGTTCTTGAAGAACACAATGTGGACCAACAGAATTTGTATTACAATGTCCGCCCACCTTGTTGTTCTGGGAGAACAGAATGTGGACCAGCAGAATTCGTATTACAATGTCAGCCCCCCTTGTTGTTCTTCAAGAACAGAATGTAGACCAACAGAATTGGTATTACAATGTCAGCCCACCTTGTTGTTCTTCAAGACCAGAATGTAGACCAACAGAATTCGTATTACAATGTCAGCCCACCTTGTTGTTCTTGTAGAAGAGAATGTGGACCAGCAGAATTCGTATTACAATGTCAGCCCACCTTGTTGTTCTTAATGAACAGAATGTGGACCAACAGAAGTCGTATTACAATCTCAGCCCAGCTTGTTGTTCTTGAAGAACAGAATGTGGACCAGCAGAATTCGTATTACAATGTCAGCCCACCTTGTTGTTCTTGAAGAACACAGTGTGGACCAACAGAATTGGTATTACAATGTCAGCCCACCTTGTTGTTCTTGGAGAACAGAATGTGGACCAACAGAATTCGTATTACAATCTCAGCCCACCTTGTTGTTCTTGGAGAACAGAATGTGGACCAGCAGAATTAATATTACAATGTCAGCCCACCTTGTTGTTCTTGAAGAACAGAATGTGGACCAGCAGAATTCATATTACAATGTCAGCCCACCTTGTTGTTCTTGAAGAACACAGTGTGGACCAACAGAATTTGTATTACAATGTCCGCCCACCTTGTTGTTCTTAGAGAACAGAATGTGGACCAGCAGAATTCGTAATTCAATGTCAGCCCACCTTGTTGTTCCTGAAGAACACAGTGTGGACCAACAGAATTTGTATTACAATGTCCGCCCACCTTGTTGTTCTGGGAGAACAGAATGTGGACCAGCAGAATTCGTATTACAATGTCAGCCCCCCTTGTTGTTCTTCAAGAACAGAATGTAGACCAACAGAATTCGTATTACAATGTCAGCCCACCTTGTTGTTCTTCAAGACCAGAATGTAGACCAACAGAATTCGTATTACAATGTCAGCCCACCTTGTTGTTCTTGTAGAACAGAATGTGGACCAGCAGAATTCGTATTACAATGTCAGCCCACCTTGTTGTTCTTGAAGAACACAGTGTGGACCAACAGAATTGGTATTACAATGTCAGCCCAGCTTGTTGTCCTTGGAGAACAGAATGTGGACCAGCAGAATTAATATTACAATGTCAGCCCAGCTTAATGTTCTTGTAGAACAGAATGTGGACCAACAAAATTCGTATTACAATGTCAGCCCACCTTGTTGTTCTTGAAGAACAGAATGTGGACGAATAGAATTCATATTATAATGTCAGCCCACCTTGTTGTTCTTGGAAAACACAGTGTGGACCAGCAGAATTCGTATTACAATGTCCGCCCACCTTGTTATTCTTCAAGAACAGAATGTGGACAAACAGAATTCGTATTACAATCTCAGCCCAGCTTGTTGTTCTTGAAGAACAGAATGTGGACAAACAGAATTCGTATTACAATGTCAGCCCAGCTTGTTGTTCTTGAAGAACAGAATGTGGACCAACAGAATTTGTATTACAATGTCAGCCCACCTTGTTGTTCTTCAAGACCAGAATGTAGACCAACAGAATTCGTATTACAATGTCAGCCCACCTTGTTGTTCTTGTAGAACAGAATGTGGACCAGCAGAATTCGTATTACAATGTCAGCCCACCTTGTTGTTCTTAATGAACAGAATGTGGACCAACAGAAGTCGTATTACAATCTCAGCCCAGCTTGTTGTTCTTGTAGAACAGAATGTGGACAAGCAGAATTCGTATTACAATGTCAGCCCACCTTGTTGTTCTTAATGAACAGAATGTGGACCAACAGAAGTCGTATTACAATCTCAGCCCAGCTTGTTTTTCTTGAAGAACAGAATGTGGACCAGCAGAATTCGTATTACAATGTAAGCCCACCTTGTTGTTCTTGAAGAACACAGTGTGGACCAACAGAATTGGTATTACAATGTCAGCCCACCTTGTTGTTCTTGGAGAACAGAATGTGGACCAACAGAATTCGTATTACAATCTCAGCCCACCTTGTTGTTCTTGGAGAACAGAATGTGGACCAGCAGAATTAATATTACAATGTCAGCCCACCTTGTTGTTCTTGAAGAACAGAATGTGGACCAGCAGAATTTATATTACAATGTCAGCCCACCTTGTTGTTCTTGAAGAACACAATGTGGACCAACAGAATTGGTATTACAATGTCCGCCCACCTTGTTGTTCTGGGAGAACAGAATGTGGACCAGCAGAATTCGTATTACAATGTCAGCCCCCCTTGTTGTTCTTCAAGAACAGAATGTAGACCAACAGAATTGGTATTACAATGTCAGCCCACCTTGTTGTTCTTCAAGACCAGAATGTAGACCAACAGAATTCGTATTACAATGTCAGCCCACCTTGTTGTTCTTGTAGAAGAGAATGTGGACCAGCAGAATTCGTATTACAATGTCAGCCCACCTTGTTGTTCTTAATGAACAGAATGTGGACCAACAGAAGTCGTATTACAATCTCAGCCCAGCTTGTTGTTCTTGAAGAACAGAATGTGGACCAGCAGAATTCGTATTACAATGTCAGCCCACCTTGTTGTTCTTGAAGAACACAGTGTGGACCAACAGAATTGGTATTACAATGTCAGCCCACCTTGTTGTTCTTGGAGAACAGAATGTGGACCAACAGAATTCGTATTACAATCTCAGCCCACCTTGTTGTTCTTGGAGAACAGAATGTGGACCAGCAGAATTAATATTACAATGTCAGCCCACCTTGTTGTTCTCGAAGAACAGAATGTGGACCAGCAGAATTCATATTACAATGTCAGCCCACCTTGTTGTTCTTGAAGAACACAGTGTGGACCAACAGAATTTGTATTACAATGTCCGCCCACCTTGTTGTTCTTAGAGAACAGAATGTGGACCAGCAGAATTCGTAATTCAATGTCAGCCCACCTTGTTGTTCTTGAAGAACACAGTGTGGACCAACAGAATTTGTATTACAATGTCCGCCCACCTTGTTGTTCTGGGAGAACAGAATGTGGACCAGCAGAATTCGTATTACAATGTCAGCCCCCCTTGTTGTTCTTCAAGAACAGAATGTAGACCAACAGAATTCGTATTACAATGTCAGCCCACCTTGTTGTTCTTCAAGACCAGAATGTAGACCAACAGAATTCGTATTACAATGTCAGCCCACCTTGTTGTTCTTGTAGAACAGAATGTGGACCAGCAGAATTCGTATTACAATGTCAGCCCACCTTGTTGTTCTTAATGAACAGAATGTGGACCAACAGAAGTCGTATTACAATCTCAGCCCAGCTTGTTGTTCTTGAAGAACAGAATGTGGACCAGCAGAATTCGTATTACAATGTCAGCCCACCTTGTTGTTCTTGAAGAACACAGTGTGGACCAACAGAATTGGTATTACAATGTCAGCCCACCTTGTTGTTCTTAATGAACAGAATGTGGACCAACAGAAGTCGTATTACAATCTCAGCCCAGCTTGTTGTTCTTGAAGAACAGAATGTGGACCAGCAGAATTCGTATTACAATGTCAGCCCACCTTGTTGTTCTTAATGAACAGAATGTGGACCAACAGAAGTCGTATTACAATCTCAGCCCAGCTTGTTGTTCTTGAAGAACAGAATGTGGACCAGCAGAATTCGTATTACAATGTCAGCCCACCTTGTTGTTCTTGAAGAACACAGTGTGGACCAACAAAATTGGTATTACAATGTCAGCCCACCTTGTTGTTCTTGGAGAACAGAATGTGGACCAACAGAATTCGTATTACAATCTCAGCCCACCTTGTTGTTCTTGGAGAACAGAATGTGGACCAGCAGAATTAATATTACAATGTCAGCCCACCTTGTTGTTCTTGAAGAACAGAATGTGGACCAGCAGAATTCATATTACAATGTCAGCCCACCTTGTTGTTCTTGAAGAACACAGTGTGGACCAACAGAATTTGTATTACAATGTCCGCCCACCTTGTTGTTCTTAGAGAACAGAATGTGGACCAGCAGAATTCGTAATTCAATGTCAGCCCACCTTGTTGTTCTTGAAGAACACAGTGTGGACCAACAGAATTTGTATTACAATGTCCGCCCACCTTGTTGTTCTGGGAGAACAGAATGTGGACCAGCAGAATTCGTATTACAATGTCAGCCCCCCTTGTTGTTCTTCAGGAACAGAATGTAGACCAACAGAATTCGTATTACAATGTCAGCCCACCTTGTTGTTCTTCAAGACCAGAATGTAGACCAACAGAATTCGTATTACAATGTCAGCCCACCTTGTTGTTCTTGTAGAACAGAATGTGGACCAGCAGAATTCGTATTACAATGTAAGCCCACCTTGTTGTTCTTAATGAACAGAATGTGGACCAACAGAAGTCGTATTACAATCTCAGCCCAGCTTGTTGTTCTTGAAGAACAGAATGTGGACCAGCAGAATTCGTATTACAATGTCAGCCCACCTTGTTGTTCTTGAAGAACACAGTGTGGACCAACAGAATTGGTATTACAATGTCAGCCCACCTTGTTGTTCTTGGAGAACAGAATGTGGACCAACAGAATTCGTATTACAATCTCAGCCCACCTTGTTGTTCTTGGAGAACAGAATGTGGACCAGCAGAATTAATATTACAATCTCAGCCCACCTTGTTGTTCTTGAAGAACAGAATGTGGACCTGCAGAATTCATATTACAATGTCAGCCCACCTTGTTGTTCTTGAAGAACACAGTGTGGACCAACAGAATTTGTATTACAATGTCCGCCCACCTTGTTGTTCTTAGAGAACAGAATGTGGACCAGCAGAATTCGTATTACAATGTCAGCCCACCTTGTTGTTCTTGAAGAACACAGTGTGGACCAACAGAATTGGTATTACAATGTCAGCCCACCTTGTTGTTCTTGAAGAACAGAATGTGAACCAACAGAATTCGTATTACAATGTCCGCCCACCTTGTTGTTCTTCAAGAACAGAATGTGGACCAGCAGAATTAATATTACAATGTCAGCCCACCTTCTTGTTCTTGAAGAACACAGTGTGGACCAAGAAAATTAACATTACAATGTCAGCCCATCTTGTTGTTATTGGAGAACAGAATGTGGACCAGCAGAATTCGTATTACAATGTCAGCCCAGCTTAATGTTCTTGTAGAACAGAATGTGGACCAACAAAATTCGTATTACAATGTCAGCCCACCTTGTTGTTCTTGAAGAACAGAATGTGGACGAATAGAATTCATATTATAATGTCAGCCCACCTTGTTGTTCTTGGAAAACACAGTGTGGACCAGCAGAATTCGTATTACAATGTCCGCCCACCTTGTTATTCTTCAAGAACAGAATGTGGACAAACAGAATTCGTATTACAATCTCAGCCCAGCTTGTTGTTCTTGAAGAACAGAATGTGGACCAGCAGAATTCATATTACAATGTCAGCCCACCTTGTTGTTCTTGAAGAACACAGTGTGGACCAACAGAATTTGTATTACAATGTCCGCCCACCTTGTTGTTCTTAGAGAACAGAATGTGGACCAGCAGAATTCGTAATTCAATGTCAGCCCACCTTGTTGTTCTTGAAGAACACAGTGTGGACCAACAGAATTTGTATTACAATGTCCGCCCACCTTGTTGTTCTGGGAGAACAGAATGTGGACCAGCAGAATTCGTATTACAATGTCAGCCCCCCTTGTTGTTCTTCAGGAACAGAATGTAGACCAACAGAATTCGTATTACAATGTCAGCCCACCTTGTTGTTCTTCAAGACCAGAATGTAGACCAACAGAATTCGTATTACAATGTCAGCCCACCTTGTTGTTCTTGTAGAACAGAATGTGGACCAGCAGAATTCGTATTACAATGTAAGCCCACCTTGTTGTTCTTAATGAACAGAATGTGGACCAACAGAAGTCGTATTACAATCTCAGCCCAGCTTGTTGTTCTTGAAGAACAGAATGTGGACCAGCAGAATTCGTATTACAATGTCAGCCCACCTTGTTGTTCTTAATGAACAGAATGTGGACCAACAGAAGTCGTATTACAATCTCAGCCCAGCTTGTTGTTCTTGAAGAACAGAATGTGGACCAGCAGAATTCGTATTACAATGTCAGCCCACCTTGTTGTTCTTGAAGAACACAGTGTGGACCAACAAAATTGGTATTACAATGTCAGCCCACCTTGTTGTTCTTGGAGAACAGAATGTGGACCAACAGAATTCGTATTACAATCTCAGCCCACCTTGTTGTTCTTGGAGAACAGAATGTGGACCAGCAGAATTAATATTACAATGTCAGCCCACCTTGTTGTTCTTGAAGAACAGAATGTGGACCAGCAGAATTCATATTACAATGTCAGCCCACCTTGTTGTTCTTGAAGAACACAGTGTGGACCAACAGAATTTGTATTACAATGTCCGCCCACCTTGTTGTTCTTAGAGAACAGAATGTGGACCAGCAGAATTCGTAATTCAATGTCAGCCCACCTTGTTGTTCTTGAAGAACACAGTGTGGACCAACAGAATTTGTATTACAATGTCCGCCCACCTTGTTGTTCTGGGAGAACAGAATGTGGACCAGCAGAATTCGTATTACAATGTCAGCCCCCCTTGTTGTTCTTCAGGAACAGAATGTAGACCAACAGAATTCGTATTACAATGTCAGCCCACCTTGTTGTTCTTCAAGACCAGAATGTAGACCAACAGAATTCGTATTACAATGTCAGCCCACCTTGTTGTTCTTGTAGAACAGAATGTGGACCAGCAGAATTCGTATTACAATGTAAGCCCACCTTGTTGTTCTTAATGAACAGAATGTGGACCAACAGAAGTCGTATTACAATCTCAGCCCAGCTTGTTGTTCTTGAAGAACAGAATGTGGACCAGCAGAATTCGTATTACAATGTCAGCCCACCTTGTTGTTCTTGAAGAACACAGTGTGGACCAACAGAATTGGTATTACAATGTCAGCCCACCTTGTTGTTCTTGGAGAACAGAATGTGGACCAACAGAATTCGTATTACAATCTCAGCCCACCTTGTTGTTCTTGGAGAACAGAATGTGGACCAGCAGAATTAATATTACAATCTCAGCCCACCTTGTTGTTCTTGAAGAACAGAATGTGGACCTGCAGAATTCATATTACAATGTCAGCCCACCTTGTTGTTCTTGAAGAACACAGTGTGGACCAACAGAATTTGTATTACAATGTCCGCCCACCTTGTTGTTCTTAGAGAACAGAATGTGGACCAGCAGAATTCGTATTACAATGTCAGCCCACCTTGTTGTTCTTGAAGAACACAGTGTGGACCAACAGAATTGGTATTACAATGTCAGCCCACCTTGTTGTTCTTGAAGAACAGAATGTGAACCAACAGAATTCGTATTACAATGTCCGCCCACCTTGTTGTTCTTCAAGAACAGAATGTGGACCAGCAGAATTAATATTACAATGTCAGCCCACCTTCTTGTTCTTGAAGAACACAGTGTGGACCAAGAAAATTAACATTACAATGTCAGCCCATCTTGTTGTTATTGGAGAACAGAATGTGGACCAGCAGAATTCGTATTACAATGTCAGCCCAGCTTAATGTTCTTGTAGAACAGAATGTGGACCAACAAAATTCGTATTACAATGTCAGCCCACCTTGTTGTTCTTGAAGAACAGAATGTGGACGAATAGAATTCATATTATAATGTCAGCCCACCTTGTTGTTCTTGGAAAACACAGTGTGGACCAGCAGAATTCGTATTACAATGTCCGCCCACCTTGTTATTCTTCAAGAACAGAATGTGGACAAACAGAATTCGTATTACAATCTCAGCCCAGCTTGTTGTTCTTGAAGAACAGAATGTGGACCAGCAGAATTCATATTACAATGTCAGCCCACCTTGTTGTTCTTGAAGAACACAGTGTGGACCAACAGAATTTGTATTACAATGTCCGCCCACCTTGTTGTTCTTAGAGAACAGAATGTGGACCAGCAGAATTCGTAATTCAATGTCAGCCCACCTTGTTGTTCTTGAAGAACACAGTGTGGACCAACAGAATTTGTATTACAATGTCCGCCCACCTTGTTGTTCTGGGAGAACAGAATGTGGACCAGCAGAATTCGTATTACAATGTCAGCCCCCCTTGTTGTTCTTCAGGAACAGAATGTAGACCAACAGAATTCGTATTACAATGTCAGCCCACCTTGTTGTTCTTCAAGACCAGAATGTAGACCAACAGAATTCGTATTACAATGTCAGCCCACCTTGTTGTTCTTGTAGAACAGAATGTGGACCAGCAGAATTCGTATTACAATGTAAGCCCACCTTGTTGTTCTTAATGAACAGAATGTGGACCAACAGAAGTCGTATTACAATCTCAGCCCAGCTTGTTGTTCTTGAAGAACAGAATGTGGACCAGCAGAATTCGTATTACAATGTCAGCCCACCTTGTTGTTCTTGAAGAACACAGTGTGGACCAACAGAATTGGTATTACAATGTCAGCCCACCTTGTTGTTCTTGGAGAACAGAATGTGGACCAACAGAATTCGTATTACAATCTCAGCCCACCTTGTTGTTCTTGGAGAACAGAATGTGGACCAGCAGAATTAATATTACAATCTCAGCCCACCTTGTTGTTCTTGAAGAACAGAATGTGGACCTGCAGAATTCATATTACAATGTCAGCCCACCTTGTTGTTCTTGAAGAACACAGTGTGGACCAACAGAATTTGTATTACAATGTCCGCCCACCTTGTTGTTCTTAGAGAACAGAATGTGGACCAGCAGAATTCGTATTACAATGTCAGCCCACCTTGTTGTTCTTGAAGAACACAGTGTGGACCAACAGAATTGGTATTACAATGTCAGCCCACCTTGTTGTTCTTGAAGAACAGAATGTGAACCAACAGAATTCGTATTACAATGTCCGCCCACCTTGTTGTTCTTCAAGAACAGAATGTGGACCAGCAGAATTAATATTACAATGTCAGCCCACCTTCTTGTTCTTGAAGAACACAGTGTGGACCAAGAAAATTAACATTACAATGTCAGCCCATCTTGTTGTTCTTGTAGAACACAGTGTGGACCAACAGAATTTGTATTACAATGTCCGCCCACCTTGTTGTTCTTAGAGAACAGAATGTGGACCAGCAGAATTCGTAATTCAATGTCAGCCCACCTTGTTGTTCTTGAAGAACACAGTGTGGACCAACAGAATTTGTATTACAATGTCCGCCCACCTTGTTGTTCTGGGAGAACAGAATGTGGACCAGCAGAATTCGTATTACAATGTCAGCCCCCCTTGTTGTTCTTCAGGAACAGAATGTAGACCAACAGAATTCGTATTACAATGTCAGCCCACCTTGTTGTTCTTCAAGACCAGAATGTAGACCAACAGAATTCGTATTACAATGTCAGCCCACCTTGTTGTTCTTGTAGAACAGAATGTGGACCAGCAGAATTCGTATTACAATGTAAGCCCACCTTGTTGTTCTTAATGAACAGAATGTGGACCAACAGAAGTCGTATTACAATCTCAGCCCAGCTTGTTGTTCTTGAAGAACAGAATGTGGACCAGCAGAATTCGTATTACAATGTCAGCCCACCTTGTTGTTCTTAATGAACAGAATGTGGACCAACAGAAGTCGTATTACAATCTCAGCCCAGCTTGTTGTTCTTGAAGAACAGAATGTGGACCAGCAGAATTCGTATTACAATGTCAGCCCACCTTGTTGTTCTTGAAGAACACAGTGTGGACCAACAAAATTGGTATTACAATGTCAGCCCACCTTGTTGTTCTTGGAGAACAGAATGTGGACCAACAGAATTCGTATTACAATCTCAGCCCACCTTGTTGTTCTTGGAGAACAGAATGTGGACCAGCAGAATTAATATTACAATGTCAGCCCACCTTGTTGTTCTTGAAGAACAGAATGTGGACCAGCAGAATTCATATTACAATGTCAGCCCACCTTGTTGTTCTTGAAGAACACAGTGTGGACCAACAGAATTTGTATTACAATGTCCGCCCACCTTGTTGTTCTTAGAGAACAGAATGTGGACCAGCAGAATTCGTAATTCAATGTCAGCCCACCTTGTTGTTCTTGAAGAACACAGTGTGGACCAACAGAATTTGTATTACAATGTCCGCCCACCTTGTTGTTCTGGGAGAACAGAATGTGGACCAGCAGAATTCGTATTACAATGTCAGCCCCCCTTGTTGTTCTTCAGGAACAGAATGTAGACCAACAGAATTCGTATTACAATGTCAGCCCACCTTGTTGTTCTTCAAGACCAGAATGTAGACCAACAGAATTCGTATTACAATGTCAGCCCACCTTGTTGTTCTTGTAGAACAGAATGTGGACCAGCAGAATTCGTATTACAATGTAAGCCCACCTTGTTGTTCTTAATGAACAGAATGTGGACCAACAGAAGTCGTATTACAATCTCAGCCCAGCTTGTTGTTCTTGAAGAACAGAATGTGGACCAGCAGAATTCGTATTACAATGTCAGCCCACCTTGTTGTTCTTGAAGAACACAGTGTGGACCAACAGAATTGGTATTACAATGTCAGCCCACCTTGTTGTTCTTGGAGAACAGAATGTGGACCAACAGAATTCGTATTACAATCTCAGCCCACCTTGTTGTTCTTGGAGAACAGAATGTGGACCAGCAGAATTAATATTACAATCTCAGCCCACCTTGTTGTTCTTGAAGAACAGAATGTGGACCTGCAGAATTCATATTACAATGTCAGCCCACCTTGTTGTTCTTGAAGAACACAGTGTGGACCAACAGAATTTGTATTACAATGTCCGCCCACCTTGTTGTTCTTAGAGAACAGAATGTGGACCAGCAGAATTCGTATTACAATGTCAGCCCACCTTGTTGTTCTTGAAGAACACAGTGTGGACCAACAGAATTGGTATTACAATGTCAGCCCACCTTGTTGTTCTTGAAGAACAGAATGTGAACCAACAGAATTCGTATTACAATGTCCGCCCACCTTGTTGTTCTTCAAGAACAGAATGTGGACCAGCAGAATTAATATTACAATGTCAGCCCACCTTCTTGTTCTTGAAGAACACAGTGTGGACCAAGAAAATTAACATTACAATGTCAGCCCATCTTGTTGTTATTGGAGAACAGAATGTGGACCAGCAGAATTCGTATTACAATGTCAGCCCAGCTTAATGTTCTTGTAGAACAGAATGTGGACCAACAAAATTCGTATTACAATGTCAGCCCACCTTGTTGTTCTTGAAGAACAGAATGTGGACGAATAGAATTCATATTATAATGTCAGCCCACCTTGTTGTTCTTGGAAAACACAGTGTGGACCAGCAGAATTCGTATTACAATGTCCGCCCACCTTGTTATTCTTCAAGAACAGAATGTGGACAAACAGAATTCGTATTACAATCTCAGCCCAGCTTGTTGTTCTTGAAGAACAGAATGTGGACCAGCAGAATTCATATTACAATGTCAGCCCACCTTGTTGTTCTTGAAGAACACAGTGTGGACCAACAGAATTTGTATTACAATGTCCGCCCACCTTGTTGTTCTTAGAGAACAGAATGTGGACCAGCAGAATTCGTAATTCAATGTCAGCCCACCTTGTTGTTCTTGAAGAACACAGTGTGGACCAACAGAATTTGTATTACAATGTCCGCCCACCTTGTTGTTCTGGGAGAACAGAATGTGGACCAGCAGAATTCGTATTACAATGTCAGCCCCCCTTGTTGTTCTTCAGGAACAGAATGTAGACCAACAGAATTCGTATTACAATGTCAGCCCACCTTGTTGTTCTTCAAGACCAGAATGTAGACCAACAGAATTCGTATTACAATGTCAGCCCACCTTGTTGTTCTTGTAGAACAGAATGTGGACCAGCAGAATTCGTATTACAATGTAAGCCCACCTTGTTGTTCTTAATGAACAGAATGTGGACCAACAGAAGTCGTATTACAATCTCAGCCCAGCTTGTTGTTCTTGAAGAACAGAATGTGGACCAGCAGAATTCGTATTACAATGTCAGCCCACCTTGTTGTTCTTGAAGAACACAGTGTGGACCAACAGAATTGGTATTACAATGTCAGCCCACCTTGTTGTTCTTGGAGAACAGAATGTGGACCAACAGAATTCGTATTACAATCTCAGCCCACCTTGTTGTTCTTGGAGAACAGAATGTGGACCAGCAGAATTAATATTACAATCTCAGCCCACCTTGTTGTTCTTGAAGAACAGAATGTGGACCTGCAGAATTCATATTACAATGTCAGCCCACCTTGTTGTTCTTGAAGAACACAGTGTGGACCAACAGAATTTGTATTACAATGTCCGCCCACCTTGTTGTTCTTAGAGAACAGAATGTGGACCAGCAGAATTCGTATTACAATGTCAGCCCACCTTGTTGTTCTTGAAGAACACAGTGTGGACCAACAGAATTGGTATTACAATGTCAGCCCACCTTGTTGTTCTTGAAGAACAGAATGTGAACCAACAGAATTCGTATTACAATGTCCGCCCACCTTGTTGTTCTTCAAGAACAGAATGTGGACCAGCAGAATTAATATTACAATGTCAGCCCACCTTCTTGTTCTTGAAGAACACAGTGTGGACCAAGAAAATTAACATTACAATGTCAGCCCATCTTGTTGTTCTTGAAGAACAGAATGTGGACCAGCAGAATTCGTATTACAATGTCAGCCCACCTTGTTGTTCTTGAAGAACACAGTGTGGACCAACAGAATTGGTATTACAATGTCAGCCCAGCTTGTTGTCCTTGGAGAACAGAATGTGGACCAGCAGAATTAATATTACAATGTCAGCCCACCTTGTTGTTATTGGAGAACAGAATGTGGACCAGCAGAATTCGTATTACAATGTCAGCCCAGCTTAATGTTCTTGTAGAACAGAATGTGGACCAACAAAATTCGTATTACAATGTCAGCCCACCTTGTTGTTCTTGAAGAACAGAATGTGGACGAATAGAATTCATATTATAATGTCAGCCCACCTTGTTGTTCTTGGAAAACACAGTGTGGACCAGCAGAATTCGTATTACAATGTCCGCCCACCTTGTTATTCTTCAAGAACAGAATGTGGACAAACAGAATTCGTATTACAATCTCAGCCCAGCTTGTTGTTCTTGAAGAACAGAATGTGGACAAACAGAATTCGTATTACAATGTCAGCCCAGCTTGTTGTTCTTGAAGAACACAGTGTGGACCAACAGAATTTGTATTACAATGTCCGCCCACCTTGTTGTTCTGGGAGAACAGAATGTGGACCAGCAGAATTCGTATTACAATGTCAGCCCCCCTTGTTGTTCTTCAAGAACAGAATGTAGACCAACAGAATTCGTATTACAATGTCAGCCCACCTTGTTGTTCTTCAAGACCAGAATGTAGACCAACAGAATTCGTATTACAATGTCAGCCCACCTTGTTGTTCTTAATGAACAGAATGTGGACCAACAGAAGTCGTATTACAATCTCAGCCCAGCTTGTTGTTCTTGAAGAACAGAATGTGGACCAGCAGAATTCGTATTACAATGTCAGCCCACCTTGTTGTTCTTGAAGAACACAGTGTGGACCAACAGAATTGGTATTACAATGTCAGCCCACCTTGTTGTTCTTAATGAACAGAATGTGGACCAACAGAAGTCGTATTACAATCTCAGCCCAGCTTGTTGTTCTTGAAGAACAGAATGTGGACCAGCAGAATTCGTATTACAATGTCAGCCCACCTTGTTGTTCTTAATGAACAGAATGTGGACCAACAGAAGTCGTATTACAATCTCAGCCCAGCTTGTTGTTCTTGAAGAACAGAATGTGGACCAGCAGAATTCGTATTACAATGTCAGCCCACCTTGTTGTTCTTGAAGAACACAGTGTGGACCAACAAAATTGGTATTACAATGTCAGCCCACCTTGTTGTTCTTGGAGAACAGAATGTGGACCAACAGAATTCGTATTACAATCTCAGCCCACCTTGTTGTTCTTGGAGAACAGAGTGTGGACCAGCAGAATTAATATTACAATGTCAGCCCACCTTGTTGTTCTTGAAGAACAGAATGTGGACCAGCAGAATTCATATTACAATGTCAGCCCACCTTGTTGTTCTTGAAGAACACAGTGTGGACCAACAGAATTTGTATTACAATGTCCGCCCACCTTGTTGTTCTTAGAGAACAGAATGTGGACCAGCAGAATTCGTAATTCAATGTCAGCCCACCTTGTTGTTCTTGAAGAACACAGTGTGGACCAACAGAATTTGTATTACAATGTCCGCCCACCTTGTTGTTCTGGGAGAACAGAATGTGGACCAGCAGAATTCGTATTACAATGTCAGCCCCCCTTGTTGTTCTTCAAGAACAGAATGTAGACCAACAGAATTCGTATTACAATGTCAGCCCACCTTGTTGTTCTTCAAGACCAGAATGTAGACCAACAGAATTCGTATTACAATGTCAGCCCACCTTGTTGTTCTTGTAGAACAGAATGTGGACCAGCAGAATTCGTATTACAATGTCAGCCCACCTTGTTGTTCTTAATGAACAGAATGTGGACCAACAGAAGTCGTATTACAATCTCAGCCCAGCTTGTTGTTCTTGAAGAACAGAATGTGGACCAGCAGAATTCGTATTACAATGTCAGCCCACCTTGTTGTTCTTGAAGAACACAGTGTGGACCAACAGAATTGGTATTACAATGTCAGCCCACCTTGTTGTTCTTGGAGAACAGAATGTGGACCAACAGAATTCGTATTACAATCTCAGCCCACCTTGTTGTTCTTGGAGAACAGAATGTGGACCAGCAGAATTAATATTACAATCTCAGCCCACCTTGTTGTTCTTGAAGAACAGAATGTGGACCTGCAGAATTCATATTACAATGTCAGCCCACCTTGTTGTTCTTGAAGAACACAGTGTGGACCAACAGAATTTGTATTACAATGTCCGCCCACCTTGTTGTTCTTGTAGAACAGAATGTGGACCAGCAGAATTCGTATTACAATGTCAGCCCACCTTGTTGTTCTTAATGAACAGAATGTGGACCAACAGAAGTCGTATTACAATCTCAGCCCAGCTTGTTGTTCTTGAAGAACAGAATGTGGACCAGCAGAATTCGTATTACAATGTCAGCCCACCTTGTTGTTCTTGAAGAACACAGTGTGGACCAACAGAATTGGTATTACAATGTCAGCCCACCTTGTTGTTCTTGGAGAACAGAATGTGGACCAACAGAATTCGTATTACAATCTCAGCCCACCTTGTTGTTCTTGGAGAACAGAATGTGGACCAGCAGAATTAATATTACAATCTCAGCCCACCTTGTTGTTCTTGAAGAACAGAATGTGGACCTGCAGAATTCATATTACAATGTCAGCCCACCTTGTTGTTCTTGAAGAACACAGTGTGGACCAACAGAATTTGTATTACAATGTCCGCCCACCTTGTTGTTCTTAGAGAACAGAATGTGGACCAGCAGAATTCGTATTACAATGTCAGCCCACCTTGTTGTTCTTGAAGAACACAGTGTGGACCAACAGAATTGGTATTACAATGTCAGCCCACCTTGTTGTTCTTGAAGAACAGAATGTGAACCAACAGAATTCGTATTACAATGTCCGCCCACCTTGTTGTTCTTCAAGAACAGAATGTGGACCAGCAGAATTAATATTACAATGTCAGCCCACCTTCTTGTTCTTGAAGAACACAGTGTGGACCAAGAAAATTAACATTACAATGTCAGCCCATCTTGTTGTTCTTGAAGAACAGAATGTGGACCAGCAGAATTCGTATTACAATGTCAGCCCACCTTGTTGTTCTTGAAGAACACAGTGTGGACCAACAGAATTGGTATTACAATGTCAGCCCAGCTTGTTGTCCTTGGAGAACAGAATGTGGACCAGCAGAATTAATATTACAATGTCAGCCCACCTTGTTGTTATTGGAGAACAGAATGTGGACCAGCAGAATTCGTATTACAATGTCAGCCCAGCTTAATGTTCTTGTAGAACAGAATGTGGACCAACAAAATTCGTATTACAATGTCAGCCCACCTTGTTGTTCTTGAAGAACAGAATGTGGACGAATAGAATTCATATTATAATGTCAGCCCACCTTGTTGTTCTTGGAAAACACAGTGTGGACCAGCAGAATTCGTATTACAATGTCCGCCCACCTTGTTATTCTTCAAGAACAGAATGTGGACAAACAGAATTCGTATTACAATCTCAGCCCAGCTTGTTGTTCTTGAAGAACAGAATGTGGACAAACAGAATTCGTATTACAATGTCAGCCCAGCTTGTTGTTCTTGAAGAACACAGTGTGGACCAACAGAATTTGTATTACAATGTCCGCCCACCTTGTTGTTCTGGGAGAACAGAATGTGGACCAGCAGAATTCGTATTACAATGTCAGCCCCCCTTGTTGTTCTTCAAGAACAGAATGTAGACCAACAGAATTCGTATTACAATGTCAGCCCACCTTGTTGTTCTTCAAGACCAGAATGTAGACCAACAGAATTCGTATTACAATGTCAGCCCACCTTGTTGTTCTTGTAGAACAGAATGTGGACCAGCAGAATTCGTATTACAATGTCAGCCCACCTTGTTGTTCTTAATGAACAGAATGTGGACCAACAGAAGTCGTATTACAATCTCAGCCCAGCTTGTTGTTCTTGAAGAACAGAATGTGGACCAGCAGAATTCGTATTACAATGTCAGCCCACCTTGTTGTTCTTGAAAAACACAGTGTGGACCAACAGAATTGGTATTACAATGTCAGCCCACCTTGTTGTTCTTAATGAACAGAATGTGGACCAACAGAAGTCGTATTACAATCTCAGCCCAGCTTGTTGTTCTTGAAGAACAGAATGTGGACCAGCAGAATTCGTATTACAATGTCAGCCCACCTTGTTGTTCTTAATGAACAGAATGTGGACCAACAGAAGTCGTATTACAATCTCAGCCCAGCTTGTTGTTCTTGAAGAACAGAATGTGGACCAGCAGAATTCGTATTACAATGTCAGCCCACCTTGTTGTTCTTGAATAACACAGTGTGGACCAACAAAATTGGTATTACAATTTCAGCCCACCTTGTTGTTCTTGGAGAACAGAATGTGGACCAACAGAATTCGTATTACAATCTCAGCCCACCTTGTTGTTCTTGGAGAACAGAATGTGGACCAGCAGAATTAATATTACAATGTCAGCCCACCTTGTTGTTCTTGAAGAACAGAATGTGGACCAGCAGAATTCATATTACAATGTCAGCCCACCTTGTTGTTCTTGAAGAACACAGTGTGGACCAACAGAATTTGTATTACAATGTCCGCCCACCTTGTTGTTCTTAGAGAACAGAATGTGGACCAGCAGAATTCGTAATTCAATGTCAGCCCACCTTGTTGTTCTTGAAGAACACAGTGTGGACCAACAGAATTTGTATTACAATGTCCGCCCACCTTGTTGTTCTGGGAGAACAGAATGTGGACCAGCAGAATTCGTATTACAATGTCAGCCCCCCTTGTTGTTCTTCAAGAACAGAATGTAGACCAACAGAATTCGTATTACAATGTCAGCCCACCTTGTTGTTCTTCAAGACCAGAATGTAGACCAACATAATTCGTATTACAATGTCAGCCCACCTTGTTGTTCTTGTAGAACAGAATGTGGACCAGCAGAATTCGTATTACAATGTCAGCCCACCTTGTTGTTCTTAATGAACAGAATGTGGACCAACAGAAGTCGTATTACAATCTCAGCCCACCTTGTTGTTCTTGGAGAACAGAATGTGGACCAGCAGAATTAATATTACAATCTCAGCCCACCTTGTTGTTCTTGAAGAACAGAATGTGGACCTGCAGAATTCATATTACAATGTCAGCCCACCTTGTTGTTCTTGAAGAACACAGTGTGGACCAACAGAATTTGTATTACAATGTCCGCCCACCTTGTTGTTCTTAGAGAACAGAATGTGGACCAGCAGAATTCGTATTACAATGTCAGCCCACCTTGTTGTTCTTGAAGAACACAGTGTGGACCAACAGAATTGGTATTACAATGTCAGCCCACCTTGTTGTTCTTGAAGAACAGAATGTGAACCAACAGAATTCGTATTACAATGTCCGCCCACCTTGTTGTTCTTCAAGAACAGAATGTGGACCAGCAGAATTAATATTACAATGTCAGCCCACCTTCTTGTTCTTGAAGAACACAGTGTGGACCAAGAAAATTAACATTACAATGTCAGCCCATCTTGTTGTTCTTGAAGAACAGAATGTGGACCAGCAGAATTCGTATTACAATGTCAGCCCACCTTGTTGTTCTTGAAGAACACAGTGTGGACCAACAGAATTGGTATTACAATGTCAGCCCAGCTTGTTGTCCTTGGAGAACAGAATGTGGACCAGCAGAATTAATATTACAATGTCAGCCCACCTTGTTGTTATTGGAGAACAGAATGTGGACCAGCAGAATTCGTATTACAATGTCAGCCCAGCTTAATGTTCTTGTAGAACAGAATGTGGACCAACAAAATTCGTATTACAATGTCAGCCCACCTTGTTGTTCTTGAAGAACAGAATGTGGACGAATAGAATTCATATTATAATGTCAGCCCACCTTGTTGTTCTTGGAAAACACAGTGTGGACCAGCAGAATTCGTATTACAATGTCCGCCCACCTTGTTATTCTTCAAGAACAGAATGTGGACAAACAGAATTCGTATTACAATCTCAGCCCAGCTTGTTGTTCTTGAAGAACAGAATGTGGACAAACAGAATTCGTATTACAATGTCAGCCCAGCTTGTTGTTCTTGAAGAACAGAATGTGGACCAACAGAATTTGTATTACAATGTCCGCCCACCTTGTTGTTCTGGGAGAACAGAATGTGGACCAGCAGAATTCGTATTACAATGTCAGCCCCCCTTGTTGTTCTTCAAGAACAGAATGTAGACCAACAGAATTCGTATTACAATGTCAGCCCACCTTGTTGTTCTTCAAGACCAGAATGTAGACCAACAGAATTCGTATTACAATGTCAATCCACCTTGTTGTTCTTGTAGAACAGAATGTGGACAAGCAGAATTCGTATTACAATGTCAGCCCACCTTGTTGTTCTTAATGAACAGAATGTGGACCAACAGAAGTCGTATTACAATCTCAGCCCACCTTGTTTTTCTTGAAGAACAGAATGTGGACCAGCAGAATTCGTATTACAATGTCAGCCCACCTTGTTGTTCTTGAAGAACACAGTGTGGACCAACAGAATTGGTATTACAATGTCAGCCCACCTTGTTGTTCTTGGAGAACAGAATGTGGACCAACAGAATTCGTATTACAATCTCAGCCCACCTTGTTGTTCTTGGAGAACAGAATGTGGACCAGCAGAATTAATATTACAATCTCAGCCCACCTTGTTGTTCTTGAAGAACAGAATGTGGACCTGCAGAATTCATATTACAATGTCAGCCCACCTTGTTGTTCTTGAAGAACACAGTGTGGACCAACAGAATTTGTATTACAATGTCCGCCCACCTTGTTGTTCTTAGAGAACAGAATGTGGACCAGCAGAATTCGTATTACAATGTCAGCCCACCTTGTTGTTCTTGAAGAACACAGTGTGGACCAACAGAATTGGTATTACAATGTCAGCCCACCTTGTTGTTCTTGAAGAACAGAATGTGAACCAACAGAATTCGTATTACAATGTCCGCCCACCTTGTTGTTCTTCAAGAACAGAATGTGGACCAGCAGAATTAATATTACAATGTCAGCCCACCTTCTTGTTCTTGAAGAACACAGTGTGGACCAAGAAAATTAACATTACAATGTCAGCCCATCTTGTTGTTCTTGAAGAACAGAATGTGGACCAGCAGAATTCGTATTACAATGTCAGCCCACCTTGTTGTTCTTGAAGAACACAGTGTGGACCAACAGAATTGGTATTACAATGTCAGCCCAGCTTGTTGTCCTTGGAGAACAGAATGTGGACCAGCAGAATTAATATTACAATGTCAGCCCACCTTGTTGTTATTGGAGAACAGAATGTGGACCAGCAGAATTCGTATTACAATGTCAGCCCAGCTTAATGTTCTTGTAGAACAGAATGTGGACCAACAAAATTCGTATTACAATGTCAGCCCACCTTGTTGTTCTTGAAGAACAGAATGTGGACGAATAGAATTCATATTATAATGTCAGCCCACCTTGTTGTTCTTGGAAAACACAGTGTGGACCAGCAGAATTCGTATTACAATGTCCGCCCACCTTGTTATTCTTCAAGAACAGAATGTGGACAAACAGAATTCGTATTACAATCTCAGCCCAGCTTGTTGTTCTTGAAGAACAGAATGTGGACAAACAGAATTCGTATTACAATGTCAGCCCAGCTTGTTGTTCTTGAAGAACAGAATGTGGACCAACAGAATTTGTATTACAATGTCCGCCCACCTTGTTGTTCTGGGAGAACAGAATGTGGACCAGCAGAATTCGTATTACAATGTCAGCCCCCCTTGTTGTTCTTCAAGAACAGAATGTAGACCAACAGAATTCGTATTACAATGTCAGCCCACCTTGTTGTTCTTCAAGACCAGAATGTAGACCAACAGAATTCGTATTACAATGTCAATCCACCTTGTTGTTCTTGTAGAACAGAATGTGGACAAGCAGAATTCGTATTACAATGTCAGCCCACCTTGTTGTTCTTAATGAACAGAATGTGGACCAACAGAAGTCGTATTACAATCTCAGCCCACCTTGTTTTTCTTGAAGAACAGAATGTGGACCAGCAGAATTCGTATTACAATGTCAGCCCACCTTGTTGTTCTTGAAGAACACAGTGTGGACCAACAGAATTGGTATTACAATGTCAGCCCACCTTGTTGTTCTTGGAGAACAGAATGTGGACCAACAGAATTCGTATTACAATCTCAGCCCACCTTGTTGTTCTTGGAGAACAGAATGTGGACCAGCAGAATTAATATTACAATGTCAGCCCACCTTGTTGTTCTTGAAGAACAGAATGTGGACCAGCAGAATTTATATTACAATGTCAGCCCACCTTGTTGTTCTTGAAGAACACAATGTGGACCAACAGAATTTGTATTACAATGTCCGCCCACCTTGTTGTTCTGGGAGAACAGAATGTGGACCAGCAGAATTCGTATTACAATGTCAGCCCCCCTTGTTGTTCTTCAAGAACAGAATGTAGACCAACAGAATTGGTATTACAATGTCAGCCCACCATGTTGTTCTTCAAGACCAGAATGTAGACCAACAGAATTCGTATTACAATGTCAGCCCACCTTGTTGTTCTTTTAGAAGAGAATGTGGACCAGCAGAATTCGTATTACAATGTCAGCCCACCTTGTTGTTCTTAATGAACAGAATGTGGACCAACAGAAGTCGTATTACAATCTCAGCCCAGCTTGTTGTTCTTGAAGAACAGAATGTGGACCAGCAGAATTCGTATTACAATGTCAGCCCACCTTGTTGTTCTTGAAGAACACAGTGTGGACCAACAGAATTGGTATTACAATGTCAGCCCACCTTGTTGTTCTTGGAGAACAGAATGTGGACCAACAGAATTCGTATTACAATCTCAGCCCACCTTGTTGTTCTTGGAGAACAGAATGTGGACCAGCAGAATTAATATTACAATGTCAGCCCACCTTGTTGTTCTTGAAGAACAGAATGTGGACCAGCAGAATTCATATTACAATGTCAGCCCACCTTGTTGTTCTTGAAGAACACAGTGTGGACCAACAGAATTTGTATTACAATGTCCGCCCACCTTGTTGTTCTTAGAGAACAGAATGTGGACCAGCAGAATTCGTAATTCAATGTCAGCCCACCTTGTTGTTCTTGAAGAACACAGTGTGGACCAACAGAATTTGTATTACAATGTCCGCCCACCTTGTTGTTCTGGGAGAACAGAATGTGGACCAGCAGAATTCGTATTACAATGTCAGCCCCCCTTGTTGTTCTTCAAGAACAGAATGTAGACCAACAGAATTCGTATTACAATGTCAGCCCACCTTGTTGTTCTTCAAGACCAGAATGTAGACCAACAGAATTCGTATTACAATGTCAGCCCACCTTGTTGTTCTTGTAGAACAGAATGTGGACCAGCAGAATTCGTATTACAATGTCAGCCCACCTTGTTGTTCTTGAAGAACACAGTGTGGACCAACAGAATTGGTATTACAATGTCAGCCCAGCTTGTTGTCCTTGGAGAACAGAATGTGGACCAGCAGAATTAATATTACAATGTCAGCCCACCTTGTTGTTATTGGAGAACAGAATGTGGACCAGCAGAATTCGTATTACAATGTCAGCCCAGCTTAATGTTCTTGTAGAACAGAATGTGGACCAACAAAATTCGTATTACAATGTCAGCCCACCTTGTTGTTCTTGAAGAACAGAATGTGGACGAATAGAATTCATATTATAATGTCAGCCCACCTTGTTGTTCTTGGAAAACACAGTGTGGACCAGCAGAATTCGTATTACAATGTCCGCCCACCTTGTTATTCTTCAAGAACAGAATGTGGACAAACAGAATTCGTATTACAATCTCAGCCCAGCTTGTTGTTCTTGAAGAACAGAATGTGGACAAACAGAATTCGTATTACAATGTCAGCCCACCTTGTTGTTCTTGAAGAACAGAATGTGGACCAACATAATTTGTATTACAATGTCCGCCCACCTTGTTGTTCTGGGAGAACAGAATGTGGACCAGCAGAATTCGTATTACAATGTCAGCCCCCCTTGTTGTTCTTCAAGAACAGAATGTAGACCAACAGAATTCGTATTACAATGTCAGCCCACCTTGTTGTTCTTCAAGACCAGAATGTAGACCAACAGAATTCGTATTACAATGTCAATCCACCTTGTTGTTCTTGTAGAACAGAATGTGGACAAGCAGAATTCGTATTACAATGTCAGCCCACCTTGTTGTTCTTAATGAACAGAATGTGGACCAACAGAAGTCGTATTACAATCTCAGCCCAGCTTGTTTTTCTTGAAGAACAGAATGTGGACCAGCAGAATTCGTATTACAATGTCAGCCCACCTTGTTGTTCTTGAAGAACACAGTGTGGACCAACAGAATTGGTATTACAATGTCAGCCCACCTTGTTGTTCTTGGAGAACAGAATGTGGACCAACAGAATTCATATTACAATCTCAGCCCACCTTGTTGTTCTTGGAGAACAGAATGTGGACCAGCAGAATTAATATTACAATGTCAGCCCACCTTGTTGTTCTTGAAGAACAGAATGTGGACCAGCAGAATTTATATTACAATGTCAGCCCACCTTGTTGTTCTTGAAGAACACAATGTGGACCAACAGAATTTGTATTACAATGTCCGCCCACCTTGTTGTTCTGGGAGAACAGAATGTGGACCAGCAGAATTCGTATTACAATCTCAGCCCAGCTTGTTGTTCTTGAAGAACAGAATGTGGACCAGCAGAATTCGTATTACAATGTCAGCCCACCTTGTTGTTCTTGAAGAACACAGTGTGGACCAACAGAATTGGTATTACAATGTCAGCCCACCTTGTTGTTCTTGGAGAACAGAATGTGGACCAACAGAATTCGTATTACAATCTCAGCCCACCTTGTTGTTCTTGGAGAACAGAATGTGGACCAGCAGAATTAATATTACAATGTCAGCCCACCTTGTTGTTCTTGAAGAACAGAATGTGGACCAGCAGAATTCATATTACAATGTCAGCCCACCTTGTTGTTCTTGAAGAACACAGTGTGGACCAACAGAATTTGTATTACAATGTCCGCCCACCTTGTTGTTCTTAGAGAACAGAATGTGGACCAGCAGAATTCGTAATTCAATGTCAGCCCACCTTGTTGTTCTTGAAGAACACAGTGTGGACCAACAGAATTTGTATTACAATATCCGCCCACCTTGTTGTTCTGGGAGAACAGAATGTGGACCAGCAGAATTCGTATTACAATGTCAGCCCCCCTTGTTGTTCTTCAAGAACAGAATGTAGACCAACAGAATTCGTATTACAATGTCAGCCCACCTTGTTGTTCTTCAAGACCAGAATGTAGACCAACAGAATTCGTATTACAATGTCAGCCCACCTTGTTGTTCTTGTAGAACAGAATGTGGACCAGCAGAATTCGTATTACAATGTCAGCCCACCTTGTTGTTCTTAATGAACAGAATGTGGACCAACAGAAGTCGTATTACAATCTCAGCCCAGCTTGTTGTTCTTGAAGAACAGAATGTGGACCAGCAGAATTCGTATTACAATGTCAGCCCACCTTGTTGTTCTTGAAGAACACAGTGTGGACCAACAGAATTGGTATTACAATGTCAGCCCACCTTGTTGTTCTTAATGAACAGAATGTGGACCAACAGAAGTCGTATTACAATCTCAGCCCAGCTTGTTGTTCTTGAAGAACAGAATGTGGACCAGCAGAATTCGTATTACAATGTCAGCCCACCTTGTTGTTCTTAATGAACAGAATGTGGACCAACAGAAGTCGTATTACAATCTCAGCCCAGCTTGTTGTTCTTGAAGAACAGAATGTGGACCAGCAGAATTCGTATTACAATGTCAGCCCACCTTGTTGTTCTTGAAGAACACAGTGTGGACCAACAAAATTGGTATTACAATGTCAGCCCACCTTGTTGTTCTTGGAGAACAGAATGTGGACCAACAGAATTCGTATTACAATCTCAGCCCACCTTGTTGTTCTTGGAGAACAGAATGTGGACCAGCAGAATTAATATTACAATGTCAGCCCACCTTGTTGTTCTTGAAGAACAGAATGTGGACCAGCAGAATTCATATTACAATGTCAGCCCACCTTGTTGTTCTTGAAGAACACAGTGTGGACCAACAGAATTTGTATTACAATGTCCGCCCACCTTGTTGTTCTTACAGAACAGAATGTGGACCAGCAGAATTCGTAATTCAATGTCAGCCCACCTTGTTGTTCTTGAAGAACACAGTGTGGACCAACAGAATTTGTATTACAATGTCCGCCCACCTTGTTGTTCTGGGAGAACAGAATGTGGACCAACAGAATTGGTATTACAATGTCAGCCCACCTTGTTGTTCTTGGAGAACAGAATGTGGACCAACAGAATTCGTATTACAATCTCAGCCCACCTTGTTGTTCTTGGAGAACAGAATGTGGACCAGCAGAATTAATATTACAATCTCAGCCCACCTTGTTGTTCTTGAAGAACAGAATGTGGACCTGCAGAATTCATATTACAATGTCAGCCCACCTTGTTGTTCTTGAAGAACACAGTGTGGACCAACAGAATTTGTATTACAATGTCCGCCCACCTTGTTGTTCTTAGAGAACAGAATTTGGACCAGCAGAATTCGTATTACAATGTCAGCCCACCTTGTTGTTCTTGAAGAACACAGTGTGGACCAACAGAATTGGTATTACAATGTCAGCCCACCTTGTTGTTCTTGAAGAACAGAATGTGAACCAACAGAATTCGTATTACAATGTCCGCCCACCTTGTTGTTCTTCAAGAACAGAATATGGACCAGCAGAATTAATATTACAATGTCAGCCCACCTTCTTGTTCTTGAAGAACACAGTGTGGACCAAGAAAATTAACATTACAATGTCAGCCCATCTTGTTGTTCTTGAAGAACAGAATGTGGACCAGCAGAATTCGTATTACAATGTCAGCCCACCTTGTTGTTCTTGAAGAACACAGTGTGGACCAACAGAATTGGTATTACAATGTCAGCCCAGCTTGTTGTCCTTGGAGAACAGAATGTGGACCAGCAGAATTAATATTACAATGTCAGCCCACCTTGTTGTTATTGGAGAACAGAATGTGGACCAGCAGAATTCGTATTACAATGTCAGCCCAGCTTAATGTTCTTGTAGAACAGAATGTGGACCAACAAAATTCGTATTACAATGTCAGCCCACCTTGTTGTTCTTGAAGAACAGAATGTGGACGAATAGAATTCATGTTATAATGTCAGCCCACCTTGTTGTTCTTGGAAAACACAGTGTGGACCAGCAGAATTCGTATTACAATGTCCGCCCACCTTGTTATTCTTCAAGAACAGAATGTGGACAAACAGAATTCGTATTACAATCTCAGCCCAGCTTGTTGTTCTTGAAGAACAGAATGTGGACAAACAGAATTCGTATTACAATGTCAGCCCAGCTTGTTGTTCTTGAAGAACAGAATGTGGACCAACAGAATTTGTATTACAATGTCCGCCCACCTTGTTGTTCTGGGAGAACAGAATGTGGACCAGCAGAATTCGTATTACAATGTCAGCCCCCCTTGTTGTTCTTCAAGAACAGAATGTAGACCAACAGAATTCGTATTACAATGTCAGCCCACCTTGTTGTTCTTCAAGACCAGAATGTAGACCAACAGAATTCGTATTACAATGTCAATCCACCTTGTTGTTCTTGTAGAACAGAATGTGGACAAGCAGAATTCGTATTACAATGTCAGCCCACCTTGTTGTTCTTAATGAACAGAATGTGGACCAACAGAAGTCGTATTACAATCTCAGCCCAGCTTGTTTTTCTTGAAGAACAGAATGTGGACCAGCAGAATTCGTATTACAATGTCAGCCCACCTTGTTGTTCTTGAAGAACACAGTGTGGACCAACAGAATTGGTATTACAATGTCAGCCCACCTTGTTGTTCTTGGAGAACAGAATGTGGACCAACAGAATTCGTATTACAATCTCAGCCCACCTTGTTGTTCTTGGAGAACAGAATGTGGACCAGCAGAATTAATATTACAATGTCAGCCCACCTTGTTGTTCTTGAAGAACAGAATGTGGACCAGCAGAATTTATATTACAATGTCAGCCCACCTTGTTGTTCTTGAAGAACACAATGTGGACCAACAGAATTTGTATTACAATGTCCGCCCACCTTGTTGTTCTGGGAGAACAGAATGTGGACCAGCAGAATTCGTATTACAATGTCAGCCCCCCTTGTTGTTCTTCAAGAACAGAATGTAGACCAACAGAATTGGTATTACAATGTCAGCCCACCTTGTTGTTCTTCAAGACCAGAATGTAGACCAACAGAATTCGTATTACAATGTCAGCCCACCTTGTTGTTCTTGTAGAAGAGAATGTGGACCAGCAGAATTCGTATTACAATGTCAGCCCACCTTGTTGTTCTTAATGAACAGAATGTGGACCAACAGAAGTCGTATTACAATCTCAGCCCAGCTTGTTGTTCTTGAAGAACAGAATGTGGACCAGCAGAATTCGTATTACAATGTCAGCCCACCTTGTTGTTCTTGAAGAACACAGTGTGGACCAACAGAATTGGTATTACAATGTCAGCCCACCTTGTTGTTCTTGGAGAACAGAATGTGGACCAACAGAATTCGTATTACAATCTCAGCCCACCTTGTTGTTCTTGGAGAACAGAATGTGGACCAGCAGAATTAATATTACAATGTCAGCCCACCTTGTTGTTCTTGAAGAACAGAATGTGGACCAGCAGAATTCATATTACAATGTCAGCCCACCTTGTTGTTCTTGAAGAACACAGTGTGGACCAACAGAATTTGTATTACAATGTCCGCCCACCTTGTTGTTCTTAGAGAACAGAATGTGGACCAGCAGAATTCGTAATTCAATGTCAGCCCACCTTGTTGTTCTTGAAGAATACAGTGTGGACCAACAGAATTTGTATTACAATGTCCGCCCACCTTGTTGTTCTGGGAGAACAGAATGTGGACCAGCAGAATTCGTATTACAATGTCAGCCCCCCTTGTTGTTCTTCAAGAACAGAATGTAGACCAACAGAATTCGTATTACAATGTCAGCCCACCTTGTTGTTCTTCAAGACCAGAATGTAGACCAACAGAATTCGTATTACAATGTCAGCCCACCTTGTTGTTCTTGTAGAACAGAATGTGGACCAGCAGAATTCGTATTACAATGTCAGCCCACCTTGTTGTTCTTGAAGAACACAGTGTGGACCAACAGAATTGGTATTACAATGTCAGCCCAGCTTGTTGTCCTTGGAGAACAGAATGTGGACCAGCAGAATTAATATTACAATGTCAGCCCACCTTGTTGTTATTGGAGAACAGAATGTGGACCAGCAGAATTCGTATTACAATGTCAGCCCAGCTTAATGTTCTTGTAGAACAGAATGTGGACCAACAAAATTCGTATTACAATGTCAGCCCACCTTGTTGTTCTTGAAGAACAGAATGTGGACGAATAGAATTCATATTATAATGTCAGCCCACCTTGTTGTTCTTGGAAAACACAGTGTGGACCAGCAGAATTCGTATTACAATGTCCGCCCACCTTGTTATTCTTCAAGAACAGAATGTGGACAAACAGAATTCGTATTACAATCTCAGCCCAGCTTGTTGTTCTTGAAGAACAGAATGTGGACAAACAGAATTCGTATTACAATGTCAGCCCACCTTGTTGTTCTTGAAGAACAGAATGTGGACCAATAGAATTTGTATTACAATGTCCGCCCACCTTGTTGTTCTGGGAGAACAGAATGTGGACCAGCAGAATTCGTATTACAATGTCAGCCCCCCTTGTTGTTCTTCAAGAACAGAATGTAGACCAACAGAATTCGTATTACAATGTCAGCCCACCTTGTTGTTCTTCAAGACCAGAATGTAGACCAACAGAATTCGTATTACAATGTCAATCCACCTTGTTGTTCTTGTAGAACAGAATGTGGACAAGCAGAATTCGTATTACAATGTCAGCCCACCTTGTTGTTCTTAGAGAACAGAATGTGGACCAACAGAAGTCGTATTACAATCTCAGCCCAGCTTGTTTTTCTTGAAGAACAGAATGTGGACCAGCAGAATTCGTATTACAATGTCAGCCCACCTTGTTGTTCTTGAAGAACACAGTGTGGACCAACAGAATTGGTATTACAATGTCAGCCCACCTTGTTGTTCTTGGAGAACAGAATGTGGACCAACAGAATTCGTATTACAATCTCAGCCCACCTTGTTGTTCTTGGAGAACAGAATGTGGACCAGCAGAATTAATATTACAATGTCAGCCCACCTTGTTGTTCTTGAAGAACAGAATGTGGACCAGCAGAATTTATATTACAATGTCAGCCCACCTTGTTGTTCTTGAAGAACACAATGTGGACCAACAGAATTTGTATTACAATGTCCGCCCACCTTGTTGTTCTGGGAGAACAGAATGTGGACCAGCAGAATTCGTATTACAATGTCAGCCCCCCTTGTTGTTCTTCAAGAACAGAATGTAGACCAACAGAATTGGTATTACAATGTCAGCCCACCTTGTTGTTCTTCAAGACCAGAATGTTGACCAACAGAATTCGTATTACAATGTCAGCCCACCTTGTTGTTCTTGTAGAAGAGAATGTGGACCAGCAGAATTCGTATTACAATGTCAGCCCACCTTGTTGTTCTTAATGAACAGAATGTGGACCAACAGAAGTCGTATTACAATCTCAGCCCAGCTTGTTGTTCTTGAAGAACAGAATGTGGACCAGCAGAATTCGTATTACAATGTCAGCCCACCTTGTTGTTCTTGAAGAACACAGTGTGGACCAACAGAATTGGTATTACAATGTCAGCCCACCTTGTTGTTCTTGGAGAACAGAATGTGGACCAACAGAATTCGTATTACAATCTCAGCCCACCTTGTTGTTCTTGGAGAACAGAATGTGGACCAGCAGAATTAATATTACAATGTCAGCCCACCTTGTTGTTCTTGAAGAACAGAATGTGGACCAGCAGAATTCATATTACAATGTCAGCCCACCTTGTTGTTCTTGAAGAACACAGTGTGGACCAACAGAATTTGTATTACAATGTCCGCCCACCTTGTTGTTCTTAGAGAACAGAATGTGGACCAGCAGAATTCGTAATTCAATGTCAGCCCACCTTGTTGTTCTTGAAGAACACAGTGTGGACCAACAGAATTTGTATTACAATGTCAGCCCACCTTGTTGTTCTGGGAGAACAGAATGTGGACCAGCAGAATTCGTATTACAATGTCAGCCCCCCTTGTTGTTCTTCAAGAACAGAATGTAGACCAACAGAATTCGTATTACAATGTCAGCCCACCTTGTTGTTCTTCAAGACCAGAATGTAGACCAACAGAATTCGTATTACAATGTCAGCCCACCTTGTTGTTCTTGTAGAACAGAATGTGGACCAGCAGAATTCGTATTACAATGTCAGCCCACCTTGTTGTTCTTAATGAACAGAATGTGGACCAACAGAAGTCGTATTACAATCTCAGCCCAGCTTGTTGTTCTTGAAGAACAGAATGTGGACCAGCAGAATTCGTATTACAATGTCAGCCCACCTTGTTGTTCTTGAAGAACACAGTGTGGACCAACAGAATTGGTATTACAATGTCAGCCCACCTTGTTGTTCTTAATGAACAGAATGTGGACCAACAGAAGTCGTATTACAATCTCAGCCCAGCTTGTTGTTCTTGAAGAACAGAATGTGGACCAGCAGAATTCGTATTACAATGTCAGCCCACCTTGTTGTTCTTAATGAACAGAATGTGGACCAACAGAAGTCGTATTACAATCTCAGCCCAGCTTGTTGTTCTTGAAGAACAGAATGTGGACCAGCAGAATTCGTATTACAATGTCAGCCCACCTTGTTGTTCTTGAAGAACACAGTGTGGACCAACAGAATTGGTATTACAATGTCAGCCCACCTTGTTGTTCTTGAAGAACAGAATGTGAACCAACAGAATTCGTATTACAATGTCCGCCCACCTTGTTGTTCTTCAAGAACAGAATGTGGACCAGCAGAATTAATATTACAATGTCATCCCACCTTGTTGTTCTTGAAGAACACAGTGTGGACCAAGAAAATTAATATTACAATTTCAGCCCACCTTGTTGTTCTTCAAGACCAGAATGTAGACCAACAGAATTCGTATTACAATGTCAGCCCACCTAGTTGTTCTTGTAGAACAGAATGTGGACCAGCAGAATTCGTATTACAATGTCAGCCCACCTTGTTGTTCTTAATGAACAGAATGTGGACCAACAGAAGTCGTTTACAATCTCAGCCCACCTTGTTGTTCTTGGAGAACAGAATGTGGACCAGCAGAATTAATATTACAATGTCAGCCCACCTTGTTGTTCTTGAAGAACAGAATGTGGACCAGCAGAATTCATATTACAATGTCAGCCCACCTTGTTGTTCTTGAAGAACACAGTGTGGACCAACAGAATTTGTATTACAATGTCCGCCCACCTTGTTGTTCTGGGAGAACAGAATGTGGACCAGCAGAATTCGTATTACAATGTCAGCCCCCCTTGTTGTTCTTCAAGAACAGAATGTAGACCAACAGAATTCGTATTACAATGTCAGCCCACCTTGTTGTTCTTCAAGACCAGAATGTAGACCAACAGAATTCGTATTACAATGTCAGCCCACCTTGTTGTTCTTGTAGAACAGAATGTGGACCAGCAGAATTCGTATTACAATGTCAGCCCACCTTGTTGTTCTTAATGAACAGAATGTGGACCAACAGAAGTCGTATTACAATCTCAGCCCAGCTTGTTGTTCTTGAAGAACAGAATGTGGACCAGCAGAATTCGTATTACAATGTCAGCCCACCTTGTTGTTCTTGAAGAACACAGTGTGGACCAACAGAATTGGTATTACAATGTCAGCCCACCTTGTTGTTCTTGAAGAACAGAATGTGAACCAACAGAATTCGTATTACAATGTCCGCCCACCTTGTTGTTCTTCAAGAACAGAATGTGGACCAGCAGAATTAATATTACAATGTCAGCCCACCTTGTTGTTCTTGAAGAACACAGTGTGGACCAAGAAAATTAATATTACAATGTCAGCCCTTCTTGTTGTTCTTGAAGAACAGAATGTGGACCAGCAGAATTCGTATTACAATCTAGGCCCACCTTGTTGTTCTTGGAGAACAGAATGTGGACCAACAGAATTCGTATTACAATCTAGGCCCACCTTGTTGTTCTTGGAGAACAGAATGTGGACCAGCAGAATTAATATTAGAATGTCAGCCCACCTTGTTGTTCTTGAAGAACAGAATGTGGACCAGCAGAATTCGTATTACAATGTCAGCCCACCTTGTTGTTCTTGGAGAACAGAATGTGGAAGAACAGAATTCGTATTACAATCTCAGCCCACCTTGTTGTTCTTGGAGAACAGAATGTGGACCAGCAGAATTAATATTACAATGTCAGCCCACCTTGTTGTTCTTGAAGAACAGAATGTGGACCAGCAGAATTCATATTACAATGTCAGCCCACCTTGTTGTTCTTGAAGAACACAGTGTGGACCAACAGAATTTGTATTACAATGTCCGCCCACCTTGTTGTTCTGGGAGAACAGAATGTGGACCAGCAGAATTCGTATTACAATGTCAGCCCCCCTTGTTGTTCTTCAAGAACAGAATGTAGACCAACAGAATTCGTATTACAATGTCAGCCCACCTTGTTGTTCTTCAAGACCAGAATGTAGACCAACAGAATTCGTATTACAATGTCAGCCCACCTTGTTGTTCTTGTAGAACAGAATGTGGACCAGCAGAATTCGTATTACAATGTCAGCCCACCTTGTTGTTCTTAATGAACAGAATGTGGACCAACAGAAGTCGTATTACAATCTCAGCCCACCTTGTTGTTCTTGGAGAACAGAATGTGGACCAGCAGAATTGGTATTACAATGTCAGCCCACCTTGTTGTTCTTGAAGAACAGAATGTGGACCAGCAGAATTCATATTACAATGTCAGCCCACCTTGTTGTTCTTGAAGAACACAGTGTGGACCAACAGAACTTGTATTACAATGTCCGCCCACCTTGTTGTTCTGGGAGAACAGAATGTGGACCAGCAGAATTCGTATTACAATGTCAGCCCCCCTTGTTGTTCTTCAAGAACAGAATGTAGACCAACAGAATTCGTATTACAATGTCAGCCCACCTTGTTGTTCTTCAAGACCAGAATGTAGACCAACAGAATTCGTATTACAATGTCAGCCCACCTTGTTGTTCTTGTAGAACAGAATGTGGACCAGCAGAATTCGTATTACAATGTCAGCCCACCTTGTTGTTCTTAATGAACAGAATGTGGACCAACAGAAGTCGTATTACAATCTCAGCCCAGCTTGTTGTTCTTCAAGAACAGAATGTGGACCAGCAGAATTCGTATTACAATGTCAGCCCACCTTGTTGTTCTTGAAGAACACAGTGTGGACCAACAGAATTGGTATTACAATGTCAGCCCACCTTGTTGTTCTTGAAGAACAGAATGTGAACCAACAGAATTCGTATTACAATGTACGCCCACCTTGTTGTTCTTAATGAACAGAATGTGGACCAACAGAAGTCGTATTACAATCTCAGCCCAGCTTGTTGTTCTTGAAGAACAGAATGTGGACCAGCAGAATTCGTATTACAATGTCAGCCCACCTTGTTGTTCTTAATGAACAGAATGTGGACCAACAGAAGTCGTATTACAATCTCAGCCCAGCTTGTTGTTCTTGAAGAACAGAATGTGGACCAGCAGAATTCGTATTACAATGTCAGCCCACCTTGTTGTTCTTGAAGAACACAGTGTGGACCAACAAAATTGGTATTACAATGTCAGCCCACCTTGTTGTTCTTGGAGAACAGAATGTGGACCAACAGAATTCGTATTACAATCTCAGCCCACCTTGTTGTTCTTGGAGAACAGAATGTGGACCAGCAGAATTAATATTACAATGTCAGCCCACCTTGTTGTTCTTGAAGAACAGAATGTGGACCAGCAGAATTCATATTACAATGTCAGCCCACCTTCTTGTTCTTGAAGAACACAGTGTGGACCAACAGAATTTGTATTACAATGTCCGCCCACCTTGTTGTTCTTAGAGAACAGAATGTGGACCAGCAGAATTCGTATTACAATGTCAGCCCACCTTGTTGTTCTTGAAGAACACAGTGTGGACCAACAGAATTTGTATTACAATGTCCGCCCACCTTGTTGTTCTGGGAAAACAGAATGTGGACCAGCAGAATTCGTATTACAATGTCAGCCCCCCTTGTTGTTCTTCAAGAACAGAATGTAGACCAACAGAATTCGTATTACAATGTCAGCCCACCTTGTTGTTCTTCAAGACCAGAATGTAGACCAACAGAATTCGTATTACAATGTCAGCCCACCTTGTTGTTCTTGTAGAACAGAATGTGGACCAGCAGAATTCGTATTACAATGTCAGCCCACCTTGTTGTTCTTAATGAACAGAATGTGGACCAACAGAAGTCGTATTACAATCTCAGCCCAGCTTGTTGTTCTTGAAGAACAGAATGTGGACCAGCAGAATTCGCATTACAATGTCAGCCCACCTTGTTGTTCTTGAAGAACACAGTGTGGACCAACAGAATTGGTATTACAATGTCAGCCCACCTTGTTGTTCTTGAAGAACAGAATGTGAACCAACAGAATTCGTATTACAATGTCCGCCCACCTTGTTGTTCTTCAAGAACAGAATGTGGACCAGCAGAATTAATATTACAATGTCATCCCACCTTGTTGTTCTTGAAGAACACAGTGTGGACCAAGAAAATTAATATTACAATTTCAGCCCACCTTGTTGTTCTTCAAGACCAGAATGTAGACCAACAGAATTCGTATTACAATGTCAGCCCACCTTGTTGTTCTTGTAGAACAGAATGTGGACCAGCAGAATTCGTATTACAATGTCAGCCCACCTTGTTGTTCTTAATGAACAGAATGTGGACCAACAGAAGTCGTTTACAATCTCAGCCCACCTTGTTGTTCTTGGAGAACAGAATGTGGACCAGCAGAATTAATATTACAATGTCAGCCCACCTTGTTGTTCTTGAAGAACAGAATGTGGACCAGCAGAATTCATATTACAATGTCAGCCCACCTTGTTGTTCTTGAAGAACACAGTGTGGACCAACAGAATTTGTATTACAATGTCCGCCCACCTTGTTGTTCTGGGAGAACAGAATGTGGACCAGCAGAATTCGTATTACAATGTCAGCCCCCCTTGTTGTTCTTCAAGAACAGAATGTAGACCAACAGAATTCGTATTACAATGTCAGCCCACCTTGTTGTTCTTCAAGACCAGAATGTAGACCAACAGAATTCGTATTACAATGTCAGCCCACCTTGTTGTTCTTGTAGAACAGAATGTGGACCAGCAGAATTCGTATTACAATGTCAGCCCACCTTGTTGTTCTTAATGAACAGAATGTGGACCAACAGAAGTCGTATTACAATCTCAGCCCAGCTTGTTGTTCTTGAAGAACAGAATGTGGACCAGCAGAATTAATATTACAATGTCAGCCCACCTTGTTGTTCTTGAAGAACACAGTGTGGACCAAGAAAATTAATATTACAATGTCAGCCCTTCTTGTTGTTCTTGAAGAACAGAATGTGGACCAGCAGAATTCGTATTACAATCTAGGCCCACCTTGTTGTTCTTGGAGAACAGAATGTGGACCAACAGAATTCGTATTACAATCTAGGCCCACCTTGTTGTTCTTGGAGAACAGAATGTGGACCAGCAGAATTAATATTACAATGTCAGCCCACCTTGTTGTTCTTGAAGAACAGAATGTGGACCAGCAGAATTCGTATTACAATGTCAGCCCACCTTGTTGTTCTTGGAGAACAGAATGTGGAAGAACAGAATTCGTATTACAATCTCAGCCCACCTTGTTGTTCTTGGAGAACAGAATGTGGACCAGCAGAATTAATATTACAATGTCAGCCCACCTTGTTGTTCTTGAAGAACAGAATGTGGACCAGCAGAATTCATATTACAATGTCAGCCCACCTTGTTGTTCTTGAAGAACACAGTGTGGACCAACAGAATTTGTATTACAATGTCCGCCCACCTTGTTGTTCTGGGAGAACAGAATGTGGACCAGCAGAATTCGTATTACAATGTCAGCCCCCCTTGTTGTTCTTCAAGAACAGAATGTAGACCAACAGAATTCGTATTACAATGTCAGCCCACCTTGTTGTTCTTCAAGACCAGAATGTAGACCAACAGAATTCGTATTACAATGTCAGCCCACCTTGTTGTTCTTGTAGAACAGAATGTGGACCAGCAGAATTCGTATTACAATGTCAGCCCACCTTGTTGTTCTTAATGAACAGAATGTGGACCAACAGAAGTCGTATTACAATCTCAGCCCACCTTGTTGTTCTTGGAGAACACAGTGTGGACCAACAGAATTTGTATTACAATGTCCGCCCACCTTGTTGTTCTGGGAGAACAGAATGTGGACCAGCAGAATTCGTATTACAATGTCAGCCCCCCTTGTTGTTCTTCAAGAACAGAATGTAGACCAACAGAATTCGTATTACAATGTCAGCCCACCTTGTTGTTCTTCAAGACCAGAATGTAGACCAACAGAATTCGTATTACAATGTCAGCCCACCTTGTTGTTCTTGTAGAACAGAATGTGGACCAGCAGAATTCGTATTACAATGTCAGCCCACCTTGTTGTTCTTAATGAACAGAATGTGGACCAGCAGAATTCATATTACAATGTCAGCCCACCTTGTTGTTCTTGGAGAACACAGTGTGGACCAACAGAATTTGTATTACAATGTCCGCCCACCTTGTTGTTCTGGGAGAACAGAATGTGGACCAGCAGAATTCGTATTACAATGTCAGCCCCCCTTGTTGTTCTTCAAGAACAGAATGTAGACCAACAGAATTCGTATTACAATGTCAGCCCACCTTGTTGTTCTTCAAGACCAGAATGTAGACCAGCAGAATTAATATTACAATGTCAGCCCACCTTGTTGTTCTTGAAGAACACAGTGTGGACCAAGAAAATTAATATTACAATGTCAGCCCTTCTTGTTGTTCTTGAAGAACAGAATGTGGACCAGCAGAATTCGTATTACAATGTCAGCCCACCTTGTTGTTCTTGGAGAACAGAATGTGGACCAACAGAATTCGTATTACAATCTAGGCCCACCTTGTTGTTCTTGGAGAACAGAATGTGGACCAGCAGAATTAATATTACAATGTCAGCCCACCTTGTTGTTCTTGAAGAACAGAATGTGGACCAACAGAATTTATATTACAATGTCAGCCCACCTTGTTGTTCTTGAAGAACACAGTGTGGACCAACAGAATTTGTATTACAATGTCAGCCCACCTTGTTGTTCTGGGAGAACAGAATGTGGACCAGCAGAATTCGTATTACAATCTCAGCCCACCTTGTTGTTCTTGGAGAACAGAATGTGGACCAGCAGAATTAATATTACAATGTCAGCCCACCTTGTTGTTCTTGAAGAACAGAATGTGGACCAGCAGAATTCTTATTACAATGTCAGCCCACCTTGTTGTTCTTGAAGAACACAGTGTGGACCAACAGAATTTGTATTACAATGTCAGCCCACCTTGTTGTTCTTGAAGAACACAGTGTGGACCAACAGAATTGGTATTACAATGTCAGCCTACCTTGTTGTTCTTGAAGAACAGAATGTGAACCAACAGAATTCGTATTACAATGTCCGCCCACCTTGTTGTCCTTCAAGAACAGAATGTGGACCAGCAGAATTAATATTACAATGTCAGCCCACCTTGTTGTTCTTGAAGAACACAGTGTGGACCAAGAAAATTAATATTACAATGTCAGCCCATCTTGTTGTTCTTGAAGAACAGAATGTGGACCAGCAGAATTCGTATTACAATGTCAGCCCACCTTGTTGTTCTTGGAGAACAGAATGTGGAAGAACAGAATTCGTATTACAATCTCAGCCCACCTTGTTGTTCTTGGAGAACAGAATGTGGACCAGCAGAATTAATATTACAATGTCAGCCCACCTTGTTGTTCTTGAAGAACAGAATGTGGACCAGCAGAATTAATATTACAATGTCAGCCCACCTTGTTGTTCTTGAAGAACACAGTGTGGACCAACAGAATTTGTATTACAATGTCCGCCCACCTTGTTGTTCTGGGAGAACAGAATGTGGACCAGCAGAATTCGTATTACAATGTCAGCCCCCCTTGTTGTTCTTCAAGAACAGAATGTAGACCAACAGAATTCGTATTACAATGTCAGCCCACCTTGTTGTTCTTCAAGACCAGAATGTAGACCAACAGAATTCGTATTACAATGTCAGCCCACCTTGTTGTTCTTGTAGAACAGAATGTGGACCAGCAGAATTCGTATTACAATGTCAGCCCACCTTGTTGTTCTTAATGAACAGAATGTGGACCAACAGAAGGCGTATTACAATCTCAGCCCACCTTGTTGTTCTTGGAGAACAGAATGTGGACCAGCAGAATTAATATTACAATGTCAGCCCACCTTGTTGTTCTTGAAGAACAGAATGTGGACCAGCAGAATTCATATTACAATGTCAGCCCACCTTGTTGTTCTTGAAGAACACAGTGTGGACCAACAGAACTTGTATTACAATGTCCGCCCACCTTGTTGTTCTGGGAGAACAGAATGTGGACCAGCAGAATTCGTATTACAATGTCAGCCCCCCTTGTTGTTCTTCAAGAACAGAATGTAGACCAACAGAATTCGTATTACAATGTCAGCCCACCTTGTTGTTCTTCAAGACCAGAATGTAGACCAACAGAATTCGTATTACAATGTCAGCCCACCTTGTTGTTCTTGTAGAACAGAATGTGGACCAGCAGAATTCGTATTACAATGTCAGCCCACCTTGTTGTTCTTGAAGAACACAGTGTGGACCAACAGAATTGGTATTACAATGTCAGCCCACCTTGTTGTTCTTGAAGAACAGAATGTGAACCAACAGAATTCGTATTACAATGTACGCCCACCTTGTTGTTCTTCAAGAACAGAATGTGGACCAGCAGAATTAATATTACAATGTCAGCCCACCTTGTTGTTCTTGAAGAACACAGCGTGGACCAAGAAAATTAATATTACAATGTCAGCCCATCTTGTTGTTCTTGAAGAACAGAATGTGGACCAGCAGAATTCGTATTACAATGTCAGCCCACCTTGTTGTTCTTGTAGAACAGAATGTGGACCAGCAGAATTCGTATTACAATGTCAGCCCACCTTGTTGTTCTTAATGAACAGAATGTGGACCAACAGAAGTCGTATTACAATCTCAGCCCAGCTTGTTGTTCTTGAAGAACAGAATGTGGACCAGCAGAATTCGTATTACAATGTCAGCCCACCTTGTTGTTCTTGAAGAACACAGTGTGGACCAACAGAATTGGTATTACAATGTCAGCCCACCTTGTTGTTCTTGAAGAACAGAATGTGAACCAACAGAATTCGTATTACAATGTCCGCCCAACTTGTTGTTCTTCAAGAACAGAATGTGGACAAGCAGAATTAATATTACAATGTCAGCCCACCTTGTTGTTCTTGAAGAACACAGTGTGGACCAAGAAAATTAATATTACAATGTCAGCCCTTCTTGTTGTTCTTGAAGAACAGAATGTGGACCAGCAGAATTCGTATTACAATGTCAGCCCACCTTGTTGTTCTTGGAGAACAGAATGTGGACCAACAGAATTCGTATTACAATCTAGGCCCACCTTGTTGTTCTTGGAGAACAGAATGTGGACCAGCAGAATTGGTATTACAATGTCAGCCCACCTTGTTGTTCTTGAAGAACAGAATGTGGACCAACAGAATTTATATTACAATGTCAGCCCACCTTGTTGTTCTTGAAGAACACAGTGTGGACCAACAGAATTTGTATTACAATGTCAGCCCACCTTGTTGTTCTGGGAGAACAGAATGTGGACCAGCAGAATTCGTATTACAATCTCAGCCCACCTTGTTGTTCTTGGAGAACAGAATGTGGACCAGCAGAATTAATATTACAATGTCAGCCCACCTTGTTGTTCTTGAAGAACAGAATGTGGACCAGCAGAATTCATATTACAATGTCAGCCCACCTTGTTGTTCTTGAAGAACACAGTGTGGACCAACAGAATTTGTATTACAATGTCCGCCCACCTTGTTGTTCTGGGAGAACAGAATGTGGACCAGCAGAATTCGTATTACAATGTCAGCCCCCCTTGTTGTTCTTCAAGAACAGAATGTAGACCAACAGAATTCATATTACAATGTCAGCCCACCTTGTTGTTCTTGAAGAACACAGTGTGGACCAACAGAATTCGTATTACAATGTCAGCCCACCTTGTTGTTCTTGAAGAACACAGTGTGGACCAACAGAATTGGTATTACAATGTCAGCCTACCTTGTTGTTCTTGAAGAACAGAATGTGAACCAACAGAATTCGTATTACAATGTCCGCCCACCTTGTTGTCCTTCAAGAACAGAATGTGGACCAGCAGAATTAATATTACAATGTCAGCCCACCTTGTTGTTCTTGAAGAACACAGTGTGGACCAAGAAAATTAATATTACAATGTCAGCCCATCTTGTTGTTCTTGAAGAACAGAATGTGGACCAGCAGAATTCGTATTACAATGTCAGCCCACCTTGTTGTTCTTGGAGAACAGAATGTGGAAGAACAGAATTCGTATTACAATCTCAGCCCACCTTGTTGTTCTTGGAGAACAGAATGTGGACCAGCAGAATTAATATTACAATGTCAGCCCACCTTGTTGTTCTTGAAGAACAGAATGTGGACCAGCAGAATTAATATTACAATGTCAGCCCACCTTGTTGTTCTTGAAGAACACAGTGTGGACCAACAGAATTTGTATTACAATGTCCGCCCACCTTGTTGTTCTGGGAGAACAGAATGTGGACCAGCAGAATTCGTATTACAATGTCAGCCCCCCTTGTTGTTCTTCAAGAACAGAATGTAGACCAACAGAATTCGTATTACAATGTCAGCCCACCTTGTTGTTCTTCAAGACCAGAATGTAGACCAACAGAATTCGTATTACAATGTCAGCCCACCTTGTTGTTCTTGTAGAACAGAATGTGGACCAGCAGAATTCGTATTACAATGTCAGCCCACCTTGTTGTTCTTAATGAACAGAATGTGGACCAACAGAAGTCGTATTACAATCTCAGCCCAGCTTGTTGTTCTTCAAGAACAGAATGTGGACCAGCAGAATTCGTATTACAATGTCAGCCCACCTTGTTGTTCTTGAAGAACACAGTGTGGACCAACAGAATTGGTATTACAATGTCAGCCCACCTTGTTGTTCTTGAAGAACAGAATGTGAACCAACAGAATTCGTATTACAATGTACGCCCACCTTGTTGTTCTTCAAGAACAGAATGTGGACCAGCAGAATTAATATTACAATGTCAGCCCACCTTGTTGTTCTTGAAGAACACAGCGTGGACCAAGAAAATTAATATTACAATGTCAGCCCATCTTGTTGTTCTTGAAGAACAGAATGTGGACCAGCAGAATTCGTATTACAATGTCAGCCCACCTTGTTGTTCTTGGAGAACAGAATGTGGACCAACAGAATTCGTATTACAATCTCAGCCCACCTTGTTGTTCTTGGAGAACAGAATGTGGACCAGCAGAATTAATATTACAATGTCAGCCCACCTTGTTGTTCTTGAAGAACACAGTGTGGACCAGCAGAATTCATATTACAATGTCAGCCCACCTTGTTGTTCTTGAAGAACACAGTGTGGACCAACAGAATTTGTATTACAATGTCCGCCCACCTTGTTGTTCTGGGAGAACAGAATGTGGACCAGCAGAATTCGTATTACAATGTCAGCCCACCTTGTTGTTCTTGGAGAACAGAATGTGGACCAACAGAATTCGTATTACAATCTCAGCCCACCTTGTTGTTCTTGGAGAACAGAATGTGGACCAGCAGAATTAATATTACAATGTCAGCCCACCTTGTTGTTCTTGAAGAACAGAATGTGGACCAGCAGAATTCATATTACAATGTCAGCCCACCTTGTTGTTCTTGAAGAACACAGTGTGGACCAACAGAATTTGTATTACAATGTCCGCCCACCTTGTTGTTCTGGGAGAACAGAATGTGGACCAGCAGAATTCGTATTACAATGTCAGCCCCCCTTGTTGATCTTCAAGAACAGAATGTAGACCAACAGAATTCGTATTACAATGTCAGCCCACCTTGTTGTTCTTCAAGACCAGAATGTAGACCAACAGAATTCGTATTACAATGTCAGCCCACCTTGTTGTTCTTGTAGAACAGAATGTGGACCAGCAGAATTCGTATTACAATGTCAGCCCACCTTGTTGTTCTTAATGAACAGAATGTGGACCAACAGAATTCGTATTACAATCTCAGCCCACCTTGTTGTTCTTGGAGAACAGAATGTGGACCAGCAGAATTAATATTACAATGTCAGCCCACCTTGTTGTTCTTGAAGAACAGAATGTGGACCAGCAGAATTCATATTACAATGTCAGCCCACATTGTTGTTATTGAAGAACACAGTGTGGACCAACAGAATTTGTATTACAATGTCCGCCCACCTTGTTGTTCTGGGAGAACAGAATGTGGACCAGCAGAATTCGTATTACAATGTCAGCCCGCCTTGTTGTTCTTCAAGAACAGAATGTAGACCAGCAGAATTCGTATTACAATGTCAGCCCACCTTGTTGTTCTTCAAGACCAGAATGTAGACCAACAGAATTCGTATTACAATGTCAGCCCACCTTGTTGTTCTTGTAGAACAGAATGTGGACCAGCAGAATTCGTATTACAATGTCAGCCCACCTTGTTGTTCTTAATGAACAGAATGTGGACCAACAGAAGTCGTATTACAATCTCAGCCCAGCTTGTTGTTCTTGAAGAACAGAATGTGGACCAGCAGAATTCGTATTACAATGTCAGCCCACCTTGTTGTTCTTGAAGAACACAGTGTGGACCAACAGAATTGGTATTACAATGTCAGCCCACCTTGTTGTTCTTGAAGAACAGAATGTGAACCAACAGAATTCGTATTACAATGTCCGCCCACCTTGTTGTTCTTCAAGAACAGAATGTGGACCAGCAGAATTAATATTACAATGTCAGCCCACCTTGTTGTTCTTGAAGAACACAGTGTGGACCAAGAAAATTAATATTACAATGTCAGCCCATCTTGTTGTTCTTGAAGAACAGAATGTGGTCCAGCAGAATTCGTATTACAATGTCAGCCCACCTTGTTGTTTTTGGAGAACAGAATGTGGACCAACAGAATTCGTATTACAATCTCAGCCCACCTTGTTGTTCTTGGAAAACAGAATGTGGACCAGCAGAATTAATATTACAATGTCAGCCCACCTTGTTGTTCTTGAAGAACAGAATGTGGACCAGCAGAATTCATATTACAATGTCAGCCCTCCTTGTTGTTCTTGAAGAACACAGTGTGGACCAACAGAATTTGTATTACAATGTCCGCCCACCTTGTTGTTCTGGGAGAACAGAATGTGGACCAGCAGAATTCGTATTACAATGTCAGCCCCCCTTGTTGTTCTTCAAGAACAGAATGTAGACCAACAGAATTCGTATTACAATGTCAGCCCACCTTGTTGTTCTTCAAGACCAGAATGTAGACCAACAGAATTCGTATTACAATGTCAGCCCACCTTGTTGTTCTTGTAGAACAGAATGTGGACCAGCAGAATTCGTATTACAATGTCAGCCCACCTTGTTGTTCTTAATGAACAGAATGTGGACCAACAGAAGTCGTATTACAATCTCAGCCCAGCTTGTTGTTCTTGAAGAACAGAATGTGGACCAGCAGAATTCGTATTACAATGTCAGCCCACCTTGTTGTTCTTGAAGAACACAGTGTGGACCAACAGAATTGGTATTACAATGTAAGCCCACCTTGTTGTTCTTGGAGAACAGAATGTGGACCAACAGAATTCGTATTACAATCTCAGCCCACCTTGTTGTTCTTGGAGAACAGAATGTGGACCAGCAGAATTAATATTACAATGTCAGCCCACCTTGTTGTTCTTGAAGAACAGAATGTGGACCAGCAGAATTCATATTACAATGTCAGCCCACCTTGTTGTTCTTGAAGAACACAGTGTGGACCAACAGAATTTGTATTACAATGTCCGCCCACCTTGTTGTTCTTAGAGAACAGAATGTGGACCAGCAGAATTCGTATTACAATGTCAGCCCACCTTGTTGTTCTTGAAGAACACATTGTGGACCAACAGAATTGGTATTACAATGTCAGCCCACCTTGTTGTTCTTGAAGAACAGAATGTGAACCAACAGAATTCGTATTACAATGTCCGCCCACCTTGTTGTCCTTCAAGAACAGAATGTGGACCAGCAGAATTAATATTACAATGTAAGCCCACCTTGTTGTTCTTGAAGAACACAGTGTGGACCAAGAAAATTAATATTACAATGTCAGCCCATCTTGTTGTTCTTGAAGAACAGAATGTGGACCAGCAGAATTCGTATTACAATGTCAGCCCACCTTGTTGTTCTTGAAGAACACAGTGTGGACCAACAGAATTGGTATTACAATGTCAGCCCACCTTGTTGTTCTTGGAGAACAGAATGTGGACCAACAGAATTCGTATTACAATCTCAGCCCAGCTTGTTGTTCTTGAAGAACAGAATGTGGACAAGCAGAATTAATATTACAATGTCAGCCCACCTTGTTGTTCTTGAAGAACAGAATGTGGACCAGCAGAATTAATATTACAATCTCAGCCCACCTTGTTGTTCTTGAAGAACACAGTGTGGACCAAGAAAATTAATATTACAATGTCAGCCCATCTTGTTGTTCTTGAAGAACAGAATGTGGACCAGCAGAATTCGTATTACAATGTCAGCCCACCTTGTTGTTCTTAATGAACAGAATGTGGACCAACAGAAGTCGTATTACAATCTCAGCCCAGCTTGTTGTTCTTGAAGAACAGAATGTGGACCAGCAGAATTCGTATTACAATGTCCGCCCACCTTGTTGTTCTTCAAGAACAGAATGTGGACCAGCAGAATTAATATTACAATGTCAGCCCACCTTGTTGTTCTTGAAGAACACAGTGTGGACCAAAAAAATTAATATTACAATGTCAGCCCATCTTGTTGTTCTTGAAGAACAGAATGTGGACCAGCAGAATTCATATTACAATGTCAGCCCACCTTGTTGTTCTTGGAGAACAGAATGTGGACCAACAGAATTCGTATTAGAATCTCAGCCCACCTTGTTGTTCTTGGAGAACAGAATGTGGACCAGCAGAATTAATATTACAATGTCAGCCCACCTTGTTGTTCTTGAAGAACAGAATGTGGACCAGCAGAATTCATATTACAATGTCAGCCCACCTTGTTGTTCTTGAAGAACACAGTGTGGACCAACAGAATTTGTATTACAATGTCCGCCCACCTTGTTGTTCTGGGAGAACAGAATGTGGACCAACAGAATTCGTATTACAATGTCAGCCCCCCTTGTTGTTCTTCAAGAACAGAATGTAGACCAACAGAATTCGTATTACAACGTCAGCCCAGCTTGTTGTTCTTCAAGACCAGAATGTAGACCAACAGAATTCGTATTACAATGTCAGCCCACCTTGTTGTTCTTAATGAACAGAATGTGGACCAACAGAAGTCGTATTACAATCTCAGCCCAGCTTGTTGTTCTTGAAGAACAGAATGTGGACCAGCAGAATTCGTATTACAATGTCAGCCCACCTTGTTGTTCTTGAAGAACACAGTCTGGACCAACAGAATTGGTATTACAATGTCAGCCCACCTTGTTGTTCTTGAAGAACAGAATGTGAACCAACAGAATTCGCATTACAATGTCCGCCCACCTTGTTGTTCTTCAAGAACAGAATGTGGACCAGCAGAATTAATATTACAATGTCAGCCCACCTTGTTGTTCTTGAAGAACACAGTGTGGACCAAGAAAATTAATATTACAATGTCAGCCCATCTTGTTGTTCTTGAAGAACAGAATGTGGACCAGCAGAATTCGTATTACAATGTCAGCCCACCTTGTTGTTCTTGGAGAACAGAATGTGGACCAACAGAATTCGTATTACAATCTCAGCCCACCTTGTTGTTCTTGGAGAACAGAATGTGGACCAGCAGAATTAATATTACAATGTCAGCCCACCTTGTTGTTCTTGAAGAACAGAATGTGGACCAGCAGAATTCATATTACAATGTCAGCCCACCTTGTTGTTCTGGGAGAACAGAATGTGGACCAGCAGAATTCGTATTACAATGTCAGCCCCCCTTGTTGTTCTTCAAGAACAGAATGTAGACCAACAGAATTCGTATTACAATGTCAGCCCACCTTGTTGTTCTTGAAGAACACAGTGTGGACCAACAGAATTCGTATTACAATGTCAGCCCACCTTGTTGTTCTTGAAGAACACAGTGTGGACCAACAGAATTGGTATTACAATGTCAGCCTACCTTGTTGTTCTTGAAGAACAGAATGTGAACCAACAGAATTCGTATTACAATGTCCGCCCACCTTGTTGTCCTTCAAGAACAGAATGTGGACCAGCAGAATTAATATTACAATGTCAGCCCACCTTGTTGTTCTTGAAGAACACAGTGTGGACCAAGAAAATTAATATTACAATGTCAGCCCATCTTGTTGTTCTTGAAGAACAGAATGTGGACCAGCAGAATTCGTATTACAATGTCAGCCCACCTTGTTGTTCTTGGAGAACAGAATGTGGAAGAACAGAATTCGTATTACAATCTCAGCCCACCTTGTTGTTCTTAGAGAACAGAATGTGGACCAGCAGAATTAATATTACAATGTCAGCCCACCTTGTTGTTCTTGAAGAACAGAATGTGGACCAGCAGAATTAATATTACAATGTCAGCCCACCTTGTTGTTCTTGAAGAACACAGTGTGGACCAACAGAATTTGTATTACAATGTCCGCCCACCTTGTTGTTCTGGGAGAACAGAATGTGGACCAGCAGAATTCGTATTACAATGTCAGCCCCCCTTGTTGTTCTTCAAGAACAGAATGTAGACCAACAGAATTCGTATTACAATGTCAGCCCACCTTGCTGTTCTTCAAGACCAGAATGTAGACCAACAGAATTCGTATTACAATGTCAGCCCACCTTGTTGTTCTTGTAGAACAGAATGTGGACCAGCAGAATTCGTATTACAATGTCAGCCCACCTTGTTGTTCTTAATGAACAGAATGTGGACCAACAGAAGTCGTATTACAATCTCAGCCCACCTTGTTGTTCTTGGAGAACAGAATGTGGACCAGCAGAATTAATATTACAATGTCAGCCCACCTTGTTGTTCTTGAAGAACACATTGTGGACCAACAGAACTTGTATTACAATGTCCGCCCACCTTGTTGTTCTGGGAGAACAGAATGTGGACCAGCAGAATTCGTATTACAATGTCAGCCCCCCTTGTTGTTCTTCAAGAACAGAATGTAGACCAACAGAATTCGTATTACAATGTCAGCCCACCTTGTTGTTCTTCAAGACCAGAATGTAGACCAACAGAATTCGTATTACAATGTCAGCCCACCTTGTTGTTCTTGTAGAACAGAATGTGGACCAGCAGAATTCGTATTACAATGTCAGCCCACCTTGTTGTTCTTAATGAACAGAATGTGGACCAACAGAAGTCGTATTACAATCTCAGCCCAGCTTGTTGTTCTTCAAGAACAGAATGTGGACCAGCAGAATTCGTATTACAATGTCAGCCCACCTTGTTGTTCTTGAAGAACACAGTGTGGACCAACAGAATTGGTATTACAATGTCAGCCCACCTTGTTGTTCTTGAAGAACAGAATGTGAACCAACAGAATTCGTATTACAATGTACGCCCACCTTGTTGTTCTTCAAGAACAGAATGTGGACCAGCAGAATTAATATTACAATGTCAGCCCACCTTGTTGTTCTTGAAGAACACAGCGTGGACCAAGAAAATTAATATTACAATGTCAGCCCATCTTGTTGTTCTTGAAGAACAGAATGTGGACCAGCAGAATTCGTATTACAATGTCAGCCCACCTTGTTGTTCTTGGAGAACAGAATGTGGACCAACAGAATTCGTATTACAATCTCAGCCCACCTTGTTGTTCTTGGAGAACAGAATGTGGACCAGCAGAATTAATATTACAATGTCAGCCCACCTTGTTGTTCTTGAAGAACACAGTGTGGACCAGCAGAATTCATATTACAATGTCAGCCCACCTTGTTGTTCTTGAAGAACACAGTGTGGACCAACAGAATTTGTATTACAATGTCCGCCCACCTTGTTGTTCTGGGAGAACAGAATGTGGACCAGCAGAATTCGTATTACAATGTCCGCCCACCTTGTTGTTCTGGGAGAACAGAATGTGGACCAGCAGAATTCGTATTACAATGTCAGCCCCCCTTGTTGATCTTCAAGAACAGAATGTAGACCAACAGAATTCGTATTACAATGTCAGCCCACCTTGTTGTTCTTCAAGACCAGAATGTAGACCAACAGAATTCGTATTACAATGTCAGCCCACCTTGTTGTTCTTGTAGAACAGAATGTGGACCAGCAGAATTCGTATTACAATGTCAGCCCACCTTGTTGTTCTTAATGAACAGAATGTGGACCAACAGAATTCGTATTACAATCTCAGCCCACCTTGTTGTTCTTGGAGAACAGAATGTGGACCAGCAGAATTAATATTACAATGTCAGCCCACCTTGTTGTTCTTGAAGAACAGAATGTGGACCAGCAGAATTCATATTACAATGTCAGCCCACATTGTTGTTATTGAAGAACACAGTGTGGACCAACAGAATTTGTATTACAATGTCCGCCCACCTTGTTGTTCTGGGAGAACAGAATGTGGACCAGCAGAATTCGTATTACAATGTCAGCCCGCCTTGTTGTTCTTCAAGAACAGAATGTAGACCAGCAGAATTCGTATTACAATGTCAGCCCACCTTGTTGTTCTTCAAGACCAGAATGTAGACCAACAGAATTCGTATTACAATGTCAGCCCACCTTGTTGTTCTTGTAGAACAGAATGTGGACCAGCAGAATTCGTATTACAATGTCAGCCCACCTTGTTGTTCTTAATGAACAGAATGTGGACCAACAGAAGTCGTATTACAATCTCAGCCCAGCTTGTTGTTCTTGAAGAACAGAATGTGGACCAGCAGAATTCGTATTACAATGTCAGCCCACCTTGTTGTTCTTGAAGAACACAGTGTGGACCAACAGAATTGGTATTACAATGTCAGCCCACCTTGTTGTTCTTGAAGAACAGAATGTGAACCAACAGAATTCGTATTACAATGTCCGCCCACCTTGTTGTTCTTCAAGAACAGAATGTGGACCAGCAGAATTAATATTACAATGTCAGCCCACCTTGTTGTTCTTGAAGAACACAGTGTGGACCAAGAAAATTAATATTACAATGTCAGCCCATCTTGTTGTTCTTGAAGAACAGAATGTGGTCCAGCAGAATTCGTATTACAATGTCAGCCCAGCTTGTTGTTTTTGGAGAACAGAATGTGGACCAACAGAATTCGTATTACAATCTCAGCCCACCTTGTTGTTCTTGGAAAACAGAATGTGGACCAGCAGAATTAATATTACAATGTCAGCCCACCTTGTTGTTCTTGAAGAACAGAATGTGGACCAGCAGAATTCATATTACAATGTCAGCCCTCCTTGTTGTTCTTGAAGAACACAGTGTGGACCAACAGAATTTGTATTACAATGTCCGCCCACCTTGTTGTTCTGGGAGAACAGAATGTGGACCAGCAGAATTCGTATTACAATGTCAGCCCCCCTTGTTGTTCTTCAAGAACAGAATGTAGACCAACAGAATTCGTATTACAATGTCAGCCCACCTTGTTGTTCTTCAAGACCAGAATGTAGACCAACAGAATTCGTATTACAATGTCAGCCCACCTTGTTGTTCTTGTAGAACAGAATGTGGACCAGCAGAATTCGTATTACAATGTCAGCCCACCTTGTTGTTCTTAATGAACAGAATGTGGACCAACAGAAGTCGTATTACAATCTCAGCCCAGCTTGTTGTTCTTGAAGAACAGAATGTGGACCAGCAGAATTCGTATTACAATGTCAGCCCACCTTGTTGTTCTTGAAGAACACAGTGTGGACCAACAGAATTGGTATTACAATGTAAGCCCACCTTGTTGTTCTTGGAGAACAGAATGTGGACCAACAGAATTCGTATTACAATCTCAGCCCACCTTGTTGTTCTTGGAGAACAGAATGTGGACCAGCAGAATTAATATTACAATGTCAGCCCACCTTGTTGTTCTTGAAGAACAGAATGTGGACCAGCAGAATTCATATTACAATGTCAGCCCACCTTGTTGTTCTTGAAGAACACAGTGTGGACCAACAGAATTTGTATTACAATGTCCGCCCACCTTGTTGTTCTTAGAGAACAGAATGTGGACCAGCAGAATTCGTATTACAATGTCAGCCCACCTTGTTGTTCTTGAAGAACACATTGTGGACCAACAGAATTGGTATTACAATGTCAGCCCACCTTGTTGTTCTTGAAGAACAGAATGTGAACCAACAGAATTCGTATTACAATGTCCGCCCACCTTGTTGTCCTTCAAGAACAGAATGTGGACCAGCAGAATTAATATTACAATGTAAGCCCACCTTGTTGTTCTTGAAGAACACAGTGTGGACCAAGAAAATTAATATTACAATGTCAGCCCATCTTGTTGTTCTTGAAGAACAGAATGTGGACCAGCAGAATTCGTATTACAATGTCAGCCCACCTTGTTGTTCTTGAAGAACACAGTGTGGACCAACAGAATTGGTATTACAATGTCAGCCCACCTTGTTGTTCTTGGAGAACAGAATGTGGACCAACAGAATTCGTATTACAATCTCAGCCCAGCTTGTTGTTCTTGAAGAACAGAATGTGGACAAGCAGAATTAATATTACAATGTCAGCCCACCTTGTTGTTCTTGAAGAACAGAATGTGGACCAGCAGAATTAATATTACAATCTCAGCCCACCTTGTTGTTCTTGAAGAACACAGTGTGGACCAAGAAAATTAATATTACAATGTCAGCCCATCTTGTTGTTCTTGAAGAACAGAATGTGGACCAGCAGAATTCGTATTACAATGTCAGCCCACCTTGTTGTTCTTAATGAACAGAATGTGGACCAACAGAAGTCGTATTACAATCTCAGCCCAGCTTGTTGTTCTTGAAGAACAGAATGTGGACCAGCAGAATTCGTATTACAATGTCCGCCCACCTTGTTGTTCTTCAAGAACAGAATGTGGACCAGCAGAATTAATATTACAATGTCAGCCCACCTTGTTGTTCTTGAAGAACACAGTGTGGACCAAAAAAATTAATATTACAATGTCAGCCCATCTTGTTGTTCTTGAAGAACAGAATGTGGACCAGCAGAATTCATATTACAATGTCAGCCCACCTTGTTGTTCTTGGAGAACAGAATGTGGACCAACAGAATTCGTATTAGAATCTCAGCCCACCTTGTTGTTCTTGGAGAACAGAATGTGGACCAGCAGAATTAATATTACAATGTCAGCCCACCTTGTTGTTCTTGAAGAACAGAATGTGGACCAGCAGAATTCATATTACAATGTCAGCCCACCTTGTTGTTCTTGAAGAACACAGTGTGGACCAACAGAATTTGTATTACAATGTCCGCCCACCTTGTTGTTCTGGGAGAACAGAATGTGGACCAACAGAATTCGTATTACAATGTCAGCCCCCCTTGTTGTTCTTCAAGAACAGAATGTAGACCAACAGAATTCGTATTACAACGTCAGCCCAGCTTGTTGTTCTTCAAGACCAGAATGTAGACCAACAGAATTCGTATTACAATGTCAGCCCACCTTGTTGTTCTTAATGAACAGAATGTGGACCAACAGAAGTCGTATTACAATCTCAGCCCAGCTTGTTGTTCTTGAAGAACAGAATGTGGACCAGCAGAATTCGTATTACAATGTCAGCCCACCTTGTTGTTCTTGAAGAACACAGTCTGGACCAACAGAATTGGTATTACAATGTCAGCCCACCTTGTTGTTCTTGAAGAACAGAATGTGAACCAACAGAATTCGCATTACAATGTCCGCCCACCTTGTTGTTCTTCAAGAACAGAATGTGGACCAGCAGAATTAATATTACAATGTCAGCCCACCTTGTTGTTCTTGAAGAACACAGTGTGGACCAAGAAAATTAATATTACAATGTCAGCCCATCTTGTTGTTCTTGAAGAACAGAATGTGGACCAGCAGAATTCGTATTACAATGTCAGCCCACCTTGTTGTTCTTGGAGAACAGAATGTGGACCAACAGAATTCGTATTACAATCTCAGCCCACCTTGTTGTTCTTGGAGAACAGAATGTGGACCAGCAGAATTAATATTACAATGTCAGCCCACCTTGTTGTTCTTGAAGAACAGAATGTGGACCAGCAGAATTCATATTACAATGTCAGCCCACCTTGTTGTTCTTGAAGAACACAGTGTGGACCAACAGAATTTGTATTACAATGTCCGCCCACCTTGTTGTTCTGGGAGAACAGAATGTGGACCAGCAGAATTCGTATTACAATGTCAGCCCCCCTTGTTGTTCTTCAAGAACAGAATGTAGACCAACAGAATTCGTATTACAATGTCAGCCCACCTTGTTGTTCTTGTAGAACAGAATGTGGACCAGCAGAATTCGTATTACAATGTCAGCCCACCTTGTTGTTCTTAATGAACAGAATGTGGACCAACAGAAGTCGTATTACAATCTCAGCCCAGCTTGTTGTTCTTGAAGAACAGAATGTGGACCAGCAGAATTCGTATTACAATGTCAGCCCACCTTGTTGTTCTTGAAGAACACAGTGTGGACCAACAGAATTGGTATTACAATGTCAGCCCACCTTGTTGTTCTTGGAGAACAGAATGTGGACCAACAGAATTCGTATTACAATCTCAGCCTACCTTGTTGTTCTTGGAGAACAGAATGTGGACCAGCAGAATTAATATTACAATGTCAGCCCACCTTGTTGTTCTTGAAGAACAGAATGTGGACCAGCAGAATTCATATTACAATGTCAGCCCACCTTGTTGTTCTTGAAGAACACAGTGTGGACCAACAGAATTTGTATTACAATGTCCGCCCACCTTGTTGTTCTTAGAGAACAGAATGTGGATCAGCAGAATTCGTATTACAATGTCAGCCCACCTTGTTGTTCTTGAAGAACACAGTGTGGACCAACAGAATTGGTATTACAATGTCAGCCCACCTTGTTGTTCTTGAAGAACAGAATGTGAACCAACAGAATTCGTATTACAATGTCCGCCCACCTTGTTGTCCTTCAAGAACAGAATGTGGACCAGCAGAATTAATATTACAATGTCAGCCCACCTTGTTGTTCTTGAAGAACACAGTGTGGACCAAGAAAATTAATATTACAATGTCAGCCCATCTTGTTGTTCTTGAAGAACAGAATGTGGACCAGCAGAATTCGTATTACAATGTCAGCCCACCTTGTTGTTCTTGAAGAACACAGTGTGGACCAACTAAATTTGTATTACAATGTCAGCCCACCTTGTTGTTCTTGGAGAACAGAATGTGGACCAACAGAATTAATATTACAATGTCAGCCCACCTTGTTGTTCTTGAAGAACAGAATGTGGACCAGCAGAATTAATATTACAATCTCAGCCCAGCTTGTTGTTCTTGAAGAACAGAATGTGGACAAGCAGAATTCGTATTAAAATGTCAGCAAAGGTTGTTATTCTTGAAGAACAGAATGTGGACCAACAGAATTCGTATTACAATGTCAGCCCCCCTTGTTGTTCTTCAAGAACAGAATGTAGACCAACAGAATTCGTATTACAATGTCAGCCCACCTTGTTGTTCTTCAAGACCAGAATGTAGACCAACAGAATTCGTATTACAATGTCAGCCCACCTTGTTGTTCTTGTAGAACAGAATGTGGACCAGCAGAATTCGTATTACAATGTCAGCCCACCTTGTTGTTCTTAATGAACAGAATGTGGACCAACAGAATTCGTATTACAATCTCAGCCCAGCTTGTTGTACTTGAAGAACAGAATGTGGACCAGCAGAATTCGTATTACAATGTCAGCCCACCTTGTTGTTCTTGAAGAACACAGTGTGGACCAACAGAATTGGTATTACAATGTCAGCCCACCTTGTTGTTCTTGGAGAACAGAATGTGGACCAACAGAATTCGTATTACAATCTCAGCCCACCTTGTTGTTCTTGGAGAACAGAATGTGGACCAGCAGAATTAATATTACAATGTCAGCCCACCTTGTTGTTATTGAAGAACAGAATGTGGACCAGCAGAATTCATATTACAATGTCAGCCCACCTTGTTGTTCTTGAAGAACACAGTGTGGACCAACAGAATTTGTATTACAATGTCCGCCCACCTTGTTGTTCTTAGAGAACAGAATGTGGACCAGCAGAATTCGTATTACAATATCAGCCCACCTTGTTGTTCTTGAAGAACACAGTGTGGACCAACAGAATTGGTATTACAATGTCAGCCCACCTTGTTGTTCTTGAAGAACAGAATGTGAACCAACAGAATTCGTATTACAATGTCCGCCCACCTTGTTGTTCTTCAAGAACAGAATGTGGACCAGCAGAATTAATATTACAATGTCAGCCCACCTTGTTGTTCTTGAAGAACACAGTGTGGACCAAGAAAATTAATATTACAATGTCAGCCCATCTTGTTGTTCTTGAAGAACAGAATGTGGACCAGCAGAATTCGTATTACAATGTCAGCCCACCTTGTTGTTCTTGGAGAACAGAATGTGGACCAACAGAATTCATATTACAATGTCAGCCCACCTTGTTGTTCTTGAAGAACACAGTGTGGACCAACAGAATTTGTATTACAATGTCCGCCCACCTTGTTGTTCTGGGAGAACAGAATGTGGACCAGCAGAATTCGTATTACAATGTCAGCCCCCCTTGTTGTTCTTCAAGAACAGAATGTAGACCAACAGAATTCGTATTACAATGTCAGCCCACCTTGTTGTTCTTCAAGACCAGAATGTAGACCAACAGAATTCGTATTACAATGTCAGCCCACCTTGTTGTTCTTGTAGAACAGAATGTGGACCAGCAGAATTCGTATTACAATGTCAGCCCACCTTGTTGTTCTTAATGAACAGAATGTGGACCAACAGAAGTCGTATTACAATCACAGCCCAGCTTGTTGTTCTTGAAGAACAGAATGTGGACCAGCAGAATTCGTATTACAATGTCAGCCCACCTTGTTGTTCTTAATGAACAGAATGTGGACCAACAGAATTCGTATTACAATCTCAGCCCACCTTGTTGTTCTTGAAGAACAGAATGTGGACCAGCAGAATTCATATTACAATGTCAGCCCACCTTGTTGTTCTTGAAGAACACAGTGTGGACCAACAGAATTTATATTACAATGTCCGCCCACCTTGTTGTTCTGGGAGAACAGAATGTGGACCAGCAGAATTAATATTACAATGTCAGCCCACCTTGTTGTTCTTGAAGAACACAGTGTGGACCAAGAAAATTAATATTACAATGTCAGCCCATCTTGTTGTTCTTGAAGAACAGAATGTGGACCAGCAGAATTCGTATTACAATGTCAGCCCACCTTGTTGTTCTTGAAGAACACAGTGTGGACCAACAGAATTGGTATTACAATGTCAGCCCACCTTGTTGTTCTTGGAGAACAGAATGTGGACCAACAGAATTCGTATTACAATCTCAGCCCACCTTGTTGTTCTTGGAGAACAGAATGTGGACCAGCAGAATTAATATTACAATGTCAGCCCACCTTGTTGTTCTTGAAGAACAGAATGTGGACCAGCAGAATTAATATTACAATCTCAGCCCAGCTTGTTGTTCTTGAAGAACAGAATGTGGACCAGCAGAATTCGTATTAAAATGTCAGCAAAGGTTGTTATTCTTGAAGAACAGAATGTGGACCAACAGAATTCGTATTACAATGTCAGCCCCCCTTGTTGTTCTTCAAGAACAGAATGTAGACCAACAGAATTCGTATTACAATGTCAGCCCACCTTGTTGTTCTTCAAGACCAGAATGTAGACCAACAGAATTCGTATTACAATGTCAGCCCACCTTGTTGTTCTTGTAGAACAGAATGTGGACCAGCAGAATTCGTATTACAATGTCAGCCCACCTTGTTGTTCTTAATGAACAGAATGTGGACCAACAGAAGTCGTATTACAATCTCAGCCCAGCTTGTTGTTCTTGAAGAACAGAATGTGGACCAGCAGAATTCGTATTACAATGTCAGCCCACCTTGTTGTTCTTGAAGAACACAGTGTGGACCAACAGAATTGGTATTACAATGTCAGCCCACCTTGTTGTTCTTGGAGAACAGAATGTGGACCAACAGAATTCGTATTACAATCTCAGCCAACCTTGTTGTTCTTGGAGAACAGAATGTGGACCAGCAGAATTAATATTACAATGTCAGCCCACCTTGTTGTTCTTGAAGAACAGAATGTGGACCAGCAGAATTCATATTACAATGTCAGCCCACCTTGTTGTTCTTGAAGAACACAGTGTGGACCAACAGAATTTGTATTACAATGTCCGCCCACCTTGTTGTTCTTAGAGAAAAGAATGTGGACCAGCAGAATTCGTATTACAATGTCAGCCCACCTTGTTGTTCTTGAAGAACACAGTGTGGACCAACAGAATTGGTATTACAATGTCAGCCCACCTTGTTGTTCTTGAAGAACAGAATGTGAACCAACAGAATTCGTATTACAATGTCCGCCCACCTTGTTGTCCTTCAAGAACAGAATGTGGACCAGCAGAATTAATATTACAATGTCAGCCCACCTTGTTGTCCTTGAAGAACACAGTGTGGACCAAGAAAATTAATATTACAATGTCAGCCCATCTTGTTGTTCTTGAAGAACAGAATGTGGACCAGCAGAATTCGTATTACAATGTCAGCCCACCTTGTTGTTCTTGAAGAACACAGTGTGGACCAACAGAATTCGTATTACAATCTCAGCCCACCTTGTTGTTCTTGGAGAACAGAATGTGGACCAGCAGAATTAATATTACAATGTCAGCCCACATTGTTGTTCTTGAAGAACAGAATGTGGACCAGCAGATTTCATATTACAATGTCAGCCCACCTTGTTGTTCTTGAAGAACACAGTGTGGACCAACAGAATTTGTATTACAATGTCCGCCCACCTTGTTGTTCTGGGAGAACAGAATGTGGACCAGCAGAATTCGTATTACAATGTCAGCCCCCCTTGTTGTTCTTCTAGAACAGAATGTAGACCAACAGAATTCGTATTACAATGTCAGCCCAGCTTGTTGTTCTTCAAGACCAGAATGTAGACCAACAGAATTCGTATTACAATGTCAGCCAACCTTGTTGTTCTTGTAGAACAGAATGTGGACCAGCAGAATTCGTATTACAATGTCAGCCCACCTTGTTGTTCTTAATGAACAGAATGTGGACCAACAGAAGTCGTATTACAATCTCAGCCCAGCTTGTTGTTCTTGAAGAACAGAATGTGGACCAGCAGAATTCGTATTACAATGTCAGCCCACCTTGTTGCTCTTGGAGAACAGAATGTGGACCAACAGAATTCGTATTACAATCTCAGCCCACCTTGTTGTTCTTGAAGAACAGAATGTGGACCAGCAGAATTAATATTACAATGTCAGCCCACCTTGTTGTTCTTGAAGAACAGAATGTGGACCAGCAGAATTCATATTACAATGTCAGCCCACCTTGTTGTTCTTGAAGAACACAGTGTGGACCAACAGAATTTGTATTACAATGTCCGCCCACCTTGTTGTTCTGGGAGAACAGAATGTGGACCAGCAGAATTCGTATTACAATGTCAGCCCCCCTTGTTGTTCTTCAAGAACAGAATGTAGACCAACAGAATTCGTATTACAATGTCAGTCCACCTTGTTGTTCTTCAAGACCAGAATGTAGACCAACAGAATTCGTATTACAATGTCAGCCCACCTTGTTGTTCTTGAAGAACACAGTGTGGACCAACAGAATTGGTATTACAATGTCAGCCCACCTTGTTGTTCTTGAAGAACAGAATGTGAACCAACAGAATTCGTATTACAATGTCCGCCCACCTTGTTGTCCTTCAAGAACAGAATGTGGACCAGCAGAATTAATATTACAATGTCAGCCCACCTTGTTGTCCTTGAAGAACACAGTGTGGACCAAGAAAATTAATATTACAATGTCAGCCCATCTTGTTGTTCTTGAAGAACAGAATGTGGACCAGCAGAATTCGTATTACAATGTCAGCCCACCTTGTTGTTCTTGAAGAACACAGTGTGGACCAACAGAATTGGTATTACAATGTCAGCCCACCTTGTTGTTCTTGGAGAACAGAATGTGGACCAACAGAATTCGTATTACAATCTCAGCCCACCTTGTTGTTCTTGGAGAACAGAATGTGGACCAGCAGAATTAATATTCAAAGTCAGCCCACCTTGTTGTTCTTGAAGAACAGAATGTGGACCAGCAGAATTAATATTACAATCTCAGCCCAGCTTGTTGTTCTTGAAGAACAGAATGTGGACCAGCAGAATTCGATTAAAATGTCAGCAAAGGTTGTTATTCTTGAAGAACAGAATGTGGAACAACAGAATTCGTATTACAATGTCAGCCCCCCTTGTTGTTCTTCAAGAACAGAATGTAGACCAACAGAATTCGTATTACAATGTCAGCCCACCTTGTTGTTCTTCAAGACCAGAATGTAGACCAACAGAATTCGTATTACAATGTCAGCCCACCTTGTTGTTCTTGTAGAACAGAATGTGGACCAGCAGAATTCGTATTACAATGTCAGCCCAACTTGTTGTTCTTAATGAACAGAATGTGGACCAACAGAAGTCGTATTACAATCTCAGCCCAGCTTGTTGTTCTTGAAGAACAGAATGTGGACCAGCAGAATTCGTATTACAATGTCAGCCCACCTTGTTGTTCTTGAAGAACACAGTGTGGACCAACAGAATTGGTATTACAATGTCAGCCCACCTTGTTGTTCTTGGAGAACAGAATGTGGACCAACAGAATTCGTATTACAATCTCAGCCCACCTTGTTGTTCTTGGAGAACAGAATGTGGACCAGCAGAATTAATATTCAAAGTCAGCCCACCTTGTTGTTCTTGAAGAACAGAATGTGGACCAGCAGAATTAATATTACAATCTCAGCCCAGCTTGTTGTTCTTGAAGAACAGAATGTGGACCAGCAGAATTCGATTAAAATGTCAGCAAAGGTTGTTATTCTTGAAGAACAGAATGTGGACCAACAGAATTCGTATTACAATGTCAGCCCCCCTTGTTGTTCTTCAAGAACAGAATGTAGACCAACAGAATTGGTATTACAATGTCAGCCCACCTTGTTGTTCTTCAAGACCAGAATGTAGACCAACAGAATTCGTATTACAATGTCAGCCCACCTTGTTGTTCTTGTAGAACAGAATGTGGACCAGCAGAATTCGTATTACAATGTCAGCCCACCTTGTTGTTCTTAATGAACAGAATGTGGACCAACAGAAGTCGTATTACAATCTCAGCCCAGCTTGTTGTTCTTGAAGAACAGAATGTGGACCAGCAGAATTCGTATTACAATGTCAGCCCAACTTGTTGTTCTTGAAGAACACAGTGTGGACCAACAGAATTGGTATTACAATGTCAGCCCACCTTGTTGTTCTTGGAGAACAGAATGTGGACCAACAGAATTCGTATTACAATCTCAGCCAACCTTGTTGTTCTTGGAGAACAGAATGTGGACCAGCAGAATTAATATTACAATGTCAGCCCACCTTGTTGTTCTTGAAGAACAGAATGTGGACCAGCAGAATTCATATTACAATGTCAGCCCACCTTGTTGTTCTTGAAGAACACAGTGTGGACCAACAGAATTTGTATTACAATGTCCGCCCACCTTGTTGTTCTTAGAGAAAAGAATGTGGACCAGCAGAATTCGTATTACAATGTCAGCCCACCTTGTTGTTCTTGAAGAACACAGTGTGGACCAACAGAATTGGTATTACAATGTCAGCCCACCTTGTTGTTCTTGAAGAACAGAATGTGAACCAACAGAATTCGTATTACAATGTCCGCCCACCTTGTTGTTCTTCAAGAACAGAATGTGAACCAGCAGAATTAATATTACAATGTCAGCCCACCTTGTTGTTCTTGAAGAACACAGTGTGGACCAAGAAAATTAATATTACAATGTCAGCCCATCTTGTTGTTCTTGAAGAACAGAATGTGGACCAGCAGAATTCGTATTACAATGTCAGCCCACCTTGTTGTTCTTGGAGAACAGAATGTGGACCAACAGAATTCGTATTACAATCTCAGCCCACCTTGTTGTTCTTGGAGAACAGAATGTGGACCAGCAGAATTAATATTACAATGTCAGCCCACCTTGTTGTTCTTGAAGAACAGAATGTGGACCAGCAGAATTCATATTACAATGTCAGCCCACCTTGTTGTTCTTGAAGAACACAGTGTGGACCAACAGAATTTGTATTAAAATGTCCGCCCACCTTGTTGTTCTGGGAGAACAGAATGTGGACCAGCAGAAGTCGTATTACAATGTCAGCCCCCCTTGTTGTTCTTGGAGAACAGAATGTAGACCAACAGAATTCGTATTACAATGTCAGCCCAGCTTGTTGTTCTTCAAGACCAGAATGTAGACCAACAGAATTCGTATTACAATGTCAGCCAACCTTGTTGTTCTTGTAGAACAGAATGTGGACCAGCAGAATTCGTATTACAATGTCAGCCCACCTTGTTGTTCTTAATGAACAGAATGTGGACCAACAGAAGTCGTATTACAATCTCAGCCCAGCTTGTTGTTCTTGAAGAACAGAATGTGGACCAGCAGAATTCGTATTACAATGTCAGCCAACCTTGTTGTTCTTGTAGAACAGAATGTGGACCAGCAGAATTTGTATTAAAATGTCCGCCCACCTTGTTGTTCTGGGAGAACAGAATGTGGACCAGCAGAATTCGTATTACAATGTCAGCCCCCCTTGTTGTTCTTGGAGAACAGAATGTAGACCAACAGAATTCGTATTACAATGTCAGCCCAGCTTGTTGTTCTTCAAGACCAGAATGTAGACCAACAGAATTCGTTTTACAATGTCAGCCAACCTTGTTGTTCTTGTAGAACAGAATGTGGACCAGCAGAATTCGTATTACAATGTCAGCCCACCTTGTTGTTCTTAATGAACAGAATGTGGACCAACAGAAGTCGTATTACAATCTCAGCCCAGCTTGTTGTTCTTGAAGAACAGAATGTGGACCAGCAGAATTCGTATTACAATGTCAGCCCACCTTGTTGTTCTTGGAGAACAGAATGTGGACCAACAGAATTCGTATTACAATCTCAGCCCACCTTGTTGTTCTTGGAGAACAGAATGTGGACCAGCAGAATTAATATTACAATGTCAGCCCACCTTGTTGTTCTTGAAGAACAGAATGTGGACCAGCAGAATTCATATTACAATGTCAGCCCACCTTGTTGTTCTTGAAGAACACAGTGTGGACCAACAGAATTTCTATTACAATGTCCGCCCACATTGTTGTTCTGGGAGAACAGAATGTGGACCAGCAGAATTCGTATTACAATGTCAGCCCCCCTTGTTGTTCTTCAAGAACAGAATGTAGACCAACAGAATTCGTATTACAATGTCAGTCCACCTTGTTGTTCTTCAAGACCAGAATGTAGACCAACAGAATTCGTATTACAATGTCAGCCCACCTTGTTGTTCTTGAAGAACACAGTGTGGACCAACAGAATTGGTATTACAATGTCAGCCCACCTTGTTGTTCTTGAAGAACAGAATGTGAACCAACAGAATTCGTATTACAATGTCCGCCCACCTTGTTGTCCTTCAAGAACAGAATGTGGACCAGCAGAATTCATATTACAATGTCAGCCCACCTTGTTGTTCTTGAAGAACACAGTGTGGACCAACAGAATTTGTATTACAATGTCCGCCCACCTTGTTGTTCTGGGAGAACAGAATGTGGACCAGCAGAATTCGTATTACAATGTCAGCCCCCCTTGTTGTTCTTCAAGAACAGAATGTGGACCAACAGAATTCGTATTACAATGTCAGCCCAGCTTGTTGTTCTTCAAGACCAGAATGTAGACCAACAGAATTCGTATTACAATGTCAGCCCACCTTGTTGTTCTTGTAGAACAGAATGTGGACCAGCAGAATTCGTATTACAATGTCAGCCCACCTTGTTGTTCTTAATGAACAGAATGTGGACCAACAGAAGTCGTATTACAATCTCAGCCCAGCTTGTTGTTCTTGAAGAACAGAATGTGGACCAGCAGAATTCGTATTACAATGTCAGCCCACCTTGTTGCTCTTGGAGAACAGAATGTGGACCAACAGAATTCGTATTACAATCTCAGCCCACCTTGATGTTCTTGGAGAACAGAATGTGGACCAGCAGAATTCATATTACAATGTCAGCCCTCCTTGTTGTTCTTGAAGAACACAGTGTGGACCAACAGAATTTGTATTACAATGTCCGCCCACCTTGTTGTTCTGGGAGAACAGAATGTGGACCAGCAGAATTCGTATTACAATGTCAGCCCCCCTTGTTGTTCTTCAAGAACAGAATGTAGACCAACAGAATTCGTATTACAATGTCAGTCCACCTTGTTGTTCTTCAAGACCAGAATGTAGACCAACAGAATTCGTATTACAATGTCAGCCCACCTTGTTGTTCTTGAAGAACACAGTGTGGACCAACAGAATTGGTATTACAATGTCAGCCCACCTTGTTGTTCTTGAAGAACAGAATGTGAACCAACAGAATTCGTATTACAATGTCCGCCCACCTTGTTGTCCTTCAAGAACAGAATGTGGACCAGCAGAATTAATATTACAATGTCAGCCCACCTTGTTGTCCTTGAAGAACACAGTGTGGACCAAGAAAATTAATATTACAATGTCAGCCCATCTTGTTGTTCTTGAAGAACAGAATGTGGACCAGCAGAATTCGTATTACAATGTCAGCCCACCTTGTTGTTCTTGAAGAACACAGTGTGGACCAACAGAATTGGTATTACAATGTCAGCCCACCTTGTTGTTCTTGGAGAACAGAATGTGGACCAACAGAATTCGTATTACAATGTCCGCCCACCTTGTTGTTCTTGGAGAACAGAATGTGGACCAACAGAATTCGTATTACAATCTCAGCCAACCTTGTTGTTCTTGGAGAACAGAATGTGGACCAGCAGAATTAATATTACAATGTCAGCCCACCTTGTTGTTCTTGAAGAACAGAATGTGGACCAGCAGAAGTCGTATTACAATCTCAGCCCAGCTTGTTGTTCTTGAAGAACAGAATGTGGACCAGCAGAATTCGTATTACAATGTCAGCCCACCTTGTTGCTCTTGGAGAACAGAATGTGGACCAACAGAATTCGTATTACAATCTCAGCCCACCTTGTTGTTCTTGGAGAACAGAATGTGGACCAGCAGAATTAATATTACAATGTCAGCCCACCTTGTTGTTCTTGAAGAACAGAATGTGGACCAGCAGAATTCATATTACAATGTCAGCCCACCTTGTTGTTCTTGAAGAACACAGTGTGGACCAACAGAATTTGTATTACAATGTCCGCCCACCTTGTTGTTCTGGGAGAACAGAATGTGGACCAGCAGAATTCGTATTACAATGTCAGCCCCCCTTGTTGTTCTTCAAGAACAGAATGTAGACCAACAGAATTCGTATTACAATGTCAGTCCACCTTGTTGTTCTTCAAGACCAGAATGTAGACCAACAGAATTCGTATTACAATGTCAGCCCACCTTGTTGTTCTTGAAGAACACAGTGTGGACCAACAGAATTGGTATTACAATGTCAGCCCACCTTGTTGTTCTTGAAGAACAGAATGTGAACCAACAGAATTCGTATTACAATGTCCGCCCACCTTGTTGTCCTTCAAGAACAGAATGTGGACCAGCAGAATTAATATTACAATGTCAGCCCACCTTGTTGTCCTTGAAGAACACAGTGTGGACCAAGAAAATTAATATTACAATGTCAGCCCATCTTGTTGTTCTTGAAGAACAGAATGTGGACCAGCAGAATTCGTATTACAATGTCAGCCCACCTTGTTGTTCTTGAAGAACACAGTGTGGACCAACAGAATTGGTATTACAATGTCAGCCCACCTTGTTGTTCTTGGAGAACAGAATGTGGACCAACAGAATTCGTATTACAATCTCAGCCCACCTTGTTGTTCTTGGAGAACAGAATGTGGACCAGCAGAATTAATATTCAAAGTCAGCCCACCTTGTTGTTCTTGAAGAACAGAATGTGGACCAGCAGAATTAATATTACAATCTCAGCCCAGCTTGTTGTTCTTGAAGAACAGAATGTGGACCAGCAGAATTCGATTAAAATGTCAGCAAAGGTTGTTATTCTTGAAGAACAGAATGTGGAACAACAGAATTCGTATTACAATGTCAGCCCCCCTTGTTGTTCTTCAAGAACAGAATGTAGACCAACAGAATTCGTATTACAATGTCAGCCCACCTTGTTGTTCTTCAAGACCAGAATGTAGACCAACAGAATTCGTATTACAATGTCAGCCCACCTTGTTGTTCTTGTAGAACAGAATGTGGACCAGCAGAATTCGTATTACAATGTCAGCCCAACTTGTTGTTCTTAATGAACAGAATGTGGACCAACAGAAGTCGTATTACAATCTCAGCCCAGCTTGTTGTTCTTGAAGAACAGAATGTGGACCAGCAGAATTCGTATTACAATGTCAGCCCACCTTGTTGTTCTTGAAGAACACAGTGTGGACCAACAGAATTGGTATTACAATGTCAGCCCACCTTGTTGTTCTTGGAGAACAGAATGTGGACCAACAGAATTCGTATTACAATCTCAGCCCACCTTGTTGTTCTTGGAGAACAGAATGTGGACCAGCAGAATTAGTATTCAAAGTCAGCCCACCTTGTTGTTCTTGAAGAACAGAATGTGGACCAGCAGAATTAATATTACAATCTCAGCCCAGCTTGTTGTTCTTGAAGAACAGAATGTGGACCAGCAGAATTCGATTAAAATGTCAGCAAAGGTTGTTATTCTTGAAGAACAGAATGTGGACCAACAGAATTCGTATTACAATGTCAGCCCCCCTTGTTGTTCTTCAAGAACAGAATGTAGACCAACAGAATTGGTATTACAATGTCAGCCCACCTTGTTGTTCTTCAAGACCAGAATGTAGACCAACAGAATTCGTATTACAATGTCAGCCCACCTTGTTGTTCTTGTAGAACAGAATGTGGACCAGCAGAATTCGTATTACAATGTCAGCCCACCTTGTTGTTCTTGGAGAACAGAATGTGGACCAACAGAATTCGTATTACAATCTCAGCCAACCTTGTTGTTCTTGGAGAACAGAATGTGGACCAGCAGAATTAATATTACAATGTCAGCCCACCTTGTTGTTCTTGAAGAACAGAATGTGGACCAGCAGAATTCATATTACAATGTCAGCCCACCTTGTTGTTCTTGAAGAACACAGTGTGGACCAACAGAATTTGTATTACAATGTCCGCCCACCTTGTTGTTCTTAGAGAAAAGAATGTGGACCAGCAGAATTCGTATTACAATGTCAGCCCACCTTGTTGTTCTTGAAGAACACAGTGTGGACCAACAGAATTGGTATTACAATGTCAGCCCACCTTGTTGTTCTTGAAGAACAGAATGTGAACCAACAGAATTCGTATTACAATGTCCGCCCACCTTGTTGTTCTTCAAGAACAGAATGTGAACCAGCAGAATTAATATTACAATGTCAGCCCACCTTGTTGTTCTTGAAGAACACAGTGTGGACCAAGAAAATTAATATTACAATGTCAGCCCATCTTGTTGTTCTTGAAGAACAGAATGTGGACCAGCAGAATTCGTATTACAATGTCAGCCCACCTTGTTGTTCTTGGAGAACAGAATGTGGACCAACAGAATTCGTATTACAATCTCAGCCCACCTTGTTGTTCTTGGAGAACAGAATGTGGACCAGCAGAATTAATATTACAATGTCAGCCCACCTTGTTGTTCTTGAAGAACAGAATGTGGACCAGCAGAATTCATATTACAATGTCAGCCCACCTTGTTGTTCTTGAAGAACACAGTGTGGACCAACAGAATTTGTATTAAAATGTCCGCCCACCTTGTTGTTCTGGGAGAACAGAATGTGGACCAGCAGAATTCGTATTACAATGTCAGCCCCCCTTGTTGTTCTTGGAGAACAGAATGTAGACCAACAGAATTCGTATTACAATGTCAGCCCAGCTTGTTGTTCTTCAAGACCAGAATGTAGACCAACAGAATTCGTATTACAATGTCAGCCAACCTTGTTGTTCTTGGAGAACAGAATGTGGACCAGCAGAATTCGTATTACAATGTCAGCCCACCTTGTTGTTCTTAATGAACAGAATGTGGACCAACAGAAGTCGTATTACAATCTCAGCCCAGCTTGTTGTTCTTGAAGAACAGAATGTGGACCAGCAGAATTCGTATTACAATGTCAGCCCACCTTGTTGTTCTTGGAGAACAGAATGTGGACCAACAGAATTCGTATTACAATCTCAGCCCACCTTGTTGTTCTTGGAGAACAGAATGTGGACCAGCAGAATTAATATTACAATGTCAGCCCACCTTGTTGTTCTTGAAGAACAGAATGTGGACCAGCAGAATTCATATTACAATGTCAGCCCACCTTGTTGTTCTTGAAGAACACAGTGTGGACCAACAGAATTTCTATTACAATGTCCGCCCACATTGTTGTTCTGGGAGAACAGAATGTGGACCAGCAGAATTCGTATTACAATGTCAGCCCCCCTTGTTGTTCTTCAAGAACAGAATGTAGACCAACAGAATTCGTATTACAATGTCAGTCCACCTTGTTGTTCTTCAAGACCAGAATGTAGACCAACAGAATTCGTATTACAATGTCAGCCCACCTTGTTGTTCTTGAAGAACACAGTGTGGACCAACAGAATTGGTATTACAATGTCAGCCCACCTTGTTGTTCTTGAAGAACAGAATGTGAACCAACAGAATTCGTATTACAATGTCCGCCCACCTTGTTGTCCTTCAAGAACAGAATGTGGACCAGCAGAATTAATATTACAATGTCAGCCCACCTTGTTGTCCTTGAAGAACACAGTGTGGACCAAGAAAATTAATATTACAATGTCAGCCCATCTTGTTGTTCTTGAAGAACAGAATGTGGACCAGCAGAATTCGTATTACAATGTCAGCCCACCTTGTTGTTCTTGAAGAACACAGTGTGGACCAACAGAATTCGTATTACAATCTCAGCCCACCTTGTTGTTCTTGGAGAACAGAATGTGGACCAGCAGAATTAATATTACAATGTCAGCCCACCTTGTTGTTCTTGAAGAACAGAATGTGGACCAGCAGAATTCATATTACAATGTCAGCCCACCTTGTTGTTCTTGAAGAACACAGTGTGGACCAACAGAATTTCTATTACAATGTCCGCCCACCTTGTTGTTCTGGGAGAACAGAATGTGGACCAGCAGAATTCGTATTACAATGTCAGCCCCCCTTGTTGTTCTTCAAGAACAGAATGTAGACCAACAGAATTCGTATTACAATGTCAGCCCAGCTTGTTGTTCTTCAAGACCAGAATGTAGACCAACAGAATTCGTATTACAATGTCAGCCAACCTTGTTGTTCTTGTAGAACAGAATGTGGACCAGCAGAATTCGTATTACAATGTCAGCCCACCTTGTTGTTCTTAATGAACAGAATGTGGACCAACAGAAGTCGTATTACAATCTCAGCCCAGCTTGTTGTTCTTGAAGAACAGAATGTGGACCAGCAGAATTCGTATTACAATGTCAGCCCACCTTGTTGCTCTTGGAGAACAGAATGTGGACCAACAGAATTCGTATTACAATCTCAGCCCACCTTGATGTTCTTGGAGAACAGAATGTGGACCAGCAGAATTCATATTACAATGTCAGCCCACCTTGTTGTTCTTGAAGAACACAGTGTGGACCAACAGAATTTGTATTACAATGTCCGCCCACCTTGTTGTTCTGGGAGAACAGAATGTGGACCAGCAGAATTCGTATTACAATGTCAGCCCCCCTTGTTGTTCTTCAAGAACAGAATGTAGACCAACAGAATTCGTATTACAATGTCAGTCCACCTTGTTGTTCTTCAAGACCAGAATGTAGACCAACAGAATTCGTATTACAATGTCAGCCCACCTTGTTGTTCTTGAAGAACACAGTGTGGACCAACAGAATTGGTATTACAATGTCAGCCCACCTTGTTGTTCTTGAAGAACAGAATGTGAACCAACAGAATTCGTATTACAATGTCCGCCCACCTTGTTGTCCTTCAAGAACAGAATGTGGACCAGCAGAATTAATATTACAATGTCAGCCCACCTTGTTGTCCTTGAAGAACACAGTGTGGACCAAGAAAATTAATATTACAATGTCAGCCCATCTTGTTGTTCTTGAAGAACAGAATGTGGACCAGCAGAATTCGTATTACAATGTCAGCCCACCTTGTTGTTCTTGAAGAACACAGTGTGGACCAACAGAATTGGTATTACAATGTCAGCCCACCTTGTTGTTCTTGGAGAACAGAATGTGGACCAACAGAATTCGTATTACAATGTCCGCCCACCTTGTTGTTCTTGGAGAACAGAATGTGGACCAACAGAATTCGTATTACAATCTCAGCCAACCTTGTTGTTCTTGGAGAACAGAATGTGGACCAGCAGAATTAATATTACAATGTCAGCCCACCTTGTTGTTCTTGAAGAACAGAATGTGGACCAGCAGAATTCATATTACAATGTCAGCCCACCTTGTTGTTCTTGAAGAACACAGTGTGGACCAACAGAATTTGTATTACAATGTCCGCCCACCTTGTTGTTCTTAGAGAAAAGAATTTGGACCAGCAGAATTCGTATTACAATGTCAGCCCACCTTGTTGTTCTTGAAGAACACAGTGTGGACCAACAGAATTGGTATTACAATGTCAGCCCACCTTGTTGTTCTTGAAGAACAGAATGTGAACCAACAGAATTCGTATTACAATGTCCGCCCACCTTGTTGTTCTTCAAGAACAGAATGTGAACCAGCAGAATTAATATTACAATGTCAGCCCACCTTGTTGTTCTTGAAGAACACAGTGTGGACCAAGAAAATTAATATTACAATGTCAGCCCATCTTGTTGTTCTTGAAGAACAGAATGTGGACCAGCAGAATTCGTATTACAATGTCAGCCCACCTTGTTGTTCTTGGAGAACATAATGTGGACCAACAGAATTCGTATTACAATCTCAGCCCACCTTGTTGTTCTTGGAGAACAGAATGTGGACCAGCAGAATTAATATTACAATGTCAGCCCACCTTGTTGTTCTTGAAGAACAGAATGTGGACCAGCAGAATTCATATTACAATGTCAGCCCACCTTGTTGTTCTTGAAGAACACAGTGTGGACCAACAGAATTTGTATTACAATATCCGCCCACCTTGTTGTTCTGGGAGAACAGAATGTGGACCAGCAGAATTCGTATTACAATGTCAGCCCCCCTTGTTGTTCTTGGAGAACAGAATGTAGACCAACAGAATTCGTATTACAATGTCAGCCCAGCTTGTTGTTCTTCAAGACCAGAATGTAGACCAACAGAATTCGTATTACAATGTCAGCCAACCTTGTTGTTCTTGTAGAACAGAATGTGGACCAGCAGAATTCGTATTACAATGTCAGCCCACCTTGTTGTTCTTAATGAACAGAATGTGGACCAACAGAAGTCGTATTACAATCTCAGCCCAGCTTGTTGTTCTTGAAGAACAGAATGTGGACCAGCAGAATTCGTATTACAATGTCAGCCCACCTTGTTGTTCTTGGAGAACAGAATGTGGACCAACAGAATTCGTATTACAATCTCAGCCCACCTTGTTGTTCTTGGAGAACAGAATGTGGACCAGCAGAATTAATATTACAATGTCAGCCCACCTTGTTGTTCTTGAAGAACAGAATGTGGACCAGCAGAATTCATATTACAATGTCAGCCCACCTTGTTGTTCTTGAAGAACACAGTGTGGACCAACAGAATTTCTATTACAATGTCCGCCCACATTGTTGTTCTGGGAGAACAGAATGTGGACCAGCAGAATTCGTATTACAATGTCAGCCCCCCTTGTTGTTCTTCAAGAACAGAATGTAGACCAACAGAATTCGTATTACAATGTCAGTCCACCTTGTTGTTCTTCAAGACCAGAATGTAGACCAACAGAATTCGTATTACAATGTCAGCCCACCTTGTTGTTCTTGAAGAACACAGTGTGGACCAACAGAATTGGTATTACAATGTCAGCCCACCTTGTTGTTCTTGAAGAACAGAATGTGAACCAACAGAATTCGTATTACAATGTCCGCCCACCTTGTTGTCCTTCAAGAACAGAATGTGGACCAGCAGAATTAATATTACAATGTCAGCCCACCTTGTTGTCCTTGAAGAACACAGTGTGGACCAAGAAAATTAATATTACAATGTCAGCCCATCTTGTTGTTCTTGAAGAACAGAATGTGGACCAGCAGAATTCGTATTACAATGTCAGCCCACCTTGTTGTTCTTGAAGAACACAGTGTGGACCAACAGAATTCGTATTACAATCTCAGCCCACCTTGTTGTTCTTGGAGAACAGAATGTGGACCAGCAGAATTAATATTACAATGTCAGCCCACCTTGTTGTTCTTGAAGAACAGAATGTGGACCAGCAGAATTCATATTACAATGTCAGCCCACCTTGTTGTTCTTGAAGAACACAGTGTGGACCAACAGAATTTGTATTACAATGTCCGCCCACCTTGTTGTTCTGGGAGAACAGAATGTGGACCAGCAGAATTCGTATTACAATGTCAGCCCCCCTTGTTGTTCTTCAAGAACAGAATGTAGACCAACAGAATTCGTATTACAATGTCAGCCCAGCTTGTTGTTCTTGAAGAACACAGTGTGGACCAACAGAATTCGTATTACAATCTCAGCCCACCTTGTTGTTCTTGGAGAACAGAATGTGGACCAGCAGAATTAATATTACAATGTCAGCCCACCTTGTTGTTCTTGAAGAACAGAATGTGGACCAGCAGAATTCATATTACAATGTCAGCCCACCTTGTTGTTCTTGAAGAACACAGTGTGGACCAACAGAATTTGTATTACAATGTCCGCCCACCTTGTTGTTCTGGGAGAACAGAATGTGGACCAGCAGAATTCGTATTACAATGTCAGCCCCCCTTGTTGTTCTTCAAGAACAGAATGTAGACCAACAGAATTCGTATTACAATGTCAGCCCAGCTTGTTGTTCTTCAAGACCAGAATGTAGACCAACAGAATTCGTATTACAATGTCAGCCAACCTTGTTGTTCTTGTAGAACAGAATGTGGACCAGCAGAATTCGTATTACAATGTCAGCCCACCTTGTTGTTCTTAATGAACAGAATGTGGACCAACAGAAGTCGTATTACAATCTCAGCCCAGCTTGTTGTTCTTGAAGAACAGAATGTGGACCAGCAGAATTCGTATTACAATGTCAGCCCACCTTGTTGCTCTTGGAGAACAGAATGTGGACCAACAGAATTCGTATTACAATCTCAGCCCACCTTGATGTTCTTGGAGAACAGAATGTGGACCAGCAGAATTCATATTACAATGTCAGCCCACCTTGTTGTTCTTGAAGAACACAGTGTGGACCAACAGAATTTGTATTACAATGTCCGCCCACCTTGTTGTTCTGGGAGAACAGAATGTGGACCAGCAGAATTCGTATTACAATGTCAGCCCCCCTTGTTGTTCTTCAAGAACAGAATGTAGACCAACAGAATTCGTATTACAATGTCAGTCCACCTTGTTGTTCTTCAAGACCAGAATGTAGACCAACAGAATTCGTATTACAATGTCAGCCCACCTTGTTGTTCTTGAAGAACACAGTGTGGACCAACAGAATTGGTATTACAATGTCAGCCCACCTTGTTGTTCTTGAAGAACAGAATGTGAACCAACAGAATTCGTATTACAATGTCCGCCCACCTTGTTGTCCTTCAAGAACAGAATGTGGACCAGCAGAATTAATATTACAATGTCAGCCCACCTTGTTGTCCTTGAAGAACACAGTGTGGACCAAGAAAATTAATATTACAATGTCAGCCCATCTTGTTGTTCTTGAAGAACAGAATGTGGACCAGCAGAATTCGTATTACAATGTCAGCCCACCTTGTTGTTCTTGAAGAACACAGTGTGGACCAACAGAATTGGTATTACAATGTCAGCCCACCTTGTTGTTCTTGGAGAACAGAATGTGGACCAACAGAATTCGTATTACAATGTCCGCCCACCTTGTTGTTCTTGGAGAACAGAATGTGGACCAACAGAATTCGTATTACAATCTCAGCCAACCTTGTTGTTCTTGGAGAACAGAATGTGGACCAGCAGAATTAATATTACAATGTCAGCCCACCTTGTTGTTCTTGAAGAACAGAATGTGGACCAGCAGAATTCATATTACAATGTCAGCCCACCTTGTTGTTCTTGAAGAACACAGTGTGGACCAACAGAATTTGTATTACAATGTCCGCCCACCTTGTTGTTCTTAGAGAAAAGAATGTGGACCAGCAGAATTCGTATTACAATGTCAGCCCACCTTGTTGTTCTTGAAGAACACAGTGTGGACCAACAGAATTGGTATTACAATGTCAGCCCACCTTGTTGTTCTTGAAGAACAGAATGTGAACCAACAGAATTCGTATTACAATGTCCGCCCACCTTGTTGTTCTTCAAGAACAGAATGTGAACCAGCAGAATTAATATTACAATGTCAGCCCACCTTGTTGTTCTTGAAGAACACAGTGTGGACCAAGAAAATTAATATTACAATGTCAGCCCATCTTGTTGTTCTTGAAGAACAGAATGTGGACCAGCAGAATTCGTATTACAATGTCAGCCCACCTTGTTGTTCTTGGAGAACAGAATGTGGACCAACAGAATTCGTATTACAATCTCAGCCCACCTTGTTGTTCTTGGAGAACAGAATGTGGACCAGCAGAATTAATATTACAATGTCAGCCCACCTTGTTGTTCTTGAAGAACAGAATGTGGACCAGCAGAATTCATATTACAATGTCAGCCCACCTTGTTGTTCTTGAAGAACACAGTGTGGACCAACAGAATTTGTATTACAATATCCGCCCACCTTGTTGTTCTGGGAGAACAGAATGTGGACCAGCAGAATTCGTATTACAATGTCAGCCCCCCTTGTTGTTCTTGGAGAACAGAATGTAGACCAACAGAATTCGTATTACAATGTCAGCCCAGCTTGTTGTTCTTCAAGACCAGAATGTAGACCAACAGAATTCGTATTACAATGTCAGCCAACCTTGTTGTTCTTGTAGAACAGAATGTGGACCAGCAGAATTCGTATTACAATGTCAGCCCACCTTGTTGTTCTTAATGAACAGAATGTGGACCAACAGAAGTCGTATTACAATCTCAGCCCAGCTTGTTGTTCTTGAAGAACAGAATGTGGACCAGCAGAATTCGTATTACAATGTCAGCCCACCTTGTTGTTCTTGGAGAACAGAATGTGGACCAACAGAATTCGTATTACAATCTCAGCCCACCTTGTTGTTCTTGGAGAACAGAATGTGGACCAGCAGAATTAATATTACAATGTCAGCCCACCTTGTTGTTCTTGAAGAACAGAATGTGGACCAGCAGAATTCATATTACAATGTCAGCCCACCTTGTTGTTCTTGAAGAACACAGTGTGGACCAACAGAATTTCTATTACAATGTCCGCCCACATTGTTGTTCTGGGAGAACAGAATGTGGACCAGCAGAATTCGTATTACAATGTCAGCCCCCCTTGTTGTTCTTCAAGAACAGAATGTAGACCAACAGAATTCGTATTACAATGTCAGTCCACCTTGTTGTTCTTCAAGACCAGAATGTAGACCAACAGAATTCGTATTACAATGTCAGCCCACCTTGTTGTTCTTGAAGAACACAGTGTGGACCAACAGAATTGGTATTACAATGTCAGCCCACCTTGTTGTTCTTGAAGAACAGAATGTGAACCAACAGAATTCGTATTACAATGTCCGCCCACCTTGTTGTCCTTCAAGAACAGAATGTGGACCAGCAGAATTAATATTACAATGTCAGCCCACCTTGTTGTCCTTGAAGAACACAGTGTGGACCAAGAAAATTAATATTACAATGTCAGCCCATCTTGTTGTTCTTGAAGAACAGAATGTGGACCAGCAGAATTCGTATTACAATGTCAGCCCACCTTGTTGTTCTTGAAGAACACAGTGTGGACCAACAGAATTCGTATTACAATCTCAGCCCACCTTGTTGTTCTTGGAGAACAGAATGTGGACCAGCAGAATTAATATTACAATGTCAGCCCACCTTGTTGTTCTTGAAGAACAGAATGTGGACCAGCAGAATTCATATTACAATGTCAGCCCACCTTGTTGTTCTTGAAGAACACAGTGTGGACCAACAGAATTTGTATTACAATATCCGCCCACCTTGTTGTTCTGGGAGAACAGAATGTGGACCAGCAGAATTCGTATTACAATGTCAGCCCCCCTTGTTGTTCTTCAAGAACAGAATGTAGACCAACAGAATTCGTATTACAATGTCAGCCCAGCTTGTTGTTCTTCAAGACCAGAATGTAGACAAACAGAATTCGTATTACAATGTCAGCCAACCTTGTTGTTCTTGTAGAACAGAATGTGGACCAGCAGAATTCGTATTACAATGTCAGCCCACCTTGTTGTTCTTAATGAACAGAATGTGGACCAACAGAAGTCGTATTACAATCTCAGCCCAGCTTGTTGTTCTTGAAGAACAGAATGTGGACCAGCAGAATTCGTATTACAATGTCAGCCCACCTTGTTGCTCTTGGAGAACAGAATGTGGACCAACAGAATTCGTATTACAATCTCAGCCCACCTTGTTGTTCTTGGAGAACAGAATGTGGACCAGCAGAATTCATATTACAATGTCAGCCCACCTTGTTGTTCTTGAAGAACACAGTGTGGACCAACAGAATTTGTATTACAATGTCCGCCCACCTTGTTGTTCTGGGAGAACAGAATGTGGACCAGCAGAATTCGTATTACAATGTCAGCCCCCCTTGTTGTTCTTCAAGAACAGAATGTAGACCAACAGAATTCGTATTACAATGTCAGTCCACCTTGTTGTTCTTCAAGACCAGAATGTAGACCAACAGAATTCGTATTACAATGTCAGCCCACCTTGTTGTTCTTGAAGAACACAGTGTGGACCAACAGAATTGGTATTACAATGTCAGCCCACCTTGTTGTTCTTGAAGAACAGAATGTGAACCAACAGAATTCGTATTACAATGTCCGCCCACCTTGTTGTCCTTCAAGAACAGAATGTGGACCAGCAGAATTAATATTACAATGTCAGCCCACCTTGTTGTCCTTGAAGAACACAGTGTGGACCAAGAAAATTAATATTACAATGTCAGCCCATCTTGTTGTTCTTGAAGAACAGAATGTGGACCAGCAGAATTCGTATTACAATGTCAGCCCACCTTGTTGTTCTTGAAGAACACAGTGTGGACCAACAGAATTGGTATTACAATGTCAGCCCACCTTGTTGTTCTTGGAGAACAGAATGTGGACCAACAGAATTCGTATTACAATCTCAGCCCACCTTGTTGTTCTTGGAGAACAGAATGTGGTCCAGCAGAATTAATATTCAAAGTCAGCCCACCTTGTTGTTCTTGAAGAACAGAATGTGGACCAGCAGAATTAATATTACAATCTCAGCCCAGCTTGTTGTTCTTGAAGAACAGAATGTGGACCAGCAGAATTCGATTAAAATGTCAGCAAAGGTTGTTATTCTTGAAGAACAGAATGTGGAACAACAGAATTCGTATTACAATGTCAGCCCCCCTTGTTGTTCTTCAAGAACAGAATGTAGACCAACAGAATTCGTATTACAATGTCAGCCCACCTTGTTGTTCTTCAAGACCAGAATGTAGACCAACAGAATTCGTATTACAATGTCAGCCCACCTTGTTGTTCTTGTAGAACAGAATGTGGACCAGCAGAATTCGTATTACAATGTCAGCCCACCTTGTTGTTCTTAATGAACAGAATGTGGACCAACAGAAGTCGTATTACAATCTCAGCCCAGCTTGTTGTTCTTGAAGAACAGAATGTGGACCAGCAGAATTCGTATTACAATGTCAGCCCACCTTGTTGTTCTTGAAGAACACAGTGTGGACCAACAGAATTCGTATTACAATCTCAGCCCACCTTGTTGTTCTTGGAGAGCAGAATGTGGACCAGCAGAATTAATATTACAATGTCAGCCCACCTTGTTGTTCTTGAAGAACAGAATGTGGACCAGCAGAATTCATATTACAATGTCAGCCCACCTTGTTGTTCTTGAAGAACACAGTGTGGACCAACAGAATTTGTATTACAATGTCCGCCCACCTTGTTGTTCTTAGAGAACAGAATGTGGACCAGCAGAATTCGTATTACAATGTCAGCCCACCTTGTTGTTCTTGAAGAACACAGTGTGGACCAACAGAATTGGTATTACAATGTCAGCCCACCTTGTTGTTCTTGAAGAACAGAATTTGAACCAACAGAATTCGTATTACAATGTCCGCCCACCTTGTTGTTCTTCAAGAACAGAATGTGGACCAGCAGAATTAATATTACAATGTCAGCCCACCTTGTTGTTCTTGAAGAACACAGTGTGGACCAAGAAAGTTAATATTACAATGTCAGCCCATCTTGTTGTTCTTGAAGAACAGAATGTGGACCAGCAGAATTCGTATTACAATGTCAGCCCACCTTGTTGTTCTTGGAGAACAGAATGTGGACCAATAGAATTCGTATTACAATCTCAGCCCACCTTGTTGTTCTTGGAGAACAGAATGTGGACCAGCAGAATTAATATTACAATGTCAGCCCACCTTGTTGTTCTTGAAGAACAGAATGTGGACCAGCAGAATTCATATTACAATGTCAGCCCACCTTGTTGTTCTTGAAGAACACAGTGTGGACCAACAGAATTTGTATTACAATGTCCGCCCACCTTGTTGTTCTGGGAGAACAGAATGTGGACCAGCAGAATTCGTATTACAATGTCAGCCCCCCTTGTTGTTCTTCAAGAACAGAATGTAGACCAACAGAATTCGTATTACAATGTCAGCCCACCTTGTTGTTCTTCAAGACCAGAATGTAGACCAACAGAATTCGTATTACAATGTCAGCCCACCTTGTTGTTCTTGTAGAACAGAATGTGGACCAGCAGAATTCGTATTACAATGTCAGCCCACCTTGTTGTTCTTAATGAACAGAATGTGGACCAACAGAAGTCGTATTACAATCTCAGCCCAGCTTGTTGTTCTTGAAGAACAGAATGTGGACCAAAAGAATTCGTATTACAATCTCAGCCCACCTTGTTGTTCTTGGAGAACAGAATGTGGACCAGCAGAATTAATATTACAATGTCAGCCCACCTTGTTGTTCTTGAAGAACAGAATGTGGACCAGCAGAATTAATATTACAATCTCAGCCCAGCTTGTTGTTCTTGAAGAACAGAATGTGGACCAGCAGAATTCGTATTAAAATGTCAGCAAAGGTTGTTATTCTTGAAGAACAGAATGTGGACCAACAGAATTCGTATTACAATGTCAGCCCCCCTTGTTGTTTTTCAAGAACAGAATGTAGACCAACAGAATTCGTATTACAATGTCAGCCCACCTTGTTGTTCTTCAAGACCAGAATGTAGACCAACAGAATTCATATTACAATGTCAGCCCACCTTGTTGTTCTTGTAGAACAGAATGTGGACCAGCAGAATTCGTATTACAATGTCAGCCCACCTTGTTGTTCTTAATGAACAGAATGTGGACCAACAGAAGTCGTATTACAATCTCAGCCCAGCTTGTTGTTCTTGAAGAACAGAATGTGGACCAGCAGAATTCGTATTACAATGTCAGCTCACCTTGTTGTTCTTGAAGAACACAGTGTGGACCAACAGAATTGGTATTACAATGTCAGCCCACCTTGTTGTTCTTGGAGAACAGAATGTGGACCAACAGAATTCGTATTACAATCTCAGCCCACCTTGTTGTTCTTGGAGAACAGAATGTGGACCAGTAGAATTAATATTACAATGTCAGCCCACCTTGTTGTTCTTGAAGAACAGAATGTGGACCAGCAGAATTCATATTACAATGTCAACCCACCTTGTTGTTCTTGAAGAACACTGTGTGGACCAACAGAATTTTATATTACAATGTCCGCCCACCTTGTTGTTCTTAGAGAACAGAATGTGGACCAGCAGAATTCGTATTACAATGTCAGCCCACCTTGTTGTTCTTGAAGAACACAGTGTGGACCAACAGAATTGGTATTACAATGTCAGCCCACCTTGTTGTTCTTGAAGAACAGAATGTGAACCAACAGAATTCGTATTACAATGTCCGCCCACCTTGTTGTTCTTCAAGAACAGAATGTGGACCAGCAGAATTAATATTACAATGTCAGCCCACCTTGTTGTTCTTGAAGAACACAGTGTGGACCAAGAAAATTAATATTACAATGTCAGCCCATCTTGTTGTTCTTGAAGAACAGAATGTGGACCAGCAGAATTCGTATTACAATGTCAGCCCACCTTGTTGTTCTTGAAGAACACAGTGTGGACCAACAGAATTCGTATTACAGTGTCAGCCCACCTTGTTGTTCTTGGAGAACAGAATGTGGACCAGCAGAATTAATATTACAATGCCAGCCCACCTTGTTGTTCTTGAAGAACAGAATGTGGACCAGCAGAATTAATATTACAATCTCAGCCCAGTTTGTTGTTCTTGAAGAACAGAATGTGGACCAGCAGAATTCGTCTTAAAATGTCAGCAAAGGTTGTTATTCTTGAAGAACAGAATGTGGACCAACAGAATTCGTATTACAATGTCAGCCCCCCTTGTTGTTTTTCAAGAACAGAATGTAGACCAACAGAATTCGTATTACAATGTCAGCCCACCTTGTTGTTCTTCAAGACCAGAATGTAGACCAACAGAATTCGTATTACAATGTCAGCCCACCTTGTTGTTCTTGTAGAACAGAATGTGGACCAGCAGAATTCGTATTACAATGTCAGCCCACCTTGTTGTTCTTAATGAACAGAATGTGGACCAACAGAAGTCGTATTACAATCTCAGCCCAGCTTGTTGTTCTTGAAGAACAGAATGTGGACCAGCAGAATTCGTATTACAATGTCAGCTCACCTTGTTGTTCTTGAAGAACACAGTGTGGACCAACAGAATTGGTATTACAATGTCAGCCCACCTTGTTGTTCTTGGAGAACAGAATGTGGACCAACACAATTCGTATTACAATCTCAGCCCACCTTGTTGTTCTTGGAGAACAGAATGTGGACCAGCAGAATTAATATTACAATGTCAGCCCACCTTGTTGTTCTTGAAGAACAGAATGTGGACCAGCAGAATTCATATTACAATGTCAGCCCACCTTGTTGTTCTTGAAGAACACAGTGTGGACCAACAGAATTTTATATTACAATGTCCGCCCACCTTGTTATTCTTAGAGAACAGAATGTGGACCAGCAGAATTCGTATTACAATGTCAGCCCACCTTGTTGTTCTTGAAGAACTCAGTGTGGACCAACAGAATTGGTATTACAATGTCAGCCCACCTTGTTGTTCTTGAAGAACAGAATGTGAACCAACAGAATTCGTATTACAATGTCCGCCCACCTTGTTGTTCTTCAAGAACAGAATGTGGACCAGCAGAATTAATATTACAATGTCAGCCCACCTTGTTGTTCTTGAAGAACACAGTGTGGACCAAGAAAATTAATATTACAATGTCAGCCCATCTTGTTGTTCTTGAAGAACAGAATGTGGACCAGCAGAATTCGTATTACAATGTCAGCCCACCTTGTTGTTCTTGGAGAACAGAATGTGGACCAACAGAATTCGTATTACAATCTCAGCCCACCTTGTTGTTCTTGGAGAACAGAATGTGGACCAGCAGAATTAATATTACAATGTCAGCCCACCTTGTTGTTCTTGAAGAACAGAATGTGGACCAGCAGAATTCATATTACAATGTCAGCCCACCTTGTTGTTCTTGAAGAACACAGTGTGGACCAACAGAATTTGTATTACAATGTCCGCCCACCTTGTTGTTCTGGGAGAACAGAATGTGGACCAGCAGAATTCGTATTACAATGTCAGCCCCCCTTGTTGTTCTTCAAGAACAGAATGTAGACCAACAGAATTCGTATTACAATGTCAGCCCACCTTGTTGTTCTTCAAGACCAGAATGTAGACCAACAGAATTCGTATTACAATGTCAGCCCACCTTGTTGCTCTTGTAGAACAGAATGTGGACCAGCAGAATTCGTATTACAATGTCAGCCCACCTTGTTGTTCTTAATGAACAGAATGTGGACCAAAAGAAGTCGTATTACAATCTCAGCCCAGCTTGTTGTTCTTGAAGAACAGAATGTGGACCAGCAGAATTCGTATTACAATGTCAGCCCACCTTGTTGTTGTTGGAGAACAGAATGTGGACCAACAGAATTCGTATTACAATCTCAGCCCACCTTGTTGTTCTTGGAGAACAGAATGTGGACCAGCAGAATTAATATTACAATGTCAGCCCACCTTGTTGTTCTTGAAGAACAGAATGTGGACCAGCAGAATTCATATTAGAATGTCAGCCCACCTTGTTGTTCTTGAAGAACACAGTGTGGACCAACAGAATTTGTATTACAATGTCCGCCCACCTTGTTGTTCTGGGAGAACAGAATGTGGACCAGCAGAATTCGTATTACAATGTCAGCCCCCCTTGTTGTTCTTCAAGAACAGAATGTAGACCAACAGAATTCGTATTACAATGTCAGCCCACCTTGTTGTTCTTCAAGACCAGAATGTAGACCAACAGAATTCGTATTACAATGTCAGCCCACCTTGTTGTTCTTGTAGAACAGAATGTGGACCAGCAGAATTTGTATTACAATGTCAGCCCACCTTGTTGTTCTTAATGAACAGAATGTGGACCAACAGAATTCGTATTACAATGTCAGCCCCCCTTGTTGTTCTTCAAGAACAGAATGTAGACCAACAGAATTCGTATTACAATGTCAGCCCACCTTGTTGTTCTTCAAGACCAGAATGTAGACCAACAGAATTCGTATTACAATGTCAGCCCACCTTGTTGTTCTTGTAGAACAGAATGTAGACCAACAGAATTCGTATTACAATGTCAGCCCACCTTGTTGTTCTTCAAGACCAGAATGTAGACCAACAGAATTCGTATTACAATGTCAGCCCACCTTGTTGTTCTTGTAGAACAGAATGTGGACCAGCAGAATTCGTATTACAATGTCAGCCCACCTTGTTGTTCTTAATGAACAGAATGTGGACCAACAGAAGTCGTATTAAAATCTCAGCCCAGCTTGTTGTTCTTGAAGAACAGAATGTGGACCAGCAGAATTCGTATTACAATGTCAGCTCACCTTGTTGTTCTTGAAGAACACAGTGTGGACCAACAGAATTGGTATTACAATGTCAGCCCACCTTGTTGTTCTTGGAGAACAGAATGTGGACCAACAGAATTCGTTTTACAATCTCAGCCCACCTTGTTGTTCTTGGAGAACAGAATGTGGACCAGCAGAATTAATATTACAATGTCAGCCCACCTTGTTGTTCTTGAAGAACAGAATGTGGACCAGCAGAATTCATATTACAATGTCAGCCCACCTTGTTGTTCTTGAAGAACACAGTGTGGACCAACAGAATTGGTATTACAATGTCAGCCCACCTTGTTGTTCTTGAAGAACAGAATGTGAACCAACAGAATTCGTATTACAATGTCCGCCCACCTTGTTGTTCTTCAAGAACAGAATGTGGACCAGCAGAATTAATATTACAATGTCAGCCCACCTTGTTGTTCTTGAAGAACACAGTGTGGACCAAGAAAATTAATATTACAATGTCAGCCCATCTTGTTGTTCTTGAAGAACAGAATGTGGACCAGCAGAATTCGTATTACAATGTCAGCCCACCTTGTTGTTCTTGGAGAACAGAATGTGGACCAACAGAATTCGTATTACAATCTCAGCCCACCTTGTTGTTCTTGGAGAACAGAATGTGGACCAGCAGAATTAATATTACAATGTCAGCCCACCTTGTTGTTCTTGAAGAACAGAATGTGGACCAGCAGAATTCATATTACAATGTCAGCCCACCTTGTTGTTCTTGAAGAACACAGTGTGGACCAACAGAATTTGTATTACAATGTCCGCCCACCTTGTTGTTCTGGGAGAACAGAATGTGGACCAGCAGAATTCGTATTACAATCTCAGCCCAGCTTGTTGTTCTTGAAGAACAGAATGTGGACCAGCAGAATTCGTATTACAATGTCAGCCCACCTTGTTGTTCTTGGAGAACAGAATGTGGACCAACAGAATTCGTATTACAATCTCAGCCCACCTTGTTGTTCTTGGAGAACAGAATGTGGACCAGCAGAATTAATATTACAATGTCAGCCCACCTTGTTGTTCTTGAAGAACAGAATGTGGACCAGCAGAATTCATATTAGAATGTCAGCCCACCTTGTTGTTCTTGAAGAACACAGTGTGGACCAACAGAATTTGTATTACAATGTCCGCCCACCTTGTTGTTCTGGGAGAACAGAATGTGGACCAGCAGAATTCGTATTACAATGTCAGCCCCCCTTGTTGTTCTTCAAGAACAGAATGTAGACCAACAGAATTCGTATTACAATGTCAGCCCAACTTGTTGTTCTTCAAGACCAGAATGTAGACCAACAGAATTCGTATTACAATGTCAGCCCACCTTGTTGTTCTTGTAGAACAGAATGTGGACCAGCAGAATTTGTATTACAATGTCAGCCCACCTTGTTGTTCTTAATGAACAGAATGTGGACCAACAGAAGTCGTATTACAATCTCAGCCCAGCTTGTTGTTCTTGAAGAACAGAATGTGGACCAGCAGAATTCGTATTACAATGTCAGCCCACCTTGTTGTTCTTGAAGAACACAGTGTGGACCAACAGAATTGGTATTACAATGTCAGCCCACCTTGTTGTTCTTGGAGAACAGAATGTGGACCAACAGAATTCGTATTACAATCTCAGCCCACCTTGTTGTTCTTGGAGAACAGAATGTGGACCAGCAGAATTGATATTACAATGTCAGCCCACCTTGTTGTTCTTGAAGAACATAATGTGGACCAGCAGATTTCATATTACAATGTCAGCCCACCTTGTTGTTCTTGAAGAACACAGTGTGGACCAACAGAATTTGTATTACAATGTCCGCCCACCTTGTTGTTCTTAGAGAACAGAATGTGGACCAGCAGAATTCGCATTACAATGTCAGCCCACCTTGTTGTTCTTGAAGAACACAGTGTGGACCAACAGAATTGGTATTACAATGTCAGCCCACCTTGTTGTTCTTGAAGAACAGAATGTGAACCAACAGAATTCGTATTACAATGTCCGCCCACCTTGTTGTTCTTAATGAACAGAATGTGGACCAACAGAATTCGTATTACAATGTCAGCCCCCCTTGTTGTTCTTCAAGAACAGAATGTAGACCAACAGAATTCGTATTACAATGTCAGCCCACCTTGTTGTTCTTGAAGAACACAGTGTGGACCAACAGAATTCGTATTACAATCTCAGCCCACCTTGTTGTTCTTGGAGAGCAGAATGTGGACCAGCAGAATTAATATTACAATGTCAGCCCACCTTGTTGTTCTTGAAGAACAGAATGTGGACCAGCAGAATTCATATTACAATGTCAGCCCACCTTGTTGTTCTTGAAGAACACAGTGTGGACCAACAGAATTTGTATTACAATGTCCGCCCACCTTGTTGTTCTTAGAGAACAGAATGTGGACCAGCAGAATTCGTATTACAATGTCAGCCCACCTTGTTGTTCTTGAAGAACACAGTGTGGACCAACAGAATTGGTATTACAATGTCAGCCCACCTTGTTGTTCTTGAAGAACAGAATTTGAACCAACAGAATTCGTATTACAATGTCCGCCCACCTTGTTGTTCTTCAAGAACAGAATGTGGACCAGCAGAATTAATATTACAATGTCAGCCCACCTTGTTGTTCTTGAAGAACACAGTGTGGACCAAGAAAGTTAATATTACAATGTCAGCCCATCTTGTTGTTCTTGAAGAACAGAATGTGGACCAGCAGAATTCGTATTACAATGTCAGCCCACCTTGTTGTTCTTGGAGAACAGAATGTGGACCAATAGAATTCGTATTACAATCTCAGCCCACCTTGTTGTTCTTGGAGAACAGAATGTGGACCAGCAGAATTAATATTACAATGTCAGCCCACCTTGTTGTTCTTGAAGAACAGAATGTGGACCAGCAGAATTCATATTACAATGTCAGCCCACCTTGTTGTTCTTGAAGAACACAGTGTGGACCAACAGAATTTGTATTACAATGTCCGCCCACCTTGTTGTTCTGGGAGAACAGAATGTGGACCAGCAGAATTCGTATTACAATGTCAGCCCCCCTTGTTGTTCTTCAAGAACAGAATGTAGACCAACAGAATTCGTATTACAATGTCAGCCCACCTTGTTGTTCTTCAAGACCAGAATGTAGACCAACAGAATTCGTATTACAATGTCAGCCCACCTTGTTGTTCTTGTAGAACAGAATGTGGACCAGCAGAATTCGTATTACAATGTCAGCCCACCTTGTTGTTCTTAATGAACAGAATGTGGACCAACAGAAGTCGTATTACAATCTCAGCCCAGCTTGTTGTTCTTGAAGAACAGAATGTGGACCAAAAGAATTCGTATTACAATCTCAGCCCACCTTGTTGTTCTTGGAGAACAGAATGTGGACCAGCAGAATTAATATTACAATGTCAGCCCACCTTGTTGTTCTTGAAGAACAGAATGTGGACCAGCAGAATTAATATTACAATCTCAGCCCAGCTTGTTGTTCTTGAAGAACAGAATGTGGACCAGCAGAATTCGTATTAAAATGTCAGCAAAGGTTGTTATTCTTGAAGAACAGAATGTGGACCAACAGAATTCGTATTACAATGTCAGCCCCCCTTGTTGTTTTTCAAGAACAGAATGTAGACCAACAGAATTCGTATTACAATGTCAGCCCACCTTGTTGTTCTTCAAGACCAGAATGTAGACCAACAGAATTCATATTACAATGTCAGCCCACCTTGTTGTTCTTGTAGAACAGAATGTGGACCAGCAGAATTCGTATTACAATGTCAGCCCACCTTGTTGTTCTTAATGAACAGAATGTGGACCAACAGAAGTCGTATTACAATCTCAGCCCAGCTTGTTGTTCTTGAAGAACAGAATGTGGACCAGCAGAATTCGTATTACAATGTCAGCTCACCTTGTTGTTCTTGAAGAACACAGTGTGGACCAACAGAATTGGTATTACAATGTCAGCCCACCTTGTTGTTCTTGGAGAACAGAATGTGGACCAACAGAATTCGTATTACAATCTCAGCCCACCTTGTTGTTCTTGGAGAACAGAATGTGGACCAGTAGAATTAATATTACAATGTCAGCCCACCTTGTTGTTCTTGAAGAACAGAATGTGGACCAGCAGAATTCATATTACAATGTCAACCCACCTTGTTGTTCTTGAAGAACACTGTGTGGACCAACAGAATTTTATATTACAATGTCCGCCCACCTTGTTGTTCTTAGAGAACAGAATGTGGACCAGCAGAATTCGTATTACAATGTCAGCCCACCTTGTTGTTCTTGAAGAACACAGTGTGGACCAACAGAATTGGTATTACAATGTCAGCCCACCTTGTTGTTCTTGAAGAACAGAATGTGAACCAACAGAATTCGTATTACAATGTCCGCCCACCTTGTTGTTCTTCAAGAACAGAATGTGGACCAGCAGAATTAATATTACAATGTCAGCCCACCTTGTTGTTCTTGAAGAACACAGTGTGGACCAAGAAAATTAATATTACAATGTCAGCCCATCTTGTTGTTCTTGAAGAACAGAATGTGGACCAGCAGAATTCGTATTACAATGTCAGCCCACCTTGTTGTTCTTGAAGAACACAGTGTGGACCAACAGAATTCGTATTACAGTGTCAGCCCACCTTGTTGTTCTTGGAGAACAGAATGTGGACCAGCAGAATTAATATTACAATGCCAGCCCACCTTGTTGTTCTTGAAGAACAGAATGTGGACCAGCAGAATTAATATTACAATCTCAGCCCAGTTTGTTGTTCTTGAAGAACAGAATGTGGACCAGCAGAATTCGTCTTAAAATGTCAGCAAAGGTTGTTATTCTTGAAGAACAGAATGTGGACCAACAGAATTCGTATTACAATGTCAGCCCCCCTTGTTGTTTTTCAAGAACAGAATGTAGACCAACAGAATTCGTATTACAATGTCAGCCCACCTTGTTGTTCTTCAAGACCAGAATGTAGACCAACAGAATTCGTATTACAATGTCAGCCCACCTTGTTGTTCTTGTAGAACAGAATGTGGACCAGCAGAATTCGTATTACAATGTCAGCCCACCTTGTTGTTCTTAATGAACAGAATGTGGACCAACAGAAGTCGTATTACAATCTCAGCCCAGCTTGTTGTTCTTGAAGAACAGAATGTGGACCAGCAGAATTCGTATTACAATGTCAGCTCACCTTGTTGTTCTTGAAGAACACAGTGTGGACCAACAGAATTGGTATTACAATGTCAGCCCACCTTGTTGTTCTTGGAGAACAGAATGTGGACCAACACAATTCGTATTACAATCTCAGCCCACCTTGTTGTTCTTGGAGAACAGAATGTGGACCAGCAGAATTAATATTACAATGTCAGCCCACCTTGTTGTTCTTGAAGAACAGAATGTGGACCAGCAGAATTCATATTACAATGTCAGCCCACCTTGTTGTTCTTGAAGAACACAGTGTGGACCAACAGAATTTTATATTACAATGTCCGCCCACCTTGTTATTCTTAGAGAACAGAATGTGGACCAGCAGAATTCGTATTACAATGTCAGCCCACCTTGTTGTTCTTGAAGAACTCAGTGTGGACCAACAGAATTGGTATTACAATGTCAGCCCACCTTGTTGTTCTTGAAGAACAGAATGTGAACCAACAGAATTCGTATTACAATGTCCGCCCACCTTGTTGTTCTTCAAGAACAGAATGTGGACCAGCAGAATTAATATTACAATGTCAGCCCACCTTGTTGTTCTTGAAGAACACAGTGTGGACCAAGAAAATTAATATTACAATGTCAGCCCATCTTGTTGTTCTTGAAGAACAGAATGTGGACCAGCAGAATTCGTATTACAATGTCAGCCCACCTTGTTGTTCTTGGAGAACAGAATGTGGACCAACAGAATTCGTATTACAATCTCAGCCCACCTTGTTGTTCTTGGAGAACAGAATGTGGACCAGCAGAATTAATATTACAATGTCAGCCCACCTTGTTGTTCTTGAAGAACAGAATGTGGACCAGCAGAATTCATATTACAATGTCAGCCCACCTTGTTGTTCTTGAAGAACACAGTGTGGACCAACAGAATTTGTATTACAATGTCCGCCCACCTTGTTGTTCTGGGAGAACAGAATGTGGACCAGCAGAATTCGTATTACAATGTCAGCCCCCCTTGTTGTTCTTCAAGAACAGAATGTAGACCAACAGAATTCGTATTACAATGTCAGCCCACCTTGTTGTTCTTCAAGACCAGAATGTAGACCAACAGAATTCGTATTACAATGTCAGCCCACCTTGTTGCTCTTGTAGAACAGAATGTGGACCAGCAGAATTCGTATTACAATGTCAGCCCACCTTGTTGTTCTTAATGAACAGAATGTGGACCAAAAGAAGTCGTATTACAATCTCAGCCCAGCTTGTTGTTCTTGAAGAACAGAATGTGGACCAGCAGAATTCGTATTACAATGTCAGCCCACCTTGTTGTTGTTGGAGAACAGAATGTGGACCAACAGAATTCGTATTACAATCTCAGCCCACCTTGTTGTTCTTGGAGAACAGAATGTGGACCAGCAGAATTAATATTACAATGTCAGCCCACCTTGTTGTTCTTGAAGAACAGAATGTGGACCAGCAGAATTCATATTAGAATGTCAGCCCACCTTGTTGTTCTTGAAGAACACAGTGTGGACCAACAGAATTTGTATTACAATGTCCGCCCACCTTGTTGTTCTGGGAGAACAGAATGTGGACCAGCAGAATTCGTATTACAATGTCAGCCCCCCTTGTTGTTCTTCAAGAACAGAATGTAGACCAACAGAATTCGTATTACAATGTCAGCCCACCTTGTTGTTCTTCAAGACCAGAATGTAGACCAACAGAATTCGTATTACAATGTCAGCCCACCTTGTTGTTCTTGTAGAACAGAATGTGGACCAGCAGAATTTGTATTACAATGTCAGCCCACCTTGTTGTTCTTAATGAACAGAATGTGGACCAACAGAATTCGTATTACAATGTCAGCCCCCCTTGTTGTTCTTCAAGAACAGAATGTAGACCAACAGAATTCGTATTACAATGTCAGCCCACCTTGTTGTTCTTCAAGACCAGAATGTAGACCAACAGAATTCGTATTACAATGTCAGCCCACCTTGTTGTTCTTGTAGAACAGAATGTAGACCAACAGAATTCGTATTACAATGTCAGCCCACCTTGTTGTTCTTCAAGACCAGAATGTAGACCAACAGAATTCGTATTACAATGTCAGCCCACCTTGTTGTTCTTGTAGAACAGAATGTGGACCAGCAGAATTCGTATTACAATGTCAGCCCACCTTGTTGTTCTTAATGAACAGAATGTGGACCAACAGAAGTCGTATTAAAATCTCAGCCCAGCTTGTTGTTCTTGAAGAACAGAATGTGGACCAGCAGAATTCGTATTACAATGTCAGCTCACCTTGTTGTTCTTGAAGAACACAGTGTGGACCAACAGAATTGGTATTACAATGTCAGCCCACCTTGTTGTTCTTGGAGAACAGAATGTGGACCAACAGAATTCGTTTTACAATCTCAGCCCACCTTGTTGTTCTTGGAGAACAGAATGTGGACCAGCAGAATTAATATTACAATGTCAGCCCACCTTGTTGTTCTTGAAGAACAGAATGTGGACCAGCAGAATTCATATTACAATGTCAGCCCACCTTGTTGTTCTTGAAGAACACAGTGTGGACCAACAGAATTGGTATTACAATGTCAGCCCACCTTGTTGTTCTTGAAGAACAGAATGTGAACCAACAGAATTCGTATTACAATGTCCGCCCACCTTGTTGTTCTTCAAGAACAGAATGTGGACCAGCAGAATTAATATTACAATGTCAGCCCACCTTGTTGTTCTTGAAGAACACAGTGTGGACCAAGAAAATTAATATTACAATGTCAGCCCATCTTGTTGTTCTTGAAGAACAGAATGTGGACCAGCAGAATTCGTATTACAATGTCAGCCCACCTTGTTGTTCTTGGAGAACAGAATGTGGACCAACAGAATTCGTATTACAATCTCAGCCCACCTTGTTGTTCTTGGAGAACAGAATGTGGACCAGCAGAATTAATATTACAATGTCAGCCCACCTTGTTGTTCTTGAAGAACAGAATGTGGACCAGCAGAATTCATATTACAATGTCAGCCCACCTTGTTGTTCTTGAAGAACACAGTGTGGACCAACAGAATTTGTATTACAATGTCCGCCCACCTTGTTGTTCTGGGAGAACAGAATGTGGACCAGCAGAATTCGTATTACAATCTCAGCCCAGCTTGTTGTTCTTGAAGAACAGAATGTGGACCAGCAGAATTCGTATTACAATGTCAGCCCACCTTGTTGTTCTTGGAGAACAGAATGTGGACCAACAGAATTCGTATTACAATCTCAGCCCACCTTGTTGTTCTTGGAGAACAGAATGTGGACCAGCAGAATTAATATTACAATGTCAGCCCACCTTGTTGTTCTTGAAGAACAGAATGTGGACCAGCAGAATTCATATTAGAATGTCAGCCCACCTTGTTGTTCTTGAAGAACACAGTGTGGACCAACAGAATTTGTATTACAATGTCCGCCCACCTTGTTGTTCTGGGAGAACAGAATGTGGACCAGCAGAATTCGTATTACAATGTCAGCCCCCCTTGTTGTTCTTCAAGAACAGAATGTAGACCAACAGAATTCGTATTACAATGTCAGCCCAACTTGTTGTTCTTCAAGACCAGAATGTAGACCAACAGAATTCGTATTACAATGTCAGCCCACCTTGTTGTTCTTGTAGAACAGAATGTGGACCAGCAGAATTTGTATTACAATGTCAGCCCACCTTGTTGTTCTTAATGAACAGAATGTGGACCAACAGAAGTCGTATTACAATCTCAGCCCAGCTTGTTGTTCTTGAAGAACAGAATGTGGACCAGCAGAATTCGTATTACAATGTCAGCCCACCTTGTTGTTCTTGAAGAACACAGTGTGGACCAACAGAATTGGTATTACAATGTCAGCCCACCTTGTTGTTCTTGGAGAACAGAATGTGGACCAACAGAATTCGTATTACAATCTCAGCCCACCTTGTTGTTCTTGGAGAACAGAATGTGGACCAGCAGAATTGATATTACAATGTCAGCCCACCTTGTTGTTCTTGAAGAACATAATGTGGACCAGCAGATTTCATATTACAATGTCAGCCCACCTTGTTGTTCTTGAAGAACACAGTGTGGACCAACAGAATTTGTATTACAATGTCCGCCCACCTTGTTGTTCTTAGAGAACAGAATGTGGACCAGCAGAATTCGCATTACAATGTCAGCCCACCTTGTTGTTCTTGAAGAACACAGTGTGGACCAACAGAATTGGTATTACAATGTCAGCCCACCTTGTTGTTCTTGAAGAACAGAATGTGAACCAACAGAATTCGTATTACAATGTCCGCCCACCTTGTTGTCCTTCAAGAACAGAATGTGGACCAGCAGAATTAATATTACAATGTCAGCCCACCTTGTTGTTCTTGAAGAACACAGTGTGGACCAAGAAAATTAATATTACAATGTCAGCCCATCTTGTTGTTCTTGAAGAACAGAATGTGGACCAGCAGAATTCGTATTACAATGTCAGCCCACCTTGTTGTTCTTGGAGAACAGAATGTGGACCAACAGAATTCGTATTACAATATCAGCCCACCTTGTTGTTCTTGGAGAACAGAATGTGGACCAGCAGAATTAATATTACAATGTCAGCCCACCTTGTTGTTCTAGAAGAACAGAATGTGGACCAGCAGAATTCATATTACAATGTCAGCCCACCTTGTTGTTCTTGAAGAACACAGTGTGGACCAACAGAATTTGTATTACAATGTCAGCCCCCCTTGTTGTTCTTCAAGAACAGAATGTAGACCAACAGAATTCGTATTACAATGTCAGCCCACCTTGTTGTTCTTGTAGAACAGAATGTGGACCAGCAGAATTCGTATTACAATGTCAGCCCACCTTGTTGTTCTTAATGAACAGAATGTGGACCAACAGAAGTCGTATTACAATCTCAGCCCAGCTTGTTGTTCTTGAAGAACAGAATGTGGACCAGCAGAATTCGTATTACAATCTCAGCCCACCTTGTTGTTCTTGAAGAACACAGTGTGGACCAACAGAATTTGTATTACAATGTCCGCCCACCTTGTTGTTCTGGGAGAACAGAATGTGGACCAGCAGAATTCGGATTACAATGTCAGCCCCCCTTGTTGTTCTTCAAGAACAGAATGTAGACCAACAGAATTCGTATTACAATGTCAGCCCACCTTGTTGTTCTTCAAGACCAGAATGTAGACCAACAGAATTCGTATTACAATATCAGCCCACCTTGTTGTTCTTGTAGAACAGAATGTGGACCAGCAGAATTTGTATTACAATGTCAGCCCACCTTGTTGTTCTTAATGAACAGAATGTGGACCAACAGAAGTCGTATTACAATCTCAGCCCAGCTTGTTGTTCTTGAAGAACAGAATGTGGACCAGCAGAATTCGTATTACAATGTCAGCCCACCTTGTTGTTCTTGAAGAACACAGTGTGGACCAACAGAATTGGTATTACAATGTCAGCCCACCTTGTTGTTCTTGGAGAACAGAATGTGGACCAACAGAATTCGTATTACAATATCAGCCCACCTTGTTGTTCTTGGAGAACAGAATGTGGACCAGCAGAATTTGTATTACAATGTCAGCCCACCTTGTTGTTCTTAATGAACAGAATGTGGACCAACAGAAGTCGTATTACAATGTCAGCCCCCCTTGTTGTTCTTCAAGAACAGAATGTAGACCAACAGAATTCGTATTACAATGTCAGCCCACCTTGTTGTTCTTCAAGACCAGAATGTAGACCAACAGAATTCGTATTACAATATCAGCCCACCTTGTTGTTCTTGTAGAACAGAATGTGGACCAGCAGAATTTGTATTACAATGTCAGCCCACCTTGTTGTTCTTAATGAACAGAATGTGGACCAACAGAAGTCGTATTACAATCTCAGCCCAGCTTGTTGTTCTTGAAGAACAGAATGTGGACCAGCAGAATTCGTATTACAATGTCAGCCCACCTTGTTGTTCTTGGAGAACAGAATGTGGACCAACAGAATTCGTATTACAATATCAGCCCACCTTGTTGTTCTTGGAGAACAGAATGTGGACCAGCAGAATTAATATTACAATGTCAGCCCACCTTGTTGTTCTAGAAGAACAGAATGTGGACCAGCAGAATTCATATTACAATGTCAGCCCACCTTGTTGTTCTTGAAGAACACAGTGTGGACCAACAGAATTTGTATTACAATGTCAGCCCCCCTTGTTGTTCTTCAAGAACAGAATGTAGACCAACAGAATTCGTATTACAATGTCAGCCCACCTTGTTGTTCTTGTAGAACAGAATGTGGACCAGCAGAATTCGTATTACAATGTCAGCCCACCTTGTTGTTCTTAATGAACAGAATGTGGACCAACAGAAGTCGTATTACAATCTCAGCCCAGCTTGTTGTTCTTGAAGAACAGAATGTGGACCAGCAGAATTCGTATTACAATCTCAGCCCACCTTGTTGTTCTTGAAGAACACAGTGTGGACCAACAGAATTTGTATTACAATGTCCGCCCACCTTGTTGTTCTGGGAGAACAGAATGTGGACCAGCAGAATTCGGATTACAATGTCAGCCCCCCTTGTTGTTCTTCAAGAACAGAATGTAGACCAACAGAATTCGTATTACAATGTCAGCCCACCTTGTTGTTCTTCAAGACCAGAATGTAGACCAACAGAATTCGTATTACAATATCAGCCCACCTTGTTGTTCTTGTAGAACAGAATGTGGACCAGCAGAATTTGTATTACAATGTCAGCCCACCTTGTTGTTCTTAATGAACAGAATGTGGACCAACAGAAGTCGTATTACAATCTCAGCCCAGCTTGTTGTTCTTGAAGAACAGAATGTGGACCAGCAGAATTCGTATTACAATGTCAGCCCACCTTGTTGTTCTTGAAGAACACAGTGTGGACCAACAGAATTGGTATTACAATGTCAGCCCACCTTGTTGTTCTTGGAGAACAGAATGTGGACCAACAGAATTCGTATTACAATATCAGCCCACCTTGTTGTTCTTGGAGAACAGAATGTGGACCAGCAGAATTTGTATTACAATGTCAGCCCACCTTGTTGTTCTTAATGAACAGAATGTGGACCAACAGAAGTCGTATTACAATGTCAGCCCCCCTTGTTGTTCTTCAAGAACAGAATGTAGACCAACAGAATTCGTATTACAATGTCAGCCCACCTTGTTGTTCTTCAAGACCAGAATGTAGACCAACAGAATTCGTATTACAATATCAGCCCACCTTGTTGTTCTTGTAGAACAGAATGTGGACCAGCAGAATTTGTATTACAATGTCAGCCCACCTTGTTGTTCTTAATGAACAGAATGTGGACCAACAGAAGTCGTATTACAATCTCAGCCCAGCTTGTTGTTCTTGAAGAACAGAATGTGGACCAGCAGAATTAATATTACAATGTCAGCCCACCTTGTTGTTCTTGAAGAACATAATGTGGACCAGCAGATTTCATATTACAATGTCAGCCCACCTTGTTGTTCTTGGAGAACAGAATGTGGACCAACAGAATTCGCATTACAATGTCAGCCCACCTTGTTGTTCTTGGAGAACAGAATGTGGACCAGCAGAATTAATGTTACAATGTCAGCCCACCTTGTTTTTCTTGAAGAACATAATGTGGACCAGCAGAATTCATATTACAATGTCAGCCCACCTTGTTGTTCTTGAAGAACACAGTGTGGACCAACAGAATTTGTATTACAATGTCCGCCCACCTTGTTGTTCTTAGAGAACAGAATGTGGACCAGCAGAATTCGCATTACAATGTCAGCCCACCTTGTTGTTCTTGAAGAACACAGTGTGGACCAACAGAATTGGTATTACAATGTCAGCCCACCTTGTTGTTCTTGAAGAACAGAATGTGAACCAACAGAATTCGTATTACAATGTCCGCCCACCTTGTTGTCCTTCAAGAACAGAATGTGGACCAGCAGAATTAATATTACAATGTCAGCCCACCTTGTTGTTCTTGAAGAACACAGTGTGGACCAAGAAAATTAATATTACAATGTCAGCCCATCTTGTTGTTCTTGAAGAACAGAATGTGGACCAGCAGAATTCGTATTACAATGTCAGCCCACCTTGTTGTTCTTGGAGAACAGAATGTGGACCAACAGAATTCGTATTACAATCTCAGCCCACCTTGTTGTTCTTGGAGAACAGAATGTGGACCAGCAGAATTAATATTACAATGTCAGCCCACCTTGTTGTTCTAGAAGAACAGAATGTGGACCAGCAGAATTAATATTACAATGTCAGCCCACCTTGTTGTTCTTGAAGAACACAGTGTGGACCAACAGAATTGGTATTACAATGTCAGCCCACCTTGTTGTTCTTGAAGAACAGAATGTGAACCAACAGAATTCGTATTACAATGTCCGCCCACCTTGTTGTCCTTCAAGAACAGAATGTGGACCAGCAGAATTAATATTACAATGTCAGCCCACCTTGTTGTTCTTGAAGAACACAGTGTGGACCAAGAAAATTAATATTACAATGTCAGCCCATCTTGTTGTTCTTGAAGAACAGAATGTGGACCAGCAGAATTCGTATTACAATGTCAGCCCACCTTGTTGTTCTTGGAGAACAGAATGTGGACCAACAGAATTCGTATTACAATCTCAGCCCACCTTGTTGTTCTTGGAGAACAGAATGTGGACCAGCAGAATTAATATTACAATGTCAGCCCACCTTGTTGTTCTAGAAGAACAGAATGTGGACCAGCAGAATTCATATTACAATGTCAGCCCACCTTGTTGTTCTTGAAGAACACAGTGTGGACCAACAGAATTTGTATTACAATGTCAGCCCCCCTTGTTGTTCTTCAAGAACAGAATGTAGACCAACAGAATTCGTATTACAATGTCAGCCCACCTTGTTGTTCTTGTAGAACAGAATGTGGACCAGCAGAATTCGTATTACAATGTCAGCCCACCTTGTTGTTCTTAATGAACAGAATGTGGACCAACAGAAGTCGTATTACAATCTCAGCCCAGCTTGTTGTTCTTGAAGAACAGAATGTGGACCAGCAGAATTCGTATTACAATCTCAGCCCACCTTGTTGTTCTTGAAGAACACAGTGTGGACCAACAGAGTTTGTATTACAATGTCCGCCCACCTTGTTGTTCTGGGAGAACAGAATGTGGACCAGCAGAATTCGTATTACAATGTCAGCCCCCCTTGTTGTTCTTCAAGAACAGAATGTAGACCAACAGAATTCGTATTACAATGTCAGCCCACCTTGTTGTTCTTCAAGACCAGAATGTAGACCAACAGAATTCGTATTACAATGTCAGCCCACCTTGTTGTTCTTGTAGAACAGAATGTGGACCAGCAGAATTTGTATTACAATGTCAGCCCACCTTGTTGTTCTTAATGAACAGAATGTGGACCAACAGAAGTCGTATTACAATCTCAGCCCAGCTTGTTGTTCTTGAAGAACAGAATGTGGACCAGCAGAATTCGTATTACAATGTCAGCCCACCTTGTTGTTCTTGAAGAACACAGTGTGGACCAACAGAATTGGTATTACAATGTCAGCCCACCTTGTTGTTCTTGGAGAACAGAATGTGGACCAACAGAATTCGTATTACAATCTCAGCCCACCTTGTTGTTCTTGGAGAACAGAATGTGGACCAGCAGAATTAATATTACAATGTCAGCCCACCTTGTTGTTCTTGAAGAACATAATGTGGACCAGCAGAATTCATATTACAATGTCAGCCCACCTTGTTGTTCTTGAAGAACACAGTGTGGACCAACAGAATTTGTATTACAATGTCCGCCCACCTTGTTGTTCTTAGAGAACAGAATGTGGACCAGCAGAATTCGCATTACAATGTCAGCCCACCTTGTTGTTCTTGAAGAACACAGTGTGGACCAACAGAATTGGTATTACAATGTCAGCCCACCTTGTTGTTCTTGAAGAACAGAATGTGAACCAACAGAATTCGTATTACAATGTCCGCCCACCTTGTTGTCCTTCAAGAACAGAATGTGGACCAGCAGAATTAATATTACAATGTCAGCCCACCTTGTGGTTCTTGAAGAACACAGTGTGGACCAAGCAAATTAATATTACAATGTCAGCCCATCTTGTTGTTCTTGAAGAACAGAATGTGGACCAGCAGAATTCGTATTACAATGTCAGCCCACCTTGTTGTTCTTGGAGAACAGAATGTGGACCAACAGAATTCGTATTACAATCTCAGCCCACCTTGTTGTTCTTGGAGAACAGAATGTGGACCAGCAGAATTAATATTACAATGTCAGCCCACCTTGTTGTTCTAGAAGAACAGAATGTGGACCAGCAGAATTCATATTACAATGTCAGCCCACCTTGTTGTTCTTGAAGAACACAGTGTGGACCAACAGAATTTGTATTACAATGTCAGCCCCCCTTGTTGTTCTTCAAGAACAGAATGTAGACCAACAGAATTCGTATTACAATGTCAGCCCACCTTGTTGTTCTTGTAGAACAGAATGTGGACCAGCAGAATTCGTATTACAATGTCAGCCCACCTTGTTGTTCTTAATGAACAGAATGTGGACCAACAGAATTCGTATTACAATCTCAGCCCAGCTTGTTGTTCTTGAAGAACAGAATGTGGACCAGCAGAATTCGTATTACAATCTCAGCCCACCTTGTTGTTCTTGAAGAACACAGTGTGGACCAACAGAATTGGTATTACAATGTCAGCCCACCTTGTTGTTCTTGGAGAACAGAATGTGGACAAACAGAATTCGTATTACAATCTCAGCCCACCTTGTTGTTCTTGGAGAACAGAATGTGGACCAGCAGAATTAATATTACAATGTCAGCCCACCTTGTTGTTCTTGAAGAACAGAATGTGGACTAGCAGAATTAATATTACAATGTCAGCCCACCTTGTTGTTCTTGAAGAACACAGTGTGGACCAAGAAAATTAATATTACAATGTCAGCCCATCTTGTTGTTCTTGAAGAACAGAATGTGGACCAGCAGAATTCGTATTACAATGTCAGCCCACCTTGTTGTTCTTGGAGAACAGAATGTGGACCAACAGAATTCGTATTACAATCTCAGCCCACCTTGTTGTTCTTGGAGAACAGAATGTGGACCAGCAGAATTAATATTACAATGTCAGCCCACCTTGTTGTTCTAGAAGAACAGAATGTGGACCAGCAGAATTCATATTACAATGTCAGCCCACCTTGTTGTTCTTGAAGAACACAGTGTGGACCAACAGAATTTGTATTACAATGTCAGCCCCCCTTGTTGTTCTTCAAGAACAGAATGTAGACCAACAGAATTCGTATTACAATGTCAGCCCACCTTGTTGTTCTTGTAGAACAGAATGTGGACCAGCAGAATTCGTATTACAATGTCAGCCCACCTTGTTGTTCTTAATGAACAGAATGTGGACCAACAGAAGTCGTATTACAATCTCAGCCCAGCTTGTTGTTCTTGAAGAACAGAATGTGGACCAGCAGAATTCGTATTACAATCTCAGCCCACCTTGTTGTTCTTGAAGAACACAGTGTGGACCAACAGAATTTGTATTACAATGTCCGCCCACCTTGTTGTTCTGGGAGAACAGAATGTGGACCAGCAGAATTCGTATTACAATGTCAGCCCCCCTTGTTGTTCTTCAAGAACAGAATGTAGACCAACAGAATTCGTATTACAATGTCAGCCCACCTTGTTGTTCTTCAAGACCAGAATGTAGACCAACAGAATTCGTATTACAATGTCAGCCCACCTTGTTGTTCTTGTAGAACAGAATGTGGACCAGCAGAATTTGTATTACAATGTCAGCCCACCTTGTTGTTCTTAATGAACAGAATGTGGACCAACAGAAGTCGTATTACAATCTCAGCCCAGCTTGTTGTTCTTGAAGAACAGAATGTGGACCAGCAGAATTCGTATTACAATGTCAGCCCACCTTGTTGTTCTTGAAGAACACAGTGTGGACCAACAGAATTGGTATTACAATGTCAGCCCACCTTGTTGTTCTTGGAGAACAGAATGTGGACCAACAGAATTCGTATTACAATCTCAGCCCACCTTGTTGTTCTTGGAGAACAGAATGTGGACCAGCAGAATTAATATTACAATGTCAGCCCACCTTGTTGTTCTTGAAGAACATAATGTGGACCAGCAGAATTCATATTACAATGTCAGCCCACCTTGTTGTTCTTGAAGAACACAGTGTGGACCAACAGAATTTGTATTACAATGTCCGCCCACCTTGTTGTTCTTAGAGAACAGAATGTGGACCAGCAGAATTCGCATTACAATGTCAGCCCACCTTGTTGTTCTTGAAGAACACAGTGTGGACCAACAGAATTGGTATTACAATGTCAGCCCACCTTGTTGTTCTTGAAGAACAGAATGTGAACCAACAGAATTCGTATTACAATGTCCGCCCACCTTGTTGTCCTTCAAGAACAGAATGTGGACCAGCAGAATTAATATTACAATGTCAGCCCACCTTGTTGTTCTTGAAGAACACAGTGTGGACCAAGAAAATTAATATTACAATGTCAGCCCATCTTGTTGTTCTTGAAGAACAGAATGTGGACCAGCAGAATTCGTATTACAATGTCAGCCCACCTTGTTGTTCTTGGAGAACAGAATGTGGACCAACAGAATTCGTATTACAATCTCAGCCCACCTTGTTGTTCTTGGAGAACAGAATGTGGACCAGCAGAATTAATATTACAATGTCAGCCCACCTTGTTGTTCTAGAAGAACAGAATGTGGACCAGCAGAATTCATATTACAATGTCAGCCCACCTTGTTGTTCTTGAAGAACACAGTGTGGACCAACAGAATTTGTATTACAATGTCAGCCCCCCTTGTTGTTCTTCAAGAACAGAATGTAGACCAACAGAATTCGTATTACAATGTCAGCCCACCTTGTTGTTCTTGTAGAACAGAATGTGGACCAGCAGAATTCGTATTACAATGTCAGCCCACCTTGTTGTTCTTAATGAACAGAATGTGGACCAACAGAAGTCGTATTACAATCTCAGCCCAGCTTGTTGTTCTTGAAGAACAGAATGTGGACCAGCAGAATTCGTATTACAATCTCAGCCCACCTTGTTGTTCTTAAAGAACACAGTGTGGACCAACAGAATTGGTATTACAATGTCAGCCCACCTTGTTGTTCTTGGAGAACAGAATGTGGACCAACAGAATTCGTATTACAATCTCAGCCCACCTTGTTGTTCTTGGAGAACAGAATGTGGACCAGCAGAATTAATATTACAATGTCAGCCCACCTTGTTGTTCTTGAAGAACAGAATGTGGACCAGCAGATTTAATATTACAATCTCAGCCCAGCTTGTTGTTCTTGAAGAACAGAATGTGGACCAGCAGAATTCGTATTACAATGTCAGCAAACGTTGTTGTTCTTGAAGAACAGAATGTGGACCAACAGAATTCGTATTACAATGTCAGCCCAGCTTGTTGTTCTTCAAGACCAGAATGTGGACCAACAGAATTCGTATTACAATGTCAGCCCACATTGTTGTTCTTGTAGAACAAAATGTGGACCAGCAGAATTAATATTACAATGTCAGCCCACCTTGTTGTTCTTCAAGAACAGAACGTGGACCAACAGAATTCGTATTACAATGTCAGCCCACCTTGTTGTTCTTGGAGAACAGAATGTGGACCAGCAGAATTAATATTACAATGTCAGCCCACCTTGTTGTTCTTGAAGAACACAGTGTGGACCAAGAGAATTCGTATTACCATGTCAGCCCAGCTTGTTGTTCTTCAAGAACAGAATGTGGACCAACAGTATTCGTATTACAATGTCCGCCCACCTTGTTGTTCTTGAAGAACAGAATGTGGACCAACAGAATTCGTATTACAATGTCAGCCCACTTTGTTGTTCTTGTAGAACAGAATGTGGACCAGCAGAATTAATATTACAATGTCAGCCCACCTTGTTGTTCTTGAAGAGCAGAATGTGGACCAACAGAATTTGTATTACAATGTCCGCCCACCTTGTTGTTCTTGTAGAACAGAATGTGGGCCGACAGAATCCGTATTACAATGTCAGCCCACCTTGTTGTTCTTGGAGAACAGAATGTGGACCAACAGAATTCGTATTACAATCTCAGCCCACCTTGTTGTTCTTGGAGAACAGAATGTGGACCAGCAGAATTAATATTACAATGTCAGCCCCCCTTGTTGTTCTTGAAGAACACAGTGTGGACCAACAGAATTTGTATTACAATGTCAGCCCACCTTGTTGTTCTTAATGAACAGAATGTGGACCAACAGAAGTCGTATTACAATCTCAGCCCAGCTTGTTGTTCTTGAAGAACAGAATGTGGACCAGCAGAATTCGTATTACAATGTCAGCCCACCTTGTTGTTCTTGAAGAACACAGTGTGGACCAACAGAATTGGTATTACAATGTCAGCCCACCTTGTTGTTCTTGGAGAACAGAATGTGGACCAACAGAATTCGTATTACTATATCAGCCCACCTTGTTGTTCTTGGAGAACAGAATGTGGACCAGCAGAATTTGTATTACAATGTCAGCCCACCTTGTTGTTCTTAATGAACAGAATGTGGACCAACAGAAGTCGTATTACAATGTCAGCCCCCCTTGTTGTTCTTCAAGAACAGAATGTAGACCAACAGAATTCGTATTACAATGTCAGCCCACCTTGTTGTTCTTCAAGACCAGAATGTAGACCAACAGAATTCGTATTACAATATCAGCCCACCTTGTTGTTCTTGTAGAACAGAATGTGGACCAGCAGAATTTGTATTACAATGTCAGCCCACCTTGTTGTTCTTAATGAACAGAATGTGGACCAACAGAAGTCGTATTACAATCTCAGCCCAGCTTGTTGTTCTTGAAGAACAGAATGTGGACCAGCAGAATTCGTATTACAATGTCAGCCCACCTTGTTGTTCTTGAAGAACACAGTGTGGACCAACAGAATTGGTATTACAATGTCAGCCCACCTTGTTGTTCTTGGAGAACAGAATGTGGACCAACAGAATTCGTATTACAATGTCAGCCCACCTTGTTGTTCTTGGAGAACAGAATGTGGACCAGCAGAATTAATATTACAATGTCAGCCCACCTTGTTGTTCTTGAAGAACATAATGTGGACCAGCAGAATTCATATTACAATGTCAGCCCACCTTGTTGTTCTTGAAGAACACAGTGTGGACCAACAGAATTTGTATTACAATGTCCGCCCACCTTGTTGTTCTTAGAGAACAGAATGTGGACCAGCAGAATTCGCATTACAATGTCAGCCCACCTTGTTGTTCTTGAAGAACACAGTGTGGACCAACAGAATTGGTATTACAATGTCAGCCCACCTTGTTGTTCTTGAAGAACAGAATGTGAACCAACAGAATTCGTATTACAATGTCCGCCCACCTTGTTGTCCTTCAAGAACAGAATGTGGACCAGCAGAATTAATATTACAATGTCAGCCCACCTTGTTGTTCTTGAAGAACACAGTGTGGACCAAGAAAATTAATATTACAATGTCAGCCCATCTTGTTGTTCTTGAAGAACAGAATGTGGACCAGCAGAATTCGTATTACAATGTCAGCCCACCTTGTTGTTCTTGGAGAACAGAATGTGGACCAACAGAATTTGTATTACAATCTCAGCCCACCTTGTTGTTCTTGGAGAACAGAATGTGGACCAGCAGAATTAATATTACAATGTCAGCCCACCTTGTTGTTCTAGAAGAACAGAATGTGGACCAGCAGAATTAATATTACAATGTCAGCCCACCTTGTTGTTCTTGAAGAACACAGTGTGGACCAACAGAATTGGTATTACAATGTCAGCCCACCTTGTTGTTCTTGAAGAACAGAATGTGAACCAACAGAATTCGTATTACAATGTCCGCCCACCTTGTTGTCCTTCAAGAACAGAATGTGGACCAGCAGAATTAATATTACAATGTCAGCCCACCTTGTTGTTCTTGAAGAACACAGTGTGGACCAAGAAAATTAATATTACAATGTCAGCCCATCTTGTTGTTCTTGAAGAACAGAATGTGGACCAGCAGAATTCGTATTACAATGTCAGCCCACCTTGTTGTTCTTGGAGAACAGAATGTGGACCAACAGAATTCGTATTACAATCTCAGCCCACCTTGTTGTTCTTGGAGAACAGAATGTGGACCAGCAGAATTAATATTACAATGTCAGCCCACCTTGTTGTTCTAGAAGAACAGAATGTGGACCAGCAGAATTCATATTACAATGTCAGCCCACCTTGTTGTTCTTGAAGAACACAGTGTGGACCAACAGAATTTGTATTACAATGTCAGCCCCCCTTGTTGTTCTTCAAGAACAGAATGTAGACCAACAGAATTCGTATTACAATGTCAGCCCACCTTGTTGTTCTTGTAGAACAGAATGTGGACCAGCAGAATTCGTATTACAATGTCAGCCCACCTTGTTGTTCTTAATGAACAGAATGTGGACCAACAGAAGTCGTATTACAATCTCAGCCCAGCTTGTTGTTCTTGAAGAACAGAATGTGGACCAGCAGAATTCGTATTACAATCTCAGCCCACCTTGTTGTTCTTGAAGAACACAGTGTGGACCAACAGAGTTTGTATTACAATCTCAGCCCACCTTGTTGTTCTGGGAGAACAGAATGTGGACCAGCAGAATTCGTATTACAATGTCAGCCCCCCTTGTTGTTCTTCAAGAACAGAATGTAGACCAACAGAATTCGTATTACAATGTCAGCCCACCTTGTTGTTCTTCAAGACCAGAATGTAGACCAACAGAATTCGTATTACAATGTCAGCCCACCTTGTTGTTCTTGTAGAACAGAATGTGGACCAGCAGAATTTGTATTACAATGTCAGCCCACCTTGTTGTTCTTAATGAACAGAATGTGGACCAACAGAAGTCGTATTACAATCTCAGCCCAGCTTGTTGTTCTTGAAGAACAGAATGTGGACCAGCAGAATTCGTATTACAATGTCAGCCCACCTTGTTGTTCTTGAAGAACACAGTGTGGACCAACAGAATTGGTATTACAATGTCAGCCCACCTTGTTGTTCTTGGAGAACAGAATGTGGACCAACAGAATTCGTATTACAATCTCAGCCCACCTTGTTGTTCTTGGAGAACAGAATGTGGACCAGCAGAATTAATATTACAATGTCAGCCCACCTTGTTGTTCTTGAAGAACATAATGTGGACCAGCAGAATTCATATTACAATGTCAGCCCACCTTGTTGTTCTTGAAGAACACAGTGTGGACCAACAGAATTTGTATTACAATGTCCGCCCACCTTGTTGTTCTTAGAGAACAGAATGTGGACCAGCAGAATTCGCATTACAATGTCAGCCCACCTTGTTGTTCTTGAAGAACACAGTGTGGACCAACAGAATTGGTATTACAATGTCAGCCCACCTTGTTGTTCTTGAAGAACAGAATGTGAACCAACAGAATTCGTATTACAATGTCCGCCCACCTTGTTGTCCTTCAAGAACAGAATGTGGACCAGCAGAATTAATATTACAATGTCAGCCCACCTTGTGGTTCTTGAAGAACACAGTGTGGACCAAGCAAATTAATATTACAATGTCAGCCCATCTTGTTGTTCTTGAAGAACAGAATGTGGACCAGCAGAATTCGTATTACAATGTCAGCCCACCTTGTTGTTCTTGGAGAACAGAATGTGGACCAACAGAATTCGTATTACAATCTCAGCCCACCTTGTTGTTCTTGGAGAACAGAATGTGGACCAGCAGAATTAATATTACAATGTCAGCCCACCTTGTTGTTCTAGAAGAACAGAATGTGGACCAGCAGAATTCATATTACAATGTCAGCCCACCTTGTTGTTCTTGAAGAACACAGTGTGGACCAACAGAATTTGTATTACAATGTCAGCCCCCCTTGTTGTTCTTCAAGAACAGAATGTAGACCAACAGAATTCGTATTACAATGTCAGCCCACCTTGTTGTTCTTGTAGAACAGAATGTGGACCAGCAGAATTCGTATTACAATGTCAGCCCACCTTGTTGTTCTTAATGAACAGAATGTGGACCAACAGAATTCGTATTACAATCTCAGCCCAGCTTGTTGTTCTTGAAGAACAGAATGTGGACCAGCAGAATTCGTATTACAATCTCAGCCCACCTTGTTGTTCTTGAAGAACACAGTGTGGACCAACAGAATTGGTATTACAATGTCAGCCCACCTTGTTGTTCTTGGAGAACAGAATGTGGACAAACAGAATTCGTATTACAATCTCAGCCCACCTTGTTGTTCTTGGAGAACAGAATGTGGACCAGCAGAATTAATATTACAATGTCAGCCCACCTTGTTGTTCTTGAAGAACAGAATGTGGACCAGCAGAATTAATATTACAATGTCAGCCCACCTTGTTGTTCTTGAAGAACACAGTGTGGACCAAGAAAATTAATATTACAATGTCAGCCCATCTTGTTGTTCTTGAAGAACAGAATGTGGACCAGCAGAATTCGTATTACAATGTCAGCCCACCTTGTTGTTCTTGGAGAACAGAATGTGGACCAACAGAATTCGTATTACAATCTCAGCCCACCTTGTTGTTCTTGGAGAACAGAATGTGGACCAGCAGAATTAATATTACAATGTCAGCCCACCTTGTTGTTCTAGAAGAACAGAATGTGGACCAGCAGAATTCATATTACAATGTCAGCCCACCTTGTTGTTCTTGAAGAACACAGTGTGGACCAACAGAATTTGTATTACAATGTCAGCCCCCCTTGTTGTTCTTCAAGAACAGAATGTAGACCAACAGAATTCGTATTACAATGTCAGCCCACCTTGTTGTTCTTGTAGAACAGAATGTGGACCAGCAGAATTCGTATTACAATGTCAGCCCACCTTGTTGTTCTTAATGAACAGAATGTGGACCAACAGAAGTCGTATTACAATCTCAGCCCAGCTTGTTGTTCTTGAAGAACAGAATGTGGACCAGCAGAATTCGTATTACAATCTCAGCCCACCTTGTTGTTCTTGAAGAACACAGTGTGGACCAACAGAATTTGTATTACAATGTCCGCCCACCTTGTTGTTCTGGGAGAACAGAATGTGGACCAGCAGAATTCGTATTACAATGTCAGCCCCCCTTGTTGTTCTTCAAGAACAGAATGTAGACCAACAGAATTCGTATTACAATGTCAGCCCACCTTGTTGTTCTTCAAGACCAGAATGTAGACCAACAGAATTCGTATTACAATGTCAGCCCACCTTGTTGTTCTTGTAGAACAGAATGTGGACCAGCAGAATTTGTATTACAATGTCAGCCCACCTTGTTGTTCTTAATGAACAGAATGTGGACCAACAGAAGTCGTATTACAATCTCAGCCCAGCTTGTTGTTCTTGAAGAACAGAATGTGGACCAGCAGAATTCGTATTACAATGTCAGCCCACCTTGTTGTTCTTGAAGAACACAGTGTGGACCAACAGAATTGGTATTACAATGTCAGCCCACCTTGTTGTTCTTGGAGAACAGAATGTGGACCAACAGAATTCGTATTACAATCTCAGCCCACCTTGTTGTTCTTGGAGAACAGAATGTGGACCAGCAGAATTAATATTACAATGTCAGCCCACCTTGTTGTTCTTGAAGAACATAATGTGGACCAGCAGAATTCATATTACAATGTCAGCCCACCTTGTTGTTCTTGAAGAACACAGTGTGGACCAACAGAATTTGTATTACAATGTCCGCCCACCTTGTTGTTCTTAGAGAACAGAATGTGGACCAGCAGAATTCGCATTACAATGTCAGCCCACCTTGTTGTTCTTGAAGAACACAGTGTGGACCAACAGAATTGGTATTACAATGTCAGCCCACCTTGTTGTTCTTGAAGAACAGAATGTGAACCAACAGAATTCGTATTACAATGTCCGCCCACCTTGTTGTCCTTCAAGAACAGAATGTGGACCAGCAGAATTAATATTACAATGTCAGCCCACCTTGTTGTTCTTGAAGAACACAGTGTGGACCAAGAAAATTAATATTACAATGTCAGCCCATCTTGTTGTTCTTGAAGAACAGAATGTGGACCAGCAGAATTCGTATTACAATGTCAGCCCACCTTGTTGTTCTTGGAGAACAGAATGTGGACCAACAGAATTCGTATTACAATCTCAGCCCACCTTGTTGTTCTTGGAGAACAGAATGTGGACCAGCAGAATTAATATTACAATGTCAGCCCACCTTGTTGTTCTAGAAGAACAGAATGTGGACCAGCAGAATTCATATTACAATGTCAGCCCACCTTGTTGTTCTTGAAGAACACAGTGTGGACCAACAGAATTTGTATTACAATGTCAGCCCCCCTTGTTGTTCTTCAAGAACAGAATGTAGACCAACAGAATTCGTATTACAATGTCAGCCCACCTTGTTGTTCTTGTAGAACAGAATGTGGACCAGCAGAATTCGTATTACAATGTCAGCCCACCTTGTTGTTCTTAATGAACAGAATGTGGACCAACAGAAGTCGTATTACAATCTCAGCCCAGCTTGTTGTTCTTGAAGAACAGAATGTGGACCAGCAGAATTCGTATTACAATCTCAGCCCACCTTGTTGTTCTTAAAGAACACAGTGTGGACCAACAGAATTGGTATTACAATGTCAGCCCACCTTGTTGTTCTTGGAGAACAGAATGTGGACCAACAGAATTCGTATTACAATCTCAGCCCACCTTGTTGTTCTTGGAGAACAGAATGTGGACCAGCAGAATTAATATTACAATGTCAGCCCACCTTGTTGTTCTTGAAGAACAGAATGTGGACCAGCAGATTTAATATTACAATCTCAGCCCAGCTTGTTGTTCTTGAAGAACAGAATGTGGACCAGCAGAATTCGTATTACAATGTCAGCAAACGTTGTTGTTCTTGAAGAACAGAATGTGGACCAACAGAATTCGTATTACAATGTCAGCCCAGCTTGTTGTTCTTCAAGACCAGAATGTGGACCAACAGAATTCGTATTACAATGTCAGCCCACATTGTTGTTCTTGTAGAACAAAATGTGGACCAGCAGAATTAATATTACAATGTCAGCCCACCTTGTTGTTCTTCAAGAACAGAACGTGGACCAACAGAATTCGTATTACAATGTCAGCCCACCTTGTTGTTCTTGGAGAACAGAATGTGGACCAGCAGAATTAATATTACAATGTCAGCCCACCTTGTTGTTCTTGAAGAACACAGTGTGGACCAAGAGAATTCGTATTACCATGTCAGCCCAGCTTGTTGTTCTTCAAGAACAGAATGTGGACCAACAGTATTCGTATTACAATGTCCGCCCACCTTGTTGTTCTTGAAGAACAGAATGTGGACCAACAGAATTCGTATTACAATGTCAGCCCACTTTGTTGTTCTTGTAGAACAGAATGTGGACCAGCAGAATTAATATTACAATGTCAGCCCACCTTGTTGTTCTTGAAGAGCAGAATGTGGACCAACAGAATTTGTATTAAAATGTCCGCCCACCTTGTTGTTCTTGTAGAACAGAATGTGGGCCGACAGAATCCGTATTACAATGTCAGCCCACCTTGTTGTTCTTGGAGAACAGAATGTGGACCAACAGAATTCGTATTACAATCTCAGCCCACCTTGTTGTTCTTGGAGAACAGAATGTGGACCAGCAGAATTAATATTACAATGTCAGCCCACCTTGTTGTTCTTGAAGAACAGAATGTGGACCAGCAGATTTAATATTACAATCCCAGCCCAGCTTGTTGTTCTTGAAGAACAGAATGTGGACCAGCAGAATTCGTATTACAATGTCAGCAAACGCTGTTGTTCTTGAAGAACAGAATGTGGACCAACAGAATTCGTATTACAATGTCAGCCCAGCTTGTTGTTCTTCAAGACCAGAATGTGGACCAACAGAATTCGTATTACAATGTCAGCCCACATTGTTGTCCTTTGTAGAACAAAATGTGGACCAGCAGAATTAATATTACAATGTCAGCCCACCTTGTTGTTATTGGAGAACAGAATGTGGACCAGCAAAATTAGTATTACAATGTCAGCCCAGCTTGTTGTTCTTGTAGAACAGAATGTGGACCAACAAAATTAGTATTACAATGTCAGCCCAGCTTGTGGTTCTTGTACAACAGAATGTGGACCAGCAGAATTCGTATTACAATCTCAGCCCACCTTGTTGTTCTTGTAGAACAGAATGTGGACCAGCAGAATTAATATTACAATGTCAGCCCATCTTGTTGTTCTTGAAGAACAGAATGTGGACCAACAAAATTCGTATTACAATGTCAGCCCACCTTGTTGTTCTTGAAGAACAGAATGTGGACCAACAGAATTGGTATTACAATGTCAGCCCACCTTGTTGTTCTTGGAGAACAGAATGTGGACCAACAGAATTCGTATTACAATCTCAGCCCACCTTGTTGTTCTTGGAGAACAGAATGTGGACCAGCAGAATTAATATTACAATGTCAGCCCACCTTGTTGTTCTTGAAGAACAGAATGTGGACAAACAGAATTCGTATTACAATGTCAGCCCACCTTGTTGCTCTTGGAGAACAGAATGTGGACCAACAGAATTCGTATTACAATGTCCGCCCACCTTGTTGTTCTTCAAGAACAGAACGTGGACCAACAGAATTCGTATTACAATGTCAGCCCAGCTTGTTGTTCTTGGAGAACAGAATGTGGACCAGCAGAATTAATATTACAATGTCAGCCCACCTTGTTGTTCTTGAAGAACAGAATGTGGACCAACAGAATTCATATTACAATGTCAGCCCACCTTGTTGTTATTGGAGAACAGAATGTGGACCAGCAGAATTCGTATCACAATGTCAGCCCAGCTTAATGTTCTTGTAGAACAGAATGTGGACCAACAAAATTAGTATTACAATGTCAGCTCAGCTTGTGGTTCTTGTACAACAGAATGTGGACCAGCAGAATTCGTATTACAATCTCAGCCCACCTTGTTGTTCTTGTAGAACAGAATGTGGACTAGCAGAATTAATATTACAATGTCAGCCCATCATGTTGTTCTTGAAGAACAGAATGTGGACCAACAAAATTCGTATTACAATGTCAGCCCACCTTGTTGTTCTTGAAGAACAGAATGTGGACCAACAGAATTCATATTATAATGTCAGCCCACCTTGTTGTTCTTGGAGAACAGAATGTGGACCAACAGAATTCGTATTACAATGTCAGCCCAGCTTGTTGTTCTTCAAGACCAGAATGTGGACCAACAGAATTCGTATTACAATGTCAGCCCACTTTGTTGTTCTTGTAGAACAGAATGTGGACCAGCAGAATTAATATTACAATGTCAGCCCACCTTGTTGTTCTTGAAGAGCAGAATGTGGACCAACAGAATTTGTATTACAATGTCCGCCCACCTTGTTGTTCTTGTAGAACAGAATGTGGACCGACAGAATCCGTATTACAATGTCAGCCCACCTTGTTGTTCTTGGAGAACAGAATGTGGACCAACAGAATTCGTATTACAATCTCAGCCCACCTTGTTGTTCTTGGAGAACAGAATGTGGACCAGCAGAATTAATATTACAATGTCAGCCCGCCTTGTTGTTCTTGAAGAACAGAATGTGGACCAGCAGAATTAATATTACAATCTCAGCCCAGCTTGTTGTTCTTGAAGAACAGAATGTGGACCAGCAGAATTCGTATTACAATGTCAGCAAACGTTGTTGTTCTTGAAGAACAGAATGTGGACCAACAGAATTCGTATTACAATGTCAGCCCATCTTGTTGTTCCTGAAGAACAGAATGTGGACCAAAAGAATTCATATTACAATGTCAGCCCAGCTTGTTGTCCTATGAGAACAGAATGTGGACCAACAGAATTCGCATTACAATCTCAGCCCACCTTGTTGTTCTTGGAGAACAGAATGTGGACCAACAGAACACGTATTTCAATGTCAGCCCACCTTGTTGTTCTTGGAGAACAGAATGTGGACCAACAGAATTCGCATTACAATCTCAGCCCACCTTGTTGTTCTTGGAGAACAGAATGTGGACCAGCAGAATTAATATTACAATGTCAGCCCGCCTTTTTGTTCTTGAAGAACAGAATGTGGACCAGCAGAATTAATATTACAATCTCAGCCCAGCTTGTTGTTCTTGAAGAACAGAATGTGGACCAGCAGAATTCGTATTACAATGTCAGCAAACGTTGTTGTTCTTGAAGAACAGAATGTGGACCAACAGAATTCGTATTACAATGTCAGCCCATCTTGTTGTTCCTGAAGAACAGAATGTGGACCAACAGAATTCATATTACAATGTCAGCCCAGCTTGTTGTCCTTGGAGAACAGAATGTGGACCAACAGAATTCGCATTACAATCTCAGCCCACCTTGTTGTTCTTGGAGAACAGAATGTGGACCAACAGAACACGTATTTCAATGTCAGCCCACCTTGTTGTTCTTGAAGAACAGAATGTGGACCAACAGAATTCATATTATAATGTCAGCCCAGCTTGTTGTTCTTGTGGAACAGAATGTGGACCAGCAGAATTCGTATTACAATGTCAGCCCAGCTTGTTGTTCTTCAAGACCAGAATGTGGACCAACAGAATTCGTATTACAATGTCAGCCCACATTGTTGTTCTTGTAGAACAAAATGTGGACCAGCAGAATTAATATTACAATGTCAGCCCACCTTGTTGTTATTGGAGAACAGAATGTGGACCAGCAAAATTAGTATTACAATGTCAGCCCAGCTTGTTGTTCTTGTAGAACAGAATGTGGACCAATAAAATTAGTATTACAATGTCAGCCCAGCTTGTGGTTCTTGTACAACAGAATGTGGACCAGCAGAATTCGTATTACAATCTCAGCCCACCTTGTTGTTCTTGTAGAACAGAATGTGGACCAGCAGAATTAATATTACAATGTCAGCCCATCATGTTGTTCTTGAAGAACAGAATGTGGACCAACAAAATTCGTATTACAATGTCAGCCCACCTTGTTGTTCTTGAAGAACAGAATGTGGACCAGCAGAATTAATATTACAATGTCAGCCCATCTTGTTGTTCTTGAAGAACAGAATGTGGACCAACGAAATTCGTATTACAATGTCAGCCCACCTTGTTGTTCTTGGAGAACAGAATGTGGACCAACAGAATTCATATTATAATGTCAGCCCACCTTGTTGTTCTTGGAGAACAGAATGTGGACCAACAGAATTCGTATTACAATGTCAGCCCAGCTTGTTGTTCTTGAAGAACAGAATGTGGACCAACAGAATTCGTATTACAATGTCAGCCCACCTTGTTGTTCTTGGAGAACAGAATGTGGACCAACAAAATTAGTATTACAATGTCAGCTCAGCTTGTGGTTCTTGTACAACAGAATGTGGACCAGCAGAATTCGTATTACAATGTCAGCCCACCTTGTTGTTCTTGGAGAACAGAATGTGGACCAGCAGAATTAATATTACAATGTCAGCCCACCTTGTTGTTCTTGAAGAACACAGTGTGGACCAGCAGAATTAATATTACAATCTCAGCCCAGCTTGTTGTTCTTGAAGAACAGAATGTGGACCAACAGAATTCATATTATAATGTCAGCCCACCTTGTTGTTCTTGGAGAACAGAATGTGGACCAACAGAATTCGTATTACAATGTCAGCCCAGCTTGTTTTCTTCAAGACCAGAATGTGGACCAACAGAATTCGTATTACAATGTCAGCCCACTTTGTTGTTCTTGTAGAACAGAATGTGGACCAGCAGAATTAATATTACAATGTCAGCCCACCTTGTTGTTCTTGAAGAGCAGAATGTGGACCAACAGAATTTGTATTACAATGTCCGCCCACCTTGTTGTTCTTGTAGAACAGAATGTGGACCGACAGAATCCGTATTACAATGTCAGCCCACCTTGTTGTTCTTGGAGAACAGAATGTGGACCAACAGAATTCGTATTACAATCTCAGCCCACCTTGTTGTTCTTGGAGAACAGAATGTGGACCAGCAGAATTAATATTACAATGTCAGCCCACCTTGTTGTTCTTGAAGAACAGAATGTGGACCAGCAGAATTAATATTACAATCTCAGCCCAGCTTGTTGTTCTTGAAGAACAGAATGTGGACCAGCAGAATTCGTATTACAATGTCAGCAAAGGTTGTTGTTCTTGAAGAACAGAATGTGGACCAACAGAATTCGCATTACAATGTCAGCCCATCTTGTTGTTCCTGAAGAACAGAATGTGGACCAACAGAATTCATATTACAATGTCAGCCCAGCTTGTTGTCCTTGGAGAACAGAATGTGGACCAACAGAATTCGTATTACAATCTCAGCCCACCTTGTTGTTCTTGGAGAACAGAATGTGGACCAACAGAATTCGTATTACAATGTCAGCCCAGCGTGTTGTTCTTCAAGACCAGAATGTGGACCAACAGAATTCGTATTACAATGACAGCCCACCTTGTTGTTCTTGGAGAACAGAATGTGGAACAACAGAATTAGTATTACAATGTCACCCCACTTGTTGTTCTTGAAGAACAGAATGTGGACCAACAAAACTCATATTACAATGTCAGCCCACCTTGTTGTTCTTGGAGAACAGAATGTGGACCAAAAGAATTAATATTACAATGTCAGCCCACCTTGTTGTTCTTGAAGAACAGAATGTGGACCAGCAGAATTAATATTACAATGTCAGCCCAGCTTGTTGTTCTTCAAGACCAGAATGTGGACCAACAGAATTCGTATTACAATGTCAGCCCACATTGTTGTTCTTGTAGAACAAAATGTGGACCAGCAGAATTAATATTACAATGTCAGCCCACCTTGTTGTTATTGGAGAACAGAATGTGGACCAGCAGAATTCGTATCACAATGTCAGCCCAGCTTAATGTTCTTGTAGAACAGAATGTGGACCAACAAAATTAGTATTACAATGTCAGCTCAGCTTGTGGTTCTTGTACAACAGAATGTGGACCAGCAGAATTCGTATTACAATCTCAGCCCACCTTGTTGTTCTTGTAGAACAGAATGTGGACTAGCAGAATTAATATTACAATGTCAGCCCATCATGTTGTTCTTGAAGAACAGAATGTGGACCAACAAAATTCGTATTACAATGTCAGCCCACCTTGTTGTTCTTGAAGAACAGAATGTGGACCAACAGAATTTGTATTACAATGTCAGCCCACTTTGTTGTTCTTGAAGAGCAGAATGTGGACCAACAGAATTTGTATTACAATGTCCGCCCACCTTGTTGTTCTTGTAGAACAGAATGTGGACCGACAGAATCCGTATTACAATGTCAGCCCAACTTGTTGTTCTTGGAGAACAGAATGTGGACCAACAGAATTCGCATTACAATCTCAGCCCACCTTGTTGTTCTTGGAGAACAGAATGTGGACCAGCAGAATTAATATTACAATGTCAGCCCGCCTTGTTGTTCTTGAAGAACAGAATGTGGACCAGCAGAATTAATAATACAATCTCAGCCCAGCTTGTTGTTCTTGAAGAACAGAATGTGGACCAGCAGAATTCGTATTACAATGTCAGCAAACGTTGTTGTTCTTGAAGAACAGAATGTGGACCAACAGAATTCGTATTACAATGTCAGCCCATCTTGTTGTTCCTGAAGAACAGAATGTGGACCAACAGAATTCATATTACAATGTCAGCCCAGCTTGTTGTCCTTGGAGAACAGAATGTGGACCAACAGAATTCGCATTACAATCTCAGCCCACCTTGTTGTTCTTGGAGAACAGAATGTGGACCAACAGAACACGTATTTCAATGTCAGCCCACCTTGTTGTTCTTGAAGAACAGAATGTGGACCAACAGAATTCATATTATAATGTCAGCCCAGCTTGTTGTTCTTGTGGAACAGAATGTGGACCAACAGAATTCGTATTACAATGTCAGCCCAGCTTGTTGTTCTTCAAGACCAGAATGTGGACCAACAGAATTCGTATTACAATGTCAGCCCACATTGTTGTTCTTGTAGAACAAAATGTGGACCAGCAGAATTAATATTACAATGTCAGCCCACCTTGTTGTTATTGGAGAACAGAATGTGGACCAGCAAAATTAGTATTACAATGTCAGCCCAGCTTGTTGTTCTTGTAGAACAGAATGTGGACCAATAAAATTAGTATTACAATGTCAGCCCAGCTTGTGGTTCTTGTACAACAGAATGTGGACCAGCAGAATTCGTATTACAATCTCAGCCCACCTTGTTGTTCTTGTAGAACAGAATGTGGACCAGCAGAATTAATATTACAATGTCAGCCCATCTTGTTGTTCTTGAAGAACAGAATGTGGACCAACGAAATTCGTATTACAATGTCAGCCCACCTTGTTGTTCTTGAAGAACAGAATGTGGACCAACAGAATTGGTATTACAATGTCAGCCCACCTTGTTGTTCTTGGAGAACAGAATGTGGACCAACAGAATTCGTATTACAATGTCAGCCCATCATGTTGTTCTTGAAGAACAGAATGTGGACCAACAAAATTCGTATTACAATGTCAGCCCACCTTGTTGTTCTTGAAGAACAGAATGTGGACCAACAGAATTCATATTATAATGTCAGCCCACCTTGTTGTTCTTGGAGAACAGAATGTGGACCAACAGAATTCGTATTACAATGTCAGCCCAGCTTGTTGTTCTTCAAGACCAGAATGTGGACCAACAGAATTCGTATTACAATGTCAGCCCACTTTGTTGTTCTTGTAGAACAGAATGTGGACCAACAGAATTAATATTACAATGTCAGCCCACCTTGTTGTTCTTGAAGAGCAGAATGTGGACCAACAGAATTTGTATTACAATGTCCGCCCACCTTGTTGTTCTTGTAGAACAGAATGTGGACCGACAGAATCCGTATTACAATGTCAGCCCACCTTGTTGTTCTTGGAGAACAGAATGTGGACCAACAGAATTCGTATTACAATCTCAGCCCACCTTGTTGTTCTTGGAGAACAGAATGTGGACCAGCAGAATTAATATTACAATGTCAGCCCACCTTGTTGTTCTTGAAGAACAGAATGTGGACCAGCAGAATTAATATTACAATCTCAGCCCAGCTTGTTGTTCTTGAAGAACAGAATGTGGACCAGCAGAATTCGTATTACAATGTCAGCAAAGGTTGTTGTTCTTGAAGAACAGAATGTGGACCAACAGAATTCGTATTACAATGTCAGCCCATCTTTTTGTTCCTGAAGAACAGAATGTGGACCAACAGAATTCTTATTACTATGTCAGCCCAGCTTGTTGTCCTTGGAGAACAGAATGTGGACCAACAGAATTCGTATTACAATCTCAGCCCACCTTGTTGTTCTTGGAGAACAGAATGTGGACCAACAGAATTCGTATTACAATGTCAGCCCAGCTTGTTGTTCTTCAAGACCAGAATGTGGACCAACAGAATTCGTATTACAATGTCAGCCCACCTTGTTGTTCTTGGAGAACAGAATGTGGAACAACAGAATTAGTATTACAATGTCACCCCACTTGTTGTTCTTGAAGAACAGAATGTGGACCAACAAAATTCATATTACAATGTCAGCCCACCTTGTTGTTCTTGGAGAACAGAATGTGGACCAGCAGAATTAATATTACAATGTCAGCCCACCTTGTTGTTCTTGAAGAACAGAATGTGGACCAGCAGAATTAATATTACAATGTCAGCCCAGCTTGTTGTTCTTCAAGACCAGAATGTGGACCAACAGAATTCGTATTACAATGTCAGCCCACATTGTTGTTCTTGTAGAACAAAATGTGGACCAGCAGAATTAATATTACAATGTCAGCCCACCTTGTTGTTATTGGAGAACAGAATGTGGACCAGCAGAATTTGTATCACAATGTCAGCCCAGCTTAATGTTCTTGTAGAACAGAATGTGGACCAACAAAATTAGTATTACAATGTCAGCTCAGCTTGTGGTTCTTGTACAACAGAATGTGGACCAGCAGAATTCGTATTACAATCTCAGCCCACCTTGTTGTTCTTGTAGAACAGAATGTGGACTAGCAGAATTAATATTACAATGTCAGCCCATCATGTTGTTCTTGAAGAACAGAATGTGGACCAACAAAATTCGTATTACAATGTCAGCCCACCTTGTTGTTCTTGAAGAACAGAATGTGGACCAACAGAATTCATATTATAATGTCAGCCCACCTTGTTGTTCTTGGAGAACAGAATGTGGACCAACAGAATTCGTATTACAATGTCAGCCCAGCTTGTTGTTCTTCAAGACCAGAATGTGGACCAACAGAATTCGTATTACAATGTCAGCCCACTTTGTTGTTCTTGTAGAACAGAATGTGGACCAGCAGAATTAATATTACAATGTCAGCCCACCTTGTTGTTCTTGAAGAGCAGAATGTGGACCAACAGAATTTGTATTACAATGTCCGCCCACCTTGTTGTTCTTGTAGAACAGAATGTGGACCGACAGAATCCGTATTACAATGTCAGCCCACCTTGTTGTTCTTGGAGAACAGAATGTGGACCAACAGAATTCGTATTACAATCTCAGCCCACCTTGTTGTTCTTGGAGAACAGAATGTGGACCAGCAGAATTAATATTACAATGTCAGCCCGCCTTGTTGTTCTTGAAGAACAGAATGTGGACCAGCAGAATTAATATTACAATCTCAGCCCAGCTTGTTGTTCTTGAAGAACAGATTGTGGACCAGCAGAATTCGTATTACAATGTCAGCAAACGTTGTTGTTCTTGAAGAACAGAATGTGGACCAACAGAATTCGTATTACAATGTCAGCCCATCTTGTTGTTCCTGAAGAACAGAATGTGGACCAACAGAATTCATATTACAATGTCAGCCCAGCTTGTTGTCCTTGGAGAACAGAATGTGGACCAACAGAATTCGTATTACAATCTCAGCCCACCTTGTTGTTCTTGGAGAACAGAATGTGGACCAACAGAACACGTATTTCAATGTCAGCCCACCTTGTTGTTCTTGAAGAACAGAATGTGGACAAACAGAATTCATATTATAATGTCAGCCCAGCTTGTTTTTCTTGGAGAACAGAATGTGGACCAACAGAATTCGTATTACAATGTCAGCCCAGCTTGTTGTTCTTCAAGACCAGAATGTGGACCAACAGAACTCGTATTACAATGTCAGCCCACATTGTTGTTCTTGGAGAACAGAATGTGGACCAGCAGAATTAATATTACAATGTCAGCCCACCTTGTTGTTATTGGAGAACAGAATGTGGACCAGCAAAATTAGTATTACAATGTCAGCCCACCTTGTTGTTCTTGTAGAACAGAATGTGGACCAACAAAATTAGTATTACAATGTCAGCCCAGCTTGTGGTTCTTGTACAACAGAATGTGGACCAGCAGAATTCGTATTACAATCTCAGCCCACCTTGTTGTTCTTGTAGAACAGAATGTGGACCAGCAGAATTAATATTACAATGTCAGCCCATCTTGTTGTTCTTGAAGAACAGAATGTGGACCAACGAAATTCGTATTACAATGTCAGCCCACCTTGTTGTTCTTGAAGAACAGAATGTGGACCAACAGAATTGGTATTACAATGTCAGCCCACCTTGTTGTTCTTGGAGAACAGAATGTGGACCAACAGAATTCGTATTACAATGTCAGCCCACCTTGTTGTTCTTGGAGAACAGAATGTGGACCAGCAGAATTAATATTACAATGTCAGCCCACCTTGTTGTTCTTGAAGAACAGAATGTGGACAAACAGAATTCGTATTACAATGTCAGCCCACCTTGTTGCTCTTGGAGAACAGAATGTGGACCAACAGAATTCGTATTACAATGTCAGCCCACCTTGTTGTTCTTCAAGAACAGAATGTGGACCAACAGAATTCGTATTACAATCTCAGCCCACCTTGTTGTTCCTGGAGAACATAATGTCGACAAACAGAATTAATATTTCAATGTCAGCCCACCTTATGGTTCTTGAAGAACACAGTGTGGACCAAGAGAATTCGTATTACAATGTCAGCCCAGCTTGTTGTTCTTGAAGAACAGAATGTGGACCAACAGAATTCGTATTACAATGTCCGCCCACCTTGTTGTTCTTCAAGAACAGAACGTGGACCAACAGAATTCGTATTACAATGTCAGCCCACCTTGTTGTTCTTGGAGAACAGAATGTGGACCAGCAGAATTAATATTACAATGTCAGCCCACCTTGTTGTTCTTGAAGAACACAGTGTGGACCAAGAGAATTCGTATTACAATGTCAGCCCACCTTGTTGTTCTTGAAGAGCAGAATGTGGACCAACAGATTTTGTATTACAATGTCCGCCCACCTTGTTGTTCTTGGAGAACAGAATGTGGACCAACAGAATTGGTATTACAATCTCAGCCCACCTTGTTGTTCTTGGAGAACAGAATGTGGACCAGCAGAATTAATATTACAATGTCAGCCCACCTTGTTGTTCTTGAAGAACAGAATGTGGACCAGCAGAATTCGTATTACAATGTCAGCAAAGGTTGTTGTTCTTGAAGAACAGAATGTGGACCAACATAATTCGTATTACAATGTCAGCCCACCTTGTTGTTCTTGGAGAACAGAATGTGGACCAACAGAATTCGTATTACAATCTCAGCCCACCTTGTTGTTCTTGGAGAACAGAATGTGGACCAGCAGAATTAATATTACAATGTCAGCCCACCTTGTTGTTCTTGAAGAACAGAATGTGGACCAGCAGAATTAATATTACAATCTCAGCCCAGCTTGTTGTTCTTGAAGAACAGAATGTGGACCAGCAGAATTCGTATTACAATGTCAGCAAACGTTGTTGTTCTTGAAGAACAGAATGTGGACCAACAGAATTCGTATTACAATGTCAGCCCATCTTGTTGTTCCTGAAGAACAGAATGTTGACCAACAGAATTCATATTACAATGTCAGCCCAGCTTGTTGTCCTTGGAGAACAGAATGTGGACCAACAGAATTCGTATTACAATCTCAGCCCACCTTGTTGTTCTTGGAGAACAGAATGTGGACCAACAGAACACGTATTTCAATGTCAGCCCACCTTGTTGTTCTTGAAGAACAGAATGTGGACCAACAGAATTCGTATTACAATCTCAGCCCACCTTGTTGTTCTTGGAGAACAGAATGTCGACAAACAGAATTAATATTTCAATGTCAGCCCACCTTGTTGTTCTTGAAGAACACAGTGTGGACCAAGAGAATTCGTATTACAATGTCAGCCCAGCTTGTTGTTCTTGAAGAACAGAATGTGGACCAACAGAATTCGTATTACAATGTCCGCCCACCTTGTTGTTCTTCAAGAACAGAACGTGGACCAACAGAATTCGTATTACAATGTCAGCCCACCTTGTTGTTCTTGGAGAACAGAATGTGGACCAGCAGAATTAATATTACAATGTCAGCCCACCTTGTTGTTCTTGAAGAACACAGTGTGGACCAAGAGAATTCGTATTACAATGTCAGCCCAGCTTGTTGTTCTTCAAGAACAGAATGTGGACCAACAGTATTCGTATTACAATGTCCGCCCACCTTGTTGTTCTTGAAGAACAGAATGTGGACCAACAGAATTCGTATTACAATGTCAGCCCACTTTGTTGTTCTTGTAGAACAGAATGTGGACCAGCAGAATTAATATTACAATGTCAGCCCACCTTGTTGTTCTTGAAGAGCAGAATGTGGACCAACAGAATTTGTATTACAATGTCCGCCCACCTTGTTGTTCTTGTAGAACAGAATGTGGACCGACAGAATCCGTATTACAATGTCAGCCCACCTTGTTGTTCTTGGAGAACAGAATGTGGACCAACAGAATTCGTATTACAATCTCAGCCCACCTTGTTGTTCTTGGAGAACAGAATGTGGAACAGCAGAATTAATATTACAATGTCAGCCCACCTTGTTGTTCTTGAAGAACAGAATGTGGACCAGCAGAATTCGTATTACAATGTCAGCAAAGGTTGTTGTTCTTGAAGAACAGAATGTGGACCAACAGAATTCGTATTACAATGTCAGCCCATCTTGTTGTTCCTGAAGAACAGAATGTGGACCAACAGAATTCATATTACAATGTCAGCCCAGCTTGTTGTCCTTGGAGAACAGAATGTGGACCAACAGAATTCGTATTACAATCTCAGCCCACCTTGTTGTTCTTGGAGAACAGAATGTGGACCAACAGAACACATATTTCAATGTCAGCCCACCTTGTTGTTCTTGAAGAACAGAATGTGGACCAACAGAATTCATATTATAATGTCAGCCCAGCTTGTTGTTCTTGGAGAACAGAATGTGGACCAACAGAATTCGTATTACAATGTCAGCCCAGCTTGTTGTTCTTCAAGACCAGAATGTGGACCAACAGAATTCGTATTACAATGTCAGCCCACATTGTTGTTCTTGTAGAACAAAATGTGGACCAGCAGAATTAATATTACAATGTCAGCCCACCTTGTTGTTATTGGAGAACAGAATGTGGACCAGCAGAATTCGTATCACAATGTCAGCCCAGCTTAATGTTCTTGTAGAACAGAATGTGGACCAACAAAATTAGTATTACAATGTCAGCTCAACTTGTGGTTCTTGTACAACAGAATGTGGACCAGCAGAATTCGTATTAAAATCTCAGCCCACCTTGTTGTTCTTGTAGAACAGAATGTGGACCGACAGAATCCGTATTACAATGTCAGCCCACCTTGTTGTTCTTGGAGAACAGAATGTGGACCAACAGAATTCGTATTACAATCTCAGCCCACCTTGTTGTTCTTGGAGAACAGAATGTGGACCAACAGAATTCGTATTACAATGTCAGCCCACCTTGTCGTTCTTCAAGAACAGAATGTGGACCAACAGAATTCGTATTACAATCTCAGCCCACCTTGTTGTTCTTGGAGAACATAATGTCGACAAACAGAATTAATATTTCAATGTCAGCCCACCTTGTTGTTCTTGAAGAACACAGTGTGGACCAAGAGAATTCGTATTACAATGTCAGCCCAGCTTGTTGTTCTTGAAGAACAGAATGTGGACCAACAGAATTCGTATTACAATGTCCGCCCACCTTGTTGTTCTTCAAGAACAGAATGTGGACCAACAGAATTCGTATTACAATGTCAGCCCACCTTGTTGTTCTTGGAGAACAGAATGTGGACCAGCAGAATTAATATTACAATGTCAGCCCACCTTGTTGTTCTTGAAGAACACAGTGTGGACCAAGAGAATTCGTATTACAATGTCAGCCCAGCTTGTTGTTCTTCAAGAACAGAATGTGGACCAACAGTATTCGTATTACAATGTCCGCCCACCTTGTTGTTCTTGAAGAACAGAATGTGGACCAACAGAATTCGTATTACAATGTCAGCCCACTTTGTTGTTCTTGTAGAACAGAATGTGGACCAGCAGAATTAATATTACAATGTCAGCCCACCTTGTTGTTCTTGAAGAGCAGAATGTGGACCAACAGAATTTGTATTACAATGTCCGCCCACCTTGTTGTTCTTGTAGAACAGAATGTGGACCGACAGAATCCGTATTACAATGTCAGCCCACCTTGTTGTTCTTGGAGAACAGAATGTGGACCAACAGAATTGGTATTACAATCTCAGCCCACCTTGTTGTTCTTGGAGAACAGAATGTGGACCAGCAGAATTAATATTACAATGTCAGTCCACCTTGTTGTTCTTGAAGAACAGAATGTGGACCAGCAGAATTCGTATTACAATGTCAGCAAAGGTTGTTGTTCTTGAAGAACAGAATGTGGACCAACATAATTCGTATTACAATGTCAGCCCACCTTGTTGTTCTTGGAGAACAGAATGTGGACCAACAGAATTCGTATTACAATCTCAGCCCACCTTGTTGTTCTTGGAGAACAGAATGTGGACCAGCAGAATTAATATTACAATGTCAGCCCACCTTGTTGTTCTTGAAGAACAGAATGTGGACCAGCAGAATTAATATTACAATCTCAGCCCAGCTTGTTGTTCTTGAAGAACAGAATGTGGACCAGCAGAATTCGTATTACAATGTCAGCAAACGTTGTTGTTCTTGAAGAACAGAATGTGGACCAACAGAATTCGTATTACAATGTCAGCCCATCTTGTTGTTCCTGAAGAACAGAATGTGGACCAACAGAATTCATATTACAATGTCAGCCCAGCTTGTTGTCCTTGGAGAACAGAATGTGGACCAACAGAATTCGTATTACAATCTCAGCCCACCTTGTTGTTCTTGGAGAACAGAATGTGGACCAACAGAACACGTATTTCAATGTCAGCCCACCTTGTTGTTCTTGGAGAACAGAATGTGGACCAGCAGAATTAATATTACAATGTCAGCCCACCTTGTTGTTCTTGAAGAACACAGTGTGGACCAAGAGAATTCGTATTACAATGTCAGCCCAGCTTGTTGTTCTTCAAGAACAGAATGTGGACCAACAGTATTCGTATTACAATGTCCGCCCACCTTGTTGTTCTTGAAGAACAGAATGTGGACCAACAGAATTCGTATTACAATGTCAGCCCACTTTGTTGTTCTTGTAGAACAGAATGTGGACCAGCAGAATTAATATTACAATGTCAGCCCACCTTGTTGTTCTTGAAGAGCAGAATGTGGACCAACAGAATTTGTATTACAATGTCCGCCCACCTTGTTGTTCTTGTAGAACAGAATGTGGACCGACAGAATCCGTATTACAATGTCAGCCCACCTTGTTGTTCTTGGAGAACAGAATGTGGACCAACAGAATTCGTATTACAATCTCAGCCCACCTTGTTGTTCTTGGAGAACAGAATGTGGACCAGCAGAATTAATATTACAATGTCAGCCCACCTTGTTGTTCTTGAAGAACAGAATGTGGACCAGCAGAATTCGTATTACAATGTCAGCAAAGGTTGTTGTTCTTGAAGAACAGAATGTGGACCAACAGAATTCGTATTACAATGTCAGCCCATCTTGTTGTTCCTGAAGAACAGAATGTGGACCAACAGAATTCATATTACAATGTCAGCCCAGCTTGTTGTCCTTGGAGAACAGAATGTGGACCAACAGAATTCGTATTACAATCTCAGTCCACCTTGTTGTTCTTGGAGAACAGAATGTGGACCAACAGAACACGTATTTCAATGTCAGCCCACCTTGTTGTTCTTGAAGAACAGAATGTGGACCAACAGAATTCATATTATAATGTCAGCCCAGCTTGTTGTTCTTGGAGAACAGAATGTGGACCAACAGAATTCGTATTACAATGTCAGCCCAGCTTGTTGTTCTTCAAGACCAGAATGTGGACCAACAGAATTCGTATTACAATGTCAGCCCACATTGTTGTTCTTGTAGAACAAAATGTGGACCAGCAGAATTAATATTACAATGTCAGCCCACCTTGTTGTTATTGGAGAACAGAATGTGGACCAGCAGAATTCGTATCACAATGTCAGCCCAGCTTAATGTTCTTGTAGAACAGAATGTGGACCAACAAAATTAGTATTACAATGTCAGCTCAGCTTGTGGTTCTTGTACAACAGAATGTGGACCAGCAGAATTCGTATTACAATCTCAGCCCACCTTGTTGTTCTTGTAGAACAGAATGTGGACCGACAGAATCCGTATTACAATGTCAGCCCACCTTGTTGTTCTTGGAGAACAGAATGTGGACCAACAGAATTCGTATTACAATCTCAGCCCACCTTGTTGTTCTTGGAGAACAGAATGTGGACCAGCAGAATTAATATTACAATGTCAGCCCACCTTGTTGTTCTTGAAGAACAGAATGTGGACCAGCAGAATTCGTATTACAATGTCAGCAAAGGTTGTTGTTCTTGAAGAACAGAATGTGGACCAACAGAATTCGTATTACAATGTCAGCCCACCTTGTTGTTCTTGGAGAACAGAATGTGGACCAACAGAATTCGTATTACAATCTCAGCCCACCTTGTTGTTCTTGGAGAACAGAATGTGGACCAGCAGAATTAATATTACAATGTCAGCCCACCTTGTTGTTCTTGAAGAACAGAATGTGGACCAGCAGAATTAATATTACAATCTCAGCCCAGCTTGTTGTTCTTGAAGAACAGAATGTGGACCAGCAGAATTCGTATTACAATGTCAGCAAACGTTGTTGTTCTTGAAGAACAGAATGTGGACCAACAGAATTCGTATTACAATGTCAGCCCATCTTGTTGTTCCTGAAGAACAGAATGTGGACCAACAGAATTCATATTACAATGTCAGCCCAGCTTGTTGTCCTTGGAGAACAGAATGTGGACCAACAGAATTCGTATTACAATCTCAGCCCACCTTGTTGTTCTTGGAGAACAGAATGTGGACCAACAGAACACGTATTTCAATGTCAGCCCACCTTGTTGTTCTTGGAGAACAGAATGTGGACCAGCAGAATTAATATTACAATGTCAGCCCACCTTGTTGTTCTTGAAGAACACAGTGTGGACCAAGAGAATTCGTATTACAATGTCAGCCCAGCTTGTTGTTCTTCAAGAACAGAATGTGGACCAACAGTATTCGTATTACAATGTCCGCCCACCTTTATGTTCTTGAAGAACAGAATGTGGACCAACAGAATTCGTATTACAATGTCAGCCCACTTTGTTGTTCTTGTAGAACAGAATGTGGACCAGCAGAATTAATATTACAATGTCAGCCCACCTTGTTGTTCTTGAAGAGCAGAATGTGGACCAACAGAATTTGTATTACAATGTCCGCCCACCTTGTTGTTCTTGTAGAACAGAATGTGGACCGACAGAATCCGTATTACAATGTCAGCCCACCTTGTTGTTCTTGGAGAACAGAATGTGGACCAACAGAATTCGTATTACAATCTCAGCCCACCTTGTTGTTCTTGGAGAACAGAATGTGGACCAGCAGAATTAATATTACAATGTCAGCCCACCTTGTTGTTCTTGAAGAACAGAATGTGGACCAGCAGAATTGGTATTACAATGTCAGCAAAGGTTGTTGTTCTTGAAGAACAGAATGTGGACCAACAGAATTCGTATTACAATGTCAGCCCATCTTGTTGTTCCTGAAGAACAGAATGTGGACCAACAGAATTCATATTACAATGTCAGCCCAGCTTGTTGTCCTTGGAGAACAGAATGTGGACCAACAGAATTCGTATTACAATCTCAGTCCACCTTGTTGTTCTTGGAGAACAGAATGTGGACCAACAGAACACGTATTTCAATGTCAGCCCACCTTGTTGTTCTTGAAGAACAGAATGTGGACCAACAGAATTCATATTATAATGTCAGCCCAGCTTGTTGTTCTTGGAGAACAGAATGTGGACCAACAGAATTCGTATTACAATGTCAGCCCAGCTTGTTGTTCTTCAAGACCAGAATGTGGACCAACAGAATTCGTATTACAATGTCAGCCCACATTGTTGTTCTTGTAGAACAAAATGTGGACCAGCAGAATTAATATTACAATGTCAGCCCACCTTGTTGTTATTGGAGAACAGAATGTGGACCAGCAGAATTCGTATCACAATGTCAGCCCAGCTTAATGTTCTTGTAGAACAGAATGTGGACCAACAAAATTAGTATTACAATGTCAGCTCAGCTTGTGGTTCTTGTACAACAGAATGTGGACCAGCAGAATTCGTATTACAATCTCAGCCCACCTTGTTGTTCTTGTAGAACAGAATGTGGACCGACAGAATCCGTATTACAATGTCAGCCCACCTTGTTGTTCTTGGAGAACAGAATGTGGACCAACAGAATTCGTATTACAATCTCAGCCCACCTTGTTGTTCTTGGAGAACAGAATGTGGACCAGCAGAATTAATATTACAATGTCAGCCCACCTTGTTGTTCTTGAAGAACAGAATGTGGACCAGCAGAATTCGTATTACAATGTCAGCAAAGGTTGTTGTTCTTGAAGAACAGAATGTGGACCAACAGAATTCGTATTACAATGTCAGCCCACCTTGTTGTTCTTGGAGAACAGAATGTGGACCAACAGAATTCGTATTACAATCTCAGCCCACCTTGTTGTTCTTGGAGAACAGAATGTGGACCAGCAGAATTAATATTACAATGTCAGCCCACCTTGTTGTTCTTGAAGAACAGAATGTGGACCAGCAGAATTAATATTACAATCTCAGCCCAGCTTGTTGTTCTTGAAGAACAGAATGTGGACCAGCAGAATTCGTATTACAATGTCAGCAAACGTTGTTGTTCTTGAAGAACAGAATGTGGACCAACAGAATTCGTATTACAATGTCAGCCCATCTTGTTGTTCCTGAAGAACAGAATGTGGACCAACAGAATTCATATTACAATGTCAGCCCAGCTTGTTGTCCTTGGAGAACAGAATGTGGACCAACAGAATTCGTATTACAATCTCAGCCCACCTTGTTGTTCTTGGAGAACAGAATGTGGACCAACAGAACACGTATTTCAATGTCAGCCCACCTTGTTGTTCTTGAAGAACAGAATGTGGACCAACAGAATTCATATTATAATGTCAGCCCAGCTTGTTGTTCTTGGAGAACAGAATGTGTACCAACAGAATTCGTATTACAATGTCAGCCCAGCTTGTTGTTCTTCAAGACCAGAATGTGGACCAACAGAATTCGTATTACAATGTCAGCCCACATTGTTGTTCTTGTAGAACAAAATGTGGACCAGCAGAATTAATATTACAATTTCAGCCCACCTTGTTGTTATTGGAGAACAGAATGTGGACCAGCAAAATTAGTATTACAATGTCAGCCCAGCTTGTTGTTCTTGTAGAACAGAATGTGGACCAACAAAATTAGTATTACAATGTCAGCCCAGCTTGTGGTTCTTGTACAACAGAATGTGGACCAGCAGAATTCGTATTACAATCTCAGCCCACCTTGTTGTTCTTGTAGAACAGAATGTGGACCAGCAGAATTAATATTACAATGTCAGCCCACCTTGTTGTTCTTGAAGAGCAGAATGTGGACCAACAGAATTTGTATTACAATGTCCGCCCACCTTGTTGTTCTTGTAGAACAGAATGTGGACCGACAGAATCCGTATTACAATGTCAGCCCACCTTGTTGTTCTTGGAGAACAGAATGTGGACCAACAGAATTCGTATTACAATCTCAGCCCACCTTGTTGTTCTTGGAGAACAGAATGTGGAACAGCAGAATTAATATTACAATGTCAGCCCACCTTGTTGTTCTTGAAGAACAGAATGTGGACCAGCAGAATTCGTATTACAATGTCAGCAAAGGTTGTTGTTCTTGAAGAACAGAATGTGGACCAACAGAATTCGTATTACAATGTCAGCCCATCTTGTTGTTCCTGAAGAACAGAATGTGGACCAACAGAATTCATATTACAATGTCAGCCCAGCTTGTTGTCCTTGGAGAACAGAATGTGGACCAACAGAATTCGTATTACAATCTCAGCCCACCTTGTTGTTCTTGGAGAACAGAATGTGGACCAACAGAACACATATTTCAATGTCAGCCCACCTTGTTGTTCTTGAAGAACAGAATGTGGACCAACAGAATTCATATTATAATGTCAGCCCAGCTTGTTGTTCTTGGAGAACAGAATGTGGACCAACAGAATTCGTATTACAATGTCAGCCCAGCTTGTTGTTCTTCAAGACCAGAATGTGGACCAACAGAATTCGTATTACAATGTCAGCCCACATTGTTGTTCTTGTAGAACAAAATGTGGACCAGCAGAATTAATATTACAATGTCAGCCCACCTTGTTGTTATTGGAGAACAGAATGTGGACCAGCAGAATTCGTATCACAATGTCAGCCCAGCTTAATGTTCTTGTAGAACAGAATGTGGACCAACAAAATTAGTATTACAATGTCAGCTCAACTTGTGGTTCTTGTACAACAGAATGTGGACCAGCAGAATTCGTATTAAAATCTCAGCCCACCTTGTTGTTCTTGTAGAACAGAATGTGGACCGACAGAATCCGTATTACAATGTCAGCCCACCTTGTTGTTCTTGGAGAACAGAATGTGGACCAACAGAATTCGTATTACAATCTCAGCCCACCTTGTTGTTCTTGGAGAACAGAATGTGGACCAACAGAATTCGTATTACAATGTCAGCCCACCTTGTCGTTCTTCAAGAACAGAATGTGGACCAACAGAATTCGTATTACAATCTCAGCCCACCTTGTTGTTCTTGGAGAACATAATGTCGACAAACAGAATTAATATTTCAATGTCAGCCCACCTTGTTGTTCTTGAAGAACACAGTGTGGACCAAGAGAATTCGTATTACAATGTCAGCCCAGCTTGATGTTCTTGAAGAACAGAATGTGGACCAACAGAATTCGTATTACAATGTCCGCCCACCTTGTTGTTCTTCAAGAACAGAATGTGGACCAACAGAATTCGTATTACAATGTCAGCCCACCTTGTTGTTCTTGGAGAACAGAATGTGGACCAGCAGAATTAATATTACAATGTCAGCCCACCTTGTTGTTCTTGAAGAACACAGTGTGGACCAAGAGAATTCGTATTACAATGTCAGCCCAGCTTGTTGTTCTTCAAGAACAGAATGTGGACCAACAGTATTCGTATTACAATGTCCGCCCACCTTGTTGTTCTTGAAGAACAGAATGTGGACCAACAGAATTCGTATTACAATGTCAGCCCACTTTGTTGTTCTTGTAGAACAGAATGTGGACCAGCAGAATTAATATTACAATGTCCGCCCACCTTGTTGTTCTTGTAGAACAGAATGTGGACCGACAGAATCCGTATTACAATGTCAGCCCACCTTGTTGTTCTTGGAGAACAGAATGTGGACCAACAGAATTGGTATTACAATCTCAGCCCACCTTGTTGTTCTTGGAGAACAGAATGTGGACCAGCAGAATTAATATTACAATGTCAGCCCACCTTGTTGTTCTTGAAGAACAGAATGTGGACCAGCAGAATTCGTATTACAATGTCAGCAAAGGTTGTTGTTCTTGAAGAACAGAATGTGGACCAACATAATTCGTATTGCAATGTCAGCCCACCTTGTTGTTCTTGGAGAACAGAATGTGGACCAACAGAATTCGTATTACAATCTCAGCCCACCTTGTTGTTCTTGGAGAACAGAATGTGGACCAGCAGAATTAATATTACAATGTCAGCCCACCTTGTTGTTCTTGAAGAACAGAATGTGGACCAGCAGAATTAATATTACAATCTCAGCCCAGCTTGTTGTTCTTGAAGAACAGAATGTGGACCAGCAGAATTCGTATTACAATGTCAGCAAACGTTGTTGTTCTTGAAGAACAGAATGTGGACCAACAGAATTCGTATTACAATGTCAGCCCATCTTGTTGTTCCTGAAGAACAGAATGTGGACCAACAGAATTCATATTACAATGTCAGCCCAGCTTGTTGTCCTTGGAGAACAGAATGTGGACCAACAGAATTCGTATTACAATCTCAGCCCACCTTGTTGTTCTTGGAGAACAGAATGTGGACCAACAGAACACGTATTTCAATGTCAGCCCACCTTGTTGTTCTTGGAGAACAGAATGTGGACCAGCAGAATTAATATTACAATGTCAGCCCACCTTGTTGTTCTTGAAGAACACAGTGTGGACCAAGAGAATTCGTATTACAATGTCAGCCCAGCTTGTTGTTCTTCAAGAACAGAATGTGGACCAACAGTATTCGTATTACAATGTCCGCCCACCTTGTTGTTCTTGAAGAACAGAATGTGGACCAACAGAATTCGTATTACAATGTCAGCCCACTTTGTTGTTCTTGTAGAACAGAATGTGGACCAGCAGAATTAATATTACAATGTCAGCCCACCTTGTTGTTCTTGAAGAGCAGAATGTGGACCAACAGAATTTGTATTACAATGTCCGCCCACCTTGTTGTTCTTGTAGAACAGAATGTGGACCGACAGAATCCGTATTACAATGTCAGCCCACCTTGTTGTTCTTGGAGAACAGAATGTGGACCAACAGAATTCGTATTACAATCTCAGCCCACCTTGTTGTTCTTGGAGAACAGAATGTGGACCAGCAGAATTAATATTACAATGTCAGCCCACCTTGTTGTTCTTGAAGAACAGAATGTGGACCAACAGAATTCGTATTACAATCTCAGTCCACCTTGTTGTTCTTGGAGAACAGAATGTGGACCAACAGAACACGTATTTCAATGTCAGCCCACCTTGTTGTTCTTGAAGAACAGAATGTGGACCAACAGAATTCATATTATAATGTCAGCCCAGCTTGTTGTTCTTGGAGAACAGAATGTGGACCAACAGAATTCGTATTACAATGTCAGCCCAGCTTGTTGTTCTTCAAGACCAGAATGTGGACCAACAGAATTCGTATTACAATGTCAGCCCACATTGTTGTTCTTGTAGAACAAAATGTGGACCAGCAGAATTAATATTACAATGTCAGCCCACCTTGTTGTTATTGGAGAACAGAATGTGGACCAGCAGAATTCGTATCACAATGTCAGCCCAGCTTAATGTTCTTGTAGAACAGAATGTGGACCAACAAAATTAGTATTACAATGTCAGCTCAGCTTGTGGTTCTTGTACAACAGAATGTGGACCAGCAGAATTCGTATTACAATCTCAGCCCACCTTGTTGTTCTTGTAGAACAGAATGTGGACCGACAGAATCCGTATTACAATGTCAGCCCACCTTGTTGTTCTTGGAGAACAGAATGTGGACCAAAGGAATTCGTATTACAATCTCAGCCCACCTTGTTGTTCTTGGAGAACAGAATGTGGACCAGCAGAATTAATATTACAATGTCAGCCCACCTTGTTGTTCTTGAAGAACAGAATGTGGACCAGCAGAATTCGTATTACAATGTCAGCAAAGGTTGTTGTTCTTGAAGAACAGAATGTGGACCAACAGAATTCGTATTACAATGTCAGCCCACCTTGTTGTTCTTGGAGAACAGAATGTGGACCAACAGAATTCGTATTACAATCTCAGCCCACCTTGTTGTTCTTGGAGAACAGAATGTGGACCAGCAGAATTAATATTACAATGTCAGCCCACCTTGTTGTTCTTGAAGAACAGAATGTGGACCAGCAGAATTAATATTACAATCTCAGCCCAGCTTGTTGTTCTTGAAGAACAGAATGTGGACCAGCAGAATTCGTATTACAATGTCAGCAAACGTTGTTGTTCTTGAAGAACAGAATGTGGACCAACAGAATTCGTATTACAATGTCAGCCCATCTTGTTGTTCCTGAAGAACAGAATGTGGACCAACAGAATTCATATTACAATGTCAGCCCAGCTTGTTGTCCTTGGAGAACAGAATGTGGACCAACAGAATTCGTATTACAATCTCAGCCCACCTTGTTGTTCTTGGAGAACAGAATGTGGACCAACAGAACACGTATTTCAATGTCAGCCCACCTTGTTGTTCTTGAAGAACAGAATGTGGACCAACAGAATTCATATTATAATGTCAGCCCAGCTTGTTGTTCTTGGAGAACAGAATGTGGACCAACAGAATTCGTATTACAATGTCAGCCCAGCTTGTTGTTCTTCAAGACCAGAATGTGGACCAACAGAATTCGTATTACAATGTCAGCCCACATTGTTGTTCTTGTAGAACAAAATGTGGACCAGCAGAATTAATATTACAATTTCAGCCCACCTTGTTGTTATTGGAGAACAGAATGTGGACCAGCAAAATTAGTATTACAATGTCAGCCCAGCTTGTTGTTCTTGTAGAACAGAATGTGGACCAACAAAATTAGTATTACAATGTCAGCCCAGCTTGTGGTTCTTGTACAACAGAATGTGGACCAGCAGAATTCGTATTACAATCTCAGCCCACCTTGTTGTTCTTGTAGAACAGAATGTGGACCAGCAGAATTAATATTACAATGTCAGCCCATCTTGTTGTTCTTGAAGAACAGAATGTGGACCAACGAAATTCGTATTACAATGTCAGCCCACCTTGTTGTTCTTGGAGAACAGAATGTGGACCAACAGAATTCGTATTACAATCTCAGCCCACCTTGTTGTTCTTGGAGAACAGAATGTGGACCAGCAGAATTAATATTACAATGTCAGCCCACCTTGTTGTTCTTGAAGAACAGAATGTGGACAAACAGAATTCGTATTACAATGTCAGCCCACCTTGTTGCTCTTGGAGAACAGAATGTGGACCAACAGAATTCGTAATACAATGTCAGCCCACCTTGTTGTTCTTCAAGAACAGAATGTGGACCAACAGAATTCGTATTACAATCTCAGCCCACCTTGTTGTTCTTGGAGAACATAATGTCGACAAACAGAATTAATATTTCAATGTCAGCCCACCTTGTTGTTCTTGAAGAACACAGTGTGGACCAAGAGAATTCGTATTACAATGTCAGCCCAGCTTGTTGTTCTTGAAGAACAGAATGTGGACCAACAGAATTCGTATTACAATGTCCGCCCACCTTGTTGTTCTTCAAGAACAGAACGTGGACCAACAGAATTCGTATTACAATGTCAGCCTACCTTGTTGTTCTTTGAGAACAGAATGTGGACCAGCAGAATTAATATTACAATGTCAGCCCACCTTGTTGTTCTTGAAGAACACAGTGTGGACCAAGAGAATTCGTATTACAATGTCAGCCCACCTTGTTGTTCTTGAAGAACAGAATGTGGACCAGCAGAATTCGTACTACAATGTCAGCAAAGGTTGTTGTTCTTGTAGAACAGAATGTGGACCAGCAGAATTAATATTACAATTGCTGCCCACCTTGTTGTTCTTGAAGAGCAGAATGTGAACCAACAGATTTTGTATTACAATGTCCGCCCACCTTGTTGTTCTTGTAGAACAGAATGTGGACCGACAGAATCCGTATTACAATGTCAGCCCACCTTGTTGTTCTTGGAGAACAGAATGTGGACCAACAGAATTGGTATTACAATCTCAGCCCACTTTGTTGTTCTTGGAGAACAGAATGTGGACCAGCAGAATTAATATTACAATGTCAGCCCACCTTGTTGTTCTTGAAGAACAGAATGTGGACCAGCAGAATTCGTATTACAATGTCAGCAAAGGTTGTTGTTCTTGAAGAACAGAATGTGGACCAACATAATTCGTATTACAATGTCAGCCCACCTTGTTGTTCTTGGAGAACAGAATGTGGACCAACAGAATTCGTATTACAATCTCAGCCCACCTTGTTGTTCTTGGAGAACAGAATGTGGACCAGCAGAATTAATATTACAATGTCAGCCCACCTTGTTGTTCTTGAAGAACAGAATGTGGACCAGCAGAATTAATATTACAATCTCAGCCCAGCTTGTTGTTCTTGAAGAACAGAATGTGGACCAGCAGAATTCGTATTACAATGTCAGCAAACGTTGTTGTTCTTGAAGAACAGAATGTGGACCAACAGAATTCGTATTACAATGTCAGCCCATCTTGTTGTTCCTGAAGAACAGAATGTTGACCAACAGAATTCATATTACAATGTCAGCCCAGCTTGTTGTCCTTGGAGAACAGAATGTGGACCAACAGAATTCGTATTACAATCTCAGCCCACCTTGTTGTTCTTGGAGAACAGAATGTGGACCAACAGAACACGTATTTCAATGTCAGCCCACCTTGTTGTTCTTGAAGAACAGAATGTGGACCAACAGAATTCGTATTACAATCTCAGCCCACCTTGTTGTTCTTGGAGAACAGAATGTCGACAAACAGAATTAATATTTCAATGTCAGCCCACCTTGTTGTTCTTGAAGAACACAGTGTGGACCAAGAGAATTCGTATTACAATGTCAGCCCAGCTTGTTGTTCTTGAAGAACAGAATGTGGACCAGCAGAATTCGTATTACAATGTCAGCAAACGTTGTTGTTCTTGAAGAACAGAATGTGGACCAACAGAATTCGTATTACAATGTCCGCCCACCTTGTTGTTCTTCAAGAACAGAACGTGGACCAACAGAATTCGTATTACAATGTCAGCCCACCTTGTTGTTCTTGGAGAACAGAATGTGGACCAGCAGAATTCGTATTACAATGTCAGCCCACCTTGTTGTTCTTGGAGAACAGAATGTGGACCAACAGAACACGTATTTCAATGTCAGCCCACCTTGTTGTTCTTGAAGAACAGAATGTGGACCAACAGAATTCATATTATAATGTCAGCCCAGCTTGTTGTTCTTGGAGAACAGAATGTGGACCAACAGAATTCGTATTACAATGTCAGCCCAGCTTGTTGTTCTTCAAGACCAGAATGTGGACCAACAGAATTCGTATTACAATGTCAGCCCACATTGTTGTTCTTGTAGAACAAAATGTGGACCAGCAGAATTAATATTACAATGTCAGCCCACCTTGTTGTTATTGGAGAACAGAATGTGGACCAGCAGAATTCGTATCACAATGTCAGCCCAGCTTAATGTTCTTGTAGAACAGAATGTGGACCAACAAAATTAGTATTACAATGTCAGCTCAGCTTGTGGTTCTTGTACAACAGAATGTGGACCAGCAGAATTCGTATTACAATCTCAGCCCACCTTGTTGTTCTTGTAGAACAGAATGTGGACCGACAGAATCCGTATTACAATGTCAGCCCACCTTGTTGTTCTTGGAGAACAGAATGTGGACCAACAGAATTCGTATTACAATCTCAGCCCACCTTGTTGTTCTTGGAGAACAGAATGTGGACCAGCAGAATTAATATTACAATGTCAGCCCACCTTGTTGTTCTTGAAGAACAGAATGTGGACCAGCAGAATTCGTATTACAATGTCAGCAAAGGTTGTTGTTCTTGAAGAACAGAATGTGGACCAACAGAATTCGTATTACAATGTCAGCCCACCTTGTTGTTCTTGGAGAACAGAATGTGGACCAACAGAATTCGTATTACAATCTCAGCCCACCTTGTTGTTCTTGGAGAACAGAATGTGGACCAGCAGAATTAATATTACAATGTCAGCCCACCTTGTTGTTCTTGAAGAACAGAATGTGGACCAGCAGAATTAATATTACAATCTCAGCCCAGCTTGTTGTTCTTGAAGAACAGAATGTGGACCAGCAGAATTCGTATTACAATGTCAGCAAACGTTGTTGTTCTTGAAGAACAGAATGTGGACCAACAGAATTCGTATTACAATGTCAGCCCATCTTGTTGTTCCTGAAGAACAGAATGTGGACCAACAGAATTCATATTACAATGTCAGCCCAGCTTGTTGTCCTTGGAGAACAGAATGTGGACCAACAGAATTCGTATTACAATCTCAGCCCACCTTGTTGTTCTTGGAGAACAGAATGTGGACCAACAGAACACGTATTTCAATGTCAGCCCACCTTGTTGTTCTTGAAGAACAGAATGTGGACCAACAGAATTCATATTATAATGTCAGCCCAGCTTGTTGTTCTTGGAGAACAGAATGTGGACCAACAGAATTCGTATTACAATGTCAGCCCAGCTTGTTGTTCTTCAAGACCAGAATGTGGACCAACAGAATTCGTATTACAATGTCAGCCCACATTGTTGTTCTTGTAGAACAAAATGTGGACCAGCAGAATTAATATTACAATTTCAGCCCACCTTGTTGTTATTGGAGAACAGAATGTGGACCAGCAAAATTAGTATTACAATGTCAGCCCAGCTTGTTGTTCTTGTAGAACAGAATGTGGACCAACAAAATTAGTATTACAATGTCAGCCCAGCTTGTGGTTCTTGTACAACAGAATGTGGACCAGCAGAATTCGTATTACAATCTCAGCCCACCTTGTTGTTCTTGTAGAACAGAATGTGGACCAGCAGAATTAATATTACAATGTCAGCCCATCTTGTTGTTCTTGAAGAACAGAATGTGGACCAACGAAATTCGTATTACAATGTCAGCCCACCTTGTTGTTCTTGAAGAACAGAATGTGGACCAACAGAATTCGTATTACAATGTCAGCCCACCTTGTTGTTCTTGGAGAACAGAATGTGGACCAACAGAATTCGTATTACAATCTCAGCCCACCTTGTTGTTCTTGGAGAACAGAATGTGGACCAGCAGAATTAATATTACAATGTCAGCCCACCTTGTTGTTCTTGAAGAACAGAATGTGGACAAACAGAATTCGTATTACAATGTCAGCCCACCTTGTTGCTCTTGGAGAACAGAATGTGGACCAACAGAATTCGTAATACAATGTCAGCCCACCTTGTTGTTCTTCAAGAACAGAATGTGGACCAACAGAATTCGTATTACAATCTCAGCCCACCTTGTTGTTCTTGGAGAACATAATGTCGACAAACAGAATTAATATTTCAATGTCAGCCCACCTTGTTGTTCTTGAAGAACACAGTGTGGACCAAGAGAATTCGTATTACAATGTCAGCCCAGCTTGTTGTTCTTGAAGAACAGAATGTGGACCAACAGAATTCGTATTACAATGTCCGCCCACCTTGTTGTTCTTCAAGAACAGAACGTGGACCAACAGAATTCGTATTACAATGTCAGCCCACCTTGTTGTTCTTGGAGAACAGAATGTGGACCAGCAGAATTAATATTACAATGTCAGCCCACCTTGTTGTTCTTGAAGAACACAGTGTGGACCAAGAGAATTCGTATTACAATGTCAGCCCACCTTGTTGTTCTTGAAGAACAGAATGTGGACCAGCAGAATTCGTACTACAATGTCAGCAAAGGTTGTTGTTCTTGTAGAACAGAATGTGGACCAGCAGAATTAATATTACAATGTCAGCCCACCTTGTTGTTCTTGAAGAGCAGAATGTGAACCAACAGATTTTGTATTACAATGTCCGCCCACCTTGTTGTTCTTGTAGAACAGAATGTGGACCGACAGAATCCGTATTACAATGTCAGCCCACCTTGTTGTTCTTGGAGAACAGAATGTGGACCAACAGAATTGGTATTACAATCTCAGCCCACCTTGTTGTTCTTGGAGAACAGAATGTGGACCAGCAGAATTAATATTACAATGTCAGCCCACCTTGTTGTTCTTGAAGAACAGAATGTGGACCAGCAGAATTCGTATTACAATGTCAGCAAAGGTTGTTGTTCTTGAAGAACAGAATGTGGACCAACATAATTCGTATTACAATGTCAGCCCACCTTGTTGTTCTTGGAGAACAGAATGTGGACCAACAGAATTCGTATTACAATCTCAGCCCACCTTGTTGTTCTTGGAGAACAGAATGTGGACCAGCAGAATTAATATTACAATGTCAGCCCACCTTGTTGTTCTTGAAGAACAGAATGTGGACCAGCAGAATTAATATTACAATCTCAGCCCAGCTTGTTGTTCTTGAAGAACAGAATGTGGACCAGCAGAATTCGTATTACAATGTCAGCAAACGTTGTTGTTCTTGAAGAACAGAATGTGGACCAACAGAATTCGTATTACAATGTCAGCCCATCTTGTTGTTCCTGAAGAACAGAATGTTGACCAACAGAATTCATATTACAATGTCAGCCCAGCTTGTTGTCCTTGGAGAACAGAATGTGGACCAACAGAATTCGTATTACAATCTCAGCCCACCTTGTTGTTCTTGGAGAACAGAATGTGGACCAACAGAACACGTATTTCAATGTCAGCCCACCTTGTTGTTCTTGAAGAACAGAATGTGGACCAGCAGAATTCGTATTACAATCTCAGCCCACCTTGTTGTTCTTGGAGAACAGAATGTCGACAAACAGAATTAATATTTCAATGTCAGCCCACCTTGTTGTTCTTGAAGAACACAGTGTGGACCAAGAGAATTCGTATTACAATGTCAGCCCAGCTTGTTGTTCTTGAAGAACAGAATGTGGACCAACAGAATTCGTATTACAATGTCCGCCCACCTTGTTGTTCTTCAAGAACAGAACGTGGACCAACAGAATTCGTATTACAATGTCAGCCCACCTTGTTGTTCTTGGAGAACAGAATGTGGACCAGCAGAATTCGTATTACAATGTCAGCCCACCTTGTTGTTCTTGAAGAACACAGTGTGGACCAAGAGAATTCGTATTACAATGTCAGCCCAGCTTGTTGTTCTTCAAGAACAGAATGTGGACCAACAGTATTCGTATTACAATGTCCGCCCACCTTGTTGTTCTTGAAGAACAGAATGTGGACCAACAGAATTCGTATTACAATGTCAGCCCACTTTGTTGTTCTTGTAGAACAGAATGTGGACCAGCAGAATTAATATTACAATGTCAGCCCACCTTGTTGTTCTTGAAGAGCAGAATGTGGACCAACAGAATTTGTATTACAATGTCCGCCCACCTTGTTGTTCTTGTAGAACAGAATGTGGACCGACAGAATCCGTATTACAATGTCAGCCCACCTTGTTGTTCTTGGAGAACAGAATGTGGACCAACAGAATTCGTATTACAATCTCAGCCCACCTTGTTGTTCTTGGAGAACAGAATGTGGACCAACAGAACACGTATTTCAATGTCAGCCCACCTTGTTGTTCTTGAAGAACAGAATGTGGACCAACAGAATTCATATTATAATGTCAGCCCAGCTTGTTGTTCTTGGAGAACAGAATGTGGACCAACAGAATTCGTATTACAATGTCAGCCCAGCTTGTTGTTCTTCAAGACCAGAATGTGGACCAACAGAATTCGTATTACAATGTCAGCCCACATTGTTGTTCTTGTAGAACAAAATGTGGACCAGCAGAATTAATATTACAATTTCAGCCCACCTTGTTGTTATTGGAGAACAGAATGTGGACCAGCAAAATTAGTATTACAATGTCAGCCCAGCTTGTTGTTCTTGTAGAACAGAATGTGGACCAACAAAATTAGTATTACAATGTCAGCCCAGCTTGTGGTTCTTGTACAACAGAATGTGGACCAGCAGAATTCGTATTACAATCTCAGCCCACCTTGTTGTTCTTGTAGAACAGAATGTGGACCAGCAGAATTAATATTACAATGTCAGCCCATCTTGTTGTTCTTGAAGAACAGAATGTGGACCAACGAAATTCGTATTACAATGTCAGCCCACCTTGTTGTTCTTGAAGAACAGAATGTGGACCAACAGAATTCGTATTACAATGTCAGCCCACCTTGTTGTTCTTGGAGAACAGAATGTGGACCAACAGAATTCGTATTACAATCTCAGCCCACCTTGTTGTTCTTGGAGAACAGAATGTGGACCAGCAGAATTAATATTACAATGTCAGCCCACCTTGTTGTTCTTGAAGAACAGAATGTGGACAAACAGAATTCGTATTACAATGTCAGCCCACCTTGTTGCTCTTGGAGAACAGAATGTGGACCAACAGAATTCGTAATACAATGTCAGCCCACCTTGTTGTTCTTCAAGAACAGAATGTGGACCAACAGAATTCGTATTACAATCTCAGCCCACCTTGTTGTTCTTGGAGAACATAATGTCGACAAACAGAATTAATATTTCAATGTCAGCCCACCTTGTTGTTCTTGAAGAACACAGTGTGGACCAAGAGAATTCGTATTACAATGTCAGCCCAGCTTGTTGTTCTTGAAGAACAGAATGTGGACCAACAGAATTCGTATTACAATGTCCGCCCACCTTGTTGTTCTTCAAGAACAGAACGTGGACCAACAGAATTCGTATTACAATGTCAGCCCACCTTGTTGTTCTTGGAGAACAGAATGTGGACCAGCAGAATTAATATTACAATGTCAGCCCACCTTGTTGTTCTTGAAGAACACAGTGTGGACCAAGAGAATTCGTATTACAATGTCAGCCCACCTTGTTGTTCTTGAAGAACAGAATGTGGACCAGCAGAATTCGTACTACAATGTCAGCAAAGGTTGTTGTTCTTGTAGAACAGAATGTGGACCAGCAGAATTAATATTACAATGTCAGCCCACCTTGTTGTTCTTGAAGAGCAGAATGTGAACCAACAGATTTTGTATTACAATGTCCGCCCACCTTGTTGTTCTTGTAGAACAGAATGTGGACCGACAGAATCCGTATTACAATGTCAGCCCACCTTGTTGTTCTTGGAGAACAGAATGTGGACCAACAGAATTGGTATTACAATCTCAGCCCACCTTGTTGTTCTTGGAGAACAGAATGTGGACCAGCAGAATTAATATTACAATGTCAGCCCACCTTGTTGTTCTTGAAGAACAGAATGTGGACCAGCAGAATTCGTATTACAATGTCAGCAAAGGTTGTTGTTCTTGAAGAACAGAATGTGGACCAACATAATTCGTATTACAATGTCAGCCCACCTTGTTGTTCTTGGAGAACAGAATGTGGACCAACAGAATTCGTATTACAATCTCAGCCCACCTTGTTGTTCTTGGAGAACAGAATGTGGACCAGCAGAATTAATATTACAATGTCAGCCCACCTTGTTGTTCTTGAAGAACAGAATGTGGACCAGCAGAATTAATATTACAATCTCAGCCCAGCTTGTTGTTCTTGAAGAACAGAATGTGGACCAGCAGAATTCGTATTACAATGTCAGCAAACGTTGTTGTTCTTGAAGAACAGAATGTGGACCAACAGAATTCGTATTACAATGTCAGCCCATCTTGTTGTTCCTGAAGAACAGAATGTTGACCAACAGAATTCATATTACAATGTCAGCCCAGCTTGTTGTCCTTGGAGAACAGAATGTGGACCAACAGAATTCGTATTACAATCTCAGCCCACCTTGTTGTTCTTGGAGAACAGAATGTGGACCAACAGAACACGTATTTCAATGTCAGCCCACCTTGTTGTTCTTGAAGAACAGAATGTGGACCAACAGAATTCGTATTACAATCTCAGCCCACCTTGTTGTTCTTGGAGAACAGAATGTCGACAAACAGAATTAATATTTCAATGTCAGCCCACCTTGTTGTTCTTGAAGAACACAGTGTGGACCAAGAGAATTCGTATTACAATGTCAGCCCAGCTTGTTGTTCTTGAAGAACAGAATGTGGACCAACAGAATTCGTATTACAATGTCCGCCCACCTTGTTGTTCTTCAAGAACAGAACGTGGACCAACAGAATTCGTATTACAATGTCAGCCCACCTTGTTGTTCTTGGAGAACAGAATGTGGACCAGCAGAATTCGTATTACAATGTCAGCCCACCTTGTTGTTCTTGAAGAACACAGTGTGGACCAAGAGAATTCGTATTACAATGTCAGCCCAGCTTGTTGTTCTTCAAGAACAGAATGTGGACCAACAGTATTCGTATTACAATGTCCGCCCACCTTGTTGTTCTTGAAGAACAGAATGTGGACCAACAGAATTCGTATTACAATGTCAGCCCACTTTGTTGTTCTTGTAGAACAGAATGTGGACCAGCAGAATTAATATTACAATGTCAGCCCACCTTGTTGTTCTTGAAGAGCAGAATGTGGACCAACAGAATTTGTATTACAATGTCCGCCCACCTTGTTGTTCTTGTAGAACAGAATGTGGACCGACAGAATCCGTATTACAATGTCAGCCCACCTTGTTGTTCTTGGAGAACAGAATGTGGACCAACAGAATTCGTATTACAATCTCAGCCCACCTTGTTGTTCTTGGAGAACAGAATGTGGAACAGCAGAATTAATATTACAATGTCAGCCCACCTTGTTGTTCTTGAAGAACAGAATGTGGACCAGCAGAATTCGTATTACAATGTCAGCAAAGGTTGTTGTTCTTGAAGAACAGAATGTGGACCAACAGAATTCGTATTACAATGTCAGCCCATCTTGTTGTTCCTGAAGAACAGAATGTGGACCAACAGAATTCATATTACAATGTCAGCCCAGCTTGTTGTCCTTGGAGAACAGAATGTGGACCAACAGAATTCGTATTACAATCTCAGCCCACCTTGTTGTTCTTGGAGAACAGAATGTGGACCAACAGAACACATATTTCAATGTCAGCCCACCTTGTTGTTCTTGAAGAACAGAATGTGGACCAACAGAATTCATATTATAATGTCAGCCCAGCTTGTTGTTCTTGGAGAACAGAATGTGGACCAACAGAATTCGTATTACAATGTCAGCCCAGCTTGTTGTTCTTCAAGACCAGAATGTGGACCAACAGAATTCGTATTACAATGTCAGCCCACATTGTTGTTCTTGTAGAACAAAATGTGAACCAGCAGAATTAATATTACAATGTCAGCCCACCTTGTTGTTATTGGAGAACAGAATGTGGACCAGCAGAATTCGTATCACAATGTCAGCCCAGCTTAATGTTCTTGTAGAACAGAATGTGGACCAACAAAATTAGTATTACAATGTCAGCTCAACTTGTGGTTCTTGTACAACAGAATGTGGACCAGCAGAATTCGTATTACAATCTCAGCCCACCTTGTTGTTCTTGTAGAACAGAATGTGGACCGACAGAATCCGTATTACAATGTCAGCCCACCTTGTTGTTCTTGGAGAACAGAATGTGGACCAACAGAATTCGTATTACAATCTCAGCCCACCTTGTTGTTCTTGGAGAACAGAATGTGGACCAACAGAATTCGTATTACAATGTCAGCCCACCTTGTCGTTCTTCAAGAACAGAATGTGGACCAACAGAATTCGTATTACAATCTCAGCCCACCTTGTTGTTCTTGGAGAACATAATGTCGACAAACAGAATTAATATTTCAATGTCAGCCCACCTTGTTGTTCTTGAAGAACACAGTGTGGACCAAGAGAATTCGTATTACAATGTCAGCCCAGCTTGTTGTTCTTGAAGAACAGAATGTGGACCAACAGAATTCGTATTACAATGTCCGCCCACCTTGTTGTTCTTCAAGAACAGAACGTGGACCAACAGAATTCGTATTACAATGTCAGCCCACCTTGTTGTTCTTGGAGAACAGAATGTGGACCAGCAGAATTAATATTACAATGTCAGCCCACCTTGTTGTTCTTGAAGAACACAGTGTGGACCAAGAGAATTCGTATTACAATGTCAGCCCAGCTTGTTGTTCTTCAAGAACAGAATGTGGACCAACAGTATTCGTATTACAATGTCCGCCCACCTTGTTGTTCTTGAAGAACAGAATGTGGACCAACAGAATTCGTATTACAATGTCAGCCCACCTTGTTGTTCTTGTAGAACAGAATGTGGACCGACAGAATCCGTATTACAATGTCAGCCCACCTTGTTGTTCTTGGAGAACAGAATGTGGACCAGCAGAATTAATATTACAATGTCAGCCCACCTTGTTGTTCTTGAAGAACAGAATGTGGACCAGCAGAATTCGTATTACAATGTCAGCAAAGGTTGTTGTTCTTGAAGAACAGAATGTGGACCAACATAATTCGTATTGCAATGTCAGCCCACCTTGTTGTTCTTGGAGAACAGAATGTGGACCAACAGAATTCGTATTACAATCTCAGCCCACCTTGTTGTTCTTGGAGAACAGAATGTGGACCAGCAGAATTAATATTACAATGTCAGCCCACCTTGTTGTTCTTGAAGAACAGAATGTGGACCAGCAGAATTAATATTACAATCTCAGCCCAGCTTGTTGTTCTTGAAGAACAGAATGTGGACCAGCAGAATTCGTATTACAATGTCAGCAAACGTTGTTGTTCCTGAAGAACAGAATGTGGACCAACAGAATTCATATTACAATGTCAGCCCAGCTTGTTGTCCTTGGAGAACAGAATGTGGACCAACAGAATTCGTATTACAATCTCAGCCCACCTTGTTGTTCTTGGAGAACAGAATGTGGACCAACAGAACACGTATTTCAATGTCAGCCCACCTTGTTGTTCTTGGAGAACAGAATGTGGACCAGCAGAATTAATATTACAATGTCAGCCCACCTTGTTGTTCTTGAAGAACACAGTGTGGACCAAGAGAATTCGTATTACAATGTCAGCCCAGCTTGTTGTTCTTCAAGAACAGAATGTGGACCAACAGTATTCGTATTACAATGTCCGCCCACCTTGTTGTTCTTGAAGAACAGAATGTGGACCAACAGAATTCGTATTACAATGTCAGGCCACTTTGTTGTTCTTGTAGAACAGAATGTGGACCAGCAGAATTAATATTACAATGTCAGCCCACCTTGTTGTTCTTGAAGAGCAGAATGTGGACCAACAGAATTTGTATTACAATGTCCGCCCACCTTGTTGTTCTTGTAGAACAGAATGTGGACCGACAGAATCCGTATTACAATGTCAGCCCACCTTGTTGTTCTTGGAGAACAGAATGTGGACCAACAGAATTCGTATTACAATCTCAGCCCACCTTGTTGTTCTTGGAGAACAGAATGTGGAACAGCAGAATTAATATTACAATGTCAGCCCACCTTGTTGTTCTTGAAGAACAGAATGTGGACCAGCAGAATTCGTATTACAATGTCAGCAAAGGTTGTTGTTCTTGAAGAACAGAATGTGGACCAACAGAATTCGTATTACAATGTCAGCCCATCTTGTTGTTCCTGAAGAACAGAATGTGGACCAACAGAATTCATATTACAATGTCAGCCCAGCTTGTTGTCCTTGGAGAACAGAATGTGGACCAACAGAATTCGTATTACAATCTCAGCCCACCTTGTTGTTCTTGGAGAACAGAATGTGGACCAACAGAACACGTATTTCAATGTCAGCCCACCTTGTTGTTCTTGAAGAACAGAATGTGGACCAACAGAATTCGTATTACAATGTCAGCCCACCTTGTTGTTCTTGGAGAACAGAATGTGGAACAGCAGAATTAATATTACAATGTCAGCCCACCTTGTTGTTCTTGAAGAACAGAATGTGGACCAGCAGAATTCGTATTACAATGTCAGCAAAGGTTGTTGTTCTTGAAGAACAGAATGTGGACCAACAGAATTCGTATTACAATGTCAGCCCATCTTGTTGTTCCTGAAGAACAGAATGTGGACCAACAGAATTCGTATTACAATGTCAGCCCACCTTGTTGTTCTTGGAGAACAGAATGTGGCCCAACAGAATTCGTATTACAATGTCAGCCCACCTTGTTGTTCTTGAAGAACAGAATGTGGACCAACAGAATTCGTATTACAATGTCAGCCCACCTTGTTGTTCTTGGAGAACAGAATGTGGACCAACAGAATTCGTATTACAATGTCAGCCCACCTTGTTGTTCTTGGAGAACAGAATGTGGACCAGCAGAATTAATATTACAATGTCAGCCCACCTTGTTGTTCTTGAAGAACACAGTGTGGACCAAGAGAATTCGTATTACAATGTCAGCCCAGCTTGTTGTTCTTCAAGAACAGAATGTGGACCAACAAAATTAGTATTACAATGTCAGCTCAACTTGTGGTTCTTGTACAACAGAATGTGGACCAGCAGAATTCGTATTACAATCTCAGCCCACCTTGTTGTTCTTGTAGAACAGAATGTGGACCGACAGAATCCGTATTACAATGTCAGCCCACCTTGTTGTTCTTGGAGAACAGAATGTGGACCAACAGAATTCGTATTACAATCTCAGCCCACCTTGTTGTTCTTGGAGAACAGAATGTGGACCAACAGAATTCGTATTACAATGTCAGCCCACCTTGTCGTTCTTCAAGAACAGAATGTGGACCAACAGAATTCGTATTACAATCTCAGCCCACCTTGTTGTTCTTGGAGAACATAATGTCGACAAACAGAATTAATATTTCAATGTCAGCCCACCTTGTTGTTCTTGAAGAACACAGTGTGGACCAAGAGAATTCGTATTACAATGTCAGCCCAGCTTGTTGTTCTTGAAGAACAGAATGTGGACCAACAGAATTCGTATTACAATGTCCGCCCACCTTGTTGTTCTTCAAGAACAGAACGTGGACCAACAGAATTCGTATTACAATGTCAGCCCACCTTGTTGTTCTTGGAGAACAGAATGTGGACCAGCAGAATTAATATTACAATGTCAGCCCACCTTGTTGTTCTTGAAGAACACAGTGTGGACCAAGAGAATTCGTATTACAATGTCAGCCCAGCTTGTTGTTCTTCAAGAACAGAATGTGGACCAACAGTATTCGTATTACAATGTCCGCCCACCTTGTTGTTCTTGAAGAACAGAATGTGGACCAACAGAATTCGTATTACAATGTCAGCCCACTTTGTTGTTCTTGTAGAACAGAATGTGGACCAGCAGAATTAATATTACAATGTCAGCCCACCTCGTTGTTCTTGAAGAGCAGAATGTGGACCAACAGAATTTGTATTACAATGTCCGCCCACCTTGTTGTTCTTGTAGAACAGAATGTGGACCGACAGAATCCGTATTACAATGTCAGCCCACCTTGTTGTTCTTGGAGAACAGAATGTGGACCAGCAGAATTAATATTACAATGTCAGCCCACCTTGTTGTTCTTGAAGAACAGAATGTGGACCAGCAGAATTCGTATTACAATGTCAGCAAAGGTTGTTGTTCTTGAAGAACAGAATGTGGACCAACATAATTCGTATTGCAATGTCAGCCCACCTTGTTGTTCTTGGAGAACAGAATGTGGACCAACAGAATTCGTATTACAATCTCAGCCCACCTTGTTGTTCTTGGAGAACAGAATGTGGACCAGCAGAATTAATATTACAATGTCAGCCCACCTTGTTGTTCTTGAAGAACAGAATGTGGACCAGCAGAATTAATATTACAATCTCAGCCCAGCTTGTTGTTCTTGAAGAACAGAATGTGGACCAGCAGAATTCGTATTACAATGTCAGCAAACGTTGTTGTTCCTGAAGAACAGAATGTGGACCAACAGAATTCATATTACAATGTCAGCCCAGCTTGTTGTCCTTGGAGAACAGAATGTGGACCAACAGAATTCGTATTACAATCTCAGCCCACCTTGTTGTTCTTGGAGAACAGAATGTGGACCAACAGAACACGTATTTCAATGTCAGCCCACCTTGTTGTTCTTGGAGAACAGAATGTGGACCAGCAGAATTAATATTACAATGTCAGCCCACCTTGTTGTTCTTGAAGAACACAGTGTGGACCAAGAGAATTCGTATTACAATGTCAGCCCAGCTTGTTGTTCTTCAAGAACAGAATGTGGACCAACAGTATTCGTATTACAATGTCCGCCCACCTTGTTGTTCTTGAAGAACAGAATGTGGACCAACAGAATTCGTATTACAATGTCAGGCCACTTTGTTGTTCTTGTAGAACAGAATGTGGACCAGCAGAATTAATATTACAATGTCAGCCCACCTTGTTGTTCTTGAAGAGCAGAATGTGGACCAACAGAATTTGTATTACAATGTCCGCCCACCTTGTTGTTCTTGTAGAACAGAATGTGGACCGACAGAATCCGTATTACAATGTCAGCCCACCTTGTTGTTCTTGGAGAACAGAATGTGGACCAACAGAATTCGTATTACAATCTCAGCCCACCTTGTTGTTCTTGGAGAACAGAATGTGGACCAGCAGAATTAATATTACAATGTCAGCCCACCTTGTTGTTCTTGAAGAACAGAATGTGGACCAGCAGAATTCGTATTACAATGTCAGCAAAGGTTGTTGTTCTTGAAGAACAGAATGTGGACCAACAGAATTCGTATTACAATGTCAGCCCATCTTGTTGTTCCTGAAGAACAGAATGTGGACCAACAGAATTCATATTACAATGTCAGCCCAGCTTGTTGTCCTTGGAGAACAGAATGTGGACCAACAGAATTCGTATTACAATCTCAGCCCACCTTGTTGTTCTTGGAGAACAGAATGTGGACCAACAGAACACGTATTTCAATGTCAGCCCACCTTGTTGTTCTTGAAGAACAGAATGTGGACCAACAGAATTCATATTATAATGTCAGCCCAGCTTGTTGTTCTTGGAGAACAGAATGTGGACCAACAGAATTCGTATTACAATGTCAGCCCAGCTTGTTGTTCTTCAAGACCAGAATGTGGACCAACAGAATTCGTATTACAATGTCAGCCCACATTGTTGTTCTTGTAGAACAAAATGTGGACCAGCAGAATTAATATTACAATGTCAGCCCACCTTGTTGTTATTGGAGAACAGAATGTGGACCAGCAGAATTCGTATCACAATGTCAGCCCAGCTTAATGTTCTTGTAGAACAGAATGTGGACCAACAAAATTAGTATTACAATGTCAGCTCAGCTTGTGGTTCTTGTACAACAGAATGTGGACCAGCAGAATTCGTATTACAATCTCAGCCCACCTTGTTGTTCTTGTAGAACAGAATGTGGACCGACAGAATCCGTATTACAATGTCAGCCCACCTTGTTGTTCTTGGAGAACAGAATGTGGACCAACAGAATTCGTATTACAATCTCAGCCCACCTTGTTGTTCTTGGAGAACAGAATGTGGACCAGCAGAATTAATATTACAATGTCAGCCCACCTTGTTGTTCTTGAAGAACAGAATGTGGACCAGCAGAATTCGTATTACAATGTCAGCAAAGGTTGTTGTTCTTGAAGAACAGAATGTGGACCAACAGAATTCGTATTACAATGTCAGCCCACCTTGTTGTTCTTGGAGAACAGAATGTGGACCAACAGAATTCGTATTACAATGTCAGCCCACTTTGTTGTTCTTGTAGAACAGAATGTGGACCAGCAGAATTAATATTACAATGTCAGCCCACCTCGTTGTTCTTGAAGAGCAGAATGTGGACCAACAGAATTTGTATTACAATGTCCGCCCACCTTGTTGTTCTTGTAGAACAGAATGTGGACCGACAGAATCCGTATTACAATGTCAGCCCACCTTGTTGTTCTTGGAGAACAGAATGTGGACCAGCAGAATTAATATTACAATGTCAGCCCACCTTGTTGTTCTTGAAGAACAGAATGTGGACCAGCAGAATTCGTATTACAATGTCAGCAAAGGTTGTTGTTCTTGAAGAACAGAATGTGGACCAACATAATTCGTATTGCAATGTCAGCCCACCTTGTTGTTCTTGGAGAACAGAATGTGGACCAACAGAATTCGTATTACAATCTCAGCCCACCTTGTTGTTCTTGGAGAACAGAATGTGGACCAGCAGAATTAATATTACAATGTCAGCCCACCTTGTTGTTCTTGAAGAACAGAATGTGGACCAGCAGAATTAATATTACAATCTCAGCCCAGCTTGTTGTTCTTGAAGAACAGAATGTGGACCAGCAGAATTCGTATTACAATGTCAGCAAACGTTGTTGTTCCTGAAGAACAGAATGTGGACCAACAGAATTCATATTACAATGTCAGCCCAGCTTGTTGTCCTTGGAGAACAGAATGTGGACCAACAGAATTCGTATTACAATCTCAGCCCACCTTGTTGTTCTTGGAGAACAGAATGTGGACCAACAGAACACGTATTTCAATGTCAGCCCACCTTGTTGTTCTTGGAGAACAGAATGTGGACCAGCAGAATTAATATTACAATGTCAGCCCACCTTGTTGTTCTTGAAGAACACAGTGTGGACCAAGAGAATTCGTATTACAATGTCAGCCCAGCTTGTTGTTCTTCAAGAACAGAATGTGGACCAACAGTATTCGTATTACAATGTCCGCCCACCTTGTTGTTCTTGAAGAACAGAATGTGGACCAACAGAATTGGTATTACAATGTCAGGCCACTTTGTTGTTCTTGTAGAACAGAATGTGGACCAGCAGAATTAATATTACAATGTCAGCCCACCTTGTTGTTCTTGAAGAGCAGAATGTGGACCAACAGAATTTGTATTACAATGTCCGCCCACCTTGTTGTTCTTGTAGAACAGAATGTGGACCGACAGAATCCGTATTACAATGTCAGCCCACCTTGTTGTTCTTGGAGAACAGAATGTGGACCAACAGAATTCGTATTACAATCTCAGCCCACCTTGTTGTTCTTGGAGAACAGAATGTGGACCAGCAGAATTAATATTACAATGTCAGCCCACCTTGTTGTTCTTGAAGAACAGAATGTGGACCAGCAGAATTCGTATTACAATGTCAGCAAAGGTTGTTGTTCTTGAAGAACAGAATGTGGACCAACAGAATTCGTATTACAATGTCAGCCCATCTTGTTGTTCCTGAAGAACAGAATGTGGACCAACAGAATTCATATTACAATGTCAGCCCAGCTTGTTGTCCTTGGAGAACAGAATGTGGACCAACAGAATTCGTATTACAATCTCAGCCCACCTTGTTGTTCTTGGAGAACAGAATGTGGACCAACAGAACACGTATTTCAATGTCAGCCCACCTTGTTGTTCTTGAAGAACAGAATGTGGACCAACAGAATTCATATTATAATGTCAGCCCAGCTTGTTGTTCTTGGAGAACAGAATGTGGACCAACAGAATTCGTATTACAATGTCAGCCCAGCTTGTTGTTCTTCAAGACCAGAATGTGGACCAACAGAATTCGTATTACAATGTCAGCCCACATTGTTGTTCTTGTAGAACAAAATGTGGACCAGCAGAATTAATATTACAATGTCAGCCCACCTTGTTGTTATTGGAGAACAGAATGTGGACCAGCAGAATTCGTATCACAATGTCAGCCCAGCTTAATGTTCTTGTAGAACAGAATGTGGACCAACAAAATTAGTATTACAATGTCAGCTCAGCTTGTGGTTCTTGTACAACAGAATGTGGACCAGCAGAATTCGTATTACAATCTCAGCCCACCTTGTTGTTCTTGTGGAACAGAATGTGGACCGACAGAATCCGTATTACAATGTCAGCCCACCTTGTTGTTCTTGGAGAACAGAATGTGGACCAACAGAATTCGTATTACAATCTCAGCCCACCTTGTTGTTCTTGGAGAACAGAATGTGGACCAGCAGAATTAATATTACAATGTCAGCCCACCTTGTTGTTCTTGAAGAACAGAATGTGGACCAGCAGAATTCGTATTACAATGTCAGCAAAGGTTGTTGTTCTTGAAGAACAGAATGTGGACCAACAGAATTCGTATTACAATGTCAGCCCACCTTGTTGTTCTTGGAGAACAGAATGTGGACCAACAGAATTCGTATTACAATGTCAGCCCACCTTGTTGTTCTTGGAGAACAGAATGTGGACCAGCAGAATTAATATTACAATGTCAGCCCACCTTGTTGTTCTTGGAGAACAGAATGTGGACCAGCAGAATTAATATTACAATGTCAGCAAAGGTTGTTGTTCTTGAAGAACAGAATGTGGACCAACAGAATTCGTATTACAATGTCAGCCCACCTTGTTGTTCTTGGAGAACAGAATGTGGCCCAACAGAATTCGTATTACAATGTCAGCCCACCTTGTTGTTCTTGAAGAACAGAATGTGGACCAACAGAATTCGTATTACAATGTCAGCCCACCTTGTTGTTCTTGGAGAACAGAATGTGGACCAACAGAATTCGTATTACAATGTCAGCCCACCTTGTTGTTCTTGGAGAACAGAATGTGGACCAGCAGAATTAATATTACAATGTCAGCCCACCTTGTTGTTCTTGAAGAACACAGTGTGGACCAAGAGAATTCGTATTACAATGTCAGCCCAGCTTGTTGTTCTTCAAGAACAGAATGTGGACCAACAGTATTCGTATTACAATGTCCGCCCACCTTGTTGTTCTTGAAGAACAGAATGTGGACCAACAGAATTCGTATTACAATGTCAGCCCACTTTGTTGTTCTTGTAGAACAGAATGTGGACCAGCAGAATTAATATTACAATGTCAGCCCACCTTGTTGTTCTTGAAGAGCAGAATGTGGACCAACAGAATTTGTATTACAATGTCCGCCCACCTTGTTGTTCTTGTAGAACAGAATGTGGACCGACAGAATCCGTATTACAATGTCAGCCCACCTTGTTGTTCTTGGAGAACAGAATGTGGACCAACAGAATTCGTATTACAATCTCAGCCCACCTTGTTGTTCTTGGAGAACAGAATGTGGACCAGCAGAATTAATATTACAATGTCAGCCCACCTTGTTGTTCTTGAAGAACAGAATGTGGACCAGCAGAATTCGTATTACAATGTCAGCAAAGGTTGTTGTTCTTGAAGAACAGAATGTGGACCAACAGAATTCGTATTACAATGTCAGCCCATCTTGTTGTTCCTGAAGAACAGAATGTGGACCAACAGAATTCATATTACAATGTCAGCCCAGCTTGTTGTCCTTGGAGAACAGAATGTGGACCAACAGAATTCGTATTACAATCTCAGCCCACCTTGTTGTTCTTGGAGAACAGAATGTGGACCAACAGAACACGTATTTCAATGTCAGCCCACCTTGTTGTTCTTGAAGAACAGAATGTGGACCAACAGAATTCATATTATAATGTCAGCCCAGCTTGTTGTTCTTGGAGAACAGAATGTGGACCAACAGAATTCGTATTACAATGTCAGCCCAGCTTGTTGTTCTTCAAGACCAGAATGTGGACCAACAGAATTCGTATTACAATGTCAGCCCACATTGTTGTTCTTGTAGAACAAAATGTGGACCAGCAGAATTAATATTACAATGTCAGCCCATCTTGTTGTTATTGGAGAACAGAATGTGGACCAGCAGAATTCGTATCACAATGTCAGCCCAGCTTAATGTTCTTGTAGAACAGAATGTGGACCAACAAAATTAGTATTACAATGTCAGCTCAACTTGTGGTTCTTGTACAACAGAATGTGGACCAGCAGAATTCGTATTACAATTTCAGCCCACCTTGTTGTTCTTGTAGAACAGAATGTGGACCGACAGAATCCGTATTACAATGTCAGCCCACCTTGTTGTTCTTGGAGAACAGAATGTGGACCAACAGAATTCGTATTACAATCTCAGCCCACCTTGTTGTTCTTGGAGAACAGAATGTGGACCAACAGAATTCGTATTACAATGTCAGCCCACCTTGTCGTTCTTCAAGAACAGAATGTGGACCAACAGAATTCGTATTACAATCTCAGCCCACCTTGTTGTTCTTGGAGAACATAATGTCGACAAACAGAATTAATATTTCAATGTCAGCCCACCTTGTTGTTCTTGAAGAACACAGTGTGGACCAAGAGAATTCGTATTACAATGTCAGCCCAGCTTGTTGTTCTTGAAGAACAGAATGTGGACCAACAGAATTCGTATTACAATGTCCGCCCACCTTGTTGTTCTTCAAGAACAGAACGTGGACCAACAGAATTCGTATTACAATGTCAGCCCACCTTGTTGTTCTTGGAGAACAGAATGTGGACCAGCAGAATTAATATTACAATGTCAGCCCACCTTGTTGTTCTTGAAGAACACAGTGTGGACCAAGAGAATTCGTATTACAATGTCAGCCCAGCTTGTTGTTCTTCAAGAACAGAATGTGGACCAACAGTATTCGTATTACAATGTCCGCCCACCTTGTTGTTCTTGAAGAACAGAATGTGGACCAACAGAATTCGTATTACAATGTCAGCCCACTTTGTTGTTCTTGTAGAACAGAATGTGGACCAGCAGAATTAATATTACAATGTCAGCCCACCTTGTTGTTCTTGAAGAGCAGAATGTGGACCAACAGAATTTGTATTACAATGTCCGCCCACCTTGTTGTTCTTGTAGAACAGAATGTGGACCGACAGAATCCGTATTACAATGTCAGCCCACCTTGTTGTTCTTGGAGAACAGAATGTGGACCAACAGAATTGGTATTACAATCTCAGCCCACCTTGTTGTTCTTGGAGAACAGAATGTGGACCAGCAGAATTAATATTACAATGTCAGCCCACCTTGTTGTTCTTGAAGAACAGAATGTGGACCAGCAGAATTCGTATTACAATGTCAGCAAAGGTTGTTGTTCTTGAAGAACAGAATGTGGACCAACATAATTCGTATTGCAATGTCAGCCCACCTTGTTGTTCTTGGAGAACAGAATGTGGACCAACAGAATTCGTATTACAATCTCAGCCCACCTTGTTGTTCTTGGAGAACAGAATGTGGACCAGCAGAATTAATATTACAATGTCAGCCCACCTTGTTGTTCTTGAAGACCAGAATGTGGACCAGCAGAATTAATATTACAATCTCAGCCCAGCTTGTTGTTCTTGAAGAACAGAATGTGGACCAGCAGAATTCGTATTACAATGTCAGCAAACGTTGTTGTTCTTGAAGAACAGAATGTGGACCAACAGAATTCGTATTACAATGTCAGCCCATCTTGTTGTTCCTGAAGAACAGAATGTGGACCAACAGAATTCATATTACAATGTCAGCCCAGCTTGTTGTCCTTGGAGAACAGAATGTGGACCAACAGAATTCGTATTACAATCTCAGCCCACCTTGTTGTTCTTGGAGAACAGAATGTGGACCAACAGAACACGTATTTCAATGTCAGCCCACCTTGTTGTTCTTGGAGAACAGAATGTGGACCAGCAGAATTAATATTACAATGTCAGCCCACCTTGTTGTTCTTGAAGAACACAGTGTGGACCAAGAGAATTCGTATTACAATGTCAGCCCAGCTTGTTGTTCTTCAAGAACAGAATGTGGACCAACAGTATTCGTATTACAATGTCCGCCCACCTTGTTGTTCTTGAAGAACAGAATGTGGACCAACAGAATTCGTATTACAATGTCAGGCCACTTTGTTGTTCTTGTAGAACAGAATGTGGACCAGCAGAATTAATATTACAATGTCAGCCCACCTTGTTGTTCTTGAAGAGCAGAATGTGGACCAACAGAATTTGTATTACAATGTCCGCCCACCTTGTTGTTCTTGTAGAACAGAATGTGGACCGACAGAATCCGTATTACAATGTCAGCCCACCTTGTTGTTCTTGGAGAACAGAATGTGGACCAACAGAATTCGTATTACAATCTCAGCCCACCTTGTTGTTCTTGGAGAACAGAATGTGGACCAGCAGAATTAATATTACAATGTCAGCCCACCTTGTTGTTCTTGAAGAACAGAATGTGGACCAGCAGAATTCGTATTACAATGTCAGCAAAGGTTGTTGTTCTTGAAGAACAGAATGTGGACCAACAGAATTCGTATTACAATGTCAGCCCATCTTGTTGTTCCTGAAGAACAGAATGTGGACCAACAGAATTCATATTACAATGTCAGCCCAGCTTGTTGTCCTTGGAGAACAGAATGTGGACCAACAGAATTCGTATTACAATCTCAGCCCACCTTGTTGTTCTTGGAGAACAGAATGTGGACCAACAGAACACGTATTTCAATGTCAGCCCACCTTGTTGTTCTTGAAGAACAGAATGTGGACCAACAGAATTCATATTATAATGTCAGCCCAGCTTGTTGTTCTTGGAGAACAGAATGTGGACCAACAGAATTCGTATTACAATGTCAGCCCAGCTTGTTGTTCTTCAAGACCAGAATGTGGACCAACAGAATTCGTATTACAATGTCAGCCCACATTGTTGTTCTTGTAGAACAGAATGTGGACCAGCAGAATTCGTATCACAATGTCAGCCCAGCTTAATGTTCTTGTAGAACAGAATGTGGACCAACAAAATTAGTATTACAATGTCAGCTCAGCTTGTGGTTCTTGTACAACAGAATGTGGACCAGCAGAATTCGTATTACAATCTCAGCCCACCTTGTTGTTCTTGTAGAACAGAATGTGGACCGACAGAATCCGTATTACAATGTCAGCCCACCTTGTTGTTCTTGGAGAACAGAATGTGGACCAACAGAATTCGTATTACAATCTCAGCCCACCTTGTTGTTCTTGGAGAACAGAATGTGGACCAGCAGAATTAATATTACAATGTCAGCCCACCTTGTTGTTCTTGAAGAACAGAATGTGGACCAGCAGAATTCGTATTACAATGTCAGCAAAGGTTGTTGTTCTTGAAGAACAGAATGTGGACCAACAGAATTCGTATTACAATGTCAGCCCACCTTGTTGTTCTTGGAGAACAGAATGTGGACCAACAGAATTCGTATTACAATCTCAGCCCACCTTGTTGTTCTTGGAGAACAGAATGTGGACCAGCAGAATTAATATTACAATGTCAGCCCACCTTGTTGTTCTTGAAGAACAGAATGTGGACCAGCAGAATTAATATTACAATCTCAGCCCAGCTTGTTGTTCTTGAAGAACAGAATGTGGACCAGCAGAATTCGTATTACAATGTCAGCAAACGTTGTTGTTCTTGAAGAACAGAATGTGGACCAACAGAATTCGTATTACAATGTCAGCCCATCTTGTTGTTCCTGAAGAACAGAATGTTGACCAACAGAATTCATATTACAATGTCAGCCCAGCTTGTTGTCCTTGGAGAACAGAATGTGGACCAACAGAATTCGTATTACAATCTCAGCCCACCTTGTTGTTCTTGGAGAACAGAATGTGGACCAACAGAACACGTATTTCAATGTCAGCCCACCTTGTTGTTCTTGAAGAACAGAATGTGGACCAACAGAATTCATATTATAATGTCAGCCCAGCTTGTTGTTCTTGGAGAACAGAATGTGGACCAACAGAATTCGTATTACAATGTCAGCCCAGCTTGTTGTTCTTCAAGACCAGAATGTGGACCAACAGAATTCGTATTACAATGTCAGCCCACATTGTTGTTCTTGTAGAACAAAATGTGGACCAGCAGAATTAATATTACAATGTCAGCCCACCTTGTTGTTATTGGAGAACAGAATGTGGACCAGCAGAATTCGTATCACAATGTCAGCCCAGCTTAATGTTCTTGTAGAACAGAATGTGGACCAACAAAATTAGTATTACAATGTCAGCTCAGCTTGTGGTTCTTGTACAACAGAATGTGGACCAGCAGAATTCGTATTACAATCTCAGCCCACCTTGTTGTTCTTGTAGAACAGAATGTGGACCGACAGAATCCGTATTACAATGTCAGCCCACCTTGTTGTTCTTGGAGAACAGAATGTGGACCAACAGAATTCGTATTACAATCTCAGCCCACCTTGTTGTTCTTGGAGAACAGAATGTGGACCAGCAGAATTAATATTACAATGTCAGCCCACCTTGTTGTTCTTGAAGAACAGAATGTGGACCAGCAGAATTCGTATTACAATGTCAGCAAAGGTTGTTGTTCTTGAAGAACAGAATGTGGACCAACAGAATTCGTATTACAATGTCAGCCCACCTTGTTGTTCTTGGAGAACAGAATGTGGACCAACAGAATTCGTATTACAATCTCAGCCCACCTTGTTGTTCTTGGAGAACAGAATGTGGACCAGCAGAATTAATATTACAATGTCAGCCCACCTTGTTGTTCTTGAAGAACAGAATGTGGACCAGCAGAATTAATATTACAATCTCAGCCCAGCTTGTTGTTCTTGAAGAACAGAATGTGGACCAGCAGAATTCGTATTACAATGTCAGCAAACGTTGTTGTTCTTGAAGAACAGAATGTGGACCAACAGAATTCGTATTACAATGTCAGCCCATCTTGTTGTTCCTGAAGAACAGAATGTGGACCAACAGAATTCATATTACAATGTCAGCCCAGCTTGTTGTCCTTGGAGAACAGAATGTGGACCAACAGAATTCGTATTACAATCTCAGCCCACCTTGTTGTTCTTGGAGAACAGAATGTGGACCAACAGAACACGTATTTCAATGTCAGCCCACCTTGTTGTTCTTGAAGAACAGAATGTGGACCAACAGAATTCATATTATAATGTCAGCCCAGCTTGTTGTTCTTGGAGAACAGAATGTGGACCAACAGAATTCGTATTACAATGTCAGCCCAGCTTGTTGTTCTTCAAGACCAGAATGTGGACCAACAGAATTCGTATTACAATGTCAGCCCACATTGTTGTTCTTGTAGAACAAAATGTGGACCAGCAGAATTAATATTACAATTTCAGCCCACCTTGTTGTTATTGGAGAACAGAATGTGGACCAGCAAAATTAGTATTACAATGTCAGCCCAGCTTGTTGTTCTTGTAGAACAGAATGTGGACCAACAAAATTAGTATTACAATGTCAGCCCAGCTTGTGGTTCTTGCACAACAGAATGTGGACCAGCAGAATTCGTATTACAATCTCAGCCCACCTTGTTGTTCTTGTAGAACAGAATGTGGACCAGCAGAATTAATATTACAATGTCAGCCCATCTTGTTGTTCTTGAAGAACAGAATGTGGACCAACGAAATTCGTATTACAATGTCAGCCCACCTTGTTGTTCTTGAAGAACAGAATGTGGACAAACAGAATTCGTATTACAATGTCAGCCCACCTTGTTGCTCTTGGAGAACAGAATGTGGACCAACAGAATTCGTAATACAATGTCAGCCCACCTTGTTGTTCTTCAAGAACAGAATGTGGACCAACAGAATTCGTATTACAATCTCAGCCCACCTTGTTGTTCTTGGAGAACATAATGTCGACAAACAGAATTAATATTTCAATGTCAGCCCACCTTGTTGTTCTTGAAGAACACAGTGTGGACCAAGAGAATTCGTATTACAATGTCAGCCCAGCTTGTTGTTCTTGAAGAACAGAATGTGGACCAACAGAATTCGTATTACAATGTCCGCCCACCTTGTTGTTCTTCAAGAACAGAACGTGGACCAACAGAATTCGTATTACAATGTCAGCCCACCTTGTTGTTCTTGGAGAACAGAATGTGGACCAGCAGAATTAATATTACAATGTCAGCCCACCTTGTTGTTCTTGAAGAACACAGTGTGGACCAAGAGAATTCGTATTACAATGTCAGCCCACCTTGTTGTTCTTGAAGAACAGAATGTGGACCAGCAGAATTCGTATTACAATGTCAGCAAAGGTTGTTGTTCTTGTAGAACAGAATGTGGACCAGCAGAATTAATATTACAATGTCAGCAAAGGTTGTTGTTCTTGAAGAACAGAATGTGGACCAACAGAATTCGTATTACAATGTCAGCCCACCTTGTTGTTCTTGAAGAGCAGAATGTGGACCAACAGAATTTGTATTACAATGTCCGCCCACCTTGTTGTTCTTGTAGAACAGAATGTGGACCGACAGAATCCGTATTACAATGTCAGCCCACCTTGTTGTTCTTGGAAAACAGAATGTGGACCAACAAAATTAATATTTCAATGTCAGCCCACCTTGTTGTTCTTGAAGAACACAGTGTGGACCAACAGAATTCGTATTACAATCTGAGCCCACCTTGTTGTTCTTGGAGAACAGAATGTGGACCAGCAGAATTAATATTACAATGTCAGCCCACCTTGTTGTTCTTGAAGAACAGAATGTGGACCAACAGAATTCGTATTACAATGTCAGCCCATCTTGTTGTTCCTGAAGAACAGAATGTGGACCAACAGAATTCATATTACAATGTCAGCCCAGCTTGTTGTCCTTGGAGAACAGAATGTGGACCAACAGAATTCGTATTACAATCTCAGTCCACCTTGTTGTTCTTGGAGAACAGAATGTGGACCAAGTGAACATGTATTTCAATGTCAGCCCACCTTGTTGTTCTTGAAGAACAGAATGTGGACCAACAGAATTCATATTATAATGTCAGCCCAGCTTGTTGTTCTTGGAGAACAGAATGTGGACCAACAGAATTCGTATTACAATGTCAGCCCAGCTTGTTGTTCTTCAAGACCAGAATGTGGACCAACAGAATTCGTATTACAATGTCAGCCCACATTGTTGTTCTTGTAGAACAAAATGTGGACCAGCAGAATTAATATTACAATGTCAGCCCACCTTGTTGTTATTGGAGAACAGAATGTGGACCAGCAGAATTCGTATCACAATGTCAACCCTAGCTTAATGTTCTTGTAGAACAGAATGTGGACCAACAAAATTAGTATTACAATGTCAGCTCAGCTTGTGGTTCTTGTACAACAGAATGTGGACCAGCAGAATTCGTATTACAATCTCAGCCCACCTTGTTGTTCTTGTAGAACAGAATGTGGACCGACAGAATCCGTATTACAATGTCAGCCCACCTTGTTGTTCTTGGAGAACAGAATGTGGACCAACAGAATTCGTATTACAATCTCAGCCCACCTTGTTGTTCTTGGAGAACAGAATGTGGACCAGCAGAATTAATATTACAATGTCAGCCCACCTTGTTGTTCTTGAAGAACAGAATGTGGACCAGCAGAATTCGTATTACAATGTCAGCAAAGGTTGTTGTTCTTGAAGAACAGAATGTGGACCAGCAGAATTCGTATTACAATGTCAGCAAACGTTGTTGTTCTTGAAGAACAGAATGTGGACCAACAGAATTCGTATTACAATGTCAGCCCATCTTGTTGTTCCTGAAGAACAGAATGTGGACCAACAGAATTCATATTACAATGTCAGCCCAGCTTGTTGTCCTTGGAGAACAGAATGTGGACCAACAGAATTCGTATTACAATCTCAGCCCACCTTGTTGTTCTTGGAGAACAGAATGTGGACCAACAGAACACGTATTTCAATGTCAGCCCACCTTGTTGTTCTTGAAGAACAGAATGTGGACCAACAGAATTCATATTATAATGTCAGCCCAGCTTGTTGTTCTTGGAGAACAGAATGTGGACCAACAGAATTCGTATTACAATGTCAGCCCAGCTTGTTGTTCTTCAAGACCAGAATGTGGACCAACAGAATTCGTATTACAATGTCAGCCCACATTGTTGTTCTTGTAGAACAAAATGTGGACCAGCAGAATTAATATTACAATTTCAGCCCACCTTGTTGTTATTGGAGAACAGAATGTGGACCAGCAAAATTAGTATTACAATGTCAGCCCAGCTTGTTGTTCTTGTAGAACAGAATGTGGACCAACAAAATTAGTATTACAATGTCAGCCCAGCTTGTGGTTCTTGTACAACAGAATGTGGACCAGCAGAATTCGTATTACAATCTCAGCCCACCTTGTTGTTCTTGTAGAACAGAATGTGGACCGACAGAATCCGTATTACAATGTCAGCCCACCTTGTTGTTCTTGGAGAACAGAATGTGGACCAACAGAATTCGTATTACAATCTCAGCCCACCTTGTTGTTCTTGGAGAACAGAATGTGGACCAGCAGAATTAATATTACAATGTCAGCCCACCTTGTTGTTCTTGAAGAACAGAATGTGGACCAGCAGAATTCGTATTACAATGTCAGCAAAGGTTGTTGTTCTTGAAGAACAGAATGTGGACCAACAGAATTCGTATTACAATGTCAGCCCACCTTGTTGTTCTTGGAGAACAGAATGTGGACCAACAGAATTCGTATTACAATCTCAGCCCACCTTGTTGTTCTTGGAGAACAGAATGTGGACCAGCAGAATTAATATTACAATGTCAGCCCACCTTGTTGTTCTTGAAGAACAGAATGTGGACCAGCAGAATTAATATTACAATCTCAGCCCAGCTTGTTGTTCTTGAAGAACAGAATGTGGACCAGCAGAATTCGTATTACAATGTCAGCAAACGTTGTTGTTCTTGTAGAACAGAATGTGGACCAACAGAATCCGTATTACAATGTCAGCCCACCTTGTTGTTCTTGGAGAACAGAATGTGGACCAACAGAATTCGTATTACAATCTCAGCCCACCTTGTTGTTCTTGGAGAACAGAATGTGGACCAGAAGAATTAATATTACAATGTCAGCCCACCTTGTTGTTCTTGAAGAACAGAATGTGGACCAGCAGAATTCGTATTACAATGTCAGCAAAGGTTGTTGTTCTTGAAGAACAGAATGTGGACCAACAGAATTCGTATTACAATGTCAGCCCACCTTGTTGTTCTTGGAGAACAGAATGTGGACCAACAGATTTCGTATTACAATCTCAGCCCACCTTGTTGTTCTTGGAGAACAGAATGTGGACCAGCAGAATTAATATTACAATGTCAGCCCACCTTGTTGTTCTTGAAGAACAGAATGTGGACCAGCAGAATTAATATTACAATCTCAGCCCAGCTTGTTGTTCTTGAAGAACAGAATGTGGACCAGCAGAATTCGTATTACAATGTCAGCAAACGTTGTTGTTCTTGAAGAACAGAATGTGGACCTACAGAATTCGTATTACAATGTCAGCCCATCTTGTTGTTCCTGAAGAACAGAATGTGGACCAACAGAATTCATATTACAATGTCAGCCCAGCTTGTTGTCCTTGGAGAACAGAATGTGGACCAACAGAATTCGTATTACAATCTCAGCCCACCTTGTTGTTCTTGGAGAACAGAATGTGGACCAACAGAACACGTATTTCAATGTCAGCCCACCTTGTTGTTCTTGAAGAACAGAATGTGGACCAACAGAATTCATATTATAATGTCAGCCCAGCTTGTTGTTCTTGGAGAACAGAATGTGGACCAACAGAATTCGTATTACAATGTCAGCCCAGCTTGTTGTTCTTCAAGACCAGAATGTGGACCAACAGAATTCGTATTACAATGTCAGCCCACTTTGTTGTTCTTGTAGAACAAAATGTGGACCAGCAGAATTAATATTACAATTTCAGCCCACCTTGTTGTTATTGGAGAACAGAATGTGGACCAGCAAAATTAGTATTACAATGTCAGCCCAGCTTGTTGTTCTTGTAGAACAGAATGTGGACCAACAAAATTAGTATTACAATGTCAGCCCAGCTTGTGGTTCTTGTACAACAGAATGTGGACCAGCAGAATTCGTATTACAATCTCAGCCCACCTTGTTGTTCTTGTAGAACAGAATGTGGACCAGCAGAATTAATATTACAATGTCAGCCCATCTTGTTGTTCTTGAAGAACAGAATGTGGACCAACGAAATTCGTATTACAATGTCAGCCCACCTTGTTGTTCTTGAAGAACAGAATGTGGACCAACAGAATTGGTATTACAATGTCAGCCCACCTTGTTGTTCTTGGAGAACAGAATGTGGACCAACAGAATTCGTATTACAATCTCAGCCCACCTTGTTGTTCTTGGAGAACAGAATGTGGACCAGCAGAATTAATATTACAATGTCAGCCCACCTTGTTGTTCTTGAAGAACAGAATGTGGACAAACAGAATTCGTATTACAATGTCAGCCCACCTTGTTGCTCTTGGAGAACAGAATGTGGACCAACAGAATTCGTAATACAATGTCAGCCCACCTTGTTGTTCTTCAAGAACAGAATGTGGACCAACAGAATTCGTATTACAATCTCAGCCCACCTTGTTGTTCTTGGAGAACATAATGTCGACAAACAGAATTAATATTTCAATGTCAGCCCACCTTGTTGTTCTTGAAGAACACAGTGTGGACCAAGAGAATTCGTATTACAATGTCAGCCCAGCTTGTTGTTCTTGAAGAACAGAATGTGGACCAACAGAATTCGTATTACAATGTCCGCCCACCTTGTTGTTCTTCAAGAACAGAACGTGGACCAACAGAATTCGTATTACAATGTCAGCCCACCTTGTTGTTCTTGGAGAACAGAATGTGGACCAGCAGAATTAATATTACAATGTCAGCCCACCTTGTTGTTCTTGAAGAACACAGTGTGGACCAAGAGAATTCGTATTACAATGTCAGCCCACCTTGTTGTTCTTGAAGAACAGAATGTGGACCAGCAGAATTCGTATTACAATGTCAGCAAAGGTTGTTGTTCTTGTAGAACAGAATGTGGACCAGCAGAATTAATATTACAATGTCAGCCCACCTTGTTGTTCTTGAAGAGCAGAATGTGGACCAACAGATTTTGTATTACAATCTCAGCCCACCTTGTTGTTCTTGGAGAACAGAATGTGGACCAGCAGAATTAATATTACAATGTCAGCCCACCTTGTTGTTCTTGAAGAACAGAATGTGGACCAGCAGAATTCGTATTACAATGTCAGCAAAGGTTGTTGTTCTTGAAGAACAGAATGTGGACCAACAGAATTCGTATTACAATGTCAGCCCACCTTGTTGTTCTTGGAGAACAGAATGTGGACCAACAGAATTCGTATTACAATCTCAGCCCACCTTGTTGTTCTTGGAGAACAGAATGTGGACCAGCAGAATTAATATTACAATGTCAGCCCACCTTGTTGTTCTTGAAGAACAGAATGTGGACCAGCAGAATTAATATTACAATCTCAGCCCAGCTTGTTGTTCTTGAAGAACAGAATGTGGACCAGCAGAATTCGTATTACAATGTCAGCAAACGTTGTTGTTCTTGAAGAACAGAATGTGGACCAACAGAATTCGTATTACAATGTCAGCCCATCTTGTTGTTCCTGAAGAACAGAATGTTGACCAACAGAATTCATATTACAATGTCAGCCCAGCTTGTTGTCCTTGGAGAACAGAATGTGGACCAACAGAATTCGTATTACAATCTCAGCCCACCTTGTTGTTCTTGGAGAACAGAATGTGGACCAACAGAACACGTATTTCAATGTCAGCCCACCTTGTTGTTCTTGAAGAACAGAATGTGGACCAACAGAATTCGTATTACAATCTCAGCCCACCTTGTTGTTCTTGGAGAACAGAATGTCGACAAACAGAATTAATATTTCAATGTCAGCCCACCTTGTTGTTCCTGAAGAACACAGTGTGGACCAAGAGAATTCGTATTACAATGTCAGCCCAGCTTGTTGTTCTTGAAGAACAGAATGTGGACCAACAGAATTCGTATTACAATGTCCGCCCACCTTGTTGTTCTTCAAGAACAGAACGTGGACCAACAGAATTCGTATTACAATGTCAGCCCACCTTGTTGTTCTTGGAGAACAGAATGTGGACCAGCAGAATTCGTATTACAATGTCAGCCCACCTTGTTGTTCTTGAAGAACACAGTGTGGACCAAGAGAATTCGTATTACAATGTCAGCCCAGCTTGTTGTTCTTCAAGAACAGAATGTGGACCAACAGTATTCGTATTACAATGTCCGCCCACCTTGTTGTTCTTGAAGAACAGAATGTGGACCAACAGAATTCGTATTACAATGTCAGCCCACTTTGTTGTTCTTGTAGAACAGAATGTGGACCAGCAGAATTAATATTACAATGTCAGCCCACCTTGTTGTTCTTGAAGAGCAGAATGTGGACCAACAGAATTTGTATTACAATGTCCGCCCACCTTGTTGTTCTTGTAGAACAGAATGTGGACCGACAGAATCCGTATTACAATGTCAGCCCACCTTGTTGTTCTTGGAGAACAGAATGTGGACCAGCAGAATTCGTATTACAATGTCAGCCCACCTTGTTGTTCTTGGAGAACAGAACGTGGACCAACAGAATTCGTATTACAATGTCAGCCCACCTTGTTGTTCTTGAAGAACAGAATGTGGACCAGCAGAATTCGTATTACAATGTCAGCAAAGGTTGTTGTTCTTGAAGAACAGAATGTGGACCAACAGAATTCGTATTACAATGTCAGCCCATCTTGTTGTTCCTGAAGAACAGAATGTGGACCAACAGAATTCATATTACAATGTCAGCCCAGCTTGTTGTCCTTGGAGAACAGAATGTGGACCAACAGAATTCGTATTACAATCTCAGCCCACCTTGTTGTTCTTGGAGAACAGAATGTGGACCAACAGAACACGTATTTCAATGTCAGCCCACCTTGTTGTTCTTGAAGAACAGAATGTGGACCAACAGAATTCATATTATAATGTCAGCCCAGCTTGTTGTTCTTGGAGAACAGAATGTGGACCAACAGAATTCGTATTACAATGTCAGCCCAGCTTGTTGTTCTTCAAGACCAGAATGTGGACCAACAGAATTCGTATTACAATGTCAGCCCACATTGTTGTTCTTGTAGAACAAAATGTGGACCAGCAGAATTAATATTACAATTTCAGCCCACCTTGTTGTTATTGGAGAACAGAATGTGGACCAGCAAAATTAGTATTACAATGTCAGCCCAGCTTGTTGTTCTTGTAGAACAGAATGTGGACCAACAAAATTAGTATTACAATGTCAGCCCAGCTTGTGGTTCTTGTACAACAGAATGTGGACCAGCAGAATTCGTATTACAATCTCAGCCCACCTTGTTGTTCTTGTAGAACAGAATGTGGACCGACAGAATCCGTATTACAATGTCAGCCCACCTTGTTGTTCTTGGAGAACAGAATGTGGACCAACAGAATTCGTATTACAATCTCAGCCCACCTTGTTGTTCTTGGAGAACAGAATGTGGACCAGCAGAATTAATATTACAATGTCAGCCCACCTTGTTGTTCTTGAAGAACAGAATGTGGACCAGCAGAATTCGTATTACAATGTCAGCAAAGGTTGTTGTTCTTGAAGAACAGAATGTGGACCAACAGAATTCGTATTACAATGTCAGCCCACCTTGTTGTTCTTGGAGAACAGAATGTGGACCAACAGAATTCGTATTACAATCTCAGCCCACCTTGTTGTTCTTGGAGAACAGAATGTGGACCAGCAGAATTAATATTACAATGTCAGCCCACCTTGTTGTTCTTGAAGAACAGAATGTGGACCAGCAGAATTAATATTACAATCTCAGCCCAGCTTGTTGTTCTTGAAGAACAGAATGTGGACCAGCAGAATTCGTATTACAATGTCAGCAAACGTTGTTGTTCTTGTAGAACAGAATGTGGACCGACAGAATCCGTATTACAATGTCAGCCCACCTTGTTGTTCTTGGAGAACAGAATGTGGACCAACAGAATTCGTATTACAATCTCAGCCCACCTTGTTGTTCTTGGAGAACAGAATGTGGACCAGAAGAATTAATATTACAATGTCAGCCCACCTTGTTGTTCTTGAAGAACAGAATGTGGACCAGCAGAATTCGTATTACAATGTCAGCAAAGGTTGTTGTTCTTGAAGAACAGAATGTGGACCAACAGAATTCGTATTACAATGTCAGCCCACCTTGTTGTTCTTGGAGAACAGAATGTGGACCAACAGATTTCGTATTACAATCTCAGCCCACCTTGTTGTTCTTGGAGAACAGAATGTGGACCAGCAGAATTAATATTACAATGTCAGCCCACCTTGTTGTTCTTGAAGAACAGAATGTGGACCAGCAGAATTAATATTACAATCTCAGCCCAGCTTGTTGTTCTTGAAGAACAGAATGTGGACCAGCAGAATTCGTATTACAATGTCAGCAAACGTTGTTGTTCTTGAAGAACAGAATGTGGACCAACAGAATTCGTATTACAATGTCAGCCCATCTTGTTGTTCCTGAAGAACAGAATGTGGACCAACAGAATTCATATTACAATGTCAGCCCAGCTTGTTGTCCTTGGAGAACAGAATGTGGACCAACAGAATTCGTATTACAATCTCAGCCCACCTTGTTGTTCTTGGAGAACAGAATGTGGACCAACAGAACACGTATTTCAATGTCAGCCCACCTTGTTGTTCTTGAAGAACAGAATGTGGACCAACAGAATTCATATTATAATGTCAGCCCAGCTTGTTGTTCTTGGAGAACAGAATGTGGACCAACAGAATTCGTATTACAATGTCAGCCCAGCTTGTTGTTCTTCAAGACCAGAATGTGGACCAACAGAATTCGTATTACAATGTCAGCCCACTTTGTTGTTCTTGTAGAACAAAATGTGGACCAGCAGAATTAATATTACAATTTCAGCCCACCTTGTTGTTATTGGAGAACAGAATGTGGACCAGCAAAATTAGTATTACAATGTCAGCCCAGCTTGTTGTTCTTGTAGAACAGAATGTGGACCAACAAAATTAGTATTACAATGTCAGCCCAGCTTGTGGTTCTTGTACAACAGAATGTGGACCAGCAGAATTCGTATTACAATCTCAGCCCACCTTGTTGTTCTTGTAGAACAGAATGTGGACCAGCAGAATTAATATTACAATGTCAGCCCATCTTGTTGTTCTTGAAGAACAGAATGTGGACCAACGAAATTCGTATTACAATGTCAGCCCACCTTGTTGTTCTTGAAGAACAGAATGTGGACCAACAGAATTGGTATTACAATGTCAGCCCACCTTGTTGTTCTTGGAGAACAGAATGTGGACCAACAGAATTCGTATTACAATCTCAGCCCACCTTGTTGTTCTTGGAGAACAGAATGTGGACCAGCAGAATTAATATTACAATGTCAGCCCACCTTGTTGTTCTTGAAGAACAGAATGTGGACAAACAGAATTCGTATTACAATGTCAGCCCACCTTGTTGCTCTTGGAGAACAGAATGTGGACCAACAGAATTCGTAATACAATGTCAGCCCACCTTGTTGTTCTTCAAGAACAGAATGTGGACCAACAGAATTCGTATTACAATCTCAGCCCACCTTGTTGTTCTTGGAGAACATAATGTCGACAAACAGAATTAATATTTCAATGTCAGCCCACCTTGTTGTTCTTGAAGAACACAGTGTGGACCAAGAGAATTCGTATTACAATGTCAGCCCAGCTTGTTGTTCTTGAAGAACAGAATGTGGACCAACAGAATTCGTATTACAATGTCCGCCCACCTTGTTGTTCTTCAAGAACAGAACGTGGACCAACAGAATTCGTATTACAATGTCAGCCCACCTTGTTGTTCTTGGAGAACAGAATGTGGACCAGCAGAATTAATATTACAATGTCAGCCCACCTTGTTGTTCTTGAAGAACACAGTGTGGACCAAGAGAATTCGTATTACAATGTCAGCCCACCTTGTTGTTCTTGAAGAACAGAATGTGGACCAGCAGAATTCGTATTACAATGTCAGCAAAGGTTGTTGTTCTTGTAGAACAGAATGTGGACCAGCAGAATTAATATTACAATGTCAGCCCACCTTGTTGTTCTTGAAGAGCAGAATGTGGACCAACAGATTTTGTATTACAATCTCAGCCCACCTTGTTGTTCTTGGAGAACAGAATGTGGACCAGCAGAATTAATATTACAATGTCAGCCCACCTTGTTGTTCTTGAAGAACAGAATGTGGACCAGCAGAATTCGTATTACAATGTCAGCAAAGGTTGTTGTTCTTGAAGAACAGAATGTGGACCAACATAATTACTATTACAATGTCAGCCCACCTTGTTGTTCTTGGAGAACAGAATGTGGACCAACAGAATTCGTATTACAATGTCAGCCCAGCTTGTTGTCCTTGGAGAACAGAATGTGGACCAACAGAATTCGTATTACAATCTCAGCCCACCTTGTTGTTCTTGGAGAACAGAATGTGGACCAACAGAACACGTATTTCAATGTCAGCCCACCTTGTTGTTCTTGAAGAACAGAATGTGGACCAACAGAATTCGTATTACAATCTCAGCCCACCTTGTTGTTCTTGGAGAACAGAATGTCGACAAACAGAATTAATATTTCAATGTCAGCCCACCTTGTTGTTCTTGAAGAACACAGTGTGGACCAAGAGAATTCGTATTACAATGTCAGCCCAGCTTGTTGTTCTTGAAGAACAGAATGTGGACCAACAGAATTCGTATTACAATGTCCGCCCACCTTGTTGTTCTTCAAGAACAGAACGTGGACCAACAGAATTCGTATTACAATGTCAGCCCACCTTGTTGTTCTTGGAGAACAGAATGTGGACCAGCAGAATTCGTATTACAATGTCAGCCCACCTTGTTGTTCTTGAAGAACACAGTGTGGACCAAGAGAATTCGTATTACAATGTCAGCCCAGCTTGTTGTTCTTCAAGAACAGAATGTGGACCAACAGTATTCGTATTACAATGTCCGCCCACCTTGTTGTTCTTGAAGAACAGAATGTGGACCAACAGAATTCGTATTACAATGTCAGCCCACTTTGTTGTTCTTGTAGAACAGAATGTGGACCAGCAGAATTAATATTACAATGTCAGCCCACCTTGTTGTTCTTGAAGAGCAGAATGTGGACCAACAGAATTTGTATTACAATGTCCGCCCACCTTGTTGTTCTTGTAGAACAGAATGTGGACCGACAGAATCCGTATTACAATGTCAGCCCACCTTGTTGTTCTTGGAGAACAGAATGTGGACCAACAGAATTCGTATTACAATCTCAGCCCACCTTGTTGTTCTTGGAGAACAGAATGTGGAACAGCAGAATTACTATTACAATGTCAGCCCACCTTGTTGTTCTTGAAGAACAGAATGTGGACCAGCAGAATTCGTATTACAATGTCAGCAAAGGTTGTTGTTCTTGAAGAACAGAATGTGGACCAACAGAATTCGTATTACAATGTCAGCCCATCTTGTTGTTCCTGAAGAACAGAATGTGGACCAACAGAATTCATATTACAATGTCAGCCCAGCTTGTTGTCCTTGGAGAACAGAATGTGGACCAACAGAATTCGTATTACAATCTCAGCCCACCTTGTTGTTCTTGGAGAACAGAATGTGGACCAACAGAACACATATTTCAATGTCAGCCCACCTTGTTGTTCTTGAAGAACAGAATGTGGACCAACAGAATTCATATTATAATGTCAGCCCAGCTTGTTGTTCTTGGAGAACAGAATGTGGACCAACAGAATTCGTATTACAATGTCAGCCCAGCTTGTTGTTCTTCAAGACCAGAATGTGGACCAACAGAATTCGTATTACAATGTCAGCCCACATTGTTGTTCTTGTAGAACAAAATGTGGACCAGCAGAATTAATATTACAATGTCAGCCCACCTTGTTGTTATTGGAGAACAGAATGTGGACCAGCAGAATTCGTATCACAATGTCAGCCCAGCTTAATGTTCTTGTAGAACAGAATGTGGACCAACAAAATTAGTATTACAATGTCAGCTCAACTTGTGGTTCTTGTACAACAGAATGTGGACCAGCAGAATTCGTATTACAATCTCAGCCCACCTTGTTGTTCTTGTAGAACAGAATGTGGACCGACAGAATCCGTATTACAATGTCAGCCCACCTTGTTGTTCTTGGAGAACAGAATGTGGACCAACAGAATTCGTATTACAATCTCAGCCCACCTTGTTGTTCTTGGAGAACAGAATGTGGACCAACAGAATTCGTATTACAATGTCAGCCCACCTTGTCGTTCTTCAAGAACAGAATGTGGACCAACAGAATTCGTATTACAATCTCAGCCCACCTTGTTGTTCTTGGAGAACATAATGTCGACAAACAGAATTAATATTTCAATGTCAGCCCACCTTGTTGTTCTTGAAGAACACAATGTGGACCAAGAGAATTCGTATTACAATGTCAGCCCAGCTTGTTGTTCTTGAAGAACAGAATGTGGACCAACAGAATTCGTATTACAATGTCCGCCCACCTTGTTGTTCTTCAAGAACAGAACGTGGACCAACAGAATTCGTATTACAATGTCAGCCCACCTTGTTGTTCTTGGAGAACAGAATGTGGACCAGCAGAATTAATATTACAATGTCAGCCCACCTTGTTGTTCTTGAAGAACACAGTGTGGACCAAGAGAATTCGTATTACAATGTCAGCCCAGCTTGTTGTTCTTCAAGAACAGAATGTGGACCAACAGTATTCGTATTACAATGTCCGCCCACCTTGTTGTTCTTGAAGAACAGAATGTGGACCAACAGAATTCGTATTACAATGTCAGCCCACTTTGTTGTTCTTGTAGAACAGAATGTGGACCAGCAGAATTAATATTACAATGTCAGCCCAACTTGTTGTTCTTGAAGAGCAGAATGTGGACCAACAGAATTTGTATTACAATGTCAGCCCACCTTGTTGTTCTTGTAGAACAGAATGTGGACCGACAGAATCCGTATTACAATGTCAGCCCACCTTGTTGTTCTTGGAGAACAGAATGTGGACCAGCAGAATTAATATTACAATGTCAGCCCACCTTGTTGTTCTTGAAGAACAGAATGTGGACCAGCAGAATTCGTATTACAATGTCAGCAAAGGTTGTTGTTCTTGAAGAACAGAATGTGGACCAACATAATTCGTATTGCAATGTCAGCCCACCTTGTTGTTCTTGGAGAACAGAATGTGGACCAACAGAATTCGTATTACAATCTCAGCCCACCTTGTTGTTCTTGGAGAACAGAATGTGGACCAGCAGAATTAATATTACAATGTCAGCCCACCTTGTTGTTCTTGAAGAACAGAATGTGGACCAGCAGAATTAATATTACAATCTCAGCCCAGCTTGTTGTTCTTGAAGAACAGAATGTGGACCAGCAGAATTCGTATTACAATGTCAGCAAACGTTGTTGTTCCTGAAGAACAGAATGTGGACCAACAGAATTCATATTACAATGTCAGCCCAGCTTGTTGTCCTTGGAGAACAGAATGTGGACCAACAGAATTCGTATTACAATCTCAGCCCACCTTGTTGTTCTTGGAGAACAGAATGTGGACCAACAGAACACGTATTTCAATGTCAGCCCACCTTGTTGTTCTTGGAGAACAGAATGTGGACCAGCAGAATTAATATTACAATGTCAGCCCACCTTGTTGTTCTTGAAGAACACAGTGTGGACCAAGAGAATTCGTATTACAATGTCAGCCCAGCTTGTTGTTCTTCAAGAACAGAATGTGGACCAACAGTATTCGTATTACAATGTCCGCCCACCTTGTTGTTCTTGAAGAACAGAATGTGGACCAACAGAATTCGTATTACAATGTCAGGCCACTTTGTTGTTCTTGTAGAACAGAATGTGGACCAGCAGAATTAATATTACAATGTCAGCCCACCTTGTTGTTCTTGAAGAGCAGAATGTGGACCAACAGAATTTGTATTACAATGTCCGCCCACCTTGTTGTTCTTGTAGAACAGAATGTGGACCGACAGAATCCGTATTACAATGTCAGCCCACCTTGTTGTTCTTGGAGAACAGAATGTGGACCAACAGAATTCGTATTACAATCTCAGCCCACCTTGTTGTTCTTGGAGAACAGAATGTGGACCAGCAGAATTAATATTACAATGTCAGCCCACCTTGTTGTTCTTGAAGAACAGAATGTGGACCAGCAGAATTCGTATTACAATGTCAGCAAAGGTTGTTGTTCTTGAAGAACAGAATGTGGACCAACAGAATTCGTATTACAATGTCAGCCCATCTTGTTGTTCCTGAAGAACAGAATGTGGACCAACAGAATTCATATTACAATGTCAGCCCAGCTTGTTGTCCTTGGAGAACAGAATGTGGACCAACAGAATTCGTATTACAATGTCAGCCCACCTTGTTGTTCTTGGAGAACAGAATGTGGACCAACAGAACACGTATTTCAATGTCAGCCCACCTTGTTGTTCTTGAAGAACAGAATGTGGACCAACAGAATTCATATTATAATGTCAGCCCAGCTTGTTGTTCTTGGAGAACAGAATGTGGACCAACAGAATTCGTATTACAATGTCAGCCCAGCTTGTTGTTCTTCAAGACCAGAATGTGGACCAACAGAATTCGTATTACAATGTCAGCCCACATTGTTGTTCTTGTAGAACAAAATGTGGACCAGCAGAATTAATATTACAATGTCAGCCCACCTTGTTGTTATTGGAGAACAGAATGTGGACCAGCAGAATTCGTATCACAATGTCAGCCCAGCTTAATGTTCTTGTAGAACAGAATGTGGACCAACAAAATTAGTATTACAATGTCAGCTCAGCTTGTGGTTCTTGTACAACAGAATGTGGACCAGCAGAATTCGTATTACAATCTCAGCCCACCTTGTTGTTCTTGTAGAACAGAATGTGGACCGACAGAATCCGTATTACAATGTCAGCCCACTTTGTTGTTCTTTTAGAACAGAATGTGGACCAACAGAATTAATATTACAATCTCAGCCCACCTTGTTGTTCTTGGAGAACAGAATGTGGACCAGCAGAATTAATATTACAATGTCAGCCCACCTTGTTGTTCTTGAAGAACAGAATGTGGACCAGCAGAATTAATATTACAATCTCAGCCCAGCTTGTTGTTCTTGAAGAACAGAATGTGGACCAGCAGAATTCGTATTACAATGTCAGCAAACGTTGTTGTTCCTGAAGAACAGAATGTGGACCAACAGAATTCATATTACAATGTCAGCCCAGCTTGTTGTCCTTGGAGAACAGAATGTGGACCAACAGAATTCGTATTACAATGTCAGCCCACCTTTTTGTTCTTGGAGAACAGAATGTGGACCAACAGAACACGTATTTCAATGTCAGCCCACCTTGTTGTTCTTGGAGAACAGAATGTGGACCAGCAGAATTAATATTACAATGTCAGCCCACCTTGTTGTTCTTGAAGAACACAGTGTGGACCAAGAGAATTCGTATTACAATGTCAGCCCAGCTTGTTGTTCTTCAAGAACAGAATGTGGACCAACAGTATTCGTATTACAATGTCCGCCCACCTTGTTGTTCTTGAAGAACAGAATGTGGACCAACAGAATTCGTATTACAATGTCAGGCCACTTTGTTGTTCTTGTAGAACAGAATGTGGACCAGCAGAATTAATATTACAATGTCAGCCCACCTTGTTGTTCTTGAAGAGCAGAATGTGGACCAACAGAATTTGTATTACAATGTCCGCCCACCTTGTTGTTCTTGTAGAACAGAATGTGGACCGACAGAATCCGTATTACAATGTCAGCCCACCTTGTTGTTCTTGGAGAACAGAATGTGGACCAACAGAATTCGTATTACAATCTCAGCCCACCTTGTTGTTCTTGGAGAACAGAATGTGGACCAGCAGAATTAATATTACAATGTCAGCCCACCTTGTTGTTCTTGAAGAACAGAATGTGGACCAGCAGAATTCGTATTACAATGTCAGCAAAGGTTGTTGTTCTTGAAGAACAGAATGTGGACCAACAGAATTCGTATTACAATGTCAGCCCATCTTGTTGTTCCTGAAGAACAGAATGTGGACCAACAGAATTCATATTACAATGTCAGCCCAGCTTGTTGTCCTTGGAGAACAGAATGTGGACCAACAGAATTCGTATTACAATGTCAGCCCACCTTGTTGTTCTTGGAGAACAGAATGTGGACCAACAGAACACGTATTTCAATGTCAGCCCACCTTGTTGTTCTTGAAGAACAGAATGTGGACCAACAGAATTCATATTATAATGTCAGCCCAGCTTGTTGTTCTTGGAGAACAGAATGTGGACCAACAGAATTCGTATTACAATGTCAGCCCAGCTTGTTGTTCTTCAAGACCAGAATGTGGACCAACAGAATTCGTATTACAATGTCAGCCCACATTGTTGTTCTTGTAGAACAAAATGTGGACCAGCAGAATTAATATTACAATGTCAGCCCACCTTGTTGTTATTGGAGAACAGAATGTGGACCAGCAGAATTCGTATCACAATGTCAGCCCAGCTTAATGTTCTTGTAGAACAGAATGTGGACCAACAAAATTAGTATTACAATGTCAGCTCAGCTTGTGGTTCTTGTACAACAGAATGTGGACCAGCAGAATTCGTATTACAATCTCAGCCCACCTTGTTGTTCTTGTAGAACAGAATGTGGACCGACAGAATCCGTATTACAATGTCAGCCCACTTTGTTGTTCTTTTAGAACAGAATGTGGACCAACAGAATTAATATTACAATCTCAGCCCACCTTGTTGTTCTTGGAGAACAGAATGTGGACCAGCAGAATTAATATTACAATGTCAGCCCACCTTGTTGTTCTTGAAGAACAGAATGTGGACCAGCAGAATTCGTATTACAATGTCAGCAAAGGTTGTTGTTCTTGAAGAACAGAATGTGGACCAACAGAATTCGTATTACAATGTCAGCCCACCTTGTTGTTCTTGGAGAACAGAATGTGGACCAACAGAATTCGTATTACAATGTCAGCCCACCTTGTTGTTCTTGGAGAACAGAATGTGGACCAGCAGAATTAATATTACAATGTCAGCCCACCTTGTTGTTCTTGGAGAACAGAATGTGGACCAGCAGAATTAATATTACAATGTCAGCAAAGGTTGTTGTTCTTGAAGAACAGAATGTGGACCAACAGAATTCGTATTACAATGTCAGCCCACCTTGTTGTTCTTGGAGAACAGAATGTGGCCCAACAGAATTCGTATTACAATGTCAGCCCACCTTGTTGTTCTTGAAGAACAGAATGTGGACCAACAGAATTCGTAGTACAATGTCAGCCCACCTTGTTGTTCTTGGAGAACAGAATGTGGACCAACAGAATTCGTATTACAATGTCAGCCCACCTTGTTGTTCTTGGAGAACAGAATGTGGACCAGCAGAATTAATATTACAATGTCAGCCCACCTTGTTGTTCTTGAAGAACACAGTGTGGACCAAGAGAATTCGTATTACAATGTCAGCCCAGCTTGTTGTTCTTCAAGAACAGAATGTGGACCAACAGTATTCGTATTACAATGTCCGCCCACCTTGTTGTTCTTGAAGAACAGAATGTGGACCAACAGAATTCGTATTACAATGTCAGCCCACTTTGTTGTTCTTGTAGAACAGAATGTGGACCAGCAGAATTAATATTACAATGTCAGCCCACCTTGTTGTTCTTGAAGAGCAGAATGTGGACCAACAGAATTTGTATTACAATGTCCGCCCACCTTGTTGTTCTTGTAGAACAGAATGTGGACCGACAGAATCCGTATTACAATGTCAGCCCACCTTGTTGTTCTTGGAGAACAGAATGTGGACCAACAGAATTCGTATTACAATCTCAGCCCACCTTGTTGTTCTTGGAGAACAGAATGTGGACCAGCAGAATTAATATTACAATGTCAGCCCACCTTGTTGTTCTTGAAGAACAGAATGTGGACCAGCAGAATTCGTATTACAATGTCAGCAAAGGTTGTTGTTCTTGAAGAACAGAATGTGGACCAACAGAATTCGTATTACAATGTCAGCCCATCTTGTTGTTCCTGAAGAACAGAATGTGGACCAACAGAATTCATATTACAATGTCAGCCCAGCTTGTTGTCCTTGGAGAACAGAATGTGGACCAACAGAATTCGTATTACAATCTCAGCCCACCTTGTTGTTCTTGGAGAACAGAATGTGGACCAACAGAACACGTATTTCAATGTCAGCCCACCTTGTTGTTCTTGAAGAACAGAATGTGGACCAACAGAATTCATATTATAATGTCAGCCCAGCTTGTTGTTCTTGGAGAACAGAATGTGGACCAACAGAATTCGTATTACAATGTCAGCCCAGCTTGTTGTTCTTCAAGACCAGAATGTGGACCAACAGAATTCGTATTACAATGTCAGCCCACATTGTTGTTCTTGTAGAACAAAATGTGGACCAGCAGAATTAATATTACAATGTCAGCCCATCTTGTTGTTATTGGAGAACAGAATGTGGACCAGCAGAATTCGTATCACAATGTCAGCCCAGCTTAATGTTCTTGTAGAACAGAATGTGGACCAACAAAATTAGTATTACAATGTCAGCTCAACTTGTGGTTCTTGTACAACAGAATGTGGACCAGCAGAATTCGTATTACAATCTCAGCCCACCTTGTTGTTCTTGTAGAACAGAATGTGGACCGACAGAATCCGTATTACAATGTCAGCCCACCTTGTTGTTCTTGGAGAACAGAATGTGGACCAACAGAATTCGTATTACAATCTCAGCCCACCTTGTTGTTCTTGGAGAACAGAATGTGGACCAACAGAATTCGTATTACAATGTCAGCCCACCTTGTCGTTCTTCAAGAACAGAATGTGGACCAACAGAATTCGTATTACAATCTCAGCCCACCTTGTTGTTCTTGGAGAACATAATGTCGACAAACAGAATTAATATTTCAATGTCAGCCCACCTTGTTGTTCTTGAAGAACACAGTGTGGACCAAGAGAATTCGTATTACAATGTCAGCCCAGCTTGTTGTTCTTGAAGAACAGAATGTGGACCAACAGAATTCGTATTACAATGTCGGCCCACCTTGTTGTTCTTCAAGAACAGAACGTGGACCAACAGAATTCGTATTACAATGTCAGCCCACCTTGTTGTTCTTGGAGAACAGAATGTGGACCAGCAGAATTAATATTACAATGTCAGCCCACCTTGTTGTTCTTGAAGAACACAGTGTGGACCAAGAGAATTCGTATTACAATGTCAGCCCAGCTTGTTGTTCTTCAAGAACAGAATGTGGACCAACAGTATTCGTATTACAATGTCCGCCCACCTTGTTGTTCTTGAAGAACAGAATGTGGACCAACAGAATTCGTATTACAATGTCAGCCCACTTTGTTGTTCTTGTAGAACAGAATGTGGACCAGCAGAATTAATATTACAATGTCAGCCCACCTTGTTGTTCTTGAAGAGCAGAATGTGGACCAACAGAATTTGTATTACAATGTCCGCCCACCTTGTTGTTCTTGTAGAACAGAATGTGGACCGACAGAATCCGTATTACAATGTCAGCCCACCTTGTTGTTCTTGGAGAACAGAATGTGGACCAACAGAATTGGTATTACAATCTCAGCCCACCTTGTTGTTCTTGGAGAACAGAATGTGGACCAGCAGAATTAATATTACAATGTCAGCCCACCTTGTTGTTCTTGAAGAACAGAATGTGGACCAGCAGAATTCGTATTACAATGTCAGCAAAGGTTGTTGTTCTTGAAGAACAGAATGTGGACCAACATAATTCGTATTGCAATGTCAGCCCACCTTGTTGTTCTTGGAGAACAGAATGTGGACCAACAGAATTCGTATTACAATCTCAGCCCACCTTGTTGTTCTTGGAGAACAGAATGTGGACCAGCAGAATTAATATTACAATGTCAGCCCACCTTGTTGTTCTTGAAGAACAGAATGTGGACCAGCAGAATTAATATTACAATCTCAGCCCAGCTTGTTGTTCTTGAAGAACAGAATGTGGACCAGCAGAATTCGTATTACAATGTCAGCAAACGTTGTTGTTCTTGAAGAACAGAATGTGGACCAACAGAATTCGTATTACAATGTCAGCCCATCTTGTTGTTCCTGAAGAACAGAATGTGGACCAACAGAATTCATATTACAATGTCAGCCCAGCTTGTTGTCCTTGGAGAACAGAATGTGGACCAACAGAATTCGTATTACAATCTCAGCCCACCTTGTTGTTCTTGGAGAACAGAATGTGGACCAACAGAACACGTATTTCAATGTCAGCCCACCTTGTTGTTCTTGGAGAACAGAATGTGGACCAGCAGAATTAATATTACAATGTCAGCCCACCTTGTTGTTCTTGAAGAACACAGTGTGGACCAAGAGAATTCGTATTACAATGTCAGCCCAGCTTGTTGTTCTTCAAGAACAGAATGTGGACCAACAGTATTCGTATTACAATGTCCGCCCACCTTGTTGTTCTTGAAGAACAGAATGTGGACCAACAGAATTCGTATTACAATGTCAGGCCACTTTGTTGTTCTTGTAGAACAGAATGTGGACCAGCAGAATTAATATTACAATGTCAGCCCACCTTGTTGTTCTTGAAGAGCAGAATGTGGACCAACAGAATTTGTATTACAATGTCCGCCCACCTTGTTGTTCTTGTAGAACAGAATGTGGACCGACAGAATCCGTATTACAATGTCAGCCCACCTTGTTGTTCTTGGAGAACAGAATGTGGACCAACAGAATTCGTATTACAATCTCAGCCCACCTTGTTGTTCTTGGAGAACAGAATGTGGACCAGCAGAATTAATATTACAATGTCAGCCCACCTTGTTGTTCTTGAAGAACAGAATGTGGACCAGCAGAATTCGTATTACAATGTCAGCAAAGGTTGTTGTTCTTGAAGAACAGAATGTGGACCAACAGAATTCGTATTACAATGTCAGCCCATCTTGTTGTTCCTGAAGAACAGAATGTGGACCAACAGAATTCATATTACAATGTCAGCCCAGCTTGTTGTCCTTGGAGAACAGAATGTGGACCAACAGAATTCGTATTACAATCTCAGCCCACCTTGTTGTTCTTGGAGAACAGAATGTGGACCAACAGAACACGTATTTCAATGTCAGCCCACCTTGTTGTTCTTGAAGAACATAATGTGGACCAACAGAATTCATATTATAATGTCAGCCCAGCTTGTTGTTCTTGGAGAACAGAATGTGGACCAACAGAATTCGTATTACAATGTCAGCCCAGCTTGTTGTTCTTCAAGACCAGAATGTGGACCAACAGAATTCGTATTACAATGTCAGCCCACATTGTTGTTCTTGTAGAACAAAATGTGGACCAGCAGAATTAATATTACAATGTCAGCCCACCTTGTTGTTATTGGAGAACAGAATGTGGACCAGCAGAATTCGTATCACAATGTCAGCCCAGCTTAATGTTCTTGTAGAACAGAATGTGGACCAACAAAATTAGTATTACAATGTCAGCTCAGCTTGTGGTTCTTGTACAACAGAATGTGGACCAGCAGAATTCGTATTACAATCTCAGCCCACCTTGTTGTTCTTGTAGAACAGAATGTGGACCGACAGAATCCGTATTACAATGTCAGCCCACCTTGTTGGTCTTGGAGAACAGAATGTGGACCAACAGAATTCGTATTACAATCTCAGCCCACCTTGTTGTTCTTGGAGAACAGAATGTGGACCAGCAGAATTAATATTACAATCTCAGCCCAGCTTGTTGTTCTTGAAGAACAGAATGTGGACCAGCAGAATTCGTATTACAATGTCAGCAAAGGTTGTTGTTCTTGAAGAACAGAATGTGGACCAACAGAATTCGTATTACAATGTCAGCAAAGGTTGTTGTTCTTGAAGAACAGAATGTGGACCAACATAATTCCTATTACAATGTCAGCCCACCTTGTTGTTCTTGGAGAACAGAATGTGGACCAACAGAATTCGTATTACAATCTCAGCCCACCTTGTTGTTCTTGGAGAACAGAATGTGGACCAGCAGAATTAATATTACAATGTCAGCCCACCTTGTTGTTCTTGAAGAACAGAATGTGGACCAGCAGAATTAATATTACAATCTCAGCCCAGCTTGTTGTTCTTGAAGAACAGAATGTGGACCAGCAGAATTCGTATTACAATGTCAGCAAACGTTGTTGTTCTTGAAGAACAGAATGTGGACCAACAGAATTCGTATTACAATGTCAGCCCATCTTGTTGTTCCTGAAGAACAGAATGTTGACCAACAGAATTCATATTACAATGTCAGCCCAGCTTGTTGTCCTTGGAGAACAGAATGTGGACCAACAGAATTCGTATTACAATCTCAGCCCACCTTGTTGTTCTTGGAGAACAGAATGTGGACCAACAGAACACGTATTTCAATGTCAGCCCACCTTGTTGTTCTTGAAGAACAGAATGTGGACCAACAGAATTCGTATTACAATCTCAGCCCACCTTGTTGTTCTTGGAGAACAGAATGTCGACAAACAGAATTAATATTTCAATGTCAGCCCACCTTGTTGTTCTTGAAGAACACAGTGTGGACCAAGAGAATTCGTATTACAATGTCAGCCCAGCTTGTTGTTCTTGAAGAACAGAATGTGGACCAACAGAATTCGTATTACAATGTCCGCCCACCTTGTTGTTCTTCAAGAACAGAACGTGGACCAACAGAATTCGTATTACAATGTCAGCCCACCTTGTTGTTCTTGGAGAACAGAATGTGGACCAGCAGAATTCGTATTACAATGTCAGCCCACCTTGTTGTTCTTGAAGAACACAGTGTGGACCAAGAGAATTCGTATTACAATGTCAGCCCAGCTTGTTGTTCTTCAAGAACAGAATGTGGACCAACAGTATTCGTATTACAATGTCCGCCCACCTTGTTGTTCTTGAAGAACAGAATGTGGACCAACAGAATTTGTATTACAATGTCCGCCCACCTTGTTGTTCTTGTAGAACAGAATGTGGACCGACAGAATCCGTATTACAATGTCAGCCCACCTTGTTGTTCTTGGAGAACAGAATGTGGACCAACAGAATTCGTATTACAATCTCAGCCCACCTTGTTGTTCTTGGAGAACAGAATGTGGAACAGCAGAATTACTATTACAATGTCAGCCCACCTTGTTGTTCTTGAAGAACAGAATGTGGACCAGCAGAATTCGTATTACAATGTCAGCAAAGGTTGTTGTTCTTGAAGAACAGAATGTGGACCAACAGAACACATATTTCAATGTCAGCCCACCTTGTTGTTCTTGGAGAACAGAATGTGGACCAACAGAACACATATTTCAATGTCAGCCCACCTTGTTGTTCTTGAAGAACAGAATGTGGACCAACAGAATTCATATTATAATGTCAGCCCAGCTTGTTGTTCTTGGAGAACAGAATGTGGACCAACAGAATTCGTATTACAATGTCAGCCCAGCTTGTTGTTCTTCAAGACCAGAATGTGGACCAACAGAATTCGTTTTACAATGTCAGCCCACATTGTTGTTCTTGTAGAACAAAATGTGGACCAGCAGAATTAATATTACAATGTCAGCCCACCTTGTTGTTATTGGAGAACAGAATGTGGACCAGCAGAATTCGTATCACAATGTCAGCCCAGCTTAATGTTCTTGTAGAACAGAATGTGGACCAACAAAATTAGTATTACAATGTCAGCTCAACTTGTGGTTCTTGTACAACAGAATGTGGACCAGCAGAATTCGTATTACAATCTCAGCCCACCTTGTTGTTCTTGTAGAACAGAATGTGGACCGACAGAATCCGTATTACAATGTCAGCCCACCTTGTTGTTCTTGGAGAACAGAATGTGGACCAACAGAATTCGTATTACAATCTCAGCCCACCTTGTTGTTCTTGGAGAACAGAATGTGGACCAACAGAATTCGTATTACAATGTCAGCCCACCTTGTCGTTCTTCAAGAACAGAATGTGGACCAACAGAATTCGTATTACAATCTCAGCCCACCTTGTTGTTCTTGGAGAACATAATGTCGACAAACAGAATTAATATTTCAATGTCAGCCCACCTTGTTGTTCTTGAAGAACACAATGTGGACCAAGAGAATTCGTATTACAATGTCAGCCCAGCTTGTTGTTCTTGAAGAACAGAATGTGGACCAACAGAATTCGTATTACAATGTCCGCCCACCTTGTTGTTCTTCAAGAACAGAACGTGGACCAACAGAATTCGTATTACAATGTCAGCCCACCTTGTTGTTCTTGGAGAACAGAATGTGGACCAGCAGAATTAATATTACAATGTCAGCCCACCTTGTTGTTCTTGAAGAACACAGTGTGGACCAAGAGAATTCGTATTACAATGTCAGCCCAGCTTGTTGTTCTTCAAGAACAGAATGTGGACCAACAGTATTCGTATTACAATGTCCGCCCACCTTGTTGTTCTTGAAGAACAGAATGTGGACCAACAGAATTCGTATTACAATGTCAGCCCACTTTGTTGTTCTTGTAGAACAGAATGTGGACCAGCAGAATTAATATTACAATGTCAGCCCACCTTGTTGTTCTTGAAGAGCAGAATGTGGACCAACAGAATTTGTATTACAATGTCCGCCCACCTTGTTGTTCTTGTAGAACAGAATGTGGACCGACAGAATCCGTATTACAATGTCAGCCCACCTTGTTGTTCTTGGAGAACAGAATGTGGACCAGCAGAATTCATATTACAATGTCAGCCCACCTTGTTGTTCTTGAAGAACAGAATGTGGACCAGCAGAATTCGTATTACAATGTCAGCAAAGGTTGTTGTTCTTGAAGAACAGAATGTGGACCAACATAATTCGTATTGCAATGTCAGCCCACCTTGTTGTTCTTGGAGAACAGAATGTGGACCAACAGAATTCGTATTACAATCTCAGCCCACCTTGTTGTTCTTGGAGAACAGAATGTGGACCAGCAGAATTAATATTACAATGTCAGCCCACCTTGTTGTTCTTGAAGAACAGAATGTGGACCAGCAGAATTAATATTACAATCTCAGCCCAGCTTGTTGTTCTTGAAGAACAGAATGTGGACCAGCAGAATTCGTATTACAATGTCAGCAAACGTTGTTGTTCCTGAAGAACAGAATGTGGACCAACAGAATTCATATTACAATGTCAGCCCAGCTTGTTGTCCTTGGAGAACAGAATGTGGACCAACAGAATTCGTATTACAATCTCAGCCCACCTTGTTGTTCTTGGAGAACAGAATGTGGACCAACAGAACACGTATTTCAATGTCAGCCCACCTTGTTGTTCTTGGAGAACAGAATGTGGACCAGCAGAATTAATATTACAATGTCAGCCCACCTTGTTGTTCTTGAAGAACACAGTGTGGACCAAGAGAATTCGTATTACAATGTCAGCCCAGCTTGTTGTTCTTCAAGAACAGAATGTGGACCAACAGTATTCGTATTACAATGTCCGCCCACCTTGTTGTTCTTGAAGAACAGAATGTGGACCAACAGAATTCGTATTACAATGTCAGGCCACTTTGTTGTTCTTGTAGAACAGAATGTGGACCAGCAGAATTAATATTACAATGTCAGCCCACCTTGTTGTTCTTGAAGAGCAGAATGTGGACCAACAGAATTTGTATTACAATGTCCGCCCACCTTGTTGTTCTTGTAGAACAGAATGTGGACCGACAGAATCCGTATTACAATGTCAGCCCACCTTGTTGTTCTTGGAGAACAGAATGTGGACCAACAGAATTCGTATTACAATCTCAGCCCACCTTGTTGTTCTTGGAGAACAGAATGTGGACCAGCAGAATTAATATTACAATGTCAGCCCACCTTGTTGTTCTTGAAGAACAGAATGTGGACCAGCAGAATTCGTATTACAATGTCAGCAAAGGTTGTTGTTCTTGAAGAACAGAATGTGGACCAACAGAATTCGTATTACAATGTCAGCCCATCTTGTTGTTCCTGAAGAACAGAATGTGGACCAACAGAATTCATATTACAATGTCAGCCCAGCTTGTTGTCCTTGGAGAACAGAATGTGGACCAACAGAATTCGTATTACAATCTCAGCCCACCTTGTTGTTCTTGGAGAACAGAATGTGGACCAACAGAACACGTATTTCAATGTCAGCCCACCTTGTTGTTCTTGAAGAACAGAATGTGGACCAACAGAATTCATATTATAATGTCAGCCCAGCTTGTTGTTCTTGGAGAACAGAATGTGGACCAACAGAATTCGTATTACAATGTCAGCCCAGCTTGTTGTTCTTCAAGACCAGAATGTGGACCAACAGAATTCGTATTACAATGTCAGCCCACATTGTTGTTCTTGTAGAACAAAATGTGGACCAGCAGAATTAATATTACAATGTCAGCCCACCTTGTTGTTATTGGAGAACAGAATGTGGACCAGCAGAATTCGTATCACAATGTCAGCCCAGCTTAATGTTCTTGTAGAACAGAATGTGGACCAACAAAATTAGTATTACAATGTCAGCTCAGCTTGTGGTTCTTGTACAACAGAATGTGGACCAGCAGAATTCGTATTACAATCTCAGCCCACCTTGTTGTTCTTGTAGAACAGAATGTGGACCGACAGAATCCGTATTACAATGTCAGCCCACTTTGTTGTTCTTGTAGAACAGAATGTGGACCAACAGAATTAATATTACAATCTCAGCCCACCTTGTTGTTCTTGGAGAACAGAATGTGGACCAGCAGAATTAATATTACAATGTCAGCCCACCTTGTTGTTCTTGAAGAACAGAATGTGGACCAGCAGAATTCGTATTACAATGTCAGCAAAGGTTGTTGTTCTTGAAGAACAGAATGTGGACCAACAGAATTCGTATTACAATGTCAGCCCACCTTGTTGTTCTTGGAGAACAGAATGTGGACCAACAGAATTCGTATTACAATGTCAGCCCACCTTGTTGTTCTTGGAGAACAGAATGTGGACCAGCAGAATTAATATTACAATGTCAGCCCACCTTGTTGTTCTTGGAGAACAGAATGTGGACCAGCAGAATTAATATTACAATGTCAGCAAAGGTTGTTGTTCTTGAAGAACAGAATGTGGACCAACAGAATTCGTATTACAATGTCAGCCCACCTTGTTGTTCTTGGAGAACAGAATGTGGCCCAACAGAATTCGTATTACAATGTCAGCCCACCTTGTTGTTCTTGAAGAACAGAATGTGGACCAACAGAATTCGTATTACAATGTCAGCCCACCTTGTTGTTCTTGGAGAACAGAATGTGGACCAACAGAATTCGTATTACAATGTCAGCCCACCTTGTTGTTCTTGGAGAACAGAATGTGGACCAGCAGAATTAATATTACAATGTCAGCCCACCTTGTTGTTCTTGAAGAACACAGTGTGGACCAAGAGAATTCGTATTACAATGTCAGCCCAGCTTGTTGTTCTTCAAGAACAGAATGTGGACCAACAGTATTCGTATTACAATGTCCGCCCACCTTGTTGTTCTTGAAGAACAGAATATGGACCAACAGAATTCGTATTACAATGTCAGCCCACTTTGTTGTTCTTGTAGAACAGAATGTGGACCAGCAGAATTAATATTACAATGTCAGCCCACCTTGTTGTTCTTGAAGAGCAGAATGTGGACCAACAGAATTTGTATTACAATGTCCGCCCACCTTGTTGTTCTTGTAGAACAGAATGTGGACCGACAGAATCCGTATTACAATGTCAGCCCACCTTGTTGTTCTTGGAGAACAGAATGTGGACCAACAGAATTCGTATTACAATCTCAGCCCACCTTGTTGTTCTTGGAGAACAGAATGTGGACCAGCAGAATTAATATTACAATGTCAGCCCACCTTGTTGTCCTTGGAGAACAGAATGTGGACCAACAGAATTCGTATTACAATCTCAGCCCACCTTGTTGTTCTTGGAGAACAGAATGTGGACCAACAGAACACGTATTTCAATGTCAGCCCACCTTGTTGTTCTTGAAGAACAGAATGTGGACCAACAGAATTCATATTATAATGTCAGCCCAGCTTGTTGTTCTTGGAGAACAGAATGTGGACCAACAGAATTCGTATTACAATGTCAGCCCAGCTTGTTGTTCTTCAAGACCAGAATGTGGACCAACAGAATTCGTATTACAATGTCAGCCCACATTGTTGTTCTTGTAGAACAAAATGTGGACCAGCAGAATTAATATTACAATGTCAGCCCATCTTGTTGTTATTGGAGAACAGAATGTGGACCAGCAGAATTCGTATCACAATGTCAGCCCAGCTTAATGTTCTTGTAGAACAGAATGTGGACCAACAAAATTAGTATTACAATGTCAGCTCAACTTGTGGTTCTTGTACAACAGAATGTGGACCAGCAGAATTCGTATTACAATCTCAGCCCACCTTGTTGTTCTTGTAGAACAGAATGTGGACCGACAGAATCCGTATTACAATGTCAGCCCACCTTGTTGTTCTTGGAGAACAGAATGTGGACCAACAGAATTCGTATTACAATCTCAGCCCACCTTGTTGTTCTTGGAGAACAGAATGTGGACCAACAGAATTCGTATTACAATGTCAGCCCACCTTGTCGTTCTTCAAGAACAGAATGTGGACCAACAGAATTCGTATTACAATCTCAGCCCACCTTGTTGTTCTTGGAGAACATAATGTCGACAAACAGAATTAATATTTCAATGTCAGCCCACCTTGTTGTTCTTGAAGAACACAGTGTGGACCAAGAGAATTCGTATTACAATGTCAGCCCAGCTTGTTGTTCTTGAAGAACAGAATGTGGACCAACAGAATTCGTATTACAATGTCGGCCCACCTTGTTGTTCTTCAAGAACAGAACGTGGACCAACAGAATTCGTATTACAATGTCAGCCCACCTTGTTGTTCTTGGAGAACAGAATGTGGACCAGCAGAATTAATATTACAATGTCAGCCCACCTTGTTGTTCTTGAAGAACACAGTGTGGACCAAGAGAATTCGTATTACAATGTCAGCCCAGCTTGTTGTTCTTCAAGAACAGAATGTGGACCAACAGTATTCGTATTACAATGTCCGCCCACCTTGTTGTTCTTGAAGAACAGAATGTGGACCAACAGAATTCGTATTACAATGTCAGCCCACTTTGTTGTTCTTGTAGAACAGAATGTGGACCAGCAGAATTAATATTACAATGTCAGCCCACCTTGTTGTTCTTGAAGAGCAGAATGTGGACCAACAGAATTTGTATTACAATGTCCGCCCACCTTGTTGTTCTTGTAGAACAGAATGTGGACCGACAGAATCCGTATTACAATGTCAGCCCACCTTGTTGTTCTTGGAGAACAGAATGTGGACCAACAGAATTCGTATTACAATCTCAGCCCACCTTGTTGTTCTTGGAGAACAGAATGTGGACCAGCAGAATTAATATTACAATGTCAGCCCACCTTGTTGTTCTTGAAGAACAGAATGTGGACCAGCAGAATTCGTATTACAATGTCAGCAAAGGTTGTTGTTCTTGAAGAACAGAATGTGGACCAACATAATTCGTATTGCAATGTCAGCCCACCTTGTTGTTCTTGGAGAACAGAATGTGGACCAACAGAATTCGTATTACAATCTCAGCCCACCTTGTTGTTCTTGGAGAACAGAATGTGGACCAGCAGAATTAATATTACAATGTCAGCCCACCTTGTTGTTCTTGAAGAACAGAATGTGAACCAGCAGAATTAATATTACAATCTCAGCCCAGCTTGTTGTTCTTGAAGAACAGAATGTGGACCAGCAGAATTCGTATTACAATGTCAGCAAACGTTGTTGTTCTTGAAGAACAGAATGTGGACCAACAGAATTCGTATTACAATGTCAGCCCATCTTGTTGTTCCTGAAGAACAGAATGTGGACCAACAGAATTCATATTACAATGTCAGCCCAGCTTGTTGTCCTTGGAGAACAGAATGTGGACCAACAGAATTCGTATTACAATCTCAGCCCACCTTGTTGTTCTTGGAGAACAGAATGTGGACCAACAGAACACGTATTTCAATGTCAGCCCACCTTGTTGTTCTTGGAGAACAGAATGTGGACCAGCAGAATTAATATTACAATGTCAGCCCACCTTGTTGTTCTTGAAGAACACAGTGTGGACCAAGAGAATTCGTATTACAATGTCAGCCCAGCTTGTTGTTCTTCAAGAACAGAATGTGGACCAACAGTATTCGTATTACAATGTCCGCCCACCTTGTTGTTCTTGAAGAACAGAATGTGGACCAACAGAATTCGTATTACAATGTCAGGCCACTTTGTTGTTCTTGTAGAACAGAATGTGGACCAGCAGAATTAATATTACAATGTCAGCCCACCTTGTTGTTCTTGAAGAGCAGAATGTGGACCAACAGAATTTGTATTACAATGTCCGCCCACCTTGTTGTTCTTGTAGAACAGAATGTGGACCGACAGAATCCGTATTACAATGTCAGCCCACCTTGTTGTTCTTGGAGAACAGAATGTGGACCAACAGAATTCGTATTACAATCTCAGCCCACCTTGTTGTTCTTGGAGAACAGAATGTGGACCAACAGAATTCGTATTACAATGTCAGCCCATCTTGTTGTTCCTGAAGAACAGAATGTGGACCAACAGAATTCATATTACAATGTCAGCCCAGCTTGTTGTCCTTGGAGAACAGAATGTGGACCAACAGAATTCGTATTACAATCTCAGCCCACCTTGTTGTTCTTGGAGAACAGAATGTGGACCAACAGAACACGTATTTCAATGTCAGCCCACCTTGTTGTTCTTGAAGAACAGAATGTGGACCAACAGAATTCATATTATAATGTCAGCCCAGCTTGTTGTTCTTGGAGAACAGAATGTGGACCAACAGAATTCGTATTACAATGTCAGCCCAGCTTGTTGTTCTTCAAGACCAGAATGTGGACCAACAGAATTCGTATTACAATGTCAGCCCACATTGTTGTTCTTGTAGAACAAAATGTGGACCAGCAGAATTAATATTACAATGTCAGCCCACCTTGTTGTTATTGGAGAACAGAATGTGGACCAGCAGAATTCGTATCACAATGTCAGCCCAGCTTAATGTTCTTGTAGAACAGAATGTGGACCAACAAAATTAGTATTACAATGTCAGCTCAGCTTGTGGTTCTTGTACAACAGAATGTGGACCAGCAGAATTCGTATTACAATCTCAGCCCACCTTGTTGTTCTTGTAGAACAGAATGTGGACCGACAGAATCCGTATTACAATGTCAGCCCACCTTGTTGTTCTTGGAGAACAGAATGTGGACCAACAGAATTCGTATTACAATCTCAGCCCACCTTGTTGTTCTTGGAGAACAGAATGTGGACCAGCAGAATTAATATTACAATGTCAGCCCACCTTGTTGTTCTTGAAGAACAGAATGTGGACCAGCAGAATTCGTATTACAATGTCAGCAAAGGTTGTTGTTCTTGAAGAACAGAATGTGGACCAACAGAATTCGTATTACAATGTCAGCCCACCTTGTTGTTCTTGGAGAACAGAATGTGGACCAACAGAATTCGTATTACAATGTCAGCCCACCTTGTTGTTCTTGGAGAACAGAATGTGGACCAGCAGAATTAATATTACAATGTCAGCCCACCTTGTTGTTCTTGGAGAACAGAATGTGGACCAGCAAAATTAATATTACAATGTCAGCAAAGGTTGTTGTTCTTGAAGAACAGAATGTGGACCAACAGAATTCGTATTACAATGTCAGCCCACCTTGTTGTTCTTGGAGAACAGAATGTGGACCAACAGAATTCGTATTACAATGTCAGCCCACCTTGTTGTTCTTGAAGAACAGAATGTGGACCAACAGAATTTGTATTACAATGTCAGCCCACCTTGTTGTTCTTGGAGAACAGAATGTGGACCAACAGAATTCGTATTACAATGTCAGCCCACCTTGTTGTTCTTGGAGAACAGAATGTGGACCAGCAGAATTAATATTACAATGTCAGCCCACCTTGTTGTTCTTGAAGAACACAGTGTGGACCAAGAGAATTCGTATTACAATGTCAGCCCAGCTTGTTGTTCTTCAAGAACAGAATGTGGACCAACAGTATTCGTATTACAATGTCCGCCCACCTTGTTGTTCTTGAAGAACAGAATGTGGACCAACAGAATTCATATTACAATGTCAGCCCACTTTGTTGTTCTTGTAGAACAGAATGTGGACCAGCAGAATTAATATTACAATGTCAGCCCACCTTGTTGTTCTTGAAGAGCAGAATGTGGACCAACAGAATCCGTATTACAATGTCAGCCCACCTTGTTGTTCTTGGAGAACAGAATGTGGACCAAGAGAATTCGTATTACAATCTCAGCCCACCTTGTTGTTCTTGGAGAACAGAATGTGGACCAGCAGAATTAATATTACAATGTCAGCCCACCTTGTTGTTCTTGAAGAACAGAATGTGGACCAGCAGAATTCGTAGTACAATGTCAGCAAAGGTTGTTGTTCTTGAAGAACAGAATGTGGACCAACAGAATTCGTATTACAATGTCAGCCCATCTTGTTGTTCCTGAAGAACAGAATGTGGACCAACAGAATTCATATTACAATGTCAGCCCAGCTTGTTGTCCTTGGAGAACAGAATGTGGACCAACAGAATTCGTATTACAATCTCAGCCCACCTTGTTGTTCTTGGAGAACAGAATGTGGACCAACAGAACACGTATTTCAATGTCAGCCCACCTTGTTGTTCTTGAAGAACAGAATGTGGACCAACAGAATTCATATTATAATGTCAGCCCAGCTTGTTGTTCTTGGAGAACAGAATGTGGACCAACAGAATTCGTATTACAATGTCAGCCCAGCTTGTTGTTCTTCAAGACCAGAATGTGAACCAACAGAATTCGTATTACAATGTCAGCCCACATTGTTGTTCTTGTAGAACAAAATGTGGACCAGCAGAATTAATATTACAATGTCAGCCCACCTTGTTGTTATTGGAGAACAGAATGTGGACCAGCAGAATTCGTATCACAATGTCAGCCCAGCTTAATGTTCTTGTAGAACAGAATGTGGACCAACAAAATTAGTATTACAATGTCAGCTCAGCTTGTGGTTCTTGTACAACAGAATGTGGACCAGCAGAATTCGTATTACAATCTCAGCCCACCTTGTTGTTCTTGTAGAACAGAATGTGGACCGACAGAATCCGTATTACAATGTCAGCCCACCTTGTTGTTCTTGGAGAACAGAATGTGGACCAACAGAATTCGTATTACAATCTCAGCCCACCTTGTTGTTCTTGGAGAACAGAATGTGGACCAGCAGAATTAATATTACAATGTCAGCCCACCTTGTTGTTCTTGAAGAACAGAATGTGGACCAGCAGAATTCGTATTACAATGTCAGCAAAGGTTGTTGTTCTTGAAGAACAGAATGTGGACCAACAGAATTCGTATTACAATGTCAGCCCACCTTGTTGTTCTTGGAGAACAGAATGTGGACCAACAGAATTCGTATTACAATCTCAGCCCACCTTGTTGTTCTTGGAGAACAGAATGTGGACCAGCAGAATTAATATTACAATGTCAGCCCACCTTGTTGTTCTTGAAGAACAGAATGTGGACCAGCAGAATTAATATTACAATCTCAGCCCAGCTTGTTGTTCTTGAAGAACAGAATGTGGACCAGCAGAATTCGTATTACAATGTCAGCAAACGTTGTTGTTCTTGAAGAACAGAATGTGGACCAACAGAATTCGTATTACAATGTCAGCCCATCTTGTTGTTCCTGAAGAACAGAATGTGGACCAACAGAATTCATATTACAATGTCAGCCCAGCTTGTTGTCCTTGGAGAACAGAATGTGGACCAACAGAATTCGTATTACAATCTCAGCCCACCTTGTTGTTCTTGGAGAACAGAATGTGGACCAACAGAACACGTATTTCAATGTCAGCCCACCTTGTTGTTCTTGAAGAACAGAATGTGGACCAACAGAATTCATATTATAATGTCAGCCCAGCTTGTTGTTCTTGGAGAACAGAATGTGGACCAACAGAATTCGTAATACAATGTCAGCCCAGCTTGTTGTTCTTCAAGACCAGAATGTGGACCAACAGAATTCGTATTACAATGTCAGCCCACATTGTTGTTCTTGTAGAACAAAATGTGGACCAGCAGAATTAATATTACAATGTCAGCCCACCTTGTTGTTATTGGAGAACAGAATGTGGACCAGCAAAATTAGTATTACAATGTCAGCCCAGCTTGTTGTTCTTGTAGAACAGAATGTGGACCAACAAAATTAGTATTACAATGTCAGCCCAGCTTGTGGTTCTTGTACAACAGAATGTGGACCAGCAGAATTCGTATTACAATCTCAGCCCACCTTGTTGTTCTTGTAGAACAGAATGTGAACCAGCAGAATTAATATTACAATGTCAGCCCATCTTGTTGTTCTTGAAGAACAGAATGTGGACCAACGAAATTCGTATTACAATGTCAGCCCACCTTGTTGTTCTTGAAGAACAGAATGTGGACCAACAGAATTGGTATTACAATGTCAGCCCACCTTGTTGTTCTTGGAGAACAGAATGTGGACCAACAGAATTCGTATTACAATCTCAGCCCACCTTGTTGTTCTTGGAGAACAGAATGTGGACCAGCAGAATTAATATTACAATGTCAGCCCACCTTGTTGTTCTTGAAGAACAGAATGTGGACAAACAGAATTCGTATTACAATGTCAGCCCACCTTGTTGCTCTTGGAGAACAGAATGTGGACCAACAGAATTCGTATTACAATGTCAGCCCACCTTGTTGTTCTTCAAGAACAGAATGTGGACCAACAGAATTCGTATTACAATCTCAGCCCACCTTGTTGTTCTTGGAGAACAGAATGTCGACAAACAGAATTAATATTTCAATGTCAGCCCACCTTGTTGTTCTTGAAGAACACAGTGTGGACCAAGAGAATTCGTATTACAATGTCAGCCCACCTTGTTGTTCTTGGAGAACAGAATGTGGACCAGCAGAATTAATATTACAATGTCAGCCCACCTTGTTGTTCTTGAAGAACACAGTGTGGACCAAGAGAATTCGTATTACAATGTCAGCCCACCTTGTTGTTCTTGAAGAACAGAATGTGGACCAGCAGAATTCGTATTACAATGTCAGCAAAGGTTGTTGTTCTTGAAGAACAGAATGTGGACCAACAGAATTCGTATTACAATGTCAGCCCACCTTGTTGTTCTTGGAGAACAGAATGTGGACCAACAGAATGCGTATTACAATCTCAGCCCACCTTGTTGTTCTTGGAGAACAGAATGTGGACCAGCAGAATTAATATTACAATGTCAGCCCACCTTGTTGTTCTTGAAGAACAGAATGTGGACCAGCAGAATTAATATTACAATCTCAGCCCAGCTTGTTGTTCTTGAAGAACAGAATGTGGACCAGCAGAATTCGTATTACAATGTCAGCAAACGTTGTTGTTCTTGAAGAACAGAATGTGGACCAACAGAATTCGTATTACAATGTCAGCCCATCTTGTTGTTCCTGAAGAACAGAATGTGGACCAACAGAATTCATATTACAATGTCAGCCCAGCTTGTTGTCCTTGGAGAACAGAATGTGGACCAACAGAATTCGTATTACAATCTCAGCCCACCTTGTTGTTCTTGGAGAACAGAATGTGGACCAACAGAACACGTATTTCAATGTCAGCCCACCTTGTTGTTCTTGAAGAACAGAATGTGGACCAACAGAATTCATATTATAATGTCAGCCCAGCTTGTTGTTCTTGGAGAACAGAATGTGGACCAACAGAATTCGTATTACAATGTCAGCCCAGCTTGTTGTTCTTCAAGACCAGAATGTGGACCAACAGAATTCGTATTACAATGTCAGCCCAGCTTGTTGTTCTTGGAGAACAGAATGTGGACCAACAGAATTCGTATTACAATGTCAGCCCAGCTTGTTGTTCTTCAAGACCAGAATGTGGACCAACAGAATTCGTATTACAATGTCAGCCCAGCTTGTTGTTCTTGTAGAACAGAATGTGGACCAACAAAATTAGTATTACAATGTCAGCCCAGCTTGTGGTTCTTGTACAACAGAATGTGGACCAGCAGAATTCGTATTACAATCTCAGCCCACCTTGTTGTTCTTGTAGAACAGAATGTGGACCAGCAGAATTAATATTACAATGTCAGCCCATCTTGTTGTTCTTGAAGAACAGAATGTGGACCAACGAAATTCGTATTACAATGTCAGCCCACCTTGTTGTTCTTGAAGAACAGAATGTGGACCAACAGAATTGGTATTACAATGTCAGCCCACCTTGTTGTTCTTGGAGAACAGAATGTGGACCAACAGAATTCGTATTACAATCTCAGCCCACCTTGTCGCTCTTGGAGAACAGAATGTGGACCAACAGAATTCGTATTACAATGTCAGCCCACCTTGTTGTTCTTCAAGAACAGAATGTGGACCAACAGAATTCGTATTACAATCTCAGCCCACCTTGTTGTTCTTGGAGAACAGAATGTCGACAAACAGAATTAATATTTCAATGTCAGCCCACCTTGTTGTTCTTGAAGAACACAGTGTGGACCAAGAGAATTCGTATTACAATGTCAGCCCAGCTTGTTGTTCTTGAAGAACAGAATGTGGACCAACAGAATTCGTATTACAATGTCCGCCCACCTTGTTGTTCTTCAAGAACAGAACGTGGACCAACAGAATTCGTATTACAATGTCAGCCCACCTTGTTGTTCTTGGAGAACAGAATGTGGACCAGCAGAATTAATATTACAATGTCAGCCCACCTTGTTTTTCTTGAAGAACACAGTGTGGACCAAGAGAATTCGTATTACAATGTCAGCCCAGCTTGTTGTTGTTCTTCAAGAACAGAATGTGGACCAACAGTATTCGTATTACAATGTCCGCCCACCTTGTTGTTCTTGAAGAACAGAATGTGGACCAACAGAATTCGTATTACAATGTCAGCCCACTTTGTTGTTCTTGTAGAACAGAATGTGGACCAGCAGAATTAATATTACAATGTCAGCCCACCTTGTTGTTCTTGAAGAGCAGAATGTGGACCAACAGAATTTGTATTACAATGTCCGCCCACCTTGTTGTTCTTGTATAACAGAATGTGGACCGACAGAATCCGTATTACAATGTCAGCCCACCTTGTTGTTCTTGGAGAACAGAATGTGGACCAACAGAATTCGTATTACAATCTCAGCCCACCTTGTTGTTCTTGGAGAACAGAATGTGGACCAGCAGAATTAATATTACAATGTCAGCCCACCTTGTTGTTCATGAAAAACAGAATGTGGACCAGCAGAATTCGTATTACAATGTCAGCAAAGGTTGTTGTTCTTGAAGAACAGAATGTGGACCAACAGAATTCGTATTACAATGTCAGCCCATCTTGTTGTTCCTGAAGAACAGAATGTGGACCAACAGAATTCATATTACAATGTCAGCCCAGCTTGTTGTCCTTGGAGAACAGAATGTGGACCAACAGAATTCGTATTACAATCTCAGCCCACCTTGTTGTTCTTGGAGAACAGAATGTGGACCAACAGAATTCATATTATAATGTCAGCCCAGCTTGTTGTTCTTGGAGAACAGAATGTGGACCAACAGAATTCGTATTACAATGTCAGCCCACATTGTTGTTCTTGTAGAACAAAATGTGGACCAGCAGAATTAATATTACAATGTCAGCCCACCTTGTTGTTATTGGAGAACAGAATGTGGACCAGCAGAATTCGTATCACAATGTCAGCCCAGCTTAATGTTCTTGTAGAACAGAATGTGGACCAACAAAATTAGTATTACAATGTCAGCTCAGCTTGTGGTTCTTGTACAACAGAATGTGGACGAGCAGAATTCGTATTACAATCTCAGCCCAGCTTGTTGTTCTTCAAGACCAGAATGTGGACCAACAGAATTCGTATTACAATCTCAGCCCACCTTGTTGTTCTTGTAGAACAGAATGTGGACCAGCAGAATTAATATTACAATGTCAGCCCATCATGTTGTTCTTGAAGAGCAGAATGTGGACCAACAGAATTTGTATTACAATGTCCGCCCACCTTGTTGTTCTTGTAGAACAGAATGTGGACCGACAGAATCCGTATTACAATGTCAGCCCACCTTGTTGTTCTTGGAGAACAGAATGTGGACCAACAGAATTCGTATTACAATCTCAGCCCACCTTGTTGTTCTTGGAGAACAGAATGTGGACCAGCAGAATTAATATTACAATGTCAGCCCACCTTGTTGTTCTTGAAGAACAGAATGTGGACCAGCAGAATTAATATTACAATCTCAGCCCAGCTTGTTGTTCTTGAAGAACAGAATGTGGACCAGCAGAATTCGTATTACAATGTCAACAAAGGTTGTTGTTCTTGAAGAACAGAATGTGGACCAACAGAATTCGTATTACAATGTCAGCCCATCTTGTTGTTCCTGAAGAACAGAATGTGGACCAACAGAATTCATATTACAATGTCAGCCCAGCTTGTTGTCCTTGGAGAACAGAATGTGGACCAACAGAATTCGTATTACAATCTCAGCCCAGCTTGTTGTTGTTGGAGAACAGAATGTGGACCAACAGAACACGTATTTCAATGTCAGCCCACCTTGTTGTTCTTGAAGAACAGAATGTGGACCAACAGAATTCATATTATAAAGTCAGCCCACCTTGTTGTTCTTGGAGAACAGAATGTGGACCAACAGAATTCGTATTACAATGTCAGCCCAGCTTGTTGTTCTTGGACAACAGAATGTGGACCAACAGAATTCGTATTACAATGTCAGCCCACATTGTTGTTCTTGTAGAACAAAATGTGGACCAGCAGAATTAATATTACAATGTCAGCCCACCTTGTTGTTATTGGAGAACAGAATGTGGACCAGCAAAATTAGTATTACAATGTCAGCCCAGCTTGTTGTTCTTGTAGAACAGAACGTGGACCAACAGAATTCGTATTACAATGTCAGCCCACCTTGTTGTTCTTGGAGAACAGAATGTGGACCAGCAGAATTAATATTACAATGTCAGCCCACCTTGTTGTTCTTGAAGAACACAGTGTGGACCAAGAGAATTCGTATTACAATGTCAGCCCAGCTTGTTGTTCTTCAAGAACAGAATGTGGACCAACAGTATTCGTATTACAATGTCCGCCCACCTTGTTGTTCTTGAAGAACAGAATGTGGACCAACAGAATTCGTATTACAATGTCAGCCCACTTTGTTGTTCTTGTAGAACAGAATGTGGACCAGCAGAATTAATATAACAATGTCAGCCCACCTTGTTGTTCTTGAAGAGCAGAATGTGGACCAACAGAATTTGTATTACAATGTCCGCCCACCTTGTTGTTCTTGTAGAACAGAATGTGGACCGACAGAATCCGTATTACAATGTCAGCCCAGCTTGTTGTTCTTGGACAACAGAATGTGGACCAACAGAATTCGTATTACAATGTCAGACCAACTTGTTGTTCTTGAAGAACAGAATGTGGACCAACAAAATTCATATTACAATGTCAGCCCACCTTGTTGTTCTTGGAGAACAGAATGTGGACCAGCAGAATTAATATTACAATCTCAGCCCAGCTTGTTGTTCTTGAAGAAAAGAATGTGGACCAACAGAATTCGTATTACAACGTCAGCCCACCTTGTTGCTCTTGGAGAACAGAATGTGGACCAACAGAATTCGTATTAAAATGTCGGCCCAGCTTGTTGTTCTTGAAGAACAGAATGTGGACCAACAGAATTCGTATTACAATGTCAGCCCACTTTGTTGTTCTTGTAGAACAGAATGTGGACCAGCAGAATTAATATTACAATGTCAGCCCAGCTTGTTGTTCTTGAAGAACAGAATGTGGACCAACAGAATTTGTATTACAATGTCCGACCACCTGGTTGTTCTTGGAGAACAGAATGTGGACCAGCAGAATTCGTATTACAATGTCAGCCCAGCTTGTTGTTCTTCAAGAACAGAATGTGGACCAACAGAATTCGTATTAGAATGTCAGCCCAGCTTGTTGTTCTTCAAGAACAGAATGTCGACCAACAGAATTCGTATTACAATGTCAGCCCAGCTTGTTGTTGTTCTTCAAGAACAGAATGTGGACCAACAGTATTCGTATTACAATGTCCGCCCACCTTGTTGTTCTTGAAGAACAGAATGTGGACCAACAGAATTCGTATTACAATGTCAGCCCACTTTGTTGTTCTTGTAGAACAGAATGTGGACCAGCAGAATTAATATTACAATGTCAGCCCACCTTGTTGTTCTTGAAGAGCAGAATGTGGACCAACAGAATTTGTATTACAATGTCCGCCCACCTTGTTGTTCTTGTATAACAGAATGTGGACCGACAGAATCCGTATTACAATGTCAGCCCACCTTGTTGTTCTTGGAGAACAGAATGTGGACGAGCAGAATTCGTATTACAATCTCAGCCCAGCTTGTTGTTCTTCAAGACCAGAATGTGGACCAACAGAATTCGTATTACAATCTCAGCCCACCTTGTTGTTCTTGTAGAACAGAATGTGGACCAGCAGAATTAATATTACAATGTCAGCCCATCATGTTGTTCTTGAAGAGCAGAATGTGGACCAACAGAATTTGTATTACAATGTCCGCCCACCTTGTTGTTCTTGTAGAACAGAATGTGGACCGACAGAATCCGTATTACAATGTCAGCCCACCTTGTTGTTCTTGGAGAACAGAATGTGGACCAACAGAATTCGTATTACAATCTCAGCCCACCTTGTTGTTCTTGGAGAACAGAATGTGGACCAGCAGAATTAATATTACAATGTCAGCCCACCTTGTTGTTCTTGAAGAACAGAATGTGGACCAGCAGAATTAATATTACAATCTCAGCCCAGCTTGTTGTTCTTGAAGAACAGAATGTGGACCAGCAGAATTCGTATTACAATGTCAACAAAGGTTGTTGTTCTTGAAGAACAGAATGTGGACCAACAGAATTCGTATTACAATGTCAGCCCATCTTGTTGTTCCTGAAGAACAGAATGTGGACCAACAGAATTCATATTACAATGTCAGCCCAGCTTGTTGTCCTTGGAGAACAGAATGTGGACCAACAGAATTCGTATTACAATCTCAGCCCACCTTGTTGTTCTTGGAGAACAGAATGTGGACCAACAGAACACGTATTTCAATGTCAGCCCACCTTGTTGTTCTTGAAGAACAGAATGTGGACCAACAGAATTCATATTATAAAGTCAGCCCACCTTGTTGTTCTTGGAGAACAGAATGTGGACCAACAGAATTCGTATTACAATGTCAGCCCAGCTTGTTGTTCTTGGACAACAGAATGTGGACCAACAGAATTCGTATTACAATGTCAGCCCACATTGTTGTTCTTGTAGAACAAAATGTGGACCAGCAGAATTAATATTACAATGTCAGCCCACCTTGTTGTTATTGGAGAACAGAATGTGGACCAGCAAAATTAGTATTACAATGTCAGCCCAGCTTGTTGTTCTTGTAGAACAGAACGTGGACCAACAGAATTCGTATTACAATGTCAGCCCACCTTGTTGTTCTTGGAGAACAGAATGTGGACCAGCAGAATTAATATTACAATGTCAGCCCACCTTGTTGTTCTTGAAGAACACAGTGTGGACCAAGAGAATTCGTATTACAATGTCAGCCCAGCTTGTTGTTCTTCAAGAACAGAATGTGGACCAACAGTATTCGTATTACAATGTCCGCCCACCTTGTTGTTCTTGAAGAACAGAATGTGGACCAACAGAATTCGTATTACAATGTCAGCCCACTTTGTTGTTCTTGTAGAACAGAATGTGGACCAGCAGAATTAATATAACAATGTCAGCCCACCTTGTTGTTCTTGAAGAGCAGAATGTGGACCAACAGAATTTGTATTACAATGTCCGCCCACCTTGTTGTTCTTGTAGAACAGAATGTGGACCGACAGAATCCGTATTACAATGTCAGCCCAGCTTGTTGTTCTTGGACAACAGAATGTGGACCAACAGAATTCGTATTACAATGTCCGACCAACTTGTTGTTCTTGAAGAACAGAATGTGGACCAACAAAATTCATATTACAATGTCAGCCCACCTTGTTGTTCTTGGAGAACAGAATGTGGACCAGCAGAATTAATATTACAATCTCAGCCCAGCTTGTTGTTCTTGAAGAAAAGAATGTGGACCAACAGAATTCGTATTACAACGTCAGCCCACCTTGTTGCTCTTGGAGAACAGAATGTGGACCAACAGAATTCGTATTAAAATGTCGGCCCAGCTTGTTGTTCTTGAAGAACAGAATGTGGACCAACAGAATTCGTATTACAATGTCAGCCCACTTTGTTGTTCTTGTAGAACAGAATGTGGACCAGCAGAATTAATATTACAATGTCAGCCCAGCTTGTTGTTCTTGAAGAACAGAATGTGGACCAACAGAATTTGTATTACAATGTCCGACCACCTGGTTGTTCTTGGAGAACAGAATGTGGACCAGCAGAATTCGTATTACAATGTCAGCCCAGCTTGTTGTTCTTCAAGAACAGAATGTGGACCAACAGAATTCGTATTAGAATGTCAGCCCAGCTTGTTGTTCTTCAAGAACAGAATGTCGACCAACAGAATTCGTATTACAATGTCAGCCCAGCTTGTTGTTGTTCTTCAAGAACAGAATGTGGACCAACAGTATTCGTATTACAATGTCCGCCCACCTTGTTGTTCTTGAAGAACAGAATGTGGACCAACAGAATTCGTATTACAATGTCAGCCCACTTTGTTGTTCTTGTAGAACAGAATGTGGACCAGCAGAATTAATATTACAATGTCAGCCCACCTTGTTGTTCTTGAAGAGCAGAATGTGGACCAACAGAATTTGTATTACAATGTCCGCCCACCTTGTTGTTCTTGTATAACAGAATGTGGACCGACAGAATCCGTATTACAATGTCAGCCCACCTTGTTGTTCTTGGAGAACAGAATGTGGACCAACAGAATTCGTATTACAATCTCAGCCCACCTTGTTGTTCTTGGAGAACAGAATGTGGACCAGCAGAATTAATATTACAATGTCAGCCCACCTTGTTGTTCATGAAAAACAGAATGTGGACCAGCAGAATTCGTATTACAATGTCAGCAAAGGTTGTTGTTCTTGAAGAACAGAATGTGGACCAACAGAATTCGTATTACAATGTCAGCCCATCTTGTTGTTCCTGAAGAACAGAATGTGGACCAACAGAATTCATATTACAATGTCAGCCCAGCTTGTTGTCCTTGGAGAACAGAATGTGGACCAACAGAATTCGTATTACAATCTCAGCCCACCTTGTTGTTCTTGGAGAACAGAATGTGGACCAACAGAATTCATATTATAATGTCAGCCCAGCTTGTTGTTCTTGGAGAACAGAATGTGGACCAACAGAATTCGTATTACAATGTCAGCCCAGCTTGTTGTTCTTCAAGACCAGAATGTGGACCAACAGAATTCGTATTACAATGTCAGCCCACATTGTTGTTCTTGTAGAACAAAATGTGGACCAGCAGAATTAATATTACAATGTCAGCCCACCTTGTTGTTATTGGAGAACAGAATGTGGACCAGCAGAATTCGTATCACAATGTCAGCCCAGCTTAATGTTCTTGTAGAACAGAATGTGGACCAACAAAATTAGTATTACAATGTCAGCTCAGCTTGTGGTTCTTGTACAACAGAATGTGGACGAGCAGAATTCGTATTACAATCTCAGCCCACCTTGTTGTTCTTGTAGAACAGAATGTGGACCAGCAGAATTAATATTACAATGTCAGCCCATCATGTTGTTCTTGAAGAACAGAATGTGGACCAACAAAATTCGTATTACAATGTCAGCCCACCTTGTTGTTCTTGAAGAACAGAATGTGGACCAACAGAATAAATATTATAATGTCAGCCCACCTTGTTGTTCTTGGAGAACAGAATGTGGACCAACAGAATTCGTATTACAATGTCAGCCCAGCTTGTTGTTCTTCAAGACCAGAATGTGGACCAACAGAATTCGTATTACAATGTCAGCCCACTTTGTTGTTCTTGTAGAACAGAATGTGGACCAGCAGAATTAATATTACAATGTCAGCCCACCTTGTTGTTCTTGAAGAGCAGAATGTGGACCAACAGAATTTGTATTACAATGTCCGCCCACCTTGTTGTTCTTGTAGAGCAGAATGTGGACCGACAGAATCCGTATTACAATGTCAGCCCACCTTGTTGTTCTTGGAGAACAGAATGTGGACCAACAGAATTCGTATTACAATCTCAGCCCACCTTGTTGTTCTTGGAGAACAGAATGTGGACCAGCAGAATTAATATTACAATGTCAGCCCACCTTGTTGTTCTTGAAGAACAGAATGTGGACCAGCAGAATTAATATTACAATCTCAGCCCAGCTTGTTGTTCTTGAAGAACAGAATGTGGACCAGCAGAATTCGTATTACAATGTCAGCAAAGGTTGTTGTTCTTGAAGAACAGAATGTGGACCAACAGAATTCGTATTACAATGTCAGCCCATCTTGTTGTTCCTGAAGAACAGAATGTGGACCAACAGAATTCATATTACAATGTCAGCCCAGCTTGTTGTCCTTGGAGAACAGAATGTGGACCAACAGAATTCGTATTACAATCTCAGCCCACCTTGTTGTTCTTGGAGAACAGAATGTGGACCAACAGAACACGTATTTCAATGTCAGCCCACCTTGTTGTTCTTGAAGAACAGAATGTGGACCAACAGAATTCATATTATAATGTCAGCCCACATTGTTGTTCTTGTAGAACAAAATGTGGACCAGCAGAATTAATATTACAATGTCAGCCCACCTTGTTGTTATTGGAGAACAGAATGTGGACCAGCAAAATTAGTATTACAATGTCAGCCCAGCTTGTTGTTCTTGTAGAACAGAACGTGGACCAACAGAATTCGTATTACAATGTCAGCCCACCTTGTTGTTCTTGGAGAACAGAATGTGGACCAGCAGAATTAATATTACAATGTCAGCCCACCTTGTTGTTCTTGAAGAACACAGTGTGGACCAAGAGAATTCGTATTACAATGTCAGCCCAGCTTGTTGTTCTTCAAGAACAGAATGTGGACCAACAGTATTCGTATTACAATGTCCGCCCACCTTGTTGTTCTTGAAGAACAGAATGTGGACCAACAGAATTCGTATTACAATGTCAGCCCAGCTTGTTGTTCTTGTAGAACAGAATGTGGACCAGCAGAATTAATATAACAATGTCAGCCCACCTTGTTGTTCTTGAAGAGCAGAATGTGGACCAACAGAATTTGTATTACAATGTCCGCCCACCTTGTTGTTCTTGTAGAACAGAATGTGGACCGACAGAATCCGTATTACAATGTCAGCCCAGCTTGTTGTTCTTGGACAACAGAATGTGGACCAACAGAATTCGTATTACAATGTCCGACCAACTTGTTGTTCTTGAAGAACAGAATGTGGACCAACAAAATTCATATTACAATGTCAGCCCACCTTGTTGTTCTTGGAGAACAGAATGTGGACCAGCAGAATTAATATTACAATCTCAGCCCAGCTTGTTGTTCTTGAAGAAAAGAATGTGGACCAACAGAATTCGTATTACAACGTCAGCCCACCTTGTTGCTCTTGGAGAACAGAATGTGGACCAACAGAATTCGTATTAAAATGTCGGCCCAGCTTGTTGTTCTTGAAGAACAGAATGTGGACCAACAGAATTCGTATTACAATGTCAGCCCACTTTGTTGTTCTTGTAGAACAGAATGTGGACCAGCAGAATTAATATTACAATGTCAGCCCAGCTTGTTGTTCTTGAAGAACAGAATGTGGACCAACAGAATTTGTATTACAATGTCCGACCACCTGGTTGTTCTTGGAGAACAGAATGTGGACCAGCAGAATTCGTATTACAATGTCAGCCCAGCTTGTTGTTCTTCAAGAACAGAATGTGGACCAACAGAATTCGTATTAGAATGTCAGCCCAGCTTGTTGTTCTTCAAGAACAGAATGTGGACCAACAGAATTCGTATTACAATGTCAGCCCAGCTTGTGGTTCTTGTAGAACAGAATGTGGACCAACAGAATTCGTATTACAATGCCAGCCCACCTTGTTGTTCTTGTAGAACAGAATGTGGACCAACAGAATTCGTATTACAATCTCAGCCCACCTTGTTGTTCTTGAAGAACAGAATGTGGACCAACAGAATCCGTATTACAATGTCAGTCCACCTTGTTATTCTTGAAGAACAGAATGTGGACCAACAGAATTCGTATTACAATGTCAGCCCATCTTGTTGTTCCTGAAGAACAGAATGTGGACCAACAGAATTCATATTACAATGTCAGCCTAGCTTGTTGTCCTTGGAGAACAGAATGTGGACCAACAGAATTCGTATTACAATCTCAGCCCACCTTGTTGTTCTTGGAGAACAGAATGTGGACCAACAGAACACGTATTTCAATGTCAGCCCACCTTGTTGTTCTTGAAGAACAGAATGTGGACCAACAGAATTCATATTATAATGTCAGCCCAGCTTGTTGTTCTTCAAGACCAGAATGTGGACCAACAGAATTCGTATTACAATGTCAGCCCACATTGTTGTTCTTGTAGAACAAAATGTGGACCAGCAGAATTAATATTACAATGTCAGCCCACCTTGTTGTTATTGGAGAACAGAATGTGGACCAGCAAAATTAGTATTACAATGTCAGCCCAGCTTGTTGTTCTTGTAGAACAGAATGTGGACCAACAAAATTAGTATTACAATGTCAGCCCAGCTTGTGGTTCTTGTACAACAGAATGTGGACCAGCAGAATTCGTATTACAATCTCAGCCCACCTTGTTGTTCTTGTAGAACAGAATGTGGACCAGCAGAATTAATATTACAATGTCAGCCCATCTTGTTGTTCTTGAAGAACAGAATGTGGACCAACGAAATTCGTATTACAATGTCAGCCCACCTTGTTGTTCTTGAAGAACAGAATGTGGACCAACAGAATTGGTATTACAATGTCAGCCCACCTTGTTGTTCTTGGAGAACAGAATGTGGACCAACAGAATTCGTATTACAATCTCAGCCCACCTTGTTGTTCTTGGAGAACAGAATGTGGACCAGCAGAATTAATATTACAATGTCAGCCCACCTTGTTGTTCTTGAAGAACAGAATGTGGACAAACAGAATTCGTATTACAATGTCAGCCCACCTTGTTGCTCTTGGAGAACAGAATGTGGACCAACAGAATTCGTATTACAATGTCAGCCCACCTTGTTGTTCTTCAAGAACAGAATGTGGACCAACAGAATTCGTATTACAATCTCAGCCCACCTTGTTGTTCTTGGAGAACAGAATGTCGACAAACAGAATTAATATTTCAATGTCAGCCCACCTTGTTGTTCTTGAAGAACACAGTGTGGACCAAGAGAATTCGTATTACAATGTCAGCCCACCTTGTTGTTCTTGGAGAACAGAATGTGGACCAGCAGAATTAATATTACAATGTCAGCCCACCTTGTTGTTCTTGAAGAACACAGTGTGGACCAAGAGAATTCGTATTACAATGTCAGCCCACCTTGTTGTTCTTGAAGAACAGAATGTGGACCAGCAGAATTCGTATTACAATGTCAGCAAAGGTTGTTGTTCTTGAAGAACAGAATGTGGACCAACAGAATTCGTATTACAATGTCAGCCCACCTTGTTGTTCTTGGAGAAAAGAATGTGGACCAACAGAATGCGTATTACAATCTCAGCCCACCTTGTTGTTCTTGGAGAACAGAATGTGGACCAGCAGAATTAATATTACAATGTCAGCCCACCTTGTTGTTCTTGAAGAACAGAATGTGGACCAGCAGAATTAATATTACAATCTCAGCCCAGCTTGTTGTTCTTGAAGAACAGAATGTGGACCAGCAGAATTCGTATTACAATGTCAGCAAACGTTGTTGTTCTTGAAGAACAGAATGTGGACCAACAGAATTCGTATTACAATGTCAGCCCATCTTGTTGTTCCTGAAGAACAGAATGTGGACCAACAGAATTCATATTACAATGTCAGCCCAGCTTGTTGTCCTTGGAGAACAGAATGTGGACCAACAGAATTCGTATTACAATCTCAGCCCACCTTGTTGTTCTTGGAGAACAGAATGTGGACCAACAGAACACGTATTTCAATGTCAGCCCACCTTGTTGTTCTTGAAGAACAGAATGTGGACCAACAGAATTCATATTATAATGTCAGCCCAGCTTGTTGTTCTTGGAGAACAGAATGTGGACCAACAGAATTCGTATTACAATGTCAGCCCAGCTTGTTGTTCTTCAAGACCAGAATGTGGACCAACAGAATTCGTATTACAATGTCAGCCCACTTTGTTGTTCTTGTAGAACAAAATGTGGACCAGCAGAATTAATATTACAATGTCAGCCCACCTTGTTGTTATTGGAGAACAGAATGTGGACCAGCAAAATTAGTATTACAATGTCAGCCCAGCTAGTTGTTCTTGTAGAACAGAATGTGGACCAACAAAATTATCATTACAATGTCAGCCCAGCTTGTGGTTCTTGTACAACAGAATGTGGACCAGCAGAATTCGTATTACAATCTCAGCCCACCTTGTTGTTCTTGTAGAACAGAATGTGGACCAGCAGAATTAATATTACAATGTCAGCCCATCTTGTTGTTCTTGAAGAACAGAATGTGGACCAACGAAATTCGTATTACAATGTCAGCCCACCTTGTTGTTCTTGAAGAACAGAATGTGGACCAACAGAATTGGTATTACAATGTCAGCCCACCTTGTTGTTCTTGGAGAACAGAATGTGGACCAACAGAATTCGTATTTCAATCTCAGCCCACCTTGTTGTTCTTGGAGAACAGAATGTGGACCAGCAGAATTAATATTACAATGTCAGCCCACCTTGTTGTTCTTGAAGAACAGAATGTGGACAAACAGAATTCGTATTACAATGTCAGCCCACCTTGTCGCTCTTGGAGAACAGAATGTGGACCAACAGAATTCGTATTACAATGTCAGCCCACCTTGTTGTTCTTCAAGAACAGAATGTGGACCAACAGAATTCGTATTACAATCTCAGCCCACCTTGTTGTTCTTGGAGAACAGAATGTCGACAAACAGAATTAATATTTCAATGTCAGCCCACCTTGTTGTTCTTGAAGAACACAGTGTGGACCAAGAGAATTCGTATTACAATGTCAGCCCAGCTTGTTGTTCTTGAAGAACAGAATGTGGACCAACAGAATTCGTATTACAATGTCCGCCCACCTTGTTGTTCTTCAAGAACAGAACGTGGACCAACAGAATTCGTATTACAATGTCAGCCCACCTTGTTGTTCTTGGAGAACAGAATGTGGACCAGCAGAATTAATATTACAATGTCAGCCCACCTTGTTGTTCTTGAAGAACACAGTGTGGACCAAGAGAATTCGTATTACAATGTCAGCCCAGCTTGTTGTTGTTCTTCAAGAACAGAATGTGGACCAACAGTATTCGTATTACAATGTCCGCCCACCTTGTTGTTCTTGAAGAACAGAATGTGGACCAACAGAATTCGTATTACAATGTCAGCCCACTTTGTTGTTCTTGTAGAACAGAATGTGGACCAGCAGAATTAATATTACAATGTCAGCCCACCTTGTTGTTCTTGAAGAGCAGAATGTGGACCAACAGAATTTGTATTACAATGTCCGCCCACCTTGTTGTTCTTGTATAACAGAATGTGGACCGACAGAATCCGTATTACAATGTCAGCCCACCTTGTTGTTCTTGGAGAACAGAATGTGGACCAACAGAATTCGTATTACAATCTCAGCCCACCTTGTTGTTCTTGGAGAACAGAATGTGGACCAGCAGAATTAATATTACAATGTCAGCCCACCTTGTTGTTCATGAAAAACAGAATGTGGACCAGCAGAATTCGTATTACAATGTCAGCAAAGGTTGTTGTTCTTGAAGAACAGAATGTGGACCAACAGAATTCGTATTACAATGTCAGCCCATCTTGTTGTTCCTGAAGAACAGAATGTGGACCAACAGAATTCATATTACAATGTCAGCCCAGCTTGTTGTCCTTGGAGAACAGAATGTGGACCAACAGAATTCGTATTACAATCTCAGCCCACCTTGTTGTTCTTGGAGAACAGAATGTGGACCAACAGAATTCATATTATAATGTCAGCCCAGCTTGTTGTTCTTGGAGAACAGAATGTGGACCAACAGAATTCGTATTACAATGTCAGCCCAGCTTGTTGTTCTTCAAGACCAGAATGTGGACCAACAGAATTCGTATTACAATGTCAGCCCACATTGTTGTTCTTGTAGAACAAAATGTGGACCAGCAGAATTAATATTACAATGTTAGCCCACCTTGTTGTTATTGGAGAACAGAATGTGGACCAGCAGAATTCGTATCACAATGTCAGCCCAGCTTAATGTTCTTGTAGAACAGAATGTGGACCAACAAAATTAGTATTACAATGTCAGCTCAGCTTGTGGTTCTTGTACAACAGAATGTGGACGAGCAGAATTCGTATTACAATCTCAGCCCACCTTGTTGTTCTTGTAGAACAGAATGTGGACCAGCAGAATTAATATTACAATGTCAGCCCATCATGTTGTTCTTGAAGAACAGAATGTGGACCAACAAAATTCGTATTACAATGTCAGCCCACCTTGTTGTTCTTGAAGAACAGAATGTGGACCAACAGAATAAATATTATAATGTCAGCCCACCTTGTTGTTCTTGGAGAACAGAATGTGGACCAACAGAATTCGTATTACAATGTCAGCCCAGCTTGTTGTTCTTCAAGACCAGAATGTGGACCAACAGAATTCGTATTACAATGTCAGCCCACTTTGTTGTTCTTGTAGAACAGAATGTGGACCAGCAGAATTAATATTACAATATCAGCCCACCTTGTTGTTCTTGAAGAGCAGAATGTGGACCAACAGAATTTGTATTACAATGTCCGCCCACCTTGTTGTTCTTGTAGAACAGAATGTGGACCGACAGAATCCGTATTACAATGTCAGCCCACCTTGTTGTTCTTGGAGAACAGAATGTGGACCAACAGAATTCGTATTACAATCTCAGCCCACCTTGTTGTTCTTGGAGAACAGAATGTGGACCAGCAGAATTAATATTACAATGTCAGCCCACCTTGTTGTTCTTGAAGAACAGAATGTGGACCAGCAGAATTAATATTACAATCTCAGCCCAGCTTGTTGTTCTTGAAGAACAGAATGTGGACCAGCAGAATTCGTATTACAATGTCAGCAAACGTTGTTGTTCTTGAAGAACAGAATGTGGACCAACAGAATTCGTATTACAATGTCAGCCCATCTTGTTGTTCCTGAAGAACAGAATGTGGACCAACAGAATTCATATTACAATGTCAGCCCAGCTTGTTGTCCTTGGAGAACAGAATGTGGACCAACAGAATTCGTATTACAATCTCAGCCCACCTTGTTGTTCTTGGAGAACAGAATGTGGACCAACAGAACACGTATTTCAATGTCAGCCCACCTTGTTGTTCTTGAAGAACAGAATGTGGACCAACAGAATTCATATTATAATGTCAGCCCAGCTTGTTGTTCTTGGAGAACAGAATGTGGACCAACAGAATTCGTATTACAATGTCAGCCCAGCTTGTTGTTCTTCAAGACCAGAATGTGGACCAACAGAATTCGTATTACAATGTCAGCCCACTTTGTTGTTCTTGTAGAACAAAATGTGGACCAGCAGAATTAATATTACAATGTCAGCCCACCTTGTTGTTATTGGAGAACAGAATGTGGACCAGCAAAATTAGTATTACAATGTCAGCCCAGCTAGTTGTTCTTGTAGAACAGAATGTGGACCAACAAAATTATCATTACAATGTCAGCCCAGCTTGTGGTTCTTGTACAACAGAATGTGGACCAGCAGAATTCGTATTACAATCTCAGCCCACCTTGTTGTTCTTGTAGAACAGAATGTGGACCAGCAGAATTAATATTACAATGTCAGCCCATCTTGTTGTTCTTGAAGAACAGAATGTGGACCAACGAAATTCGTATTACAATGTCAGCCCACCTTGTTGTTCTTGAAGAACAGAATGTGGACCAACAGAATTGGTATTACAATGTCAGCCCACCTTGTTGTTCTTGGAGAACAGAATGTGGACCAACAGAATTCGTATTTCAATCTCAGCCCACCTTGTTGTTCTTGGAGAACAGAATGTGGACCAGCAGAATTAATATTACAATGTCAGCCCACCTTGTTGTTCTTGAAGAACAGAATGTGGACAAACAGAATTCGTATTACAATGTCAGCCCACCTTGTCGCTCTTGGAGAACAGAATGTGGACCAACAGAATTCGTATTACAATGTCAGCCCACCTTGTTGTTCTTGAAGAACAGAATGTGGACCAGCAGAATTAATATTACAATCTCAGCCCAGCTTGTTGTTCTTGAAGAACAGAATGTGGACCAGCAGAATTCGTATTACAATGTCAGCAAACGTTGTTGTTCTTGAAGAACAGAATGTGGACCAACAGAATTCGTATTACAATGTAAGCCCATCTTGTTGTTCCTGAAGAACAGAATGTGGACCAACAGAATTCATATTACAATGTCAGCCCAGCTTGTTGTCCTTGGAGAACAGAATGTGGACCAACAGAATTCGTATTACAATCTCAGCCCACCTTGTTGTTCTTGGAGAACAGAATGTGGACCAACAGAACACGTATTTCAATGTCAGCCCACCTTGTTGTTCTTGAAGAACAGAATGTGGACCAACAGAATTCATATTATAATGTCAGCCCAGCTTGTTGTTCTTGGAGAACAGAATGTGGACCAACAGAATTCGTATTACAATGTCAGCCCAGCTTGTTGTTCTTCAAGACCAGAATGTGGACCAACAGAATTCGTATTACAATGTCAGCCCACTTTGTTGTTCTTGTAGAACAAAATGTGGACCAGCAGAATTAATATTACAATGTCAGCCCACCTTGTTGTTATTGGAGAACAGAATGTGGACCAGCAAAATTAGTATTACAATGTCAGCCCAGCTAGTTGTTCTTGTAGAACAGAATGTGGACCAACAAAATTATCATTACAATGTCAGCCCAGCTTGTGGTTCTTGTACAACAGAATGTGGACCAGCAGAATTCGTATTACAATCTCAGCCCACCTTGTTGTTCTTGTAGAACAGAATGTGGACCAGCAGAATTAATATTACAATGTCAGCCCATCTTGTTGTTCTTGAAGAACAGAATGTGGACCAACGAAATTCGTATTACAATGTCAGCCCACCTTGTTGTTCTTGAAGAACAGAATGTGGACCAACAGAATTGGTATTACAATGTCAGCCCACCTTGTTGTTCTTGGAGAACAGAATGTGGACCAACAGAATTCGTATTTCAATCTCAGCCCACCTTGTTGTTCTTGGAGAACAGAATGTGGACCAGCAGAATTAATATTACAATGTCAGCCCACCTTGTTGTTCTTGAAGAACAGAATGTGGACAAACAGAATTCGTATTACAATGTCAGCCCACCTTGTCGCTCTTGGAGAACAGAATGTGGACCAACAGAATTCGTATTACAATGTCAGCCCACCTTGTTGTTCTTCAAGAACAGAATGTGGACCAACAGAATTCGTATTACAATCTCAGCCCACCTTGTTGTTCTTGGAGAACAGAATGTCGACAAACAGAATTAATATTTCAATGTCAGCCCACCTTGTTGTTCTTGAAGAACACAGTGTGGACCAAGAGAATTCGTATTACAATGTCAGCCCAGCTTGTTGTTCTTGAAGAACAGAATGTGGACCAACAGAATTCGTATTACAATGTCCGCCCACCTTGTTGTTCTTCAAGAACAGAACGTGGACCAACAGAATTCGTATTACAATGTCAACCCACCTTGTTGTTCTTGGAGAACAGAATGTGGACCAGCAGAATTAATATTACAATGTCAGCCCACCTTGTTGTTCTTGAAGAACACAGTGTGGACCAAGAGAATTCGTATTACAATGTCAGCCCAGCTTGTTGTTGTTCTTCAAGAACAGAATGTGGACCAACAGTATTCGTATTACAATGTCCGCCCACCTTGTTGTTCTTGAAGAACAGAATGTGGACCAACAGAATTCGTATTACAATGTCAGCCCACTTTGTTGTTCTTGTAGAACAGAATGTGGACCAGCAGAATTAATATTACAATGTCAGCCCACCTTGTTGTTCTTGAAGAGCAGAATGTGGACCAACAGAATTTGTATTACAATGTCCGCCCACCTTGTTGTTCTTGTATAACAGAATGTGGACCGACAGAATCCGTATTACAATGTCAGCCCACCTTGTTGTTCTTGGAGAACAGAATGTGGACCAACAGAATTCGTATTACAATCTCAGCCCACCTTGTTGTTCTTGGAGAACAGAATGTGGACCAGCAGAATTAATATTACAATGTCAGCCCACCTTGTTGTTCATGAAAAACAGAATGTGGACCAGCAGAATTCGTATTACAATGTCAGCAAAGGTTGTTGTTCTTGAAGAACAGAATGTGGACCAACAGAATTCGTATTACAATGTCAGCCCATCTTGTTGTTCCTGAAGAACAGAATGTGGACCAACAGAATTCATATTACAATGTCAGCCCAGCTTGTTGTCCTTGGAGAACAGAATGTGGACCAACAGAATTCGTATTACAATCTCAGCCCACCTTGTTGTTCTTGGAGAACAGAATGTGGACCAACAGAATTCATATTATAATGTCAGCCCAGCTTGTTGTTCTTGGAGAACAGAATGTGGACCAACAGAATTCGTATTACAATGTCAGCCCAGCTTGTTGTTCTTCAAGACCAGAATGTGGACCAACAGAATTCGTATTACAATGTCAGCCCACATTGTTGTTCTTGTAGAACAAAATGTGGACCAGCAGAATTAATATTACAATGTCAGCCCACCTTGTTGTTATTGGAGAACAGAATGTGGACCAGCAGAATTCGTATCACAATGTCAGCCCAGCTTAATGTTCTTGTAGAACAGAATGTGGACCAACAAAATTAGTATTACAATGTCAGCTCAGCTTGTGGTTCTTGTACAACAGAATGTGGACGAGCAGAATTCGTATTACAATCTCAGCCCACCTTGTTGTTCTTGTAGAACAGAATGTGGACCAGCAGAATTAATATTACAATGTCAGCCCATCATGTTGTTCTTGAAGAACAGAATGTGGACCAACAAAATTCGTATTACAATGTCAGCCCACCTTGTTGTTCTTGAAGAACAGAATGTGGACCAACAGAATAAATATTATAATGTCAGCCCACCTTGTTGTTCTTGGAGAACAGAATGTGGACCAACAGAATTCGTATTACAATGTCAGCCCAGCTTGTTGTTCTTCAAGACCAGAATGTGGACCAACAGAATTCGTATTACAATGTCAGCCCACTTTGTTGTTCTTGTAGAACAGAATGTGGACCAGCAGAATTAATATTACAATATCAGCCCACCTTGTTGTTCTTGAAGAGCAGAATGTGGACCAACAGAATTTGTATTACAATGTCCGCCCACCTTGTTGTTCTTGTAGAACAGAATGTGGACCGACAGAATCCGTATTACAATGTCAGCCCACCTTGTTGTTCTTGGAGAACAGAATGTGGACCAACAGAATTCGTATTACAATCTCAGCCCACCTTGTTGTTCTTGGAGAACAGAATGTGGACCAGCAGAATTAATATTACAATGTCAGCCCACCTTGTTGTTCTTGAAGAACAGAATGTGGACCAGCAGAATTAATATTACAATCTCAGCCCAGCTTGTTGTTCTTGAAGAACAGAATGTGGACCAGCAGAATTCGTATTACAATGTCAGCAAAGGTTGTTGTTCTTGAAGAACAGAATGTGGACCAACAGAATTCGTATTACAATGTCAGCCCATCTTGTTGTTCCTGAAGAACAGAATGTGGACCAACAGAATTCATATTACAATGTCAGCCCAGCTTGTTGTCCTTGGAGAACAGAATGTGGACCAACAGAATTCGTATTACAATCTCAGCCCACCTTGTTGTTCTTGGAGAACAGAATGTGGACCAACAGAACACGTATTTCAATGTCAGCCCACCTTGTTGTTCTTGAAGAACAGAATGTGGACCAACAGAATTCATATTATAATGTCAGCCCACCTTGTTGTTCTTGGAGAACAGAATGTGGACCAACAGAATTCGTATTACAATGTCAGCCCAGCTTGTTGTTCTTGGACAACAGAATGTGGACCAACAGAATTCGTATTACAATGTCAGCCCACATTGTTGTTCTTGTAGAACAAAATGTGGACCAGCAGAATTAATATTACAATGTCAGCCCACCTTGTTGTTATTGGAGAACAGAATGTGGACCAGCAAAATTAGTATTACAATGTCAGCCCAGCTTGTTGTTCTTGTAGAACAGAACGTGGACCAACAGAATTCGTATTACAATGTCAGCCCACCTTGTTGTTCTTGGAGAACAGAATGTGGACCAGCAGAATTAATATTACAATGTCAGCCCACCTTGTTGTTCTTGAAGAACACAGTGTGGACCAAGAGAATTCGTATTACAATGTCAGCCCAGCTTGTTGTTCTTCAAGAACAGAATGTGGACCAACAGTATTCGTATTACAATGTCCGCCCACCTTGTTGTTCTTGAAGAACAGAATGTGGACCAACAGAATTCGTATTACAATGTCAGCCCACTTTGTTGTTCTTGTAGAACAGAATGTGGACCAGCAGAATTAATATAACAATGTCAGCCCACCTTGTTGTTCTTGAAGAGCAGAATGTGGACCAACAGAATTTGTATTACAATGTCCGCCCACCTTGTTGTTCTTGTAGAACAGAATGTGGACCGACAGAATCCGTATTACAATGTCAGCCCAGCTTGTTGTTCTTGGACAACAGAATGTGGACCAACAGAATTCGTATTACAATGTCCGACCAACTTGTTGTTCTTGAAAAACAGAATGTGGACCAACAAAATTCATATTACAATGTCAGCCCACCTTGTTGTTCTTGGAGAACAGAATGTGGACCAGCAGAATTAATATTACAATCTCAGCCCAGCTTGTTGTTCTTGAAGAAAAGAATGTAGACCAACAGAATTCGTATTACAACGTCAGCCCACCTTGTTGCTCTTGGAGAACAGAATGTGGACCAACAGAATTCGTATTAAAATGTCGGCCCAGCTTGTTGTTCTTGAAGAACAGAATGTGGACCAACAGAATTCGTATTACAATGTCAGCCCACTTTGTTGTTCTTGTAGAACAGAATGTGGACCAGCAGAATTAATATTACAATGTCAGCCCAGCTTGTTGTTCTTGAAGAACAGAATGTGGACCAACAGAATTTGTATTACAATGTCCGACCACCTGGTTGTTCTTGGAGAACAGAATGTGGACCAGCAGAATTCGTATTACAATCTCAGCCCAGCTTGTTGTTCTTCAAGAACAGAATGTGGACCAACAGAATTCGTATTAGAATGTCAGCCCAGCTTGTTGTTCTTCAAGAACAGAATGTGGACCAACAGAATTCGTATTACAATGTCAGCCCAGCTTGTTGTTGTTCTTCAAGAACAGAATGTGGACCAACAGTATTCGTATTACAATGTCCGCCCACCTTGTTGTTCTTGAAGAACAGAATGTGGACCAACAGAATTCGTATTACAATGTCAGCCCACTTTGTTGTTCTTGTAGAACAGAATGTGGACCAGCAGAATTAATATTACAATGTCAGCCCACCTTGTTGTTCTTGAAGAGCAGAATGTGGACCAACAGAATTTGTATTACAATGTCCGCCCACCTTGTTGTTCTTGTATAACAGAATGTGGACCGACAGAATCCGTATTACAATGTCAGCCCACCTTGTTGTTCTTGGAGAACAGAATGTGGACCAACAGAATTCGTATTACAATCTCAGCCCACCTTGTTGTTCTTGGAGAACAGAATGTGGACCAGCAGAATTAATATTACAATGTCAGCCCACCTTGTTGTTCATGAAAAACAGAATGTGGACCAGCAGAATTCGTATTACAATGTCAGCAAAGGTTGTTGTTCTTGAAGAACAGAATGTGGACCAACAGAATTCGTATTACAATGTCAGCCCATCTTGTTGTTCCTGAAGAACAGAATGTGGACCAACAGAATTCATATTACAATGTCAGCCCAGCTTGTTGTCCTTGGAGAACAGAATGTGGACCAACAGAATTCGTATTACAATCTCAGCCCACCTTGTTGTTCTTGGAGAACAAAATGTGGACCAGCAGAATTAATATTACAATGTCAGCCCACCTTGTTGTTATTGGAGAACAGAATGTGGACCAGCAGAATTCGTATCACAATGTCAGCCCAGCTTAATGTTCTTGTAGAACAGAATGTGGACCAACAAAATTAGTATTACAATGTCAGCTCAGCTTGTGGTTCTTGTACAACAGAATGTGGACGAGCAGAATTCGTATTACAATCTCAGCCCACCTTGTTGTTCTTGTAGAACAGAATGTGGACCAGCAGAATTAATATTACAATGTCAGCCCATCATGTTGTTCTTGAAGAACAGAATGTGGACCAACAAAATTCGTATTACAATGTCAGCCCACCTTGTTGTTCTTGAAGAACAGAATGTGGACCAACAGAATAAATATTATAATGTCAGCCCACCTTGTTGTTCTTGGAGAACAGAATGTGGACCAACAGAATTCGTATTACAATGTCAGCCCAGCTTGTTGTTCTTCAAGACAAGAATGTGGACCAACAGAATTCGTATTACAATGTCAGCCCACTTTGTTGTTCTTGTAGAACAGAATGTGGACCAGCAGAATTAATATTACAATGTCAGCCCACCTTGTTGTTCTTGAAGAGCAGAATGTGGACCAACAGAATTTGTATTACAATGTCCGCCCACCTTGTTGTTCTTGTAGAACAGAATGTGGACCGACAGAATCCGTATTACAATGTCAGCCCACCTTGTTGTTCTTGGAGAACAGAATGTGGACCAACAGAATTCGTATTACAATCTCAGCCCACCTTGTTGTTCTTGGAGAACAGAATTTCGACCAGCAGAATTAATATTACAATGTCAGCCCACCTTGTTGTTCTTGAAGAACAGAATGTGGACCAGCAGAATTAATATTACAATCTCAGCCCAGCTTGTTGTTCTTGAAGAACAGAATGTGGACCAGCAGAATTCGTATTACAATGTCAGCAAAGGTTGTTGTTCTTGAAGAACAGAATGTGGACCAACAGAATTCGTATTACAATGTCAGCCCATCTTGTTGTTCCTGAAGAACAGAATGTGGACCAACAGAATTCATATTACAATGTCAGCCCAGCTTGTTGTCCTTGGAGAACAGAATGTGGACCAACAGAATTCGTATTACAATCTCAGCCCACCTTGTTGTTCTTGGAGAACAGAATGTGGACCAACAGAACACGTATTTCAATGTCAGCCCACCTTGTTGTTCTTGAAGAACAGAATGTGGACCAACAGAATTCATATTATAATGTCAGCCCACCTTGTTGTTCTTGGAGAACAGAATGTGGACCAACAGAATTCGTATTACAATGTCAGCCCAGCTTGTTGTTCTTGGACAACAGAATGTGGACCAACAGAATTCGTATTACAATGTCAGCCCACATTGTTGTTCTTGTAGAACAAAATGTGGACCAGCAGAATTAATATTACAATGTCAGCCCACCTTGTTGTTATTGGAGAAGAGAATGTGGACCAGCAAAATTAGTATTACAATGTCAGCCCAGCTTGTTGTTCTTGTAGAACAGAACGTGGACCAACAGAATTCGTATTACAATGTCAGCCCACCTTGTTGTTCTTGGAGAACAGAATGTGGACCAGCAGAATTAATATTACAATGTCAGCCCACCTTGTTGTTCTTGAAGAACACAGTGTGGACCAAGAGAATTCGTATTACAATGTCAGCCCAGCTTGTTGTTCTTCAAGAACAGAATGTGGACCAACAGTATTCGTATTACAATGTCCGCCCACCTTGTTGTTCTTGAAGAACAGAATGTGGACCAACAGAATTCGTATTACAATGTCAGCCCACTTTGTTGTTCTTGTAGAACAGAATGTGGACCAGCAGAATTAATATAACAATGTCAGCCCACCTTGTTGTTCTTGAAGAGCAGAATGTGGACCAACAGAATTTGTATTACAATGTCCGCCCACCTTGTTGTTCTTGTAGAACAGAATGTGGACCGACAGAATCCGTATTACAATGTCAGCCCAGCTTGTTGTTCTTGGACAACAGAATCAGGACCAACAGAATTCGTATTACAATGTCCGACCAACTTGTTGTTCTTGAAGAACAGAATGTGGACCAACAAAATTCATATTACAATGTCAGCCCACCTTGTTGTTCTTGGAGAACAGAATGTGGACCAGCAGAATTAATATTACAATCTCAGCCCAGCTTGTTGTTCTTGAAGAAAAGAATGTGGACCAACAGAATTCGTATTACAACGTCAGCCCACCTTGTTGCTCTTGGAGAACAGAATGTGGACCAACAGAATTCGTATTAAAATGTCGGCCCAGCTGGTTGTTCTTGAAGAACAGAATGTGGACCAACAGAATTCGTATTACAATGTCAGCCCACTTTGTTGTTCTTGTAGAACAGAATGTGGACCAGCAGAATTAATATTACAATGTCAGCCCAGCTTGTTGTTCTTGAAGAACAGAATGTGGACCAACAGAATTTGTATTACAATGTCCGACCACCTGGTGGTTCTTGGAGAACAGAATGTGGACCAGCAGAATTCGTATTACAATGTCAGCCCAGCTTGTTGTTCTTCAAGAACATAATGTGGACCAACAGAATTCGTATTAGAATGTCAGCCCAGCTTGTTGTTCTTCAAGAACAGAATGTGGACCAACAGAATTCGTATTACAATGTCAGCCCAGCTTGTGGTTCTTGTAGAACAGAATGTAGACCAGCAGAATTCGTATTACAATGCCAGCCCACCTTGTTGTTCTTGTAGAACAGAATGTGGACCAACAGAATTCGTATTACAATCTCAGCCCACCTTGTTGTTCTTGAAGAACAGAATGTGGACCAACAGAATCCGTATTACAATGTCAGTCCACCTTGTTATTCTTGAAGAACAGAATGTGGACCAACAGAATTCGTATTACAATGTCAGCCCATCTTGTTGTTCCTGAAGAACAGAATGTGGACCAACAGAATTCATATTACAATGTCAGCCTAGCTTGTTGTCCTTGGAGAACAGAATGTGGACCAACAGAATTCGTATTACAATCTCAGCCCACCTTGTTGTTCTTGGAGAACAGAATGTGGACCAACAGAACACGTATTTCAATGTCAGCCCACCTTGTTGTTCTTGAAGAACAGAATGTGGACCAACAGAATTCATATTATAATGTCAGCCCACCTTGTTGTTCTTGGAGAACAGAATGTGGACCAACAGAATTCGTATTACAATGTCAGCCCAGCTTGTTGTTCTTGGACAACAGAATGTGGACCAACAGAATTCGTATTACAATGTCAGCCCACATTGTTGTTCTTGTAGAACAAAATGTGGACCAGCAGAATTAATATTACAATGTCAGCCCACCTTGTTGTTATTGGAGAACAGAATGTGGACCAGCAAAATTAGTATTACAATGTCAGCCCAGCTTGTTGTTCTTGTAGAACAGAACGTGGACCAACAGAATTCGTATTACAATGTCAGCCCACCTTGTTGTTCTTGGAGAACAGAATGTGGACCAGCAGAATTAATATTACAATGTCAGCCCACCTTGTTGTTCTTGAAGAACACAGTGTGGACCAAGAGAATTCGTATTACAATGTCAGCCCAGCTTGTTGTTCTTCAAGAACAGAATGTGGACCAACAGTATTCGTATTACAATGTCCGCCCACCTTGTTGTTCTTGAAGAACAGAATGTGGACCAACAGAATTCGTATTACAATGTCAGCCCACTTTGTTGTTCTTGTAGAACAGAATGTGGACCAGCAGAATTAATATAACAATGTCAGCCCACCTTGTTGTTCTTGAAGAGCAGAATGTGGACCAACAGAATTTGTATTACAATGTCCGCCCACCTTGTTGTTCTTGTAGAACAGAATGTGGACCGACAGAATCCGTATTACAATGTCAGCCCAGCTTGTTGTTCTTGGACAACAGAATGTGGACCAACAGAATTCGTATTACAATGTCCGACCAACTTGTTGTTCTTGAAGAACAGAATGTGGACCAACAAAATTCATATTACAATGTCAGCCCACCTTGTTGTTCTTGGAGAACAGAATGTGGACCAGCAGAATTAATATTACAATCTCAGCCCAGCTTGTTGTTCTTGAAGAAAAGAATGTAGACCAACAGAATTCGTATTACAACGTCAGCCCACCTTGTTGCTCTTGGAGAACAGAATGTGGACCAACAGAATTCGTATTAAAATGTCGGCCCAGCTTGTTGTTCTTGAAGAACAGAATGTGGACCAACAGAATTCGTATTACAATGTCAGCCCACTTTGTTGTTCTTGTAGAACAGAATGTGGACCAGCAGAATTAATATTACAATGTCAGCCCAGCTTGTTGTTCTTGAAGAACAGAATGTGGACCAACAGAATTTGTATTACAATGTCCGACCACCTGGTTGTTCTTGGAGAACAGAATGTGGACCAGCAGAATTCGTATTACAATGTCAGCCCAGCTTGTTGTTCTTCAAGAACAGAATGTGGACCAACAGAATTCGTATTAGAATGTCAGCCCAGCTTGTTGTTCTTCAAGAACAGAATGTGGACCAACAGAATTCGTATTACAATGTCAGCCCAGCTTGTTGTTGTTCTTCAAGAACAGAATGTGGACCAACAGTATTCGTATTACAATGTCCGCCCACCTTGTTGTTCTTGAAGAACAGAATGTGGACCAACAGAATTCGTATTACAATGTCAGCCCACTTTGTTGTTCTTGTAGAACAGAATGTGGACCAGCAGAATTAATATTACAATGTCAGCCCACCTTGTTGTTCTTGAAGAGCAGAATGTGGACCAACAGAATTTGTATTACAATGTCCGCCCACCTTGTTGTTCTTGTATAACAGAATGTGGACCGACAGAATCCGTATTACAATGTCAGCCCACCTTGTTGTTCTTGGAGAACAGAATGTGGACCAACAGAATTCGTATTACAATCTCAGCCCACCTTGTTGTTCTTGGAGAACAGAATGTGGACCAGCAGAATTAATATTACAATGTCAGCCCACCTTGTTGTTCATGAAAAACAGAATGTGGACCAGCAGAATTCGTATTACAATGTCAGCAAAGGTTGTTGTTCTTGAAGAACAGAATGTGGACCAACAGAATTCGTATTACAATGTCAGCCCATCTTGTTGTTCCTGAAGAACAGAATGTGGACCAACAGAATTCATATTACAATGTCAGCCCAGCTTGTTGTCCTTGGAGAACAGAATGTGGACCAACAGAATTCGTATTACAATCTCAGCCCACCTTGTTGTTCTTGGAGAACAAAATGTGGACCAGCAGAATTAATATTACAATGTCAGCCCACCTTGTTGTTATTGGAGAACAGAATGTGGACCAGCAGAATTCGTATCACAATGTCAGCCCAGCTTAATGTTCTTGTAGAACAGAATGTGGACCAACAAAATTAGTATTACAATGTCAGCTCAGCTTGTGGTTCTTGTACAACAGAATGTGGACGAGCAGAATTCGTATTACAATCTCAGCCCACCTTGTTGTTCTTGTAGAACAGAATGTGGACCAGCAGAATTAATATTACAATGTCAGCCCATCATGTTGTTCTTGAAGAACAGAATGTGGACCAACAAAATTCGTATTACAATGTCAGCCCACCTTGTTGTTCTTGAAGAACAGAATGTGGACCAACAGAATAAATATTATAATGTCAGCCCACCTTGTTGTTCTTGGAGAACAGAATGTGGACCAACAGAATTCGTATTACAATGTCAGCCCAGCTTGTTGTTCTTCAAGACAAGAATGTGGACCAACAGAATTCGTATTACAATGTCAGCCCACTTTGTTGTTCTTGTAGAACAGAATGTGGACCAGCAGAATTAATATTACAATGTCAGCCCACCTTGTTGTTCTTGAAGAGCAGAATGTGGACCAACAGAATTTGTATTACAATGTCCGCCCACCTTGTTGTTCTTGTAGAACAGAATGTGGACCGACAGAATCCGTATTACAATGTCAGCCCACCTTGTTGTTCTTGGAGAACAGAATGTGGACCAACAGAATTCGTATTACAATCTCAGCCCACCTTGTTGTTCTTGGAGAACAGAATTTCGACCAGCAGAATTAATATTACAATGTCAGCCCACCTTGTTGTTCTTGAAGAACAGAATGTGGACCAGCAGAATTAATATTACAATCTCAGCCCAGCTTGTTGTTCTTGAAGAACAGAATGTGGACCAGCAGAATTCGTATTACAATGTCAGCAAAGGTTGTTGTTCTTGAAGAACAGAATGTGGACCAACAGAATTCGTATTACAATGTCAGCCCATCTTGTTGTTCCTGAAGAACAGAATGTGGACCAACAGAATTCATATTACAATGTCAGCCCAGCTTGTTGTCCTTGGAGAACAGAATGTGGACCAACAGAATTCGTATTACAATCTCAGCCCACCTTGTTGTTCTTGGAGAACAGAATGTGGACCAACAGAACACGTATTTCAATGTCAGCCCACCTTGTTGTTCTTGAAGAACAGAATGTGGACCAACAGAATTCATATTATAATGTCAGCCCACCTTGTTGTTCTTGGAGAACAGAATGTGGACCAACAGAATTCGTATTACAATGTCAGCCCAGCTTGTTGTTCTTGGACAACAGAATGTGGACCAACAGAATTCGTATTACAATGTCAGCCCACATTGTTGTTCTTGTAGAACAAAATGTGGACCAGCAGAATTAATATTACAATGTCAGCCCACCTTGTTGTTATTGGAGAAGAGAATGTGGACCAGCAAAATTAGTATTACAATGTCAGCCCAGCTTGTTGTTCTTGTAGAACAGAACGTGGACCAACAGAATTCGTATTACAATGTCAGCCCACCTTGTTGTTCTTGGAGAACAGAATGTGGACCAGCAGAATTAATATTACAATGTCAGCCCACCTTGTTGTTCTTGAAGAACACAGTGTGGACCAAGAGAATTCGTATTACAATGTCAGCCCAGCTTGTTGTTCTTCAAGAACAGAATGTGGACCAACAGTATTCGTATTACAATGTCCGCCCACCTTGTTGTTCTTGAAGAACAGAATGTGGACCAACAGAATTCGTATTACAATGTCAGCCCACTTTGTTGTTCTTGTAGAACAGAATGTGGACCAGCAGAATTAATATAACAATGTCAGCCCACCTTGTTGTTCTTGAAGAGCAGAATGTGGACCAACAGAATTTGTATTACAATGTCCGCCCACCTTGTTGTTCTTGTAGAACAGAATGTGGACCGACAGAATCCGTATTACAATGTCAGCCCAGCTTGTTGTTCTTGGACAACAGAATCAGGACCAACAGAATTCGTATTACAATGTCCGACCAACTTGTTGTTCTTGAAGAACAGAATGTGGACCAACAAAATTCATATTACAATGTCAGCCCACCTTGTTGTTCTTGGAGAACAGAATGTGGACCAGCAGAATTAATATTACAATCTCAGCCCAGCTTGTTGTTCTTGAAGAAAAGAATGTGGACCAACAGAATTCGTATTACAACGTCAGCCCACCTTGTTGCTCTTGGAGAACAGAATGTGGACCAACAGAATTCGTATTAAAATGTCGGCCCAGCTGGTTGTTCTTGAAGAACAGAATGTGGACCAACAGAATTCGTATTACAATGTCAGCCCACTTTGTTGTTCTTGTAGAACAGAATGTGGACCAGCAGAATTAATATTACAATGTCAGCCCAGCTTGTTGTTCTTGAAGAACAGAATGTGGACCAACAGAATTTGTATTACAATGTCCGACCACCTGGTGGTTCTTGGAGAACAGAATGTGGACCAGCAGAATTCGTATTACAATGTCAGCCCAGCTTGTTGTTCTTCAAGAACAGAATGTGGACCAACAGAATTCGTATTAGAATGTCAGCCCAGCTTGTTGTTCTTCAAGAACAGAATGTGGACCAACAGAATTCGTATTACAATGTCAGCCCAGCTTGTGGTTCTTGTAGAACAGAATGTAGACCAGCAGAATTCGTATTACAATGCCAGCCCACCTTGTTGTTCTTGTAGAACAGAATGTGGACCAACAGAATTCGTATTACAATCTCAGCCCACCTTGTTGTTCTTGAAGAACAGAATGTGGACCAACAGAATCCGTATTACAATGTCAGTCCACCTTGTTATTCTTGAAGAACAGAATGTGGACCAACAGAATTCGTATTACAATGTCAGCCCATCTTGTTGTTCCTGAAGAACAGAATGTGGACCAACAGAATTCATATTACAATGTCAGCCTAGCTTGTTGTCCTTGGAGAACAGAATGTGGACCAACAGAATTCGTATTACAATCTCAGCCCACCTTGTTGTTCTTGGAGAACAGAATGTGGACCAACAGAACACGTATTTCAATGTCAGCCCACCTTGTTGTTCTTGAAGAACAGAATGTGGACCAACAGAATTCATATTATAATGTCAGCCCAGCTTGTTGTTGTTGGAGAACAGAATGTGGACCAACAGAATTCGCATTACAATGTCAGCCCACCTTGTTGTTCTTCAAGACCAGAATGTGGACCAACAGAATTCGTATTACAATGTCAGCCCACATTGTTGTTCTTGTAGAACAAAATGTGGACCAGCAGAATTAATATTACAATGTCAGCCCACCTTGTTGTTCTTGAAGAACAGAATGTGGACAAACAGAATTCGTATTACAATGTCAGCCCACCTTGTTGCTCTTGGAGAACAGAATGTGGACCAACAGAATTCGTATTACAATGTCAGCCCACCTTGTTGTTCTTCAAGAACAGAATGTGGACCAACAGAATTCGTATTACAATCTCAGCCCACCTTGTTGTTCTTGGAGAACAGAATGTCGACAAACAGAATTAATATTTCAATGTCAGCCCACCTTGTTGTTCTTGAAGAACACAGTGTGGACCAAGAGAATTCGTATTACAATGTCAGCCCAGCTTGTTGTTCTTGAAGAACAGAATGTGGACCAACAGAATTCGTATTACAATGTCCGCCCACCTTGTTGTTCTTCAAGAACAGAACGTGGACCAACAGAATTCGTATTACAATGTCAGCCCACCTTGTTGTTCTTGGAGAACAGAATGTGGACCAGCAGAATTAATATTACAATGTCAGCCCACCTTGTTGTTCTTGAAGAACACAGTGTGGACCAAGAGAATTCGTATTACAATGTCAGCCCAGCTTGTTGTTCTTCAAGAACAGAATGTGGACCAACAGTATTCGTATTACAATGTCCGCCCACCTTGTTGTTCTTGAAGAACAGAATGTGGACCAACAGAATTCGTATTACAATGTCAGCCCACTTTGTTGTTCTTGTAGAACAGAATGTGGACCAGCAGAATTAATATAACAATGTCAGCCCACCTTGTTGTTCTTGAAGAGCAGAATGTGGACCAACAGAATTTGTATTACAATGTCCGCCCACCTTGTTGTTCTTGTAGAACAGAATGTGGACCGACAGAATCCGTATTACAATGTCAGCCCACCTTGTTGTTCTTGGAGAACAGAATGTGGACCAACAGAATTCGTATTACAATCTCAGCCCACCTTGTTGTTCTTGGAGAACAGAATGTGGACCAGCAGAATTTATATTACAATGTCAGCCCACCTTGTTGTTCTTGAAGAACAGAATGTGGACCAACAGAATTTGTATTACAATGTCCGACCACCTGGTTGTTCTTGGAGAACAGAATGTGGACCAGCAGAATTCGTATTACAATGTCAGCCCAGCTTGTTGTTCTTCAAGAACAGAATGTGGACCAACAGAACTCGTATTAGAATGTCAGCCCAGCTTGTTGTTCTTCAAGAACAGAATGTGGACCAACAGAATTCGTATTACAATGTCAGCCCAGCTTGTGGTTCTTGTAGAACAGAATGTAGACCAGCAGAATTCGTATTACAATGCCAGCCCACCTTGTTGTTCTTGTAGAACAGAATGTGGACCAACAGAATTCGTATTACAATCTCAGCCCACCTTGTTGTTCTTGAAGAACAGAATGTGGACCAACAGAATCCGTATTACAATGTCAGTCCACCTTGTTATTCTTGAAGAACAGAATGTGTACCAACAGAATTGGTATTACAATGTCAGCCCATCATGTTGTTCCTGAAGAACAGAATGTGGACCAACAGAATTCATATTACAATGTCAGCCCAGCTTGTTGTCCTTGGAGAACAGAATGTGGACCAACAGAATTCGTATTACAATGTCAGCCCACCTTGTTGTTCTTGAAGAACAGAATGTGGACCAACAGAATCCGTATTACAATGTCAGTCCACCTTGTTATTCTTGAAGAACAGAATGTGTACCAACAGAATTCGTATTACAATGTCAGCCCATCTTGTTGTTCCTGAAGAACAGAATGTGGACCAACAGAATTCATATTACAATGTCAGCCCACCTTGTTGTTCTTGGAGAACAGAATGTGGACCAACAGAACACGTATTTCAATGTCAGCCCACCTTGTTGTTCTTGAAGAACAGAATGTGGACCAACAGAATTCATATTATAATGTCAGCCCAGCTTGTTGTTGTTGGAGAACAGAATGTGGACCAACAGAATTCGTATTACAATGTCAGCCCACCTTGTTGTTCTTCAAGACCAGAATGTGGACCAACAGAATTCGTATTACAATGTCAGCCCACATTGTTGTTCTTGTAGAACAAAATGTGGACCAGCAGAATTAATATCACAATGTCAGCCCACCTTGTTGTTCTTGAAGAACAGAATGTGGACAAACAGAATTCGTATTACAATGTCAGCCCACCTTGTTGCTCTTGGAGAACAGAATGTGGACCAACAGAATTCGTATTACAATGTCAGCCCACCTTGTTGTTCTTCAAGAACAGAATGTGGACCAACAGAATTCGTATTACAATCTCAGCCCACCTTGTTGTTCTTGGAGAACAGAATGTCGACAAACAGAATTAATATTTCAATGTCAGCCCACCTTGTTGTTCTTGAAGAACACAGTGTGGACCAAGAGAATTCGTATTACAATGTCAGCCCAGCTTGTTGTTCTTGAAGAACAGAATGTGGACCAACAGAATTCGTATTACAATGTCCGCCCACCTTGTTGTTCTTCAAGAACAGAACGTGGACCAACAGAATTCGTATTACAATGTCAGCCCACCTTGTTGTTCTTGGAGAACAGAATGTGGACCAGCAGAATTAATATTACAATGTCAGCCCACCTTGTTGTTCTTGAAGAACACAGTGTGGACCAAGAGAATTCGTATTACAATGTCAGCCCAGCTTGTTGTTCTTCAAGAACAGAATGTGGACCAACAGTATTCGTATTACAATGTCCGCCCACCTTGTTGTTCTTGAAGAACAGAATGTGGACCAACAGAATTCGTATTACAATGTCAGCCCACTTTGTTGTTCTTGTAGAACAGAATGTGGACCAGCAGAATTAATATAACAATGTCAGCCCACCTTGTTGTTCTTGAAGAGCAGAATGTGGACCAACAGAATTTGTATTACAATGTCCGCCCACCTTGTTGTTCTTGTAGAACAGAATGTGGACCAACAGAATTCGTATTACAACGTCAGCCCACCTTGTTGCTCTTGGAGAACAGAATGTGGACCAACAGAATTCGTATTAAAATGTCGGCCCAGCTGGTTGTTCTTGAAGAACAGAATGTGGACCAACAGAATTCGTATTACAATGTCAGCCCACTTTGTTGTTCTTGTAGAACAGAATGTGGACCAGCAGAATTAATATTACAATGTCAGCCCAGCTTGTTGTTCTTGAAGAACAGAATGTGGACCAACAGAATTTGTATTACAATGTCCGACCACCTGGTGGTTCTTGGAGAACAGAATGTGGACCAGCAGAATTCGTATTACAATGTCAGCCCAGCTTGTTGTTCTTCAAGAACAGAATGTGGACCAACAGAATTCGTATTAGAATGTCAGCCCAGCTTGTTGTTCTTCAAGAACAGAATGTGGACCAACAGAATTCGTATTACAATGTCAGCCCAGCTTGTGGTTCTTGTAGAACAGAATGTAGACCAGCAGAATTCGTATTACAATGCCAGCCCACCTTGTTGTTCTTGTAGAACAGAATGTGGACCAACAGAATTCGTATTACAATCTCAGCCCACCTTGTTGTTCTTGAAGAACAGAATGTGGACCAACAGAATCCGTATTACAATGTCAGTCCACCTTGTTATTCTTGAAGAACAGAATGTGGACCAACAGAATTCGTATTACAATGTCAGCCCATCTTGTTGTTCCTGAAGAACAGAATGTGGACCAACAGAATTCATATTACAATGTCAGCCTAGCTTGTTGTCCTTGGAGAACAGAATGTGGACCAACAGAATTCGTATTACAATCTCAGCCCACCTTGTTGTTCTTGGAGAACAGAATGTGGACCAACAGAACACGTATTTCAATGTCAGCCCACCTTGTTGTTCTTGAAGAACAGAATGTGGACCAACAGAATTCATATTATAATGTCAGCCCAGCTTGTTGTTGTTGGAGAACAGAATGTGGACCAACAGAATTCGCATTACAATGTCAGCCCACCTTGTTGTTCTTCAAGACCAGAATGTGGACCAACAGAATTCGTATTACAATGTCAGCCCACATTGTTGTTCTTGTAGAACAAAATGTGGACCAGCAGAATTAATATTACAATGTCAGCCCACCTTGTTGTTCTTGAAGAACAGAATGTGGACAAACAGAATTCGTATTACAATGTCAGCCCACCTTGTTGCTCTTGGAGAACAGAATGTGGACCAACAGAATTCGTATTACAATGTCAGCCCACCTTGTTGTTCTTCAAGAACAGAATGTGGACCAACAGAATTCGTATTACAATCTCAGCCCACCTTGTTGTTCTTGGAGAACAGAATGTCGACAAACAGAATTAATATTTCAATGTCAGCCCACCTTGTTGTTCTTGAAGAACACAGTGTGGACCAAGAGAATTCGTATTACAATGTCAGCCCAGCTTGTTGTTCTTGAAGAACAGAATGTGGACCAACAGAATTCGTATTACAATGTCCGCCCACCTTGTTGTTCTTCAAGAACAGAACGTGGACCAACAGAATTCGTATTACAATGTCAGCCCACCTTGTTGTTCTTGGAGAACAGAATGTGGACCAGCAGAATTAATATTACAATGTCAGCCCACCTTGTTGTTCTTGAAGAACACAGTGTGGACCAAGAGAATTCGTATTACAATGTCAGCCCAGCTTGTTGTTCTTCAAGAACAGAATGTGGACCAACAGTATTCGTATTACAATGTCCGCCCACCTTGTTGTTCTTGAAGAACAGAATGTGGACCAACAGAATTCGTATTACAATGTCAGCCCACTTTGTTGTTCTTGTAGAACAGAATGTGGACCAGCAGAATTAATATAACAATGTCAGCCCACCTTGTTGTTCTTGAAGAGCAGAATGTGGACCAACAGAATTTGTATTACAATGTCCGCCCACCTTGTTGTTCTTGTAGAACAGAATGTGGACCGACAGAATCCGTATTACAATGTCAGCCCACCTTGTTGTTCTTGGAGAACAGAATGTGGACCAACAGAATTCGTATTACAATCTCAGCCCACCTTGTTGTTCTTGGAGAACAGAATGTGGACCAGCAGAATTTATATTACAATGTCAGCCCACCTTGTTGTTCTTGAAGAACAGAATGTGGACCAACAGAATTTGTATTACAATGTCCGACCACCTGGTTGTTCTTGGAGAACAGAATGTGGACCAGCAGAATTCGTATTACAATGTCAGCCCAGCTTGTTGTTCTTCAAGAACAGAATGTGGACCAACAGAATTCGTATTACAATGTCAGCCCAGCTTGTGGTTCTTGTAGAACAGAATGTAGACCAGCAGAATTCGTATTACAATGCCAGCCCACCTTGTTGTTCTTGTAGAACAGAATGTGGACCAACAGAATTCGTATTACAATCTCAGCCCACCTTGTTGTTCTTGAAGAACAGAATGTGGACCAACAGAATCCGTATTACAATGTCAGTCCACCTTGTTATTCTTGAAGAACAGAATGTGTACCAACAGAATTGGTATTACAATGTCAGCCCATCATGTTGTTCCTGAAGAACAGAATGTGGACCAACAGAATTCATATTACAATGTCAGCCCAGCTTGTTGTCCTTGGAGAACAGAATGTGGACCAACAGAATTCGTATTACAATGTCAGCCCACCTTGTTGTTCTTGAAGAACAGAATGTGGACCAACAGAATCCGTATTACAATGTCAGTCCACCTTGTTATTCTTGAAGAACAGAATGTGTACCAACAGAATTCGTATTACAATGTCAGCCCATCTTGTTGTTCCTGAAGAACAGAATGTGGACCAACAGAATTCATATTACAATGTCAGCCCACCTTGTTGTTCTTGGAGAACAGAATGTGGACCAACAGAACACGTATTTCAATGTCAGCCCACCTTGTTGTTCTTGAAGAACAGAATGTGGACCAACAGAATTCATATTATAATGTCAGCCCAGCTTGTTGTTGTTGGAGAACAGAATGTGGACCAACAGAATTCGTATTACAATGTCAGCCCACCTTGTTGTTCTTCAAGACCAGAATGTGGACCAACAGAATTCGTATTACAATGTCAGCCCACATTGTTGTTCTTGTAGAACAAAATGTGGACCAGCAGAATTAATATCACAATGTCAGCCCACCTTGTTGTTCTTGAAGAACAGAATGTGGACAAACAGAATTCGTATTACAATGTCAGCCCACCTTGTTGCTCTTGGAGAACAGAATGTGGACCAACAGAATTCGTATTACAATGTCAGCCCACCTTGTTGTTCTTCAAGAACAGAATGTGGACCAACAGAATTCGTATTACAATCTCAGCCCACCTTGTTGTTCTTGGAGAACAGAATGTCGACAAACAGAATTAATATTTCAATGTCAGCCCACCTTGTTGTTCTTGAAGAACACAGTGTGGACCAAGAGAATTCGTATTACAATGTCAGCCCAGCTTGTTGTTCTTGAAGAACAGAATGTGGACCAACAGAATTCGTATTACAATGTCCGCCCACCTTGTTGTTCTTCAAGAACAGAACGTGGACCAACAGAATTCGTATTACAATGTCAGCCCACCTTGTTGTTCTTGGAGAACAGAATGTGGACCAGCAGAATTAATATTACAATGTCAGCCCACCTTGTTGTTCTTGAAGAACACAGTGTGGACCAAGAGAATTCGTATTACAATGTCAGCCCAGCTTGTTGTTCTTCAAGAACAGAATGTGGACCAACAGTATTCGTATTACAATGTCCGCCCACCTTGTTGTTCTTGAAGAACAGAATGTGGACCAACAGAATTCGTATTACAATGTCAGCCCACTTTGTTGTTCTTGTAGAACAGAATGTGGACCAGCAGAATTAATATAACAATGTCAGCCCACCTTGTTGTTCTTGAAGAGCAGAATGTGGACCAACAGAATTTGTATTACAATGTCCGCCCACCTTGTTGTTCTTGTAGAACAGAATGTGGACCGACAGAATCCGTATTACAATGTCAGCCCACCTTGTTGTTCTTGGAGAACAGAATGTGGACCAACAGAATTCGTATTACAATCTCAGCCCACCTTGTTGTTCTTGGAGAACAGAATGTGGACCAGCAGAATTAATATTACAATGTCAGCCCACCTTGTTGTTCTTGAAGAACAGAATGTGGACCAACAGAATTTGTATTACAATGTCCGACCACCTGGTTGTTCTTGGAGAACAGAATGTGGACCAGCAGAATTCGTATTACAATGTCAGCCCAGCTTGTTGTTCTTCAAGAACAGAATGTGGACCAACAGAACTCGTATTAGAATGTCAGCCCAGCTTGTTGTTCTTCAAGAACAGAATGTGGACCAACAGAATTCGTATTACAATGTCAGCCCAGCTTGTGGTTCTTGTAGAACAGAATGTAGACCAGCAGAATTCGTATTACAATGCCAGCCCACCTTGTTGTTCTTGTAGAACAGAATGTGGACCAACAGAATTCGTATTACAATCTCAGCCCACCTTGTTGTTCTTGAAGAACAGAATGTGGACCAACAGAATCCGTATTACAATGTCAGTCCACCTTGTTATTCTTGAAGAACAGAATGTGGACCAACAGAATTCGTATTACAATCTCAGCCCACCTTGTTGTTCTTGGAGAACAGAATGTGGACCAACAGAACACGTATTTCAATGTCAGCCCACCTTGTTGTTCTTGAAGAACAGAATGTGGACCAACAGAATTCATATTATAATGTCAGCCCAGCTTGTTGTTCTTGAAGAACAGAATGTGGACCAACAGAATTTGTATTACAATGTCCGACCACCTGGTGGTTCTTGGAGAACAGAATGTGGACCAGCAGAATTCGTATTACAATGTCAGCCCAGCTTGTTGTTCTTCAAGAACAGAATGTGGACCAACAGAATTCGTATTAGAATGTCAGCCCAGCTTGTTGTTCTTCAAGAACAGAATGTGGACCAACAGAATTCGTATTACAATGTCAGCCCAGCTTGTGGTTCTTGTAGAACAGAATGTAGACCAGCAGAATTCGTATTACAATGCCAGCCCACCTTGTTGTTCTTGTAGAACAGAATGTGGACCAACAGAATTCGTATTACAATCTCAGCCCACCTTGTTGTTCTTGAAGAACAGAATGTGGACCAACAGAATCCGTATTACAATGTCAGTCCACCTTGTTATTCTTGAAGAACAGAATGTGGACCAACAGAATTCGTATTACAATGTCAGCCCATCTTGTTGTTCCTGAAGAACAGAATGTGGACCAACAGAATTCATATTACAATGTCAGCCTAGCTTGTTGTCCTTGGAGAACAGAATGTGGACCAACAGAATTCGTATTACAATCTCAGCCCACCTTGTTGTTCTTGGAGAACAGAATGTGGACCAACAGAACACGTATTTCAATGTCAGCCCACCTTGTTGTTCTTGAAGAACAGAATGTGGACCAACAGAATTCATATTATAATGTCAGCCCACCTTGTTGTTCTTGGAGAACAGAATGTGGACCAACAGAATTCGTATTACAATGTCAGCCCAGCTTGTTGTTCTTGGACAACAGAATGTGGACCAACAGAATTCGTATTACAATGTCAGCCCACATTGTTGTTCTTGTAGAACAAAATGTGGACCAGCAGAATTAATATTACAATGTCAGCCCACCTTGTTGTTATTGGAGAACAGAATGTGGACCAGCAAAATTAGTATTACAATGTCAGCCCAGCTTGTTGTTCTTGTAGAACAGAACGTGGACCAACAGAATTCGTATTACAATGTCAGCCCACCTTGTTGTTCTTGGAGAACAGAATGTGGACCAGCAGAATTAATATTACAATGTCAGCCCACCTTGTTGTTCTTGAAGAACACAGTGTGGACCAAGAGAATTCGTATTACAATGTCAGCCCAGCTTGTTGTTCTTCAAGAACAGAATGTGGACCAACAGTATTCGTATTACAATGTCCGCCCACCTTGTTGTTCTTGAAGAACAGAATGTGGACCAACAGAATTCGTATTACAATGTCAGCCCACTTTGTTGTTCTTGTAGAACAGAATGTGGACCAGCAGAATTAATATAACAATGTCAGCCCACCTTGTTGTTCTTGAAGAGCAGAATGTGGACCAACAGAATTTGTATTACAATGTCCGCCCACCTTGTTGTTCTTGTAGAACAGAATGTGGACCGACAGAATCCGTATTACAATGTCAGCCCAGCTTGTTGTTCTTGGACAACAGAATGTGGACCAACAGAATTCGTATTACAATGTCCGACCAACTTGTTGTTCTTGAAGAACAGAATGTGGACCAACAAAATTCATATTACAATGTCAGCCCACCTTGTTGTTCTTGGAGAACAGAATGTGGACCAGCAGAATTAATATTACAATCTCAGCCCAGCTTGTTGTTCTTGAAGAAAAGAATGTAGACCAACAGAATTCGTATTACAACGTCAGCCCACCTTGTTGCTCTTGGAGAACAGAATGTGGACCAACAGAATTCGTATTAAAATGTCGGCCCAGCTTGTTGTTCTTGAAGAACAGAATGTGGACCAACAGAATTCGTATTACAATGTCAGCCCACTTTGTTGTTCTTGTAGAACAGAATGTGGACCAGCAGAATTAATATTACAATGTCAGCCCAGCTTGTTGTTCTTGAAGAACAGAATGTGGACCAACAGAATTTGTATTACAATGTCCGACCACCTGGTTGTTCTTGGAGAACAGAATGTGGACCAGCAGAATTCGTATTACAATGTCAGCCCAGCTTGTTGTTCTTCAAGAACAGAATGTGGACCAACAGAATTCGTATTAGAATGTCAGCCCAGCTTGTTGTTCTTCAAGAACAGAATGTGGACCAACAGAATTCGTATTACAATGTCAGCCCAGCTTGTTGTTGTTCTTCAAGAACAGAATGTGGACCAACAGTATTCGTATTACAATGTCCGCCCACCTTGTTGTTCTTGAAGAACAGAATGTGGACCAACAGAATTCGTATTACAATGTCAGCCCACTTTGTTGTTCTTGTAGAACAGAATGTGGACCAGCAGAATTAATATTACAATGTCAGCCCACCTTGTTGTTCTTGAAGAGCAGAATGTGGACCAACAGAATTTGTATTACAATGTCCGCCCACCTTGTTGTTCTTGTATAACAGAATGTGGACCGACAGAATCCGTATTACAATGTCAGCCCACCTTGTTGTTCTTGGAGAACAGAATGTGGACCAACAGAATTCGTATTACAATCTCAGCCCACCTTGTTGTTCTTGGAGAACAGAATGTGGACCAGCAGAATTAATATTACAATGTCAGCCCACCTTGTTGTTCATGAAAAACAGAATGTGGACCAGCAGAATTCGTATTACAATGTCAGCAAAGGTTGTTGTTCTTGAAGAACAGAATGTGGACCAACAGAATTCGTATTACAATGTCAGCCCATCTTGTTGTTCCTGAAGAACAGAATGTGGACCAACAGAATTCATATTACAATGTCAGCCCAGCTTGTTGTCCTTGGAGAACAGAATGTGGACCAACAGAATTCGTATTACAATCTCAGCCCACCTTGTTGTTCTTGGAGAACAAAATGTGGACCAGCAGAATTAATATTACAATGTCAGCCCACCTTGTTGTTATTGGAGAACAGAATGTGGACCAGCAGAATTCGTATCACAATGTCAGCCCAGCTTAATGTTCTTGTAGAACAGAATGTGGACCAACAAAATTAGTATTACAATGTCAGCTCAGCTTGTGGTTCTTGTACAACAGAATGTGGACGAGCAGAATTCGTATTACAATCTCAGCCCACCTTGTTGTTCTTGTAGAACAGAATGTGGACCAGCAGAATTAATATTACAATGTCAGCCCATCATGTTGTTCTTGAAGAACAGAATGTGGACCAACAAAATTCGTATTACAATGTCAGCCCACCTTGTTGTTCTTGAAGAACAGAATGTGGACCAACAGAATAAATATTATAATGTCAGCCCACCTTGTTGTTCTTGGAGAACAGAATGTGGACCAACAGAATTCGTATTACAATGTCAGCCCAGCTTGTTGTTCTTCAAGACAAGAATGTGGACCAACAGAATTCGTATTACAATGTCAGCCCACTTTGTTGTTCTTGTAGAACAGAATGTGGACCAGCAGAATTAATATTACAATGTCAGCCCACCTTGTTGTTCTTGAAGAGCAGAATGTGGACCAACAGAATTTGTATTACAATGTCCGCCCACCTTGTTGTTCTTGTAGAACAGAATGTGGACCGACAGAATCCGTATTACAATGTCAGCCCACCTTGTTGTTCTTGGAGAACAGAATGTGGACCAACAGAATTCGTATTACAATCTCAGCCCACCTTGTTGTTCTTGGAGAACAGAATTTCGACCAGCAGAATTAATATTACAATGTCAGCCCACCTTGTTGTTCTTGAAGAACAGAATGTGGACCAGCAGAATTAATATTACAATCTCAGCCCAGCTTGTTGTTCTTGAAGAACAGAATGTGGACCAGCAGAATTCGTATTACAATGTCAGCAAAGGTTGTTGTTCTTGAAGAACAGAATGTGGACCAACAGAATTCGTATTACAATGTCAGCCCATCTTGTTGTTCCTGAAGAACAGAATGTGGACCAACAGAATTCATATTACAATGTCAGCCCAGCTTGTTGTCCTTGGAGAACAGAATGTGGACCAACAGAATTCGTATTACAATGTCAGCCCATCTTGTTGTTCTTGGAGAACAGAATGTGGACCAACAGAACACGTATTTCAATGTCAGCCCACCTTGTTGTTCTTGAAGAACAGAATGTGGACCAACAGAATTCATATTATAATGTCAGCCCAGCTTGTTGTTGTTGGAGAACAGAATGTGGACCAACAGAATTCGCATTACAATGTCAGCCCACCTTGTTGTTCTTCAAGACCAGAATGTGGACCAACAGAATTCGTATTACAATGTCAGCCCACATTGTTGTTCTTGTAGAACAAAATGTGGACCAGCAGAATTAATATTACAATGTCAGCCCACCTTGTTGTTCTTGAAGAACAGAATGTGGACAAACAGAATTCGTATTACAATGTCAGCCCACCTTGTTGCTCTTGGAGAACAGAATGTGGACCAACAGAATTCGTATTACAATGTCAGCCCACCTTGTTGTTCTTCAAGAACAGAATGTGGACCAACAGAATTCGTATTACAATCTCAGCCCACCTTGTTGTTCTTGGAGAACAGAATGTCGACAAACAGAATTAATATTTCAATGTCAGCCCACCTTGTTGTTCTTGAAGAACACAGTGTGGACCAAGAGAATTCGTATTACAATGTCAGCCCAGCTTGTTGTTCTTGAAGAACAGAATGTGGACCAACAGAATTCGTATTACAATGTCCGCCCACCTTGTTGTTCTTCAAGAACAGAACGTGGACCAACAGAATTCGTATTACAATGTCAGCCCACCTTGTTGTTCTTGGAGAACAGAATGTGGACCAGCAGAATTAATATTACAATGTCAGCCCACCTTGTTGTTCTTGAAGAACACAGTGTGGACCAAGAGAATTCGTATTACAATGTCAGCCCAGCTTGTTGTTCTTCAAGAACAGAATGTGGACCAACAGTATTCGTATTACAATGTCCGCCCACCTTGTTGTTCTTGAAGAACAGAATGTGGACCAACAGAATTCGTATTACAATGTCAGCCCACTTTGTTGTTCTTGTAGAACAGAATGTGGACCAGCAGAATTAATATAACAATGTCAGCCCACCTTGTTGTTCTTGAAGAGCAGAATGTGGACCAACAGAATTTGTATTACAATGTCCGCCCACCTTGTTGTTCTTGTAGAACAGAATGTGGACCGACAGAATCCGTATTACAATGTCAGCCCACCTTGTTGTTCTTGGAGAACAGAATGTGGACCAACAGAATTCGTATTACAATCTCAGCCCACCTTGTTGTTCTTGGAGAACAGAATGTGGACCAGCAGAATTTATATTACAATGTCAGCCCACCTTGTTGTTCTTGAAGAACAGAATGTGGACCAACAGAATTTGTATTACAATGTCCGACCACCTGGTTGTTCTTGGAGAACAGAATGTGGACCAGCAGAATTCGTATTACAATGTCAGCCCAGCTTGTTGTTCTTCAAGAACAGAATGTGGACCAACAGAACTCGTATTAGAATGTCAGCCCAGCTTGTTGTTCTTCAAGAACAGAATGTGGACCAACAGAATTCGTATTACAATGTCAGCCCAGCTTGTGGTTCTTGTAGAACAGAATGTAGACCAGCAGAATTCGTATTACAATGCCAGCCCACCTTGTTGTTCTTGTAGAACAGAATGTGGACCAACAGAATTCGTATTACAATCTCAGCCCACCTTGTTGTTCTTGAAGAACAGAATGTGGACCAACAGAATCCGTATTACAATGTCAGTCCACCTTGTTATTCTTGAAGAACAGAATGTGTACCAACAGAATTGGTATTACAATGTCAGCCCATCATGTTGTTCCTGAAGAACAGAATGTGGACCAACAGAATTCATATTACAATGTCAGCCCAGCTTGTTGTCCTTGGAGAACAGAATGTGGACCAACAGAATTCGTATTACAATGTCAGCCCACCTTGTTGTTCTTGAAGAACAGAATGTGGACCAACAGAATCCGTATTACAATGTCAGTCCACCTTGTTATTCTTGAAGAACAGAATGTGTACCAACAGAATTCGTATTACAATGTCAGCCCATCTTGTTGTTCCTGAAGAACAGAATGTGGACCAACAGAATTCATATTACAATGTCAGCCCACCTTGTTGTTCTTGGAGAACAGAATGTGGACCAACAGAACACGTATTTCAATGTCAGCCCACCTTGTTGTTCTTGAAGAACAGAATGTGGACCAACAGAATTCATATTATAATGTCAGCCCAGCTTGTTGTTGTTGGAGAACAGAATGTGGACCAACAGAATTCGTATTACAATGTCAGCCCACCTTGTTGTTCTTCAAGACCAGAATGTGGACCAACAGAATTCGTATTACAATGTCAGCCCACATTGTTGTTCTTGTAGAACAAAATGTGGACCAGCAGAATTAATATCACAATGTCAGCCCACCTTGTTGTTCTTGAAGAACAGAATGTGGACAAACAGAATTCGTATTACAATGTCAGCCCACCTTGTTGCTCTTGGAGAACAGAATGTGGACCAACAGAATTCGTATTACAATGTCAGCCCACCTTGTTGTTCTTCAAGAACAGAATGTGGACCAACAGAATTCGTATTACAATCTCAGCCCACCTTGTTGTTCTTGGAGAACAGAATGTCGACAAACAGAATTAATATTTCAATGTCAGCCCACCTTGTTGTTCTTGAAGAACACAGTGTGGACCAAGAGAATTCGTATTACAATGTCAGCCCAGCTTGTTGTTCTTGAAGAACAGAATGTGGACCAACAGAATTCGTATTACAATGTCCGCCCACCTTGTTGTTCTTCAAGAACAGAACGTGGACCAACAGAATTCGTATTACAATGTCAGCCCACCTTGTTGTTCTTGGAGAACAGAATGTGGACCAGCAGAATTAATATTACAATGTCAGCCCACCTTGTTGTTCTTGAAGAACACAGTGTGGACCAAGAGAATTCGTATTACAATGTCAGCCCAGCTTGTTGTTCTTCAAGAACAGAATGTGGACCAACAGTATTCGTATTACAATGTCCGCCCACCTTGTTGTTCTTGAAGAACAGAATGTGGACCAACAGAATTCGTATTACAATGTCAGCCCACTTTGTTGTTCTTGTAGAACAGAATGTGGACCAGCAGAATTAATATAACAATGTCAGCCCACCTTGTTGTTCTTGAAGAGCAGAATGTGGACCAACAGAATTTGTATTACAATGTCCGCCCACCTTGTTGTTCTTGTAGAACAGAATGTGGACCGACAGAATCCGTATTACAATGTCAGCCCACCTTGTTGTTCTTGGAGAACAGAATGTGGACCAACAGAATTCGTATTACAATCTCAGCCCACCTTGTTGTTCTTGGAGAACAGAATGTGGACCAGCAGAATTAATATTACAATGTCAGCCCACCTTGTTGTTCTTGAAGAACAGAATGTGGACCAACAGAATTTGTATTACAATGTCCGACCACCTGGTTGTTCTTGGAGAACAGAATGTGGACCAGCAGAATTCGTATTACAATGTCAGCCCAGCTTGTTGTTCTTCAAGAACAGAATGTGGACCAACAGAACTCGTATTAGAATGTCAGCCCAGCTTGTTGTTCTTCAAGAACAGAATGTGGACCAACAGAATTCGTATTACAATGTCAGCCCAGCTTGTGGTTCTTGTAGAACAGAATGTAGACCAGCAGAATTCGTATTACAATGCCAGCCCACCTTGTTGTTCTTGTAGAACAGAATGTGGACCAACAGAATTCGTATTACAATCTCAGCCCACCTTGTTGTTCTTGAAGAACAGAATGTGGACCAACAGAATCCGTATTACAATGTCAGTCCACCTTGTTATTCTTGAAGAACAGAATGTGGACCAACAGAATTCGTATTACAATCTCAGCCCACCTTGTTGTTCTTGGAGAACAGAATGTGGACCAACAGAACACGTATTTCAATGTCAGCCCACCTTGTTGTTCTTGAAGAACAGAATGTGGACCAACAGAATTCATATTATAATGTCAGCCCAGCTTGTTGTTCTTGAAGAACAGAATGTGGACCAACAGAATTTGTATTACAATGTCCGACCACCTGGTGGTTCTTGGAGAACAGAATGTGGACCAGCAGAATTCGTATTACAATGTCAGCCCAGCTTGTTGTTCTTCAAGAACAGAATGTGGACCAACAGAATTCGTATTAGAATGTCAGCCCAGCTTGTTGTTCTTCAAGAACAGAATGTGGACCAACAGAATTCGTATTACAATGTCAGCCCAGCTTGTGGTTCTTGTAGAACAGAATGTAGACCAGCAGAATTCGTATTACAATGCCAGCCCACCTTGTTGTTCTTGTAGAACAGAATGTGGACCAACAGAATTCGTATTACAATCTCAGCCCACCTTGTTGTTCTTGAAGAACAGAATGTGGACCAACAGAATCCGTATTACAATGTCAGTCCACCTTGTTATTCTTGAAGAACAGAATGTGGACCAACAGAATTCGTATTACAATGTCAGCCCATCTTGTTGTTCCTGAAGAACAGAATGTGGACCAACAGAATTCATATTACAATGTCAGCCTAGCTTGTTGTCCTTGGAGAACAGAATGTGGACCAACAGAATTCGTATTACAATCTCAGCCCACCTTGTTGTTCTTGGAGAACAGAATGTGGACCAACAGAACACGTATTTCAATGTCAGCCCACCTTGTTGTTCTTGAAGAACAGAATGTGGACCAACAGAATTCATATTATAATGTCAGCCCACCTTGTTGTTCTTGGAGAACAGAATGTGGACCAACAGAATTCGTATTACAATGTCAGCCCAGCTTGTTGTTCTTGGACAACAGAATGTGGACCAACAGAATTCGTATTACAATGTCAGCCCACATTGTTGTTCTTGTAGAACAAAATGTGGACCAGCAGAATTAATATTACAATGTCAGCCCACCTTGTTGTTATTGGAGAACAGAATGTGGACCAGCAAAATTAGTATTACAATGTCAGCCCAGCTTGTTGTTCTTGTAGAACAGAACGTGGACCAACAGAATTCGTATTACAATGTCAGCCCACCTTGTTGTTCTTGGAGAACAGAATGTGGACCAGCAGAATTAATATTACAATGTCAGCCCACCTTGTTGTTCTTGAAGAACACAGTGTGGACCAAGAGAATTCGTATTACAATGTCAGCCCAGCTTGTTGTTCTTCAAGAACAGAATGTGGACCAACAGTATTCGTATTACAATGTCCGCCCACCTTGTTGTTCTTGAAGAACAGAATGTGGACCAACAGAATTCGTATTACAATGTCAGCCCACTTTGTTGTTCTTGTAGAACAGAATGTGGACCAGCAGAATTAATATAACAATGTCAGCCCACCTTGTTGTTCTTGAAGAGCAGAATGTGGACCAACAGAATTTGTATTACAATGTCCGCCCACCTTGTTGTTCTTGTAGAACAGAATGTGGACCGACAGAATCCGTATTACAATGTCAGCCCAGCTTGTTGTTCTTGGACAACAGAATGTGGACCAACAGAATTCGTATTACAATGTCCGACCAACTTGTTGTTCTTGAAGAACAGAATGTGGACCAACAAAATTCATATTACAATGTCAGCCCACCTTGTTGTTCTTGGAGAACAGAATGTGGACCAGCAGAATTAATATTACAATCTCAGCCCAGCTTGTTGTTCTTGAAGAAAAGAATGTAGACCAACAGAATTCGTATTACAACGTCAGCCCACCTTGTTGCTCTTGGAGAACAGAATGTGGACCAACAGAATTCGTATTAAAATGTCGGCCCAGCTTGTTGTTCTTGAAGAACAGAATGTGGACCAACAGAATTCGTATTACAATGTCAGCCCACTTTGTTGTTCTTGTAGAACAGAATGTGGACCAGCAGAATTAATATTACAATGTCAGCCCAGCTTGTTGTTCTTGAAGAACAGAATGTGGACCAACAGAATTTGTATTACAATGTCCGACCACCTGGTTGTTCTTGGAGAACAGAATGTGGACCAGCAGAATTCGTATTACAATGTCAGCCCAGCTTGTTGTTCTTCAAGAACAGAATGTGGACCAACAGAATTCGTATTAGAATGTCAGCCCAGCTTGTTGTTCTTCAAGAACAGAATGTGGACCAACAGAATTCGTATTACAATGTCAGCCCAGCTTGTTGTTGTTCTTCAAGAACAGAATGTGGACCAACAGTATTCGTATTACAATGTCCGCCCACCTTGTTGTTCTTGAAGAACAGAATGTGGACCAACAGAATTCGTATTACAATGTCAGCCCACTTTGTTGTTCTTGTAGAACAGAATGTGGACCAGCAGAATTAATATTACAATGTCAGCCCACCTTGTTGTTCTTGAAGAGCAGAATGTGGACCAACAGAATTTGTATTACAATGTCCGCCCACCTTGTTGTTCTTGTATAACAGAATGTGGACCGACAGAATCCGTATTACAATGTCAGCCCACCTTGTTGTTCTTGGAGAACAGAATGTGGACCAACAGAATTCGTATTACAATCTCAGCCCACCTTGTTGTTCTTGGAGAACAGAATGTGGACCAGCAGAATTAATATTACAATGTCAGCCCACCTTGTTGTTCATGAAAAACAGAATGTGGACCAGCAGAATTCGTATTACAATGTCAGCAAAGGTTGTTGTTCTTGAAGAACAGAATGTGGACCAACAGAATTCGTATTACAATGTCAGCCCATCTTGTTGTTCCTGAAGAACAGAATGTGGACCAACAGAATTCATATTACAATGTCAGCCCAGCTTGTTGTCCTTGGAGAACAGAATGTGGACCAACAGAATTCGTATTACAATCTCAGCCCACCTTGTTGTTCTTGGAGAACAAAATGTGGACCAGCAGAATTAATATTACAATGTCAGCCCACCTTGTTGTTATTGGAGAACAGAATGTGGACCAGCAGAATTCGTATCACAATGTCAGCCCAGCTTAATGTTCTTGTAGAACAGAATGTGGACCAACAAAATTAGTATTACAATGTCAGCTCAGCTTGTGGTTCTTGTACAACAGAATGTGGACGAGCAGAATTCGTATTACAATCTCAGCCCACCTTGTTGTTCTTGTAGAACAGAATGTGGACCAGCAGAATTAATATTACAATGTCAGCCCATCATGTTGTTCTTGAAGAACAGAATGTGGACCAACAAAATTCGTATTACAATGTCAGCCCACCTTGTTGTTCTTGAAGAACAGAATGTGGACCAACAGAATAAATATTATAATGTCAGCCCACCTTGTTGTTCTTGGAGAACAGAATGTGGACCAACAGAATTCGTATTACAATGTCAGCCCAGCTTGTTGTTCTTCAAGACAAGAATGTGGACCAACAGAATTCGTATTACAATGTCAGCCCACTTTGTTGTTCTTGTAGAACAGAATGTGGACCAGCAGAATTAATATTACAATGTCAGCCCACCTTGTTGTTCTTGAAGAGCAGAATGTGGACCAACAGAATTTGTATTACAATGTCCGCCCACCTTGTTGTTCTTGTAGAACAGAATGTGGACCGACAGAATCCGTATTACAATGTCAGCCCACCTTGTTGTTCTTGGAGAACAGAATGTGGACCAACAGAATTCGTATTACAATCTCAGCCCACCTTGTTGTTCTTGGAGAACAGAATTTCGACCAGCAGAATTAATATTACAATGTCAGCCCACCTTGTTGTTCTTGAAGAACAGAATGTGGACCAGCAGAATTAATATTACAATCTCAGCCCAGCTTGTTGTTCTTGAAGAACAGAATGTGGACCAGCAGAATTCGTATTACAATGTCAGCAAAGGTTGTTGTTCTTGAAGAACAGAATGTGGACCAACAGAATTCGTATTACAATGTCAGCCCATCTTGTTGTTCCTGAAGAACAGAATGTGGACCAACAGAATTCATATTACAATGTCAGCCCAGCTTGTTGTCCTTGGAGAACAGAATGTGGACCAACAGAATTCGTATTACAATCTCAGCCCACCTTGTTGTTCTTGGAGAACAGAATGTGGACCAACAGAACACGTATTTCAATGTCAGCCCACCTTGTTGTTCTTGAAGAACAGAATGTGGACCAACAGAATTCATATTATAATGTCAGCCCACCTTGTTGTTCTTGGAGAACAGAATGTGGACCAACAGAATTCGTATTACAATGTCAGCCCAGCTTGTTGTTCTTGGACAACAGAATGTGGACCAACAGAATTCGTATTACAATGTCAGCCCACATTGTTGTTCTTGTAGAACAAAATGTGGACCAGCAGAATTAATATTACAATGTCAGCCCACCTTGTTGTTATTGGAGAAGAGAATGTGGACCAGCAAAATTAGTATTACAATGTCAGCCCAGCTTGTTGTTCTTGTAGAACAGAACGTGGACCAACAGAATTCGTATTACAATGTCAGCCCACCTTGTTGTTCTTGGAGAACAGAATGTGGACCAGCAGAATTAATATTACAATGTCAGCCCACCTTGTTGTTCTTGAAGAACACAGTGTGGACCAAGAGAATTCGTATTACAATGTCAGCCCAGCTTGTTGTTCTTCAAGAACAGAATGTGGACCAACAGTATTCGTATTACAATGTCCGCCCACCTTGTTGTTCTTGAAGAACAGAATGTGGACCAACAGAATTCGTATTACAATGTCAGCCCACTTTGTTGTTCTTGTAGAACAGAATGTGGACCAGCAGAATTAATATAACAATGTCAGCCCACCTTGTTGTTCTTGAAGAGCAGAATGTGGACCAACAGAATTTGTATTACAATGTCCGCCCACCTTGTTGTTCTTGTAGAACAGAATGTGGACCGACAGAATCCGTATTACAATGTCAGCCCAGCTTGTTGTTCTTGGACAACAGAATCAGGACCAACAGAATTCGTATTACAATGTCCGACCAACTTGTTGTTCTTGAAGAACAGAATGTGGACCAACAAAATTCATATTACAATGTCAGCCCACCTTGTTGTTCTTGGAGAACAGAATGTGGACCAGCAGAATTAATATTACAATCTCAGCCCAGCTTGTTGTTCTTGAAGAAAAGAATGTGGACCAACAGAATTCGTATTACAACGTCAGCCCACCTTGTTGCTCTTGGAGAACAGAATGTGGACCAACAGAATTCGTATTAAAATGTCGGCCCAGCTGGTTGTTCTTGAAGAACAGAATGTGGACCAACAGAATTCGTATTACAATGTCAGCCCACTTTGTTGTTCTTGTAGAACAGAATGTGGACCAGCAGAATTAATATTACAATGTCAGCCCAGCTTGTTGTTCTTGAAGAACAGAATGTGGACCAACAGAATTTGTATTACAATGTCCGACCACCTGGTGGTTCTTGGAGAACAGAATGTGGACCAGCAGAATTCGTATTACAATGTCAGCCCAGCTTGTTGTTCTTCAAGAACAGAATGTGGACCAACAGAATTCGTATTAGAATGTCAGCCCAGCTTGTTGTTCTTCAAGAACAGAATGTGGACCAACAGAATTCGTATTACAATGTCAGCCCAGCTTGTGGTTCTTGTAGAACAGAATGTAGACCAGCAGAATTCGTATTACAATGCCTGCCCACCTTGTTGTTCTTGTAGAACAGAATGTGGACCAACAGAATTCGTATTACAATCTCAGCCCACCTTGTTGTTCTTGAAGAACAGAATGTGGACCAACAGAATCCGTATTACAATGTCAGTCCACCTTGTTATTCTTGAAGAACAGAATGTGGACCAACAGAATTCGTATTACAATGTCAGCCCATCTTGTTGTTCCTGAAGAACAGAATGTGGACCAACAGAATTCATATTACAATGTCAGCCTAGCTTGTTGTCCTTGGAGAACAGAATGTGGACCAACAGAATTCGTATTACAATCTCAGCCCACCTTGTTGTTCTTGGAGAACAGAATGTGGACCAACAGAACACGTATTTCAATGTCAGCCCACCTTGTTGTTCTTGAAGAACAGAATGTGGACCAACAGAATTCATATTATAATGTCAGCCCAGCTTGTTGTTGTTGGAGAACAGAATGTGGACCAACAGAATTCGCATTACAATGTCAGCCCACCTTGTTGTTCTTCAAGACCAGAATGTGGACCAACAGAATTCGTATTACAATGTCAGCCCATATTGTTGTTCTTGTAGAACAAAATGTGGACCAGCAGAATTAATATTACAATGTCAGCCCACCTTGTTGTTCTTGAAGAACAGAATGTGGACAAACAGAATTCGTATTACAATGTCAGCCCACCTTGTTGCTCTTGGAGAACAGAATGTGGACCAACAGAATTCGTATTACAATGTCAGCCCACCTTGTTGTTCTTCAAGAACAGAATGTGGACCAACAGAATTCGTATTACAATCTCAGCCCACCTTGTTGTTCTTGGAGAACAGAATGTCGACAAACAGAATTAATATTTCAATGTCAGCCCACCTTGTTGTTCTTGAAGAACACAGTGTGGACCAAGAGAATTCGTATTACAATGTCAGCCCAGCTTGTTGTTCTTGAAGAACAGAATGTGGACCAACAGAATTCGTATTACAATGTCCGCCCACCTTGTTGTTCTTCAAGAACAGAACGTGGACCAACAGAATTCGTATTACAATGTCAGCCCACCTTGTTGTTCTTGGAGAACAGAATGTGGACCAGCAGAATTAATATTACAATGTCAGCCCACCTTGTTGTTCTTGAAGAACACAGTGTGGACCAAGAGAATTCGTATTACAATGTCAGCCCAGCTTGTTGTTCTTCAAGAACAGAATGTGGACCAACAGTATTCGTATTACAATGTCCGCCCACCTTGTTGTTCTTGAAGAACAGAATGTGGACCAACAGAATTCGTATTACAATGTCAGCCCACTTTGTTGTTCTTGTAGAACAGAATGTGGACCAGCAGAATTAATATAACAATGTCAGCCCACCTTGTTGTTCTTGAAGAGCAGAATGTGGACCAACAGAATTTGTATTACAATGTCCGCCCACCTTGTTGTTCTTGTAGAACAGAATGTGGACCGACAGAATCCGTATTACAATGTCAGCCCACCTTGTTGTTCTTGGAGAACAGAATGTGGACCAACAGAATTCGTATTACAATCTCAGCCCACCTTGTTGTTCTTGGAGAACAGAATGTGGACCAGCAGAATTTATATTACAATGTCAGCCCACCTTGTTGTTCTTGAAGAACAGAATGTGGACCAACAGAATTTGTATTACAATGTCCGACCACCTGGTTGTTCTTGGAGAACAGAATGTGGACCAGCAGAATTCGTATTACAATGTCAGCCCAGCTTGTTGTTCTTCAAGAACAGAATGTGGACCAACAGAACTCGTATTAGAATGTCAGCCCAGCTTGTTGTTCTTCAAGAACAGAATGTGGACCAACAGAATTCGTATTACAATGTCAGCCCAGCTTGTGGTTCTTGTAGAACAGAATGTAGACCAGCAGAATTCGTATTACAATGCCAGCCCACCTTGTTGTTCTTGTAGAACAGAATGTGGACCAACAGAATTCGTATTACAATCTCAGCCCACCTTGTTGTTCTTGAAGAACAGAATGTGGACCAACAGAATCCGTATTACAATGTCAGTCCACCTTGTTATTCTTGAAGAACAGAATGTGTACCAACAGAATTGGTATTACAATGTCAGCCCATCATGTTGTTCCTGAAGAACAGAATGTGGACCAACAGAATTCATATTACAATGTCAGCCCAGCTTGTTGTCCTTGGAGAACAGAATGTGGACCAACAGAATTCGTATTACAATGTCAGCCCACCTTGTTGTTCTTGAAGAACAGAATGTGGACCAACAGAATCCGTATTACAATGTCAGTCCACCTTGTTATTCTTGAAGAACAGAATGTGTACCAACAGAATTCGTATTACAATGTCAGCCCATCTTGTTGTTCCTGAAGAACAGAATGTGGACCAACAGAATTCATATTACAATGTCAGCCCACCTTGTTGTTCTTGGAGAACAGAATGTGGACCAACAGAACACGTATTTCAATGTCAGCCCACCTTGTTGTTCTTGAAGAACAGAATGTGGACCAACAGAATTCATATTATAATGTCAGCCCAGCTTGTTGTTGTTGGAGAACAGAATGTGGACCAACAGAATTCGTATTACAATGTCAGCCCACCTTGTTGTTCTTCAAGACCAGAATGTGGACCAACAGAATTCGTATTAGAATGTCAGCCCACATTGTTGTTCTTGTAGAACAAAATGTGGACCAGCAGAATTAATATCACAATGTCAGCCCACCTTGTTGTTCTTGAAGAACAGAATGTGGACAAACAGAATTCGTATTACAATGTCAGCCCACCTTGTTGCTCTTGGAGAACAGAATGTGGACCAACAGAATTCGTATTACAATGTCAGCCCACCTTGTTGTTCTTCAAGAACAGAATGTGGACCAACAGAATTCGTATTACAATCTCAGCCCACCTTGTTGTTCTTGGAGAACAGAATGTCGACAAACAGAATTAATATTTCAATGTCAGCCCACCTTGTTGTTCTTGAAGAACACAGTGTGGACCAAGAGAATTCGTATTACAATGTCAGCCCAGCTTGTTGTTCTTGAAGAACAGAATGTGGACCAACAGAATTCGTATTACAATGTCCGCCCACCTTGTTGTTCTTCAAGAACAGAACGTGGACCAACAGAATTCGTATTACAATGTCAGCCCACCTTGTTGTTCTTGGAGAACAGAATGTGGACCAGCAGAATTAATATTACAATGTCAGCCCACCTTGTTGTTCTTGAAGAACACAGTGTGGACCAAGAGAATTCGTATTACAATGTCAGCCCAGCTTGTTGTTCTTCAAGAACAGAATGTGGACCAACAGTATTCGTATTACAATGTCCGCCCACCTTGTTGTTCTTGAAGAACAGAATGTGGACCAACAGAATTCGTATTACAATGTCAGCCCACTTTGTTGTTCTTGTAGAACAGAATGTGGACCAGCAGAATTAATATAACAATGTCAGCCCACCTTGTTGTTCTTGAAGAGCAGAATGTGGACCAACAGAATTTGTATTACAATGTCCGCCCACCTTGTTGTTCTTGTAGAACAGAATGTGGACCGACAGAATCCGTATTACAATGTCAGCCCACCTTGTTGTTCTTGGAGAACAGAATGTGGACCAACAGAATTCGTATTACAATCTCAGCCCACCTTGTTGTTCTTGGAGAACAGAATGTGGACCAGCAGAATTAATATTACAATGTCAGCCCACCTTGTTGTTCTTGAAGAACAGAATGTGGACCAACAGAATTTGTATTACAATGTCCGACCACCTGGTTGTTCTTGGAGAACAGAATGTGGACCAGCAGAATTCGTATTACAATGTCAGCCCAGCTTGTTGTTCTTCAAGAACAGAATGTGGACCAACAGAACTCGTATTAGAATGTCAGCCCAGCTTGTTGTTCTTCAAGAACAGAATGTGGACCAACAGAATTCGTATTACAATGTCAGCCCAGCTTGTGGTTCTTGTAGAACAGAATGTAGACCAGCAGAATTCGTATTACAATGCCAGCCCACCTTGTTGTTCTTGTAGAACAGAATGTGGACCAACAGAATTCGTATTACAATCTCAGCCCACCTTGTTGTTCTTGAAGAACAGAATGTGGACCAACAGAATCCGTATTACAATGTCAGTCCACCTTGTTATTCTTGAAGAACAGAATGTGGACCAACAGAATTCGTATTACAATCTCAGCCCACCTTGTTGTTCTTGGAGAACAGAATGTGGACCAACAGAACACGTATTTCAATGTCAGCCCACCTTGTTGTTCTTGAAGAACAGAATGTGGACCAACAGAATTCATATTATAATGTCAGCCCAGCTTGTTGTTGTTGGAGAACAGAATGTGGACCAACAGAATTCGTATTACAATGTCAGCCCACCTTGTTGTTCTTCAAGACCATAATGTGGACCAACAGAATTCGTATTACAATGTCAGCCCACATTGTTGTTCTTGTAGAACAAAATGTGGACCAGCAGAATTAATATCACAATGTCAGCCCACCTTGTTGTTCTTGAAGAGCAGAATGTGGACCAACAGAATTTGTATTACAATGTCCGCCCACCTTGTTGTTCTTGTAGAACAGAATGTGGACCGACAGAATCCGTATTACAATGTCAGCCCACCTTGTTGTTCTTGGAGAACAGAATGTGGACCAACAGAATTCGTATTACAATCTCAGCCCACCTTGTTGTTCTTGGAGAACAGAATGTGGACCAGCAGAATTTATATTACAATGTCAGCCCACCTTGTTGTTCTTGAAGAACAGAATGTGGACCAACAGAATTTGTATTACAATGTCCGACCACCTGGTTGTTCTTGGAGAACAGAATGTGGACCAGCAGAATTCGTATTACAATGTCAGCCCAGCTTGTTGTTCTTCAAGAACAGAATGTGGACCAACAGAACTCGTATTAGAATGTCAGCCCAGCTTGTTGTTCTTCAAGAACAGAATGTGGACCAACAGAATTCGTATTACAATGTCAGCCCAGCTTGTGGTTCTTGTAGAACAGAATGTAGACCAGCAGAATTCGTATTACAATGCCAGCCCACCTTGTTGTTCTTGTAGAACAGAATGTGGACCAACAGAATTCGTATTACAATCTCAGCCCACCTTGTTGTTCTTGAAGAACAGAATGTGGACCAACAGAATCCGTATTACAATGTCAGTCCACCTTGTTATTCTTGAAGAACAGAATGTGTACCAACAGAATTGGTATTACAATGTCAGCCCATCATGTTGTTCCTGAAGAACAGAATGTGGACCAACAGAATTCATATTACAATGTCAGCCCAGCTTGTTGTCCTTGGAGAACAGAATGTGGACCAACAGAATTCGTATTACAATGTCAGCCCACCTTGTTGTTCTTGAAGAACAGAATGTGGACCAACAGAATCCGTATTACAATGTCAGTCCACCTTGTTATTCTTGAAGAACAGAATGTGTACCAACAGAATTCGTATTACAATGTCAGCCCATCTTGTTGTTCCTGAAGAACAGAATGTGGACCAACAGAATTCATATTACAATGTCAGCCCACCTTGTTGTTCTTGGAGAACAGAATGTGGACCAACAGAACACGTATTTCAATGTCAGCCCACCTTGTTGTTCTTGAAGAACAGAATGTGGACCAACAGAATTCATATTATAATGTCAGCCCAGCTTGTTGTTGTTGGAGAACAGAATGTGGACCAACAGAATTCGTATTACAATGTCAGCCCACCTTGTTGTTCTTCAAGACCAGAATGTGGACCAACAGAATTCGTATTACAATGTCAGCCCACATTGTTGTTCTTGTAGAACAAAATGTGGACCAGCAGAATTAATATCACAATGTCAGCCCACCTTGTTGTTCTTGAAGAACAGAATGTGGACAAACAGAATTCGTATTACAATGTCAGCCCACCTTGTTGCTCTTGGAGAACAGAATGTGGACCAACAGAATTCGTATTACAATGTCAGCCCACCTTGTTGTTCTTCAAGAACAGAATGTGGACCAACAGAATTCGTATTACAATCTCAGCCCACCTTGTTGTTCTTGGAGAACAGAATGTCGACAAACAGAATTAATATTTCAATGTCAGCCCACCTTGTTGTTCTTGAAGAACACAGTGTGGACCAAGAGAATTCGTATTACAATGTCAGCCCAGCTTGTTGTTCTTGAAGAACAGAATGTGGACCAACAGAATTCGTATTACAATGTCCGCCCACCTTGTTGTTCTTCAAGAACAGAACGTGGACCAACAGAATTCGTATTACAATGTCAGCCCACCTTGTTGTTCTTGGAGAACAGAATGTGGACCAGCAGAATTAATATTACAATGTCAGCCCACCTTGTTGTTCTTGAAGAACACAGTGTGGACCAAGAGAATTCGTATTACAATGTCAGCCCAGCTTGTTGTTCTTCAAGAACAGAATGTGGACCAACAGTATTCGTATTACAATGTCCGCCCACCTTGTTGTTCTTGAAGAACAGAATGTGGACCAACAGAATTCGTATTACAATGTCAGCCCACTTTGTTTTTCTTGTAGAACAGAATGTGGACCAGCAGAATTAATATAACAATGTCAGCCCACCTTGTTGTTCTTGAAGAGCAGAATGTGGACCAACAGAATTTGTATTACAATGTCCGCCCACCTTGTTGTTCTTGTAGAACAGAATGTGGACCGACAGAATCCGTATTACAATGTCAGCCCACCTTGTTGTTCTTGGAGAACAGAATGTGGACCAACAGAATTCGTATTACAATCTCAGCCCACCTTGTTGTTCTTGGAGAACAGAATGTGGACCAGCAGAATTAATATTACAATGTCAGCCCACCTTGTTGTTCTTGAAGAACAGAATGTGGACCAACAGAATTTGTATTACAATGTCCGACCACCTGGTTGTTCTTGGAGAACAGAATGTGGACCAGCAGAATTCGTATTACAATGTCAGCCCAGCTTGTTGTTCTTCAAGAACAGAATGCGGACCAACAGAACTCGTATTAGAATGTCAGCCCAGCTTGTTGTTCTTCAAGAACAGAATGTGGACCAACAGAATTCGTATTACAATGTCAGCCCAGCTTGTGGTTCTTGTAGAACAGAATGTAGACCAGCAGAATTCGTATTACAATGCCAGCCCACCTTGTTGTTCTTGTAGAACAGAATGTGGACCAACAGAATTCGTATTACAATCTCAGCCCACCTTGTTGTTCTTGAAGAACAGAATGTGGACCAACAGAATCCGTATTACAATGTCAGTCCACCTTGTTATTCTTGAAGAACAGAATGTGGACCAACAGAATTCGTATTACAATCTCAGCCCACCTTGTTGTTCTTGGAGAACAGAATGTGGACCAACAGAACACGTATTTCAATGTCAGCCCACCTTGTTGTTCTTGAAGAACAGAATGTGGACCAACAGAATTCATATTATAATGTCAGCCCAGCTTGTTGTTGTTGGAGAACAGAATGTGGACCAACAGAATTCGTATTACAATGTCAGCCCACCTTGTTGTTCTTCAAGACCATAATGTGGACCAACAGAATTCGTATTACAATGTCAGCCCACATTGTTGTTCTTGTAGAACAAAATGTGGACCAGCAGAATTAATATCACAATGTCAGCCCACCTTGTTGTTCTTGAAGAACAGAATGTGGACAAACAGAATTCGTATTACAATGTCAGCCCACCTTGTTGCTCTTGGAGAACAGAATGTGGACCAACAGAATTCATATTACAATGTCAGCCCACCTTGTTGTTCTTCAAGAACAGAATGTGGACCAACAGAATTCGTATTACAATCTCAGCCCACCTTGTTGTTCTTGGAGAACAGAATGTCGACAAACAGAATTAATATTTCAATGTCAGCCCACCTTGTTGTTCTTGAAGAACACAGTGTGGACCAAGAGAATTCGTATTACAATGTCAGCCCAGCTTGTTGTTCTTGAAGAACAGAATGTGGACCAACAGAATTCGTATTACAATGTCCGCCCACCTTGTTGTTCTTCAAGAACAGAACGTGGACCAACAGAATTCGTATTACAATGTCAGCCCACCTTGTTGTTCTTGGAGAACAGAATGTGGACCAGCAGAATTAATATTACAATGTCAGCCCACCTTGTTGTTCTTGAAGAACACAGTGTGGACCAAGAGAATTCGTATTACAATGTCAGCCCAGCTTGTTGTTCTTCAAGAACAGAATGTGGACCAACAGTATTCGTATTACAATGTCCGCCCACCTTGTTGTTCTTGAAGAACAGAATGTGGACCAAAATAATTCGTATTACAATGTCAGCCCACCTTGTTGTTCTTGGAGAACAGAATGTGGACCAACAGAATTCGTATTACAATCTCAGCCCACCTTGTTGTTCTTGGAGAACAGAATGTGGACCAGCAGAATTAATATTACAATGTCAGCCCACCTTGTTGTTCTTGAAAAACAGAATGTGGACCAGCAGAATTCGTATTACAATGTCAGCAAAGGTTGTTGTTCTTGAAGAACAGAATGTGGACCAACAGAATTCGTATTACAATGTCAGCCCATTTTGTTGTTCCTGAAGAACAGAATGTGGACCAACAGAATTCATATTACAATGTCAGCCCAGCTTGTTGTCCTTGGAGAACAGAATGTGGACCAACAGAATTCGTATTACAATCTCAGCCCACCTTGTTGTTCTTGGAGAACAGAATGTGGACCAACAGAATTCATATTATAATGTCAGCCCAGCTTGTTGTTCTTGGAGAACAGAATGTGGACCAACAGAATTCGTATTACAATGTCAGCCCAGCTTGTTGTTCTTCAAGACCAGAATGTGGACCAACAGAATTCGTATTACAATGTCAGCCCACATTGTTGTTCTTGTAGAACAAAATGTGGACCAGCAGAATTAATATTACAATGTCAGCCCACCTTGTTGTTATTGGAGAACAGAATGTGGACCAGCAGAATTCGTATCACAATGTCAGCCCAGCTTAATGTTCTTGTAGAACAGAATGTGGACCAACAAAATTAGTATTACAATGTCAGCTCAGCTTGTGGTTCTTGTACAACAGAATGTGGACCAGCAGAATTCGTATTACAATCTCAGCCCACCTTGTTGTTCTTGTAGAACAGAATGTGGACCAGCAGAACTAATATTACAATGTCAGCCCATCATGTTGTTCTTGAAGAACAGAATGTGGACCAACAAAATTCGTATTACAATGTCAGCCCACCTTGTTGTTCTTGAAGAGCAGAATGTGGACCAACAGAATTTGTATTACAATGTCCGCCCACCTTGTTGTTCTTGTAGAACAGAATGTGGACCGACAGAATCCGTATTACAATGTCAGCCCACCTTGTTGTTCTTGGAGAACAGAATGTGGACCAACAGAATTCGTATTACAATCTCAGCCCACTTTGTTGTTCTTGTAGAACAGAATGTGGACCAGCAGAATTAATATTACAATGTCAGCCCAGCTTGTTGTTCTTGAAGAACAGAATGTGGACCAACAGAATTTGTATTACAATGTCCGACCACCTGGTTGTTCTTGGAGAACAGAATGTGGACCAGCAGAATTCGTATTACAATGTCAGCCCAGCTTGTTGTTCTTCAAGAACAACAGAATGTGGACCAACAGAATTCGTATTAGAATGTCAGCCCAGCTTGTTGTTCTTCAAGAACAGAATGTGGACCAACAGAATTCGTATTACAATGTCAGCCCAGCTTGTGGTTCTTGTAGAACAGAATGTAGACCAGCAGAATTCGTATTACAATGCCAGCCCACCTTGTTGTTCTTGTAGAACAGAATGTGGACCAACAGAATTCGTATTACAATCTCAGCCCACCTTGTTGTTCTTGAAGAACAGAATGTGGACCAACAGAATCCGTATTACAATGTCAGTCCACCTTGTTATTCTTGAAGAACAGAATGTGGACCAACAGAATTCGTATTACAATGTCAGCCCATCTTGTTGTTCCTGAAGAACAGAATGTGGACCAACAGAATTCATATTACAATGTCAGCCCAGCTTGTTGTCCTTGGAGAACAGAATGTGGACCAACAGAATTCGTATTACAATCTCAGCCCACCTTGTTGTTCTTGGAGAACAGAATGTGGACCAACAGAACACGTATTTCAATGTCAGCCCACCTTGTTGTTCTTGAAGAACAGAATGTGGACCAACAGAATTCATATTATAATGTCAGCCCAGCTTGTTGTTGTTGGAGAACAGAATGTGGACCAACAGAATTCGTATTACAATGTCAGCCCACCTTGTTGTTCTTCAAGACCAGAATGTGGACCAACAGAATTCGTATTACAATCTCAGCCCACCTTGTTGTTCTTGGAGAACAGAATGTGGACCAACAGAACACGTATTTCAATGTCAGCCCACCTTGTTGTTCTTGAAGAACAGAATGTGGACCAACAGAATTCATATTATAATGTCAGCCCACCTTGTTGCTCTTGGAGAACAGAATGTGGACCAACAGAATTCGTATTACAATGTCAGCCCACCTTGTTGTTCTTGAAGAACAGAATGTGGACAAACAGAATTCGTATTACAATGTCAGCCCACCTTGTTGCTCTTGGAGAACAGAATGTGGACCAACAGAATTCGTATTACAATGTCAGCCCACCTTGTTGTTCTTGGAGAACAGAATGTCGACAAACAGAATTAATATTTCAATGTCAGCCCACCTTGTTGTTCTTGAAGAACACAGTGTGGACCAAGAGAATTCATATTACAATGTCAGCCCAGCTTGTTGTTCTTGAAGAACAGAATGTGGACCAACAGTATTCGTATTACAATGTCCGCCCACCTTGTTGTTCTTGAAGAACAGAATGTGGACCAACAGAATTCGTATTACAATGTCAGCCCACTTTGTTGTTCTTGTAGAACAGAATGTGGACCAGCAGAATTAATATTACAATGTCAGCCCACCTTGTTGTTCTTGAAGAGCAGAATGTGGACCAACAGAATTTGTATTACAATGTCCGCCCACCTTGTTGTTCTTGTAGAACAGAATGTGGACCGACAGAATCCGTATTACAATGTCAGCCCACCTTGTTGTTCTTGGAGAACAGAATGTGGACCAACAGAATTCGTATTACAATCTCAGCCCACCTTGTTGTTCTTGGAGAACAGAATGTGGACCAGCAGAATTAATATTACAATGTCAGCCCACCTTGTTGTTCTTGAAGAACAGAATGTGGACCAACAGAATTTGTATTACAATGTCCGACCACCTGGTTGTTCTTGGAGAACAGAATGTGGACCAGCAGAATTCGTATTACAATGTCAGCCCAGCTTGTTGTTCTTCAAGAACAGAATGTGGACCAACAGAACTCGTATTAGAATGTCAGCCCAGCTTGTTGTTCTTCAAGAACAGAATGTGGACCAACAGAATTCGTATTACAATGTCAGCCCAGCTTGTGGTTCTTGTAGAACAGAATGTAGACCAGCAGAATTCGTATTACAATGCCAGCCCACCTTGTTGTTCTTGTAGAACAGAATGTGGACCAACAGAATTCGTATTACAATCTCAGCCCACCTTGTTGTTCTTGAAGAACAGAATGTGGACCAACAGAATCCGTATTACAATGTCAGTCCACCTTGTTATTCTTGAAGAACAGAATGTGGACCAACAGAATTCGTATTACAATGTCAGCCCATCTTGTTGTTCCTGAAGAACAGAATGTGGACCAACAGAATTCATATTACAATGTCAGCCCAGCTTGTTGTCCTTGGAGAACAGAATGTGGACCAACAGAATTCGTATTACAATCTCAGCCCACCTTGTTGTTCTTGGAGAACAGAATGTGGACCAACAGAACACGTATTTCAATGTCAGCCCACCTTGTTGTTCTTGAAGAACAGAATGTGGACCAACAGAATTCATATTATAATGTCAGCCCAGCTTGTTGTTGTTGGAGAACAGAATGTGGACCAACAGAATTCGTATTACAATGTCAGCCCACCTTGTTGTTCTTCAAGACCAGAATGTGGACCAACAGAATTCGTATTACAATGTCAGCCCACATTGTTGTTCTTGTAGAACAAAATGTGGACCAGCAGAATTAATATTACAATGTCAGCCCACCTTGTTGTTATTGGAGAACAGAATGTGGACCAGCAAAATTAGTATTACAATGTCAGCCCAGCTTGTTGTTCTTGTAGAACAGAATGTGGACCAACAAAATTAGTATTACAATGTCAGCCCAGCTTGTGGTTCTTCAAGAACAGAATGTGGACCAACAGAATTCGTATTACAATCTCAGCCCACCTTGTTGTTCTTGGAGAACAGAATGTCGACAAACAGAATTAATATTTCAATGTCAGCCCACCTTGTTGTTCTTGAAGAACACAGTGTGGACCAAGAGAATTCGTATTACAATGTCAGCCCAGCTTGTTGTTCTTGAAGAACAGAATGTGGACCAACAGAATTCGTATTACAATGTCCGCCCACCTTGTTGTTCTTCAAGAACAGAACGTGGACCAACAGAATTCGTATTACAATGTCAGCCCACCTTGTTGTTCTTGGAGAACAGAATGTGGACCAGCAGAATTAATATTACAATGTCAGCCCACCTTGTTGTTCTTGAAGAACACAGTGTGGACCAAGAGAATTCGTATTACAATGTCAGCCCAGCTTGTTGCTCTTGGAGAACAGAATGTGGACCAACAGAATTCGTATTACAATGTCAGCCCACCTTGTTGTTCTTGAAGAACAGAATGTGGACAAACAGAATTCGTATTACAATGTCAGCCCACCTTGTTGCTCTTGGAGAACAGAATGTGGACCAACAGAATTCGTATTACAATGTCAGCCCACCTTGTTGTTCTTGGAGAACAGAATGTCGACAAACAGAATTAATATTTCAATGTCAGCCCACCTTGTTGTTCTTGAAGAACACAGTGTGGACCAAGAGAATTCATATTACAATGTCAGCCCAGCTTGTTGTTCTTGAAGAACAGAATGTGGACCAACAGAATTCGTATTACAATGTCCGCCCACCTTGTTGTTCTTCAAGAACAGAACGTGGACCAACAGAATTCGTATTACAATGTCAGCCCACCTTGTTGTTCTTGGAGAACAGAATGTGGACCAGCAGAATTAATATTAAAATGTCAGCCCACCTTGTTGTTCTTGAAGAACACAGTGTGGACCAAGAGAATTCGTATTACAATGTCAGCCCAGCTTGTTGTTCTTCAAGAACAGAATGTGGACCAACAGTATTCGTATTACAATGTCCGCCCACCTTGTTGTTCTTGAAGAACAGAATGTGGACCAACAGAATTCGTATTACAATGTCAGCCCACTTTGTTGTTCTTGTAGAACAGAATGTGGACCAGCAGAATTAATATTACAATGTCAGCCCACCTTGTTGTTCTTGAAGAGCAGAATGTGGACCAACAGAATTTGTATTACAATGTCCGCCCACCTTGTTGTTCTTGTAGAACAGAATGTGGACCGACAGAATCCGTATTACAATGTCAGCCCACCTTGTTGTTCTTGGAGAACAGAATGTGGACCAACAGAATTCGTATTACAATCTCAGCCCACCTTGTTGTTCTTGGAGAACAGAATGTGGACCAGCAGAATTAATATTACAATGTCAGCCCACCTTGTTGTTCTTGAAGAACAGAATGTGGACCAACAGAATTTGTATTACAATGTCCGACCACCTGGTTGTTCTTGGAGAACAGAATGTGGACCAGCAGAATTCGTATTACAATGTCAGCCCAGCTTGTTGTTCTTCAAGAACAGAATGTGGACCAACAGAACTCGTATTAGAATGTCAGCCCAGCTTGTTGTTCTTCAAGAACAGAATGTGGACCAACAGAATTCGTATTACAATGTCAGCCCAGCTTGTGGTTCTTGTAGAACAGAATGTAGACCAGCAGAATTCGTATTACAATGCCAGCCCACCTTGTTGTTCTTGTAGAACAGAATGTGGACCAACAGAATTCGTATTACAATCTCAGCCCACCTTGTTGTTCTTGAAGAACAGAATGTGGACCAACAGAATCCGTATTACAATGTCAGTCCACCTTGTTATTCTTGAAGAACAGAATGTGGACCAACAGAATTCGTATTACAATGTCAGCCCATCTTGTTGTTCCTGAAGAACAGAATGTGGACCAACAGAATTCATATTACAATGTCAGCCCAGCTTGTTGTCCTTGGAGAACAGAATGTGGACCAACAGAATTCGTATTACAATCTCAGCCCACCTTGTTGTTCTTGGAGAACAGAATGTGGACCAACAGAACACGTATTTCAATGTCAGCCCACCTTGTTGTTCTTGAAGAACAGAATGTGGACCAACAGAATTCATATTATAATGTCAGCCCAGCTTGTTGTTGTTGGAGAACAGAATGTGGACCAACAGAATTCGTATTACAATGTCAGCCCACCTTGTTGTTCTTCAAGACCAGAATGTGGACCAACAGAATTCGTATTACAATGTCAGCCCACATTGTTGTTCTTGTAGAACAAAATGTGGACCAGCAGAATTAATATTACAATGTCAGCCCACCTTGTTGTTATTGGAGAACAGAATGTGGACCAGCAAAATTAGTATTACAATGTCAGCCCAGCTTGTTGTTCTTGTAGAACAGAATGTGGACCAACAAAATTAGTATTACAATGTCAGCCCAGCTTGTGGTTCTTCAAGAACAGAATGTGGACCAACAGAATTCGTATTACAATCTCAGCCCACCTTGTTGTTCTTGGAGAACAGAATGTCGACAAACAGAATTAATATTTCAATGTCAGCCCACCTTGTTGTTCTTGAAGAACACAGTGTGGACCAAGAGAATTCGTATTACAATGTCAGCCCAGCTTGTTGTTCTTGAAGAACAGAATGTGGACCAACAGAATTCGTATTACAATGTCCGCCCACCTTGTTGTTCTTCAAGAACAGAACGTGGACCAACAGAATTCGTATTACAATGTCAGCCCACCTTGTTGTTCTTGGAGAACAGAATGTGGACCAGCAGAATTAATATTACAATGTCAGCCCACCTTGTTGTTCTTGAAGAACACAGTGTGGACCAAGAGAATTCGTATTACAATGTCAGCCCAGCTTGTTGTTCTTCAAGAACAGAATGTGGACCAACAGTATTCGTATTACAATGTCCGCCCACCTTGTTGTTCTTGAAGAACAGAATGTGGACCAAAATAATTCGTATTACAATGTCAGCCCACCTTGTTGTTCTTGGAGAACAGAATGTGGACCAACAGAATTCGTATTACAATCTCAGCCCACCTTGTTGTTCTTGGAGAACAGAATGTGGACCAGCAGAATTAATATTACAATGTCAGCCCACCTTGTTGTTCTTGAAAAACAGAATGTGGACCAGCAGAATTCGTATTACAATGTCAGCAAAGGTTGTTGTTCTTGAAGAACAGAATGTGGACCAACAGAATTCGTATTACAATGTCAGCCCATCTTGTTGTTCTTGAAGAACAGAATGTGGACCAACAGAATTCATATTACAATGTCAGCCCAGCTTGTTGTCCTTGGAGAACAGAATGTGGACCAACAGAATTCGTATTACAATCTCAGCCCACCTTGTTGTTCTTGGAGAACAGAATGTGGACCAACAGAATTCATATTATAATGTCAGCCCAGCTTGTTGTTCTTGGAGAACAGAATGTGGACCAACAGAATTCGTATTACAATGTCAGCCCAGCTTGTTGTTCTTCAAGACCAGAATGTGGACCAACAGAATTCGTATTACAATGTCAGCCCACATTGTTGTTCTTGTAGAACAAAATGTGGACCAGCAGAATTAATATTACAATGTCAGCCCACCTTGTTGTTATTGGAGAACAGAATGTGGACCAGCAGAATTCGTATCACAATGTCAGCCCAGCTTAATGTTCTTGTAGAACAGAATGTGGACCAACAAAATTAGTATTACAATGTCAGCTCAGCTTGTGGTTCTTGTACAACAGAATGTGGACCAGCAGAATTCGTATTACAATCTCAGCCCACCTTGTTGTTCTTGTAGAACAGAATGTGGACCAGCAGAATTAATATTACAATGTCAGCCCATCATGTTGTTCTTGAAGAACAGAATGTGGACCAACAAAATTCGTATTACAATGTCAGCCCACCTTGTTGTTCTTGAAGAACAGAATGTGGACCAACAGAATTCATATTATAATGTCAGCCCACCTTGTTGTTCTTGGAGAACAGAATGTGGACCAACAGAATTCGTATTACAATGTCAGCCCAGCTTGTTGTTCTTCAAGACCAGAATGTGGACCAACAGAATTCGTATTACAATGTCAGCCCACTTTGTTGTTCTTGTAGAACAGAATGTGGACCAGCAGAATTAATATTACAATGTCAGCCCACCTTGTTGTTCTTGAAGAGCAGAATGTGGACCAACAGAATTTGTATTACAATGTCCGCCCACCTTGTTGTTCTTGTAGAACAGAATGTGGACCGACAGAATCCGTATTACAATGTCAGCCCACCTTGTTGTTCTTGGAGAACAGAATGTGGACCAACAGAATTCGTATTACAATCTCAGCCCACTTTGTTGTTCTTGTAGAACAGAATGTGGACCAGCAGAATTAATATTACAATGTCAGCCCAGCTTGTTGTTCTTGAAGAACAGAATGTGGACCAACAGAATTTGTATTACAATGTCCGACCACCTGGTTGTTCTTGGAGAACAGAATGTGGACCAGCAGAATTCGTATTACAATGTCAGCCCAGCTTGTTGTTCTTCAAGAACAACAGAATGTGGACCAACAGAATTCGTATTAGAATGTCAGCCCAGCTTGTTGTTCTTCAAGAACAGAATGTGGACCAACAGAATTCGTATTACAATGTCAGCCCAGCTTGTGGTTCTTGTAGAACAGAATGTAGACCAGCAGAATTCGTATTACAATGCCAGCCCACCTTGTTGTTCTTGTAGAACAGAATGTGGACCAACAGAATTCGTATTACAATCTCAGCCCACCTTGTTGTTCTTGAAGAACAGAATGTGGACCAACAGAATCCGTATTACAATGTCAGTCCACCTTGTTATTCTTGAAGAACAGAATGTGGACCAACAGAATTCGTATTACAATGTCAGCCCATCTTGTTGTTCCTGAAGAACAGAATGTGGACCAACAGAATTCATATTACAATGTCAGCCCAGCTTGTTGTCCTTGGAGAACAGAATGTGGACCAACAGAATTCGTATTACAATCTCAGCCCACCTTGTTGTTCTTGGAGAACAGAATGTGGACCAACAGAACACGTATTTCAATGTCAGCCCACCTTGTTGTTCTTGAAGAACAGAATGTGGACCAACAGAATTCATATTATAATGTCAGCCCAGCTTGTTGTTGTTGGAGAACAGAATGTGGACCAACAGAATTCGTATTACAATGTCAGCCCACCTTGTTGTTCTTCAAGACCAGAATGTGGACCAACAGAATTCGTATTACAATCTCAGCCCACCTTGTTGTTCTTGGAGAACAGAATGTGGACCAACAGAACACGTATTTCAATGTCAGCCCACCTTGTTGTTCTTGAAGAACAGAATGTGGACCAACAGAATTCATATTATAATGTCAGCCCACCTTGTTGCTCTTGGAGAACAGAATGTGGACCAACAGAATTCGTATTACAATGTCAGCCCACCTTGTTGTTCTTGAAGAACAGAATGTGGACAAACAGAATTCGTATTACAATGTCAGCCCACCTTGTTGCTCTTGGAGAACAGAATGTGGACCAACAGAATTCGTATTACAATGTCAGCCCACCTTGTTGTTCTTGGAGAACAGAATGTCGACAAACAGAATTAATATTTCAATGTCAGCCCACCTTGTTGTTCTTGAAGAACACAGTGTGGACCAAGAGAATTCATAATACAATGTCAGCCCAGCTTGTTGTTCTTGAAGAACAGAATGTGGACCAACAGAATTCGTATTACAATGTCCGCCCACCTTGTTGTTCTTCAAGAACAGAACGTGGACCAACAGAATTCGTATTACAATGTCAGCCCACCTTGTTGTTCTTGGAGAACAGAATGTGGACCAGCAGAATTAATATTACAATGTCAGCCCACCTTGTTGTTCTTGAAGAACACAGTGTGGACCAAGAGAATTCGTATTACAATGTCAGCCCAGCTTGTTGTTCTTCAAGAACAGAATGTGGACCAACAGTATTCGTATTACAATGTCCGCCCACCTTGTTGTTCTTGAAGAACAGAATGTGGACCAACAGAATTCGTATTACAATGTCAGCCCACTTTGTTGTTCTTGTAGAACAGAATGTGGACCAGCAGAATTAATATTACAATGTCAGCCCACCTTGTTGTTCTTGAAGAGCAGAATGTGGACCAACAGAATTTGTATTACAATGTCCGCCCACCTTGTTGTTCTTGTAGAACAGAATGTGGACCGACAGAATCCGTATTACAATGTCAGCCCACCTTGTTGTTCTTGGAGAACAGAATGTGGACCAGCAGAATTAATATTACAATGTCAGCCCACCTTGTTGTTCTTGAAGAACAGAATGTGGACCAACAGAATTTGTATTACAATGTCCGACCACCTGGTTGTTCTTGGAGAACAGAATGTGGACCAGCAGAATTCGTATTACAATGTCAGCCCAGCTTGTTGTTCTTCAAGAACAGAATGTGGACCAACAGAACTCGTATTAGAATGTCAGCCCACATTGTTGTTCTTGTAGAACAAAATGTGGACCAGCAGAATTAATATTACAATGTCAGCCCACCTTGTTGTTATTGGAGAACAGAATGTGGACCAGCAAAATTAGTATTACAATGTCAGCCCAGCTTGTTGTTCTTGTAGAACAGAATGTGGACCAACAAAATTAGTATTACAATGTCAGCCCAGCTTGTGGTTCTTCAAGAACAGAATGTGGACCAACAGAATTCGTATTACAATCTCAGCCCACCTTGTTGTTCTTGGAGAACAGAATGTCGACAAACAGAATTAATATTTCAATGTCAGCCCACCTTGTTGTTCTTGAAGAACACAGTGTGGACCAAGAGAATTCGTATTACAATGTCAGCCCAGCTTGTTGTTCTTGAAGAACAGAATGTGGACCAACAGAATTCGTATTACAATGTCCGCCCACCTTGTTGTTCTTCAAGAACAGAACGTGGACCAACAGAATTCGTATTACAATGTCAGCCCACCTTGTTGTTCTTGGAGAACAGAATGTGGACCAGCAGAATTAATATTACAATGTCAGCCCACCTTGTTGTTCTTGAAGAACACAGTGTGGACCAAGAGAATTCGTATTACAATGTCAGCCCAGCTTGTTGTTCTTCAAGAACAGAATGTGGACCAACAGTATTCGTATTACAATGTCCGCCCACCTTGTTGTTCTTGAAGAACAGAATGTGGACCAAAATAATTCGTATTACAATGTCAGCCCACCTTGTTGTTCTTGGAGAACAGAATGTGGACCAACAGAATTCGTATTACAATCTCAGCCCACCTTGTTGTTCTTGGAGAACAGAATGTGGACCAGCAGAATTAATATTACAATGTCAGCCCACCTTGTTGTTCTTGAAAAACAGAATGTGGACCAGCAGAATTCGTATTACAATGTCAGCAAAGGTTGTTGTTCTTGAAGAACAGAATGTGGACCAACAGAATTCGTATTACAATGTCAGCCCATCTTGTTGTTCCTGAAGAACAGAATGTGGACCAACAGAATTCATATTACAATGTCAGCCCAGCTTGTTGTCCTTGGAGAACAGAATGTGGACCAACAGAATTCGTATTACAATCTCAGCCCACCTTGTTGTTCTTGGAGAACAGAATGTGGACCAACAGAATTCATATTATAATGTCAGCCCAGCTTGTTGTTCTTGGAAAACAGAATGTGGACCAACAGAATTCGTATTACAATGTCAGCCCAGCTTGTTGTTCTTCAAGACCAGAATGTGGACCAACAGAATTCATATTACAATGTCAGCCCACATTGTTGTTCTTGTAGAACAAAATGTGGACCAGCAGAATTAATATTACAATGTCAGCCCACCTTGTTGTTATTGGAGAACAGAATGTGGACCAGCAGAATTCGTATCACAATGTCAGCCCAGCTTAATGTTCTTGTAGAACAGAATGTGGACCAACAAAATTAGTATTACAATGTCAGCTCAGCTTGTGGTTCTTGTACAACAGAATGTGGACCAGCAGAATTCGTATTACAATCTCAGCCCACCTTGTTGTTCTTGTAGAACAGAATGTGGACCAGCAGAATTAATATTACAATGTCAGCCCATCATGTTGTTCTTGAAGAACAGAATGTGGACCAACAAAATTCGTATTACAATGTCAGCCCACCTTGTTGTTCTTGAAGAACAGAATGTGGACCAACAGAATTCATATTATAATGTCAGCCCACCTTGTTGTTCTTGGAGAACAGAATGTGGACCAACAGAATTCGTATTACAATGTCAGCCCAGCTTGTTGTTCTTCAAGACCAGAATGTGGACCAACAGAATTCGTATTACAATGTCAGCCCACTTTGTTGTTCTTGTAGAACAGAATGTGGACCAGCAGAATTAATATTACAATGTCAGCCCACCTTGTTGTTCTTGAAGAGCAGAATGTGGACCAACAGAATTTGTATTACAATGTCCGCCCACCTTGTTGTTCTTGTAGAACAGAATGTGGACCGACAGAATCCGTATTACAATGTCAGCCCACCTTGTTGTTCTTGGAGAACAGAATGTGGACCAACAGAATTCGTATTACAATCTCAGCCCACTTTGTTGTTCTTGTAGAACAGAATGTGGACCAGCAGAATTAATATTACAATGTCAGCCCAGCTTGTTGTTCTTGAAGAACAGAATGTGGACCAACAGAATTTGTATTACAATGTCCGACCACCTGGTTGTTCTTGGAGAACAGAATGTGGACCAGCAGAATTCGTATTACAATGTCAGCCCAGCTTGTTGTTCTTCAAGAACAACAGAATGTGGACCAACAGAATTCGTATTAGAATGTCAGCCCAGCTTGTTGTTCTTCAAGAACAGAATGTGGACCAACAGAATTCGTATTACAATGTCAGCCCAGCTTGTGGTTCTTGTAGAACAGAATGTAGACCAGCAGAATTCGTATTACAATGCCAGCCCACCTTGTTGTTCTTGTAGAACAGAATGTGGACCAACAGAATTCGTATTACAATCTCAGCCCACCTTGTTGTTCTTGAAGAACAGAATGTGGACCAACAGAATCCGTATTACAATGTCAGTCCACCTTGTTATTCTTGAAGTAACAGAATGTGGACCAACAGAATTCGTATTACAATGTCAGCCCATCTTGTTGTTCCTGAAGAACAGAATGTGGACCAACAGAATTCATATTACAATGTCAGCCCAGCTTGTTGTCCTTGGAGAACAGAATGTGGACCAACAGAATTCGTATTACAATCTCAGCCCACCTTGTTGTTCTTGGAGAACAGAATGTGGACCAACAGAACACGTATTTCAATGTCAGCCCACCTTGTTGTTCTTGAAGAACAGAATGTGGACCAACAGAATTCATATTATAATGTCAGCCCAGCTTGTTGTTGTTGGAGAACAGAATGTGGACCAACAGAATTCGTATTACAATGTCAGCCCACCTTGTTGTTCTTCAAGACCAGAATGTGGACCAACAGAATTCGTATTACAATCTCAGCCCACCTTGTTGTTCTTGGAGAACAGAATGTGGACCAACAGAACACGTATTTCAATGTCAGCCCACCTTGTTGTTCTTGAAGAACAGAATGTGGACCAACAGAATTCATATTATAATGTCAGCCCACCTTGTTGCTCTTGGAGAACAGAATGTGGACCAACAGAATTCGTATTACAATGTCAGCCCACCTTGTTGTTCTTGAAGAACAGAATGTGGACAAACAGAATTCGTATTACAATGTCAGCCCACCTTGTTGCTCTTGGAGAACAGAATGTGGACCAACAGAATTCGTATTACAATGTCAGCCCACCTTGTTGTTCTTCAAGAACAGAATGTGGACCAACAGAATTCGTATTACAATCTCAGCCCACCTTGTTGTTCTTGGAGAACAGAATGTCGACAAACAGAATTAATATTTCAATGTCAGCCCACCTTGTTGTTCTTGAAGAACACAGTGTGGACCAAGAGAATTCGTATTACAATGTCAGCCCAGCTTGTTGTTCTTGAAGAACAGAATGTGGACCAACAGAATTCGTATTACAATGTCCGCCCACCTTGTTGTTCTTCAAGAACAGAACGTGGACCAACAGAATTCGTATTACAATGTCAGCCCACCTTGTTGTTCTTGGAGAACAGAATGTGGACCAGCAGAATTAATATTACAATGTCAGCCCACCTTGTTGTTCTTGAAGAACACAGTGTGGACCAAGAGAATTCGTATTACAATGTCAGCCCAGCTTGTTGTTCTTCAAGAACAGAATGTGGACCAACAGTATTCGTATTACAATGTCCGCCCACCTTGTTGTTCTTGAAGAACAGAATGTGGACCAACAGAATTCGTATTACAATGTCAGCCCACTTTGTTGTTCTTGTAGAACAGAATGTGGACCAGCAGAATTAATATTACAATGTCAGCCCACCTTGTTGTTCTTGAAGAGCAGAATGTGGACCAACAGAATTTGTATTACAATGTCCGCCCACCTTGTTGTTCTTGTAGAACAGAATGTGGACCGACAGAATCCGTATTACAATGTCAGCCCACCTTGTTGTTCTTGGAGAACAGAATGTGGACCAACAGAATTCGTATTACAATCTCAGCCCACCTTGTTGTTCTTGGAGAACAGAATGTGGACCAGCAGAATTAATATTACAATGTCAGCCCACCTTGTTGTTCTTGAAGAACAGAATGTGGACCAACAGAATTTGTATTACAATGTCCGACCACCTGGTTGTTCTTGGAGAACAGAATGTGGACCAGCAGAATTCGTATTACAATGTCAGCCCAGCTTGTTGTTCTTCAAGAACAGAATGTGGACCAACAGAACTCGTATTAGAATGTCAGCCCAGCTTGTTGTTCTTCAAGAACAGAATGTGGACCAACAGAATTCGTATTACAATGTCAGCCCAGCTTGTGGTTCTTGTAGAACAGAATGTAGACCAGCAGAATTCGTATTACAATGCCAGCCCACCTTGTTGTTCTTGTAGAACAGAATGTGGACCAACAGAATTCGTATTACAATCTCAGCCCACCTTGTTGTTCTTGAAGAACAGAATGTGGACCAACAGAATCCGTATTACAATGTCAGTCCACCTTGTTATTCTTGAAGAACAGAATGTGGACCAACAGAATTCGTATTACAATGTCAGCCCATCTTGTTGTTCCTGAAGAACAGAATGTGGACCAACAGAATTCATATTACAATGTCAGCCCAGCTTGTTGTCCTTGGAGAACAGAATGTGGACCAACAGAATTCGTATTACAATCTCAGCCCACCTTGTTGTTCTTGGAGAACAGAATGTGGACCAACAGAACACGTATTTCAATGTCAGCCCACCTTGTTGTTCTTGAAGAACAGAATGTGGACCAACAGAATTCATATTATAATGTCAGCCCAGCTTGTTGTTGTTGGAGAACAGAATGTGGACCAACAGAATTCGTATTACAATGTCAGCCCACCTTGTTGTTCTTCAAGACCAGAATGTGGACCAACAGAATTCGTATTACAATGTCAGCCCACATTGTTGTTCTTGTAGAACAAAATGTGGACCAGCAGAATTAATATTACAATGTCAGCCCACCTTGTTGTTATTGGAGAACAGAATGTGGACCAGCAAAATTAGTATTACAATGTCAGCCCAGCTTGTTGTTCTTGTAGAACAGAATGTGGACCAACAAAATTAGTATTACAATGTCAGCCCAGCTTGTGGTTCTTGTACAACAGAATGTGGACCAGCAGAATTCGTATTAAAATCTCAGCCCACCTTGTTGTTCTTGTAGAACAGAATGTGGACCAGCAGAATTAATATCACAATGTCAGCCCACCTTGTTGTTCTTGAAGAACAGAATGTGGACCAACGAAATTCGTATTACAATGTCAGCCCAACTTGTTGTTCTTGAAGAACAGAATGTGGACCAACAGAATTCATATTATAATGTCAGCCCACCTTGTTGTTCTTGGAGAACAGAATGTGGACCAACAGAATTCGTATTACAATGTCAGCCCACCTTGTTGTTCTTGGAGAACAGAATGTGGACCAACAGAATTCGTATTACAATCTCAGCCCACCTTGTTGTTCTTGAAGAACAGAATGTGGACCAGCAGAATTCATATTACAATGTCCGCCCAGCTTGTTGTTCTTGAAGAACAGAATGTGGACCAACAGAATTTGTATTACAATGTCCGACCACCTGGTTGTTCTTGGAGAACAGAATGTGGACCAGCAGAATTCGTATTACAATGTCAGCCCAGCTTGTTGTTCTTCAAGAACAGAATGTGGACCAACAGAATTCGTATTAGAATGTCAGCCCAGCTTGTTGTTCTTCAAGAACAGAATGTGGACCAACAGAATTCGTATTACAATGTCAGCCCAGCTTGTGGTTCTTGTAGAACAGAATGTAGACCAGCAGAATTCGTATTACAATGCCAGCCCACCTTGTTGTTCTTGTAGAACAGAATGTGGACCAACAGAATTCGTATTACAATCTCAGCCCACCTTGTTGTTCTTGAAGAACAGAATGTGGACCAACAGAATCCGTATTACAATGTCAGTCCACCTTGTTATTCTTGAAGAACAGAATGTGGACCAACAGAATTCGTATTACAATGTCAGCCCATCTTGTTGTTCCTGAAGAACAGAATGTGGACCAACAGAATTCATATTACAATGTCAGCCCAGCTTGTTGTCCTTGGAGAACAGAATGTGGACCAACAGAACTCGTATTAGAATGTCAGCCCACCTTGTTGTTCTTGGAGAACAGAATGTGGACCAACAGAACACGTATTTCAATGTCAGCCCACCTTGTTGTTCTTGAAGAACAGAATGTGGACCAACAGAATTCATATTATAATGTCAGCCCAGCTTGTTGTTGTTGGAGAACAGAATGTGGACCAACAGAATTCGTATTACAATGTCAGCCCACCTTGTTGTTCTTCAAGACCAGAATGTGGACCAACAGAATTCGTATTACAATCTCAGCCCACCTTGTTGTTCTTGGAGAACAGAATGTGGACCAACAGAATTAATATTTCAATGTCAGCCCACCTTGTTGTTCTTGAAGAACACAGTGTGGACCAAGAGAATTCGTATTACAATGTCAGCCCAGCTTGTTGTTCTTGAAGAACAGAATGTGGACCAACAGAATTCGTATTACAATGTCCGCCCACCTTGTTGTTCTTCAAGAACAGAATGTGGACCAACAGAATTCGTATTACAATGTCAGCCCACCTTGTTGTTCTTGGAGAACAGAATGTGGACCAGCAGAATTAATATTACAATGTCAGCCCACCTTGTTGTTCTTGAAGAACACAGTGTGGACCAAGAGAATTCGTATTACAATGTCAGCCCAGCTTGTTGTTCTTCAAGAACAGAATGTGGACCAACAGTATTCGTATTACAATGTCCGCCCACCTTGTTGTTCTTGAAGAACAGAATGTGGACCAACAGAATTCGTATTACAATGTCAGCCCACTTTGTTGTTCTTGTAGAACAGAATGTGGACCAGCAGAATTAATATTACAATGTCAGCCCACCTTGTTGTTCTTGAAGAGCAGAATGTGGACCAACAGAATTCGTATTACAATGTCAGCCCACTTTGTTGTTCTTGTAGAACAGAATGGGACCAGCAGAATTAATATTACAATGTCAGCCCAGCTTGTTGTTCTTGAAGAACAGAATGTGGACCAACAGAATTTGTATTACAATGTCCGACCACCTGGTTGTTCTTGGAGAACAGAATGTGGACCAGCAGAATTCGTATTACAATGTCAGCCCAGCTTGTTGTTCTTCAAGAACAACAGAATGTGGACCAACAGAATTCGTATTAGAATGTCAGCCCAGCTTGTTGTTCTTCAAGAACAGAATGTGGACCAACAGAATTCGTAATACAATGTCAGCCCAGCTTGTGGTTCTTGTAGAACAGAATGTAGACCAGCAGAATTCGTATTACAATGCCAGCCCACCTTGTTGTTCTTGTAGAACAGAATGTGGACCAACAGAATTCGTATTACAATCTCAGCCCACCTTGTTGTTCTTGAAGAACAGAATGTGGACCAACAGAATCCGTATTACAATGTCAGTCCACCTTGTTATTCTTGAAGAACAGAATGTGGACCAACAGAATTCGTATTACAATGTCAGCCCATCTTGTTGTTCCTGAAGAACAGAATGTGGACCAACAGAATTCATATTACAATGTCAGCCCAGCTTGTTGTCCTTGGAGAACAGAATGTGGACCAACAGAATTCGTATTACAATCTCAGCCCACCTTGTTGTTCTTGGAGAACAGAATGTGGACCAACAGAACACGTATTTCAATGTCAGCCCACCTTGTTGTTCTTGAAGAACAGAATGTGGACCAACAGAATTCATATTATAATGTCAGCCCAGCTTGTTGTTGTTGGAGAACAGAATGTGGACCAACAGAATTCGTATTACAATGTCAGCCCACCTTGTTGTTCTTCAAGACCAGAATGTGGACCAACAGAATTCGTATTACAATCTCAGCCCACCTTGTTGTTCTTGGAGAACAGAATGTGGACCAACAGAACACGTATTTCAATGTCAGCCCACCTTGTTGTTCTTGAAGAACAGAATGTGGACCAACAGAATTCATATTATAATGTCAGCCCACCTTGTTGCTCTTGGAGAACAGAATGTGGACCAACAGAATTCGTATTACAATGTCAGCCCACCTTGTTGTTCTTGAAGAACAGAATGTGGACAAACAGAATTCGTATTACAATGTCAGCCCACCTTGTTGCTCTTGGAGAACAGAATGTGGACCAACAGAATTCGTATTACAATGTCAGCCCACCTTGTTGTTCTTCAAGAACAGAATGTGGACCAACAGAATTCGTATTACAATCTCAGCCCACCTTGTTGTTCTTGGAGAACAGAATGTCGACAAACAGAATTAATATTTCAATGTCAGCCCACCTTGTTGTTCTTGAAGAACACAGTGTGGACCAAGAGAATTCATATTACAATGTCAGCCCAGCTTGTTGTTCTTGAAGAACAGAATGTGGACCAACAGAATTCGTATTACAATGTCCGCCCACCTTGTTGTTCTTCAAGAACAGAACGTGGACCAACAGAATTCGTATTACAATGTCAGCCCACCTTGTTGTTCTTGGAGAACAGAATGTGGACCAGCAGAATTAATATTACAATGTCAGCCCACCTTGTTGTTCTTGAAGAACACAGTGTGGACCAAGAGAATTCGTATTACAATGTCAGCCCAGCTTGTTGTTCTTCAAGAACAGAATGTGGACCAACAGTATTCGTATTACAATGTCCGCCCACCTTGTTGTTCTTGAAGAACAGAATGTGGACCAACAGAATTCGTATTACAATGTCAGCCCACTTTGTTGTTCTTGTAGAACAGAATGTGGACCAGCAGAATTAATATTACAATGTCAGCCCACCTTGTTGTTCTTGAAGAGCAGAATGTGGACCAACAGAATTTGTATTACAATGTCCGCCCACCTTGTTGTTCTTGTAGAACAGAATGTGGACCGACAGAATCCGTATTACAATGTCAGCCCACCTTGTTGTTCTTGGAGAACAGAATGTGGACCAACAGAATTCGTATTACAATCTCAGCCCACCTTGTTGTTCTTGGAGAACAGAATGTGGACCAGCAGAATTAATATTACAATGTCAGCCCACCTTGTTGTTCTTGAAGAACAGAATGTGGACCAACAGAATTTGTATTACAATGTCCGACCACCTGGTTGTTCTTGGAGAACAGAATGTGGACCAGCAGAATTCGTATTACAATGTCAGCCCAGCTTGTTGTTCTTCAAGAACAGAATGTGGACCAACAGAACTCGTATTAGAATGTCAGCCCAGCTTGTTGTTCTTCAAGAACAGAATGTGGACCAACAGAATTCGTATTACAATGTCAGCCCAGCTTGTGGTTCTTGTAGAACAGAATGTAGACCAGCAGAATTCGTATTACAATGCCAGCCCACCTTGTTGTTCTTGTAGAACAGAATGTGGACCAACAGAATTCGTATTACAATCTCAGCCCACCTTGTTGTTCTTGAAGAACAGAATGTGGACCAACAGAATCCGTATTACAATGTCAGTCCACCTTGTTATTCTTGAAGAACAGAATGTGGACCAACAGAATTCGTATTACAATGTCAGCCCATCTTGTTGTTCCTGAAGAACAGAATGTGGACCAACAGAATTCATATTACAATGTCAGCCCAGCTTGTTGTCCTTGGAGAACAGAATGTGGACCAACAGAATTCGTATTACAATCTCAGCCCACCTTGTTGTTCTTGGAGAACAGAATGTGGACCAACAGAACACGTATTTCAATGTCAGCCCACCTTGTTGTTCTTGAAGAACAGAATGTGGACCAACAGAATTCATATTATAATGTCAGCCCAGCTTGTTGTTGTTGGAGAACAGAATGTGGACCAACAGAATTCGTATTACAATGTCAGCCCACCTTGTTGTTCTTCAAGACCAGAATGTGGACCAACAGAATTCGTATTACAATGTCAGCCCACATTGTTGTTCTTGTAGAACAAAATGTGGACCAGCAGAATTAATATTACAATGTCAGCCCACCTTGTTGTTATTGGAGAACAGAATGTGGACCAGCAAAATTAGTATTACAATGTCAGCCCAGCTTGTTGTTCTTGTAGAACAGAATGTGGACCAACAAAATTAGTATTACAATGTCAGCCCAGCTTGTGGTTCTTCAAGAACAGAATGTGGACCAACAGAATTCGTATTACAATCTCAGCCCACCTTGTTGTTCTTGGAGAACAGAATGTCGACAAACAGAATTAATATTTCAATGTCAGCCCACCTTGTTGTTCTTGAAGAACACAGTGTGGACCAAGAGAATTCGTATTACAATGTCAGCCCAGCTTGTTGTTCTTGAAGAACAGAATGTGGACCAACAGAATTCGTATTACAATGTCCGCCCACCTTGTTGTTCTTCAAGAACAGAACGTGGACCAACAGAATTCGTATTACAATGTCAGCCCACCTTGTTGTTCTTGGAGAACAGAATGTGGACCAGCAGAATTAATATTACAATGTCAGCCCACCTTGTTGTTCTTGAAGAACACAGTGTGGACCAAGAGAATTCGTATTACAATGTCAGCACAGCTTGTTGTTCTTCAAGAACAGAATGTGGACCAACAGTATTCGTATTACAATGTCCGCCCACCTTGTTGTTCTTGAAGAACAGAATGTGGACCAAAATAATTCGTATTACAATGTCAGCCCACCTTGTTGTTCTTGGAGAACAGAATGTGGACCAACAGAATTCGTATTACAATCTCAGCCCACCTTGTTGTTCTTGGAGAACAGAATGTGGACCAGCAGAATTAATATTACAATGTCAGCCCACCTTGTTGTTCTTGAAAAACAGAATGTGGACCAGCAGAATTCGTATTACAATGTCAGCAAAGGTTGTTGTTCTTGAAGAACAGAATGTGGACCAACAGAATTCGTATTACAATGTCAGCCCATCTTGTTGTTCCTGAAGAACAGAATGTGGACCAACAGAATTCATATTACAATGTCAGCCCAGCTTGTTGTCCTTGGAGAACAGAATGTGGACCAACAGAATTCGTATTACAATCTCAGCCCACCTTGTTGTTCTTGGAGAACAGAATGTGGACCAACAGAATTCATATTATAATGTCAGCCCAGCTTGTTGTTCTTGGAGAACAGAATGTGGACCAACAGAATTCGTATTACAATGTCAGCCCAGCTTGTTGTTCTTCAAGACCAGAATGTGGACCAACAGAATTCGTATTACAATGTCAGCCCACATTGTTGTTCTTGTAGAACAAAATGTGGACCAGCAGAATTAATATTACAATGTCAGCCCACCTTGTTGTTATTGGAGAACAGAATGTGGACCAGCAGAATTCGTATCACAATGTCAGCCCAGCTTAATGTTCTTGTAGAACAGAATGTGGACCAACAAAATTAGTATTACAATGTCAGCTCAGCTTGTGGTTCTTGTACAACAGAATGTGGACCAGCAGAATTCGTATTACAATCTCAGCCCACCTTGTTGTTCTTGTAGAACAGAATGTGGACCAGCAGAATTAATATTACAATGTCAGCCCATCATGTTGTTCTTGAAGAACAGAATGTGGACCAACAAAATTCGTATTACAATGTCAGCCCACCTTGTTGTTCTTGAAGAACAGAATGTGGACCAACAGAATTCATATTATAATGTCAGCCCACCTTGTTGTTCTTGGAGAACAGAATGTGGACCAACAGAATTCGTATTACAATGTCAGCCCAGCTTGTTGTTCTTCAAGACCAGAATGTGGACCAACAGAATTCGTATTACAATGTCAGCCCACTTTGTTGTTCTTGTAGAACAGAATGTGGACCAGCAGAATTAATATTACAATGTCAGCCCACCTTGTTGTTCTTGAAGAGCAGAATGTGGACCAACAGAATTTGTATTACAATGTCCGCCCACCTTGTTGTTCTTGTAGAACAGAATGTGGACCGACAGAATCCGTATTACAATGTCAGCCCACCTTGTTGTTCTTGGAGAACAGAATGTGGACCAACAGAATTCGTATTACAATCTCAGCCCACTTTGTTGTTCTTGTAGAACAGAATGTGGACCAGCAGAATTAATATTACAATGTCAGCCCAGCTTGTTGTTCTTGAAGAACAGAATGTGGACCAACAGAATTTGTATTACAATGTCCGACCACCTGGTTGTTCTTGGAGAACAGAATGTGGACCAGCAGAATTCGTATTACAATGTCAGCCCAGCTTGTTGTTCTTCAAGAACAACAGAATGTGGACCAACAGAATTCGTATTAGAATGTCAGCCCAGCTTGTTGTTCTTCAAGAACAGAATGTGGACCAACAGAATTCGTATTACAATGTCAGCCCAGCTTGTGGTTCTTGTAGAACAGAATGTAGACCAGCAGAATTCGTATTACAATGCCAGCCCACCTTGTTGTTCTTGTAGAACAGAATGTGGACCAACAGAATTCGTATTACAATCTCAGCCCACCTTGTTGTTCTTGAAGAACAGAATGTGGACCAACAGAATCCGTATTACAATGTCAGTCCACCTTGTTATTCTTGAAGAACAGAATGTGGACCAACAGAATTCGTATTACAATGTCAGCCCATCTTGTTGTTCCTGAAGAACAGAATGTGGACCAACAGAATTCATATTACAATGTCAGCCCAGCTTGTTGTCCTTGGAGAACAGAATGTGGACCAACAGAATTCGTATTACAATCTCAGCCCACCTTGTTGTTCTTGGAGAACAGAATGTGGACCAACAGAACACGTATTTCAATGTCAGCCCACCTTGTTGTTCTTGAAGAACAGAATGTGGACCAACAGAATTCATATTATAATGTCAGCCCAGCTTGTTGTTGTTGGAGAACAGAATGTGGACCAACAGAATTCGTATTACAATGTCAGCCCACCTTGTTGTTCTTCAAGACCAGAATGTGGACCAACAGAATTCGTATTACAATCTCAGCCCACCTTGTTGTTCTTGGAGAACAGAATGTGGACCAACAGAACACGTATTTCAATGTCAGCCCACCTTGTTGTTCTTGAAGAACAGAATGTGGACCAACAGAATTCATATTATAATGTCAGCCCACCTTGTTGCTCTTGGAGAACAGAATGTGGACCAACAGAATTCGTATTACAATGTCAGCCCACCTTGTTGTTCTTGAAGAACAGAATGTGGACAAACAGAATTCGTATTACAATGTCAGCCCACCTTGTTGCTCTTGGAGAACAGAATGTGGACCAACAGAATTCGTATTACAATGTCAGCCCACCTTGTTGTTCTTCAAGAACAGAATGTGGACCAACAGAATTCGTATTACAATCTCAGCCCACCTTGTTGTTCTTGGAGAACAGAATGTCGACAAACAGAATTAATATTTCAATGTCAGCCCACCTTGTTGTTCTTGAAGAACACAGTGTGGACCAAGAGAATTCGTATTACAATGTCAGCCCAGCTTGTTGTTCTTGAAGAACAGAATGTGGACCAACAGAATTCGTATTACAATGTCCGCCCACCTTGTTGTTCTTCAAGAACAGAACGTGGACCAACAGAATTCGTATTACAATGTCAGCCCACCTTGTTGTTCTTGGAGAACAGAATGTGGACCAGCAGAATTAATATTACAATGTCAGCCCACCTTGTTGTTCTTGAAGAACACAGTGTGGACCAAGAGAATTCGTATTACAATGTCAGCCCAGCTTGTTGTTCTTCAAGAACAGAATGTGGACCAACAGTATTCGTATTACAATGTCCGCCCACCTTGTTGTTCTTGAAGAACAGAATGTGGACCAACAGAATTCGTATTACAATGTCAGCCCACTTTGTTGTTCTTGTAGAACAGAATGTGGACCAGCAGAATTAATATTACAATGTCAGCCCACCTTGTTGTTCTTGAAGAGCAGAATGTGGACCAACAGAATTTGTATTACAATGTCCGCCCACCTTGTTGTTCTTGTAGAACAGAATGTGGACCGACAGAATCCGTATTACAATGTCAGCCCACCTTGTTGTTCTTGGAGAACAGAATGTGGACCAACAGAATTCGTATTACAATCTCAGCCCACCTTGTTGTTCTTGGAGAACAGAATGTGGACCAGCAGAATTAATATTACAATGTCAGCCCACCTTGTTGTTCTTGAAGAACAGAATGTGGACCAACAGAATTTGTATTACAATGTCCGACCACCTGGTTGTTCTTGGAGAACAGAATGTGGACCAGCAGAATTCGTATTACAATGTCAGCCCAGCTTGTTGTTCTTCAAGAACAGAATGTGGACCAACAGAACTCGTATTAGAATGTCAGCCCAGCTTGTTGTTCTTCAAGAACAGAATGTGGACCAACAGAATTCGTATTACAATGTCAGCCCAGCTTGTGGTTCTTGTAGAACAGAATGTAGACCAGCAGAATTCGTATTACAATGCCAGCCCACCTTGTTGTTCTTGTAGAACAGAATGTGGACCAACAGAATTCGTATTACAATCTCAGCCCACCTTGTTGTTCTTGAAGAACAGAATGTGGACCAACAGAATCCGTATTACAATGTCAGTCCACCTTGTTATTCTTGAAGAACAGAATGTGGACCAACAGAATTCGTATTACAATGTCAGCCCATCTTGTTGTTCCTGAAGAACAGAATGTGGACCAACAGAATTCATATTACAATGTCAGCCCAGCTTGTTGTCCTTGGAGAACAGAATGTGGACCAACAGAATTCGTATTACAATCTCAGCCCACCTTGTTGTTCTTGGAGAACAGAATGTGGACCAACAGAACACGTATTTCAATGTCAGCCCACCTTGTTGTTCTTGAAGAACAGAATGTGGACCAACAGAATTCATATTATAATGTCAGCCCAGCTTGTTGTTGTTGGAGAACAGAATGTGGACCAACAGAATTCGTATTACAATGTCAGCCCACCTTGTTGTTCTTCAAGACCAGAATGTGGACCAACAGAATTCGTATTACAATGTCAGCCCACATTGTTGTTCTTGTAGAACAAAATGTGGACCAGCAGAATTAATATTACAATGTCAGCCCACCTTGTTGTTATTGGAGAACAGAATGTGGACCAGCAAAATTAGTATTACAATGTCAGCCCAGCTTGTTGTTCTTGTAGAACAGAATGTGGACCAACAAAATTAGTATTACAATGTCAGCCCAGCTTGTGGTTCTTGTACAACAGAATGTGGACCAGCAGAATTCGTATTAAAATCTCAGCCCACCTTGTTGTTCTTGTAGAACAGAATGTGGACCAGCAGAATTAATATTATAATGTCAGCCCAGCTTGTTGTTCTTGGAGAACAGAATGTGGACCAACAGAATTCGTATTACAATGTCAGCCCAGCTTGTTGTTCTTCAAGACCAGAATGTGGACCAACAGAATTCGTATTACAATGTCAGCCCACATTGTTGTTCTTGTAGAACAAAATGTGGACCAGCAGAATTAATATTACAATGTCAGCCCACCTTGTTGTTATTGGAGAACAGAATGTGGACCAGCAGAATTCGTATCACAATGTCAGCCCAGCTTAATGTTCTTGTAGAACAGAATGTGGACCAACAAAATTAGTATTACAATGTCAGCTCAGCTTGTGGTTCTTGTACAACAGAATGTGGACCAGCAGAATTCGTATTACAATCTCAGCCCACCTTGTTGTTCTTGTAGAACAGAATGTGGACCAGCAGAATTAATATTACAATGTCAGCCCATCATGTTGTTCTTGAAGAACAGAATGTGGACCAACAAAATTCGTATTACAATGTCAGCCCACCTTGTTGTTCTTGAAGAACAGAATGTGGACCAACAGAATTCATATTATAATGTCAGCCCACCTTGTTGTTCTTGGAGAACAGAATGTGGACCAACAGAATTCGTATTACAATGTCAGCCCAGCTTGTTGTTCTTCAAGACCAGAATGTGGACCAACAGAATTCGTATTACAATGTCAGCCCACTTTGTTGTTCTTGTAGAACAGAATGTGGACCAGCAGAATTAATATTACAATGTCAGCCCACCTTGTTGTTCTTGAAGAGCAGAATGTGGACCAACAGAATTTGTATTACAATGTCCGCCCACCTTGTTGTTCTTGTAGAACAGAATGTGGACCGACAGAATCCGTATTACAATGTCAGCCCACCTTGTTGTTCTTGGAGAACAGAATGTGGACCAACAGAATTCGTATTACAATCTCAGCCCACTTTGTTGTTCTTGTAGAACAGAATGTGGACCAGCAGAATTAATATTACAATGTCAGCCCAGCTTGTTGTTCTTGAAGAACAGAATGTGGACCAACAGAATTTGTATTACAATGTCCGACCACCTGGTTGTTCTTGGAGAACAGAATGTGGACCAGCAGAATTCGTATTACAATGTCAGCCCAGCTTGTTGTTCTTCAAGAACAACAGAATGTGGACCAACAGAATTCGTATTAGAATGTCAGCCCAGCTTGTTGTTCTTCAAGAACAGAATGTGGACCAACAGAATTCGTATTACAATGTCAGCCCAGCTTGTGGTTCTTGTAGAACAGAATGTAGACCAGCAGAATTCGTATTACAATGCCAGCCCACCTTGTTGTTCTTGTAGAACAGAATGTGGACCAACAGAATTCGTATTACAATCTCAGCCCACCTTGTTGTTCTTGAAGAACAGAATGTGGACCAACAGAATCCGTATTACAATGTCAGTCCACCTTGTTATTCTTGAAGAACAGAATGTGGACCAACAGAATTCGTATTACAATGTCAGCCCATCTTGTTGTTCCTGAAGAACAGAATGTGGACCAACAGAATTCATATTACAATGTCAGCCCAGCTTGTTGTCCTTGGAGAACAGAATGTGGACAAACAGAATTCGTATTACAATGTCAGCCCACCTTGTTGCTCTTGGAGAACAGAATGTGGACCAACAGAATTCGTATTACAATGTCAGCCCACCTTGTTGTTCTTCAAGAACAGAATGTGGACCAACAGAATTCGTATTACAATGTCAGCCCAGCTTGTTGTTCTTCAAGAACAACAGAATGTGGACCAACAGAATTCGTATTAGAATGTCAGCCCAGCTTGTTGTTCTTCAAGAACAGAATGTGGACCAACAGAATTCGTATTACAATCTCAGCCCACCTTGTTGTTCTTGTAGAACAGAATGTGGACCAACAGAACACGTATTTCAATGTCAGCCCACCTTGTTGTTCTTGAAGAACAGAATGTGGACCAACAGAATTCATATTATAATGTCAGCCCAGCTTGTTGTTGTTGGAGAACAGAATGTGGACCAACAGAATTCGTATTACAATGTCAGCCCACCTTGTTGTTCTTCAAGACCAGAATGTGGACCAACAGAATTCGTATTACAATCTCAGCCCACCTTGTTGTTCTTGGAGAACAGAATGTGGACCAACAGAACACGTATTTCAATGTCAGCCCACCTTGTTGTTCTTGAAGAACAGAATGTGGACCAACAGAATTCATATTATAATGTCAGCCCACCTTGTTGCTCTTGGAGAACAGAATGTGGACCAACAGAATTCGTATTACAATGTCAGCCCACCTTGTTGTTCTTGAAGAACAGAATGTGGACAAACAGAATTCGTATTACAATGTCAGCCCACCTTGTTGCTCTTGGAGAACAGAATGTGGACCAACAGAATTCGTATTACAATGTCAGCCCACCTTGTTGTTCTTCAAGAACAGAATGTGGACCAACAGAATTCGTATTACAATCTCAGCCCACCTTGTTGTTCTTGGAGAACAGAATGTCGACAAACAGAATTAATATTTCAATGTCAGCCCACCTTGTTGTTCTTGAAGAACACAGTGTGGACCAAGAGAATTCGTATTACAATGTCAGCCCAGCTTGTTGTTCTTGAAGAACAGAATGTGGACCAACAGAATTCGTATTACAATGTCCGCCCACCTTGTTGTTCTTCAAGAACAGAACGTGGACCAACAGAATTCGTATTACAATGTCAGCCCACCTTGTTGTTCTTGGAGAACAGAATGTGGACCAGCAGAATTAATATTACAATGTCAGCCCACCTTGTTGTTCTTGAAGAACACAGTGTGGACCAAGAGAATTCGTATTACAATGTCAGCCCAGCTTGTTGTTCTTCAAGAACAGAATGTGGACCAACAGTATTCGTATTACAATGTCCGCCCACCTTGTTGTTCTTGAAGAACAGAATGTGGACCAACAGAATTCGTATTACAATGTCAGCCCACTTTGTTGTTCTTGTAGAACAGAATGTGGACCAGCAGAATTAATATTACAATGTCTGCCCACCTTGTTGTTCTTGAAGAGCAGAATGTGGACCAACAGAATTTGTATTACAATGTCCGCCCACCTTGTTGTTCTTGTAGAACAGAATGTGGACCGACAGAATCCGTATTACAATGTCAGCCCACCTTGTTGTTCTTGGAGAACAGAATGTGGACCAACAGAATTCGTATTACAATCTCAGCCCACCTTGTTGTTCTTGGAGAACAGAATGTGGACCAGCAGAATTAATATTACAATGTCAGCCCACCTTGTTGTTCTTGAAGAACAGAATGTGGACCAACAGAATTTGTATTACAATGTCCGACCACCTGGTTGTTCTTGGAGAACAGAATGTGGACCAGCAGAATTCGTATTACAATGTCAGCCCAGCTTGTTGTTCTTCAAGAACAGAATGTGGACCAACAGAACTCGTATTAGAATGTCAGCCCAGCTTGTTGTTCTTCAAGAACAGAATGTGGACCAACAGAATTCGTATTACAATGTCAGCCCAGCTTGTGGTTCTTGTAGAACAGAATGTAGACCAGCAGAATTCGTATTACAATGCCAGCCCACCTTGTTGTTCTTGTAGAACAGAATGTGGACCAACAGAATTCGTATTACAATCTCAGCCCACCTTGTTGTTCTTGAAGAACAGAATGTGGACCAACAGAATCCGTATTACAATGTCAGTCCACCTTGTTATTCTTGAAGAACAGAATGTGGACCAACAGAATTCGTATTACAATGTCAGCCCATCTTGTTGTTCCTGAAGAACAGAATGTGGACCAACAGAATTCATATTACAATGTCAGCCCAGCTTGTTGTCCTTGGAGAACAGAATGTGGACCAACAGAATTCGTATTACAATCTCAGCCCACCTTGTTGTTCTTGGAGAACAGAATGTGGACCAACAGAACACGTATTTCAATGTCAGCCCACCTTGTTGTTCTTGAAGAACAGAATGTGGACCAACAGAATTCATATTATAATGTCAGCCCAGCTTGTTGTTGTTGGAGAACAGAATGTGGACCAACAGAATTCGTATTACAATGTCAGCCCACCTTGTTGTTCTTCAAGACCAGAATGTGGACCAACAGAATTCGTATTACAATGTCAGCCCACATTGTTGTTCTTGTAGAACAAAATGTGGACCAGCAGAATTAATATTACAATGTCAGCCCACCTTGTTGTTATTGGAGAACAGAATGTGGACCAGCAAAATTAGTATTACAATGTCAGCCCAGCTTGTTGTTCTTGTAGAACAGAATGTGGACCAACAAAATTAGTATTACAATGTCAGCCCAGCTTGTGGTTCTTGTACAACAGAATGTGGACCAGCAGAATTCGTATTAAAATCTCAGCCCACCTTGTTGTTCTTGTAGAACAGAATGTGGACCAGCAGAATTAATATCACAATGTCAGCCCACCTTGTTGTTCTTGAAGAACAGAATGTGGACCAACGAAATTCGTATTACAATGTCAGCCCAACTTGTTGTTCTTGAAGAACAGAATGTGGACCAACAGAATTCATATTATAATGTCAGCCCACCTTGTTGTTCTTGGAGAACAGAATGTGGACCAACAGAATTCGTATTACAATGTCAGCCCAGCTTGTTGTTCTTGAAGAACAGAATGTGGACCAACAGAATTCGTATTACAATGTCAGCCCACTTTGTTGTTCTTGTAGAACAGAATGGGACCAGCAGAATTAATATTACAATGTCAGCCCAGCTTGTTGTTCTTGAAGAACAGAATGTGGACCAACAGAATTTGTATTACAATGTCCGACCACCTGGTTGTTCTTGGAGAACAGAATGTGGACCAGCAGAATTCGTATTACAATGTCAGCCCAGCTTGTTGTTCTTCAAGAACAACAGAATGTGGACCAACAGAATTCGTATTAGAATGTCAGCCCAGCTTGTTGTTCTTCAAGAACAGAATGTGGACCAACAGAATTCGTAATACAATGTCAGCCCAGCTTGTGGTTCTTGTAGAACAGAATGTAGACCAGCAGAATTCGTATTACAATGCCAGCCCACCTTGTTGTTCTTGTAGAACAGAATGTGGACCAACAGAATTCGTATTACAATCTCAGCCCACCTTGTTGTTCTTGAAGAACAGAATGTGGACCAACAGAATCCGTATTACAATGTCAGTCCACCTTGTTATTCTTGAAGAACAGAATGTGGACCAACAGAATTCGTATTACAATGTCAGCCCATCTTGTTGTTCCTGAAGAACAGAATGTGGACCAACAGAATTCATATTACAATGTCAGCCCAGCTTGTTGTCCTTGGAGAACAGAATGTGGACCAACAGAATTCGTATTACAATCTCAGCCCACCTTGTTGTTCTTGGAGAACAGAATGTGGACCAACAGAACACGTATTTCAATGTCAGCCCACCTTGTTGTTCTTGAAGAACAGAATGTGGACCAACAGAATTCATATTATAATGTCAGCCCAGCTTGTTGTTGTTGGAGAACAGAATGTGGACCAACAGAATTCGTATTACAATGTCAGCCCACCTTGTTGTTCTTCAAGACCAGAATGTGGACCAACAGAATTCGTATTACAATCTCAGCCCACCTTGTTGTTCTTGGAGAACAGAATGTGGACCAACAGAACACGTATTTCAATGTCAGCCCACCTTGTTGTTCTTGAAGAACAGAATGTGGACCAACAGAATTCATATTACAATGTCAGCCCACCTTGTTGCTCTTGGAGAACAGAATGTGGACCAACAGAATTCGTATTACAATGTCAGCCCACCTTGTTGTTCTTCAAGAACAGAATGTGGACCAACAGAATTCGTATTACAATCTCAGCCCACCTTGTTGTTCTTGGAGAACAGAATGTCGACAAACAGAATTAATATTTCAATGTCAGCCCACCTTGTTGTTCTTGAAGAACACAGTGTGGACCAAGAGAATTCATATTACAATGTCAGCCCAGCTTGTTGTTCTTGAAGAACAGAATGTGGACCAACAGAATTCGTATTACAATGTCCGCCCACCTTGTTGTTCTTCAAGAACAGAACGTGGACCAACAGAATTCGTATTACAATGTCAGCCCACCTTGTTGTTCTTGGAGAACAGAATGTGGACCAGCAGAATTAATATTACAATGTCAGCCCACCTTGTTGTTCTTGAAGAACACAGTGTGGACCAAGAGAATTCGTATTACAATGTCAGCCCAGCTTGTTGTTCTTCAAGAACAGAATGTGGACCAACAGTATTCGTATTACAATGTCCGCCCACCTTGTTGTTCTTGAAGAACAGAATGTGGACCAACAGAATTCGTATTACAATGTCAGCCCACTTTGTTGTTCTTGTAGAACAGAATGTGGACCAGCAGAATTAATATTACAATGTCAGCCCACCTTGTTGTTCTTGAAGAGCAGAATGTGGACCAACAGAATTTGTATTACAATGTCCGCCCACCTTGTTGTTCTTGTAGAACAGAATGTGGACCGACAGAATCCGTATTACAATGTCAGCCCACCTTGTTGTTCTTGGAGAACAGAATGTGGACCAACAGAATTCGTATTACAATCTCAGCCCACCTTGTTGTTCTTGGAGAACAGAATGTGGACCAGCAGAATTAATATTACAATGTCAGCCCACCTTGTTGTTCTTGAAGAACAGAATGTGGACCAACAGAATTTGTATTACAATGTCCGACCACCTGGTTGTTCTTGGAGAACAGAATGTGGACCAGCAGAATTCGTATTACAATGTCAGCCCAGCTTGTTGTTCTTCAAGAACAGAATGTGGACCAACAGAACTCGTATTAGAATGTCAGCCCAGCTTGTTGTTCTTCAAGAACAGAATGTGGACCAACAGAATTCGTATTACAATGTCAGCCCAGCTTGTGGTTCTTGTAGAACAGAATGTAGACCAGCAGAATTCGTATTACAATGCCAGCCCACCTTGTTGTTCTTGTAGAACAGAATGTGGACCAACAGAATTCGTATTACAATCTCAGCCCACCTTGTTGTTCTTGAAGAACAGAATGTGGACCAACAGAATCCGTATTACAATGTCAGTCCACCTTGTTATTCTTGAAGAACAGAATGTGGACCAACAGAATTCGTATTACAATGTCAGCCCATCTTGTTGTTCCTGAAGAACAGAATGTGGACCAACAGAATTCATATTACAATGTCAGCCCAGCTTGTTGTCCTTGGAGAACAGAATGTGGACCAACAGAATTCGTATTACAATCTCAGCCCACCTTGTTGTTCTTGGAGAACAGAATGTGGACCAACAGAACACGTATTTCAATGTCAGCCCACCTTGTTGTTCTTGAAGAACAGAATGTGGACCAACAGAATTCATATTATAATGTCAGCCCAGCTTGTTGTTGTTGGAGAACAGAATGTGGACCAACAGAATTCGTATTACAATGTCAGCCCACCTTGTTGTTCTTCAAGACCAGAATGTGGACCAACAGAATTCGTATTACAATGTCAGCCCACATTGTTGTTCTTGTAGAACAAAATGTGGACCAGCAGAATTAATATTACAATGTCAGCCCACCTTGTTGTTATTGGAGAACAGAATGTGGACCAGCAAAATTAGTATTACAATGTCAGCCCAGCTTGTTGTTCTTGTAGAACAGAATGTGGACCAACAAAATTAGTATTACAATGTCAGCCCAGCTTGTGGTTCTTCAAGAACAGAATGTGGACCAACAGAATTCGTATTACAATCTCAGCCCACCTTGTTGTTCTTGGAGAACAGAATGTCGACAAACAGAATTAATATTTCAATGTCAGCCCACCTTGTTGTTCTTGAAGAACACAGTGTGGACCAAGAGAATTCGTATTACAATGTCAGCCCAGCTTGTTGTTCTTGAAGAACAGAATGTGGACCAACAGAATTCGTATTACAATGTCCGCCCACCTTGTTGTTCTTCAAGAACAGAACGTGGACCAACAGAATTCGTATTACAATGTCAGCCCACCTTGTTGTTCTTGGAGAACAGAATGTGGACCAGCAGAATTAATATTACAATGTCAGCCCACCTTGTTGTTCTTGAAGAACACAGTGTGGACCAAGAGAATTCGTATTACAATGTCAGCCCAGCTTGTTGTTCTTCAAGAACAGAATGTGGACCAACAGTATTCGTATTACAATGTCCGCCCACCTTGTTGTTCTTGAAGAACAGAATGTGGACCAAAATAATTCGTATTACAATGTCAGCCCACCTTGTTGTTCTTGGAGAACAGAATGTGGACCAACAGAATTCGTATTACAATCTCAGCCCACCTTGTTGTTCTTGGAGAACAGAATGTGGACCAGCAGAATTAATATTACAATGTCAGCCCACCTTGTTGTTCTTGAAAAACAGAATGTGGACCAGCAGAATTCGTATTACAATGTCAGCCCAGCTTGTTGTTCTTGTAGAACAGAATGTGGACCAACAAAATTAGTATTACAATGTCAGCCCAGCTTGTGGTTCTTGTACAACAGAATGTGGACCAGCAGAATTCGTATTAAAATCTCAGCCCACCTTGTTGTTCTTGTAGAACAGAATGTGGACCAGCAGAATTAATATCACAATGTCAGCCCACCTTGTTGTTCTTGAAGAACAGAATGTGGACCAACGAAATTCGTATTACAATGTCAGCCCAACTTGTTGTTCTTGAAGAACAGAATGTGGACCAACAGAATTCATATTATAATGTCAGCCCACCTTGTTGTTCTTGGAGAACAGAATGTGGACCAACAGAATTCGTATTACAATGTCAGCCCAGCTTGTTGTTCTTGGAGAACAGAATGTGGACCAACAGAATTCGTATTACAATGTCAGCCCACTTTGTTGTTCTTGTAGAACAGAATGGGACCAGCAGAATTAATATTACAATGTCAGCCCAGCTTGTTGTTCTTGAAGAACAGAATGTGGACCAACAGAATTTGTATTACAATGTCCGACCACCTGGTTGTTCTTGGAGAACAGAATGTGGACCAGCAGAATTCGTATTACAATGTCAGCCCAGCTTGTTGTTCTTCAAGAACAACAGAATGTGGACCAACAGAATTCGTATTAGAATGTCAGCCCAGCTTGTTGTTCTTCAAGAACAGAATGTGGACCAACAGAATTCGTAATACAATGTCAGCCCAGCTTGTGGTTCTTGTAGAACAGAATGTAGACCAGCAGAATTCGTATTACAATGCCAGCCCACCTTGTTGTTCTTGTAGAACAGAATGTGGACCAACAGAATTCGTATTACAATCTCAGCCCACCTTGTTGTTCTTGAAGAACAGAATGTGGACCAACAGAATCCGTATTACAATGTCAGTCCACCTTGTTATTCTTGAAGAACAGAATGTGGACCAACAGAATTCGTATTACAATGTCAGCCCATCTTGTTGTTCCTGAAGAACAGAATGTGGACCAACAGAATTCATATTACAATGTCAGCCCAGCTTGTTGTCCTTGGAGAACAGAATGTGGACCAACAGAATTCGTATTACAATCTCAGCCCACCTTGTTGTTCTTGGAGAACAGAATGTGGACCAACAGAACACGTATTTCAATGTCAGCCCACCTTGTTGTTCTTGAAGAACAGAATGTGGACCAACAGAATTCATATTATAATGTCAGCCCAGCTTGTTGTTGTTGGAGAACAGAATGTGGACCAACAGAATTCGTATTACAATGTCAGCCCACCTTGTTGTTCTTCAAGACCAGAATGTGGACCAACAGAATTCGTATTACAATCTCAGCCCACCTTGTTGTTCTTGGAGAACAGAATGTGGACCAACAGAACACGTATTTCAATGTCAGCCCACCTTGTTGTTCTTGAAGAACAGAATGTGGACCAACAGAATTCATATTACAATGTCAGCCCACCTTGTTGCTCTTGGAGAACAGAATGTGGACCAACAGAATTCGTATTACAATGTCAGCCCACCTTGTTGTTCTTCAAGAACAGAATGTGGACCAACAGAATTCGTATTACAATCTCAGCCCACCTTGTTGTTCTTGGAGAACAGAATGTCGACAAACAGAATTAATATTTCAATGTCAGCCCACCTTGTTGTTCTTGAAGAACACAGTGTGGACCAAGAGAATTCATATTACAATGTCAGCCCAGCTTGTTGTTCTTGAAGAACAGAATGTGGACCAACAGAATTCGTATTACAATGTCCGCCCACCTTGTTGTTCTTCAAGAACAGAACGTGGACCAACAGAATTCGTATTACAATGTCAGCCCACCTTGTTGTTCTTGGAGAACAGAATGTGGACCAGCAGAATTAATATTACAATGTCAGCCCACCTTGTTGTTCTTGAAGAACACAGTGTGGACCAAGAGAATTCGTATTACAATGTCAGCCCAGCTTGTTGTTCTTCAAGAACAGAATGTGGACCAACAGTATTCGTATTACAATGTCCGCCCACCTTGTTGTTCTTGAAGAACAGAATGTGGACCAACAGAATTCGTATTACAATGTCAGCCCACTTTGTTGTTCTTGTAGAACAGAATGTGGACCAGCAGAATTAATATTACAATGTCAGCCCACCTTGTTGTTCTTGAAGAGCAGAATGTGGACCAACAGAATTTGTATTACAATGTCCGCCCACCTTGTTGTTCTTGTAGAACAGAATGTGGACCGACAGAATCCGTATTACAATGTCAGCCCACCTTGTTGTTCTTGGAGAACAGAATGTGGACCAACAGAATTCGTATTACAATCTCAGCCCACCTTGTTGTTCTTGGAGAACAGAATGTGGACCAGCAGAATTAATATTACAATGTCAGCCCACCTTGTTGTTCTTGAAGAACAGAATGTGGACCAACAGAATTTGTATTACAATGTCCGACCACCTGGTTGTTCTTGGAGAACAGAATGTGGACCAGCAGAATTCGTATTACAATGTCAGCCCAGCTTGTTGTTCTTCAAGAACAGAATGTGGACCAACAGAACTCGTATTAGAATGTCAGCCCAGCTTGTTGTTCTTCAAGAACAGAATGTGGACCAACAGAATTCGTATTACAATGTCAGCCCAGCTTGTGGTTCTTGTAGAACAGAATGTAGACCAGCAGAATTCGTATTACAATGCCAGCCCACCTTGTTGTTCTTGTAGAACAGAATGTGGACCAACAGAATTCGTATTACAATCTCAGCCCACCTTGTTGTTCTTGAAGAACAGAATGTGGACCAACAGAATCCGTATTACAATGTCAGTCCACCTTGTTATTCTTGAAGAACAGAATGTGGACCAACAGAATTCGTATTACAATGTCAGCCCATCTTGTTGTTCCTGAAGAACAGAATGTGGACCAACAGAATTCATATTACAATGTCAGCCCAGCTTGTTGTCCTTGGAGAACAGAATGTGGACCAACAGAATTCGTATTACAATCTCAGCCCACCTTGTTGTTCTTGGAGAACAGAATGTGGACCAACAGAACACGTATTTCAATGTCAGCCCACCTTGTTGTTCTTGAAGAACAGAATGTGGACCAACAGAATTCATATTATAATGTCAGCCCAGCTTGTTGTTGTTGGAGAACAGAATGTGGACCAACAGAATTCGTATTACAATGTCAGCCCACCTTGTTGTTCTTCAAGACCAGAATGTGGACCAACAGAATTCGTATTACAATGTCAGCCCACATTGTTGTTCTTGTAGAACAAAATGTGGACCAGCAGAATTAATATTACAATGTCAGCCCACCTTGTTGTTATTGGAGAACAGAATGTGGACCAGCAAAATTAGTATTACAATGTCAGCCCAGCTTGTTGTTCTTGTAGAACAGAATGTGGACCAACAAAATTAGTATTACAATGTCAGCCCAGCTTGTGGTTCTTCAAGAACAGAATGTGGACCAACAGAATTCGTATTACAATCTCAGCCCACCTTGTTGTTCTTGGAGAACAGAATGTCGACAAACAGAATTAATATTTCAATGTCAGCCCACCTTGTTGTTCTTGAAGAACACAGTGTGGACCAAGAGAATTCGTATTACAATGTCAGCCCAGCTTGTTGTTCTTGAAGAACAGAATGTGGACCAACAGAATTCGTATTACAATGTCCGCCCACCTTGTTGTTCTTCAAGAACAGAACGTGGACCAACAGAATTCGTATTACAATGTCAGCCCACCTTGTTGTTCTTGGAGAACAGAATGTGGACCAGCAGAATTAATATTACAATGTCAGCCCACCTTGTTGTTCTTGAAGAACACAGTGTGGACCAAGAGAATTCGTATTACAATGTCAGCCCAGCTTGTTGTTCTTCAAGAACAGAATGTGGACCAACAGTATTCGTATTACAATGTCCGCCCACCTTGTTGTTCTTGAAGAACAGAATGTGGACCAAAATAATTCGTATTACAATGTCAGCCCACCTTGTTGTTCTTGGAGAACAGAATGTGGACCAACAGAATTCGTATTACAATCTCAGCCCACCTTGTTGTTCTTGGAGAACAGAATGTGGACCAGCAGAATTAATATTACAATGTCAGCCCACCTTGTTGTTCTTGAAAAACAGAATGTGGACCAGCAGAATTCGTATTACAATGTCAGCAAAGGTTGTTGTTCTTGAAGAACAGAATGTGGACCAACAGAATTCGTATTACAATGTCAGCCCATCTTGTTGTTCCTGAAGAACAGAATGTGGACCAACAGAATTCATATTACAATGTCAGCCCAGCTTGTTGTCCTTGGAGAACAGAATGTGGACCAACAGAATTCGTATTACAATCTCAGCCCACCTTGTTGTTCTTGGAGAACAGAATGTGGACCAACAGAATTCATATTATAATGTCAGCCCAGCTTGTTGTTCTTGGAGAACAGAATGTGGACCAACAGAATTCGTATTACAATGTCAGCCCAGCTTGTTGTTCTTCAAGACCAGAATGTGGACCAACAGAATTCGTATTACAATGTCAGCCCACATTGTTGTTCTTGTAGAACAAAATGTGGACCAGCAGAATTAATATTACAATGTCAGCCCACCTTGTTGTTATTGGAGAACAGAATGTGGACCAGCAGAATTCGTATCACAATGTCAGCCCAGCTTAATGTTCTTGTAGAACAGAATGTGGACCAACAAAATTAGTATTACAATGTCAGCTCAGCTTGTGGTTCTTGTACAACAGAATGTGGACCAGCAGAATTCGTATTACAATCTCAGCCCACCTTGTTGTTCTTGTAGAACAGAATGTGGACCAGCAGAATTAATATTACAATGTCAGCCCATCATGTTGTTCTTGAAGAACAGAATGTGGACCAACAAAATTCGTATTACAATGTCAGCCCACCTTGTTGTTCTTGAAGAACAGAATGTGGACCAACAGAATTCATATTATAATGTCAGCCCACCTTGTTGTTCTTGGAGAACAGAATGTGGACCAACAGAATTCGTATTACAATGTCAGCCCAGCTTGTTGTTCTTCAAGACCAGAATGTGGACCAACAGAATTCGTATTACAATGTCAGCCCACTTTGTTGTTCTTGTAGAACAGAATGTGGACCAGCAGAATTAATATTACAATGTCAGCCCACCTTGTTGTTCTTGAAGAGCAGAATGTGGACCAACAGAATTTGTATTACAATGTCCGCCCACCTTGTTGTTCTTGTAGAACAGAATGTGGACCGACAGAATCCGTATTACAATGTCAGCCCACCTTGTTGTTCTTGGAGAACAGAATGTGGACCAACAGAATTCGTATTACAATCTCAGCCCACTTTGTTGTTCTTGTAGAACAGAATGTGGACCAGCAGAATTAATATTACAATGTCAGCCCAGCTTGTTGTTCTTGAAGAACAGAATGTGGACCAACAGAATTTGTATTACAATGTCCGACCACCTGGTTGTTCTTGGAGAACAGAATGTGGACCAGCAGAATTCGTATTACAATGTCAGCCCAGCTTGTTCTTCTTCAAGAACAACAGAATGTGGACCAACAGAATTCGTATTAGAATGTCAGCCCAGCTTGTTGTTCTTCAAGAACAGAATGTGGACCAACAGAATTCGTATTACAATGTCAGCCCAGCTTGTGGTTCTTGTAGAACAGAATGTAGACCAGCAGAATTCGTATTACAATGCCAGCCCACCTTGTTGTTCTTGTAGAACAGAATGTGGACCAACAGAATTCGTATTACAATCTCAGCCCACCTTGTTGTTCTTGAAGAACAGAATGTGGACCAACAGAATCCGTATTACAATGTCAGTCCACCTTGTTATTCTTGAAGAACAGAATGTGGACCAACAGAATTCGTATTACAATGTCAGCCCATCTTGTTGTTCCTGAAGAACAGAATGTGGACCAACAGAATTCATATTACAATGTCAGCCCAGCTTGTTGTCCTTGGAGAACAGAATGTGGACCAACAGAATTCGTATTACAATCTCAGCCCACCTTGTTGTTCTTGGAGAACAGAATGTGGACCAACAGAACACGTATTTCAATGTCAGCCCACCTTGTTGTTCTTGAAGAACAGAATGTGGACCAACAGAATTCATATTATAATGTCAGCCCAGCTTGTTGTTGTTGGAGAACAGAATGTGGACCAACAGAATTCGTATTACAATGTCAGCCCACCTTGTTGTTCTTCAAGACCAGAATGTGGACCAACAGAATTCGTATTACAATCTCAGCCCACCTTGTTGTTCTTGGAGAACAGAATGTGGACCAACAGAACACGTATTTCAATGTCAGCCCACCTTGTTGTTCTTGAAGAACAGAATGTGGACCAACAGAATTCATATTATAATGTCAGCCCACCTTGTTGCTCTTGGAGAACAGAATGTGGACCAACAGAATTCGTATTACAATGTCAGCCCACCTTGTTGTTCTTGAAGAACAGAATGTGGACAAACAGAATTCGTATTACAATGTCAGCCCACCTTGTTGCTCTTGGAGAACAGAATGTGGACCAACAGAATTCGTATTACAATGTCAGCCCACCTTGTTGTTCTTCAAGAACAGAATGTGGACCAACAGAATTCGTATTACAATCTCAGCCCACCTTGTTGTTCTTGGAGAACAGAATGTCGACAAACAGAATTAATATTTCAATGTCAGCCCACCTTGTTGTTCTTGAAGAACACAGTGTGGACCAAGAGAATTCGTATTACAATGTCAGCCCAGCTTGTTGTTCTTGAAGAACAGAATGTGGACCAACAGAATTCGTATTACAATGTCCGCCCACCTTGTTGTTCTTCAAGAACAGAACGTGGACCAACAGAATTCGTATTACAATGTCAGCCCACCTTGTTGTTCTTGGAGAACAGAATGTGGACCAGCAGAATTAATATTACAATGTCAGCCCACCTTGTTGTTCTTGAAGAACACAGTGTGGACCAAGAGAATTCGTATTACAATGTCAGCCCAGCTTGTTGTTCTTCAAGAACAGAATGTGGACCAACAGTATTCGTATTACAATGTCCGCCCACCTTGTTGTTCTTGAAGAACAGAATGTGGACCAACAGAATTCGTATTACAATGTCAGCCCACTTTGTTGTTCTTGTAGAACAGAATGTGGACCAGCAGAATTAATATTACAATGTCAGCCCACCTTGTTGTTCTTGAAGAGCAGAATGTGGACCAACAGAATTTGTATTACAATGTCCGCCCACCTTGTTGTTCTTGTAGAACAGAATGTGGACCGACAGAATCCGTATTACAATGTCAGCCCACCTTGTTGTTCTTGGAGAACAGAATGTGGACCAACAGAATTCGTATTACAATCTCAGCCCACCTTGTTGTTCTTGGAGAACAGAATGTGGACCAGCAGAATTAATATTACAATGTCAGCCCACCTTGTTGTTCTTGAAGAACAGAATGTGGACCAACAGAATTTGTATTACAATGTCCGACCACCTGGTTGTTCTTGGAGAACAGAATGTGGACCAGCAGAATTCGTATTACAATGTCAGCCCAGCTTGTTGTTCTTCAAGAACAGAATGTGGACCAACAGAACTCGTATTAGAATGTCAGCCCAGCTTGTTGTTCTTCAAGAACAGAATGTGGACCAACAGAATTCGTATTACAATGTCAGCCCAGCTTGTGGTTCTTGTAGAACAGAATGTAGACCAGCAGAATTCGTATTACAATGCCAGCCCACCTTGTTGTTCTTGTAGAACAGAATGTGGACCAACAGAATTCGTATTACAATCTCAGCCCACCTTGTTGTTCTTGAAGAACAGAATGTGGACCAACAGAATCCGTATTACAATGTCAGTCCACCTTGTTATTCTTGAAGAACAGAATGTGGACCAACAGAATTCGTATTACAATGTCAGCCCATCTTGTTGTTCCTGAAGAACAGAATGTGGACCAACAGAATTCATATTACAATGTCAGCCCAGCTTGTTGTCCTTGGAGAACAGAATGTGGACCAACAGAATTCGTATTACAATCTCAGCCCACCTTGTTGTTCTTGGAGAACAGAATGTGGACCAACAGAACACGTATTTCAATGTCAGCCCACCTTGTTGTTCTTGAAGAACAGAATGTGGACCAACAGAATTCATATTATAATGTCAGCCCAGCTTGTTGTTGTTGGAGAACAGAATGTGGACCAACAGAATTCGTATTACAATGTCAGCCCACCTTGTTGTTCTTCAAGACCAGAATGTGGACCAACAGAATTCGTATTACAATGTCAGCCCACATTGTTGTTCTTGTAGAACAAAATGTGGACCAGCAGAATTAATATTACAATGTCAGCCCACCTTGTTGTTATTGGAGAACAGAATGTGGACCAGAGAAATTAGTATTACAATGTCAGCCCAGCTTGTTGTTCTTGTAGAACAGAATGTGGACCAACAAAATTAGTATTACAATGTCAGCCCAGCTTGTGGTTCTTGTACAACAGAATGTGGACCAGCAGAATTCGTATTAAAATCTCAGCCCACCTTGTTGTTCTTGTAGAACAGAATGTGGACCAGCAGAATTAATATCACAATGTCAGCCCACCTTGTTGTTCTTGAAGAACAGAATGTGGACCAACGAAATTCGTATTACAATGTCAGCCCAACTTGTTGTTCTTGAAGAACAGAATGTGGACCAACAGAATTCATATTATAATGTCAGCCCACCTTGTTGTTCTTGGAGAACAGAATGTGGACCAACAGAATTCGTATTACAATGTCAGCCCAGCTTGTTGTTCTTGAAGAACAGAATGTGGACCAACAGAATTCGTATTACAATGTCAGCCCACTTTGTTGTTCTTGTAGAACAGAATGGGACCAGCAGAATTAATATTACAATGTCAGCCCAGCTTGTTGTTCTTGAAGAACAGAATGTGGACCAACAGAATTTGTATTACAATGTCCGACCACCTGGTTGTTCTTGGAGAACAGAATGTGGACCAGCATAATTCGTATTACAATGTCAGCCCAGCTTGTTGTTCTTCAAGAACAGAATGTGGACCAACAGAATTCGTATTAGAATGTCAGCCCAGCTTGTTGTTCTTCAAGAACAGAATGTGGACCAACAGAATTCGTATTACAATGTCAGCCCAGCTTGTGGTTCTTGTAGAACAGAATGTAGACCAGCAGAATTCGTATTACAATGCCAGCCCACCTTGTTGTTCTTGTAGAACAGAATGTGGACCAACAGAATTCGTATTACAATCTCAGCCCACCTTGTTGTTCTTGAAGAACAGAATGTGGACCAACAGAATCCGTATTACAATGTCAGTCCACCTTGTTATTCTTGAAGAACAGAATGTGGACCAACAGAATTCGTATTACAATGTCAGCCCATCTTGTTGTTCCTGAAGAACAGAATGTGGACCAACAGAATTCATATTACAATGTCAGCCCAGCTTGTTGTCCTTGGAGAACAGAATGTGGACCAACAGAATTCGTATTACAATCTCAGCCCACCTTGTTGTTCTTGTACAACAGAATGTGGACCAGCAGAATTCGTATTACAATCTCAGCCCACCTTGTTGTTCTTGTAGAACAGAATGTGGACCAGCAGAATTAATATTACAATGTCAGCCCATCTTGTTGTTCTTGAAGAACAGAATGTGGACCAACGAAATTCGTATTACAATGTCAGCCCACCTTGTTGTTCTTGAAGAACAGAGTGTGGACCAACAGAATTCATATTATAATGTGAGCCCACCTTGTTGTTCTTGGAGAACAGAATGTGGACCAACAGAATTCTTATTACAATGTCAGCCCAGCTTGTTGTTCTTCAAGACCAGAATGTGGACCAACAGAATTCGTATTACAATGTCAGCCCACCTTGTTGTTCTTGGAGAACAGAATGTGGACCAACAGAACACGTATTTCAATGTCAGCCCACCTTGTTGTTCTTGAAGAACAGAATGTGGACCAACAGAATTCATATTATAATGTCAGCCCACCTTGTTGCTCTTGGAGAACAGAATGTGGACCAACAGAATTCGTATTACAATGTCAGCCCACCTTGTTGTTCTTGAAGAACAGAATGTGGACAAACAGAATTCGTATTACAATGTCAGCCCACCTTGTTGCTCTTGGAGAACAGAATGTGGACCAACAGAATTCGTATTACAATGTCAGCCCACCTTGTTGTTCTTCAAGAACAGAATGTGGACCAACAGAATTCGTATTACAATCTCAGCCCACCTTGTTGTTCTTGGAGAACAGAATGTCGACAAACAGAATTAATATTTCAATGTCAGCCCACCTTGTTGTTCTTGAAGAACACAGTGTGGACCAAGAGAATTCGTATTACAATGTCAGCCCAGCTTGTTGTTCTTGAAGAACAGAATGTGGACCAACAGAATTCGTATTACAATGTCCGCCCACCTTGTTGTTCTTCAAGAACAGAACGTGGACCAACAGAATTCGTATTACAATGTCAGCCCACCTTGTTGTTCTTGGAGAACAGAATGTGGACCAGCAGAATTAATATTACAATGTCAGCCCACCTTGTTGTTCTTGAAGAACACAGTGTGGACCAAGAGAATTCGTATTACAATGTCAGCCCAGCTTGTTGTTCTTCAAGAACAGAATGTGGACCAACAGTATTCGTATTACAATGTCCGCCCACCTTGTTGTTCTTGAAGAACAGAATGTGGACCAACAGAATTCGTATTACAATGTCAGCCCACTTTGTTGTTCTTGTAGAACAGAATGTGGACCAGCAGAATTAATATTACAATGTCAGCCCACCTTGTTGTTCTTGAAGAGCAGAATGTGGACCAACAGAATTTGTATTACAATGTCCGCCCACCTTGTTGTTCTTGTAGAACAGAATGTGGACCGACAGAATCCGTATTACAATGTCAGCCCACCTTGTTGTTCTTGGAGAACAGAATGTGGACCAACAGAATTCGTATTACAATCTCAGCCCACCTTGTTGTTCTTGGAGAACAGAATGTGGACCAGCAGAATTAATATTACAATGTCAGCCCACCTTGTTGTTCTTGAAGAACAGAATGTGGACCAACAGAATTTGTATTACAATGTCCGACCACCTGGTTGTTCTTGGAGAACAGAATGTGGACCAGCAGAATTCGTATTACAATGTCAGCCCAGCTTGTTGTTCTTCAAGAACAGAATGTGGACCAACAGAACTCGTATTAGAATGTCAGCCCAGCTTGTTGTTCTTCAAGAACAGAATGTGGACCAACAGAATTCGTATTACAATGTCAGCCCAGCTTGTGGTTCTTGTAGAACAGAATGTAGACCAGCAGAATTCGTATTACAATGCCAGCCCACCTTGTTGTTCTTGTAGAACAGAATGTGGACCAACAGAATTCGTATTACAATCTCAGCCCACCTTGTTGTTCTTGAAGAACAGAATGTGGACCAACAGAATCCGTATTACAATGTCAGTCCACCTTGTTATTCTTGAAGAACAGAATGTGGACCAACAGAATTCGTATTACAATGTCAGCCCATCTTGTTGTTCCTGAAGAACAGAATGTGGACCAACAGAATTCATATTACAATGTCAGCCCAGCTTGTTGTCCTTGGAGAACAGAATGTGGACCAACAGAATTCGTATTACAATCTCAGCCCACCTTGTTGTTCTTGGAGAAAAGAATGTGGACCAACAGAACACGTATTTCAATGTCAGCCCACCTTGTTGTTCTTGAAGAACAGAATGTGGACCAACAGAATTCATATTATAATGTCAGCCCAGCTTGTTGTTGTTGGAGAACAGAATGTGGACCAACAGAATTCGTATTACAATGTCAGCCCACCTTGTTGTTCTTCAAGACCAGAATGTGGACCAACAGAATTCGTATTACAATGTCAGCCCACATTGTTGTTCTTGTAGAACAAAATGTGGACCAGCAGAATTAATATTACAATGTCAGCCCACCTTGTTGTTATTGGAGAACAGAATGTGGACCAGAGAAATTAGTATTACAATGTCAGCCCAGCTTGTTGTTCTTGTAGAACAGAATGTGGACCAACAAAATTAGTATTACAATGTCAGCCCAGCTTGTGGTTCTTGTACAACAGAATGTGGACCAGCAGAATTCGTATTAAAATCTCAGCCCACCTTGTTGTTCTTGTAGAACAGAATGTGGACCAGCAGAATTAATATCACAATGTCAGCCCACCTTGTTGTTCTTGAAGAACAGAATGTGGACCAACGAAATTCGTATTACAATGTCAGCCCAACTTGTTGTTCTTGAAGAACAGAATGTGGACCAACAGAATTCATATTATAATGTCAGCCCACCTTGTTGTTCTTGGAGAACAGAATGTGGACCAACAGAATTCGTATTACAATGTCAGCCCAGCTTGTTGTTCTTGAAGAACAGAATGTGGACCAACAGAATTCGTATTACAATGTCAGCCCACTTTGTTGTTCTTGTAGAACAGAATGGGACCAGCAGAATTAATATTACAATGTCAGCCCAGCTTGTTGTTCTTGAAGAACAGAATGTGGACCAACAGAATTTGTATTACAATGTCCGACCACCTGGTTGTTCTTGGAGAACAGAATGTGGACCAGCATAATTCGTATTACAATGTCAGCCCAGCTTGTTGTTCTTCAAGAACAGAATGTGGACCAACAGAATTCGTATTAGAATGTCAGCCCAGCTTGTTGTTCTTCAAGAACAGAATGTGGACCAACAGAATTCGTATTACAATGTCAGCCCAGCTTGTGGTTCTTGTAGAACAGAATGTAGACCAGCAGAATTCGTATTACAATGCCAGCCCACCTTGTTGTTCTTGTAGAACAGAATGTGGACCAACAGAATTCGTATTACAATCTCAGCCCACCTTGTTGTTCTTGAAGAACAGAATGTGGACCAACAGAATCCGTATTACAATGTCAGTCCACCTTGTTATTCTTGAAGAACAGAATGTGGACCAACAGAATTCGTATTACAATGTCAGCCCATCTTGTTGTTCCTGAAGAACAGAATGTGGACCAACAGAATTCATATTACAATGTCAGCCCAGCTTGTTGTCCTTGGAGAACAGAATGTGGACCAACAGAATTCGTATTACAATCTCAGCCCACCTTGTTGTTCTTGTACAACAGAATGTGGACCAGCAGAATTCGTATTACAATCTCAGCCCACCTTGTTGTTCTTGTAGAACAGAATGTGGACCAGCAGAATTAATATTACAATGTCAGCCCATCTTGTTGTTCTTGAAGAACAGAATGTGGACCAACGAAATTCGTATTACAATGTCAGCCCACCTTGTTGTTCTTGAAGAACAGAGTGTGGACCAACAGAATTCATATTATAATGTGAGCCCACCTTGTTGTTCTTGGAGAACAGAATGTGGACCAACAGAATTCTTATTACAATGTCAGCCCAGCTTGTTGTTCTTCAAGACCAGAATGTGGACCAACAGAATTCGTATTACAATGTCAGCCCACCTTGTTGTTCTTGGAGAACAGAATGTGGACCAACAGAATTCGTATTACAATGTCAGCCCAGCTTGTTGTTCTTGGACAACAGAATGTGGACCAACAGAATTCGTATTACAATGTCCGACCAACTTGTTGTTCTTGGAGAACAGAATGTGGACCAGCAGAATTCGTATCACAATGTCAGCCCAGCTTAATGTTCTTGTAGAACAGAATGTGGACCAACAAAATTAGTATTACAATGTCAGCTCAGCTTCTGGTTCTTGTACAACAGAATGTGGACCAGCAGAATTCGTATTACAATCTCAGCCCACCTTGTTGTTCTTGTAGAACAGAATGTGGACCAGCAGAATTAATATTACAATGTCAGCCCATCATGTTGTTCTTGAAGAACAGAATGTGGACCAACAAAATTCGTATTACAATGTCAGCCCACCTTGTTGTTCTTGAAGAACAGAATGTGGACCAACAGAATTCATATTATAATGTCAGCCCACCTTGTTGTTCTTGGAGAACAGAATGTGGACCAACAGAATTCGTATTACAATGTCAGCCCAGCTTGTTGTTCTTCAAGACCAGAATGTGGACCAACAGAATTCGTATTACAATGTCAGCCCACCTTGTTGTTCTTGGAGAACAGAATGTGGACCAGCAGAATTAATATTACAATCTCAGCCCAGCTTGTTGTTCTTGAAGAAAAGAATGTGGACCAACAGAATTCGTATTACAACGTCAGCCAACCTTGTTGCTCTTGGAGAACAGAATGTGGACCAACAGAATTCGTATTAAAATGTCGGCCCAGCTTGTTGTTCTTGAAGAACAGAATGTGGACCAACAGAATTCGTATTACAATCTCAGCCCACTTTGTTGTTCTTGTAGAACAGAATGTGGACCAGCAGAATTAATATTACAATGTCAGCCCAGCTTGTTGTTCTTGAAGAACAGAATGTGGACCAACAGAATTTGTATTACAATGTCCGACCACCTGGTTGTTCTTGGAGAACAGAATGTGGACCAGCAGAATTCGTATTACAATGTCAGCCCAGCTTGTTGTTCTTCAAGAACAGAATGTGGACCAACAGAATTCGTATTAGAATGTCAGCCCAGCTTGTTGTTCTTCAAGAACAGAATGTGGACCAACAGAATTCGTATTACAATGTCAGCCCAGCTTGTGGTTCTTGTAGAACAGAATGTAGACCAGCAGAATTCGTATTACAATGCCAGCCCACCTTGTTGTTCTTGTAGAACAGAATGTGGACCAACAGAATTCGTATTACAATCTCAGCCCACCTTGTTGTTCTTGAAGAACAGAATGTGGACCAACAGAATCCGTATTACAATGTCAGTCCACCTTGTTATTCTTGAAGAACAGAATGTGGACCAACAGAATTCGTATTACAATGTCAGCCCATCTTGTTGTTCCTGAAGAACAGAATGTGGACCAACAGAATTCATATTACAATGTCAGCCCAGCTTGTTGTCCTTGGAGAACAGAATGTGGACCAACAGAATTCGTATTACAATCTCAGCCCACCTTGTTGTTCTTGGAGAACAGAATGTGGACCAACAGAACACGTATTTCAATGTCAGCCCACCTTGTTGTTCTTGAAGAACAGAATGTGGACCAACAGAATTCATATTATAATGTCAGCCCAGCTTGTTGTTGTTGGAGAACAGAATGTGGACCAACAGAATTCGTATTACAATGTCAGCCCACCTTGTTGTTCTTCAAGACCAGAATGTGGACCAACAGAATTCGTATTACAATGTCAGCCCACATTGTTGTTCTTGTAGAACAAAATGTGGACCAGCAGAATTAATATTACAATGTCAGCCCACCTTGTTGTTATTGGAGAACAGAATGTGGACCAGCAAAATTAGTATTACAATGTCAGCCCAGCTTGTTGTTCTTGTAGAACAGAATGTGGACCAACAAAATTAGTATTACAATGTCAGCCCAGCTTGTGGTTCTTGTACAACAGAATGTGGACCAGCAGAATTCGTATTAAAATCTCAGCCCACCTTGTTGTTCTTGTAGAACAGAATGTGGACCAGCAGAATTAATATCACAATGTCAGCCCACCTTGTTGTTCTTGAAGAACAGAATGTGGACCAACGAAATTCGTATTACAATGTCAGCCCACCTTGTTGTTCTTGAAGAACAGAATGTGGACCAACAGAATTCATATTATAATGTCAGCCCACCTTGTTGTTCTTGGAGAACAGAATGTGGACCAACAGAATTCGTATTACAATGTCAGCCCAGCTTGTTGTTCTTGAAGAACAGAATGTGGACCAACAGAATTCGTATTACAATGTCAGCCCACTTTGTTGTTCTTGTAGAACAGAATGGGACCAGCAGAATTAATATTACAATGTCAGCCCAGCTTGTTGTTCTTGAAGAACAGAATGTGGACCAACAGAATTTGTATTACAATGTCCGACCACCTGGTTGTTCTTGGAGAACAGAATGTGGACCAGCAGAATTCGTATTACAATGTCAGCCCACCTTGTTGTTCTTCAAGAACAGAATGTGGACCAACAGAATTCGTATTAGAATGTCAGCCCAGCTTGTTGTTCTTCAAGAACAGAATGTGGACCAACAGAATTCGTATTACAATGTCAGCCCAGCTTGTGGTTCTTGTAGAACAGAATGTAGACCAGCAGAATTCGTATTACAATGCCAGCCCACCTTGTTGTTCTTGTAGAACAGAATGTGGACCAACAGAATTCGTATTACAATCTCAGCCCACCTTGTTGTTCTTGAAGAACAGAATGTGGACCAACAGAATCCGTATTACAATGTCAGTCCACCTTGTTATTCTTGAAGAACAGAATGTGGACCAACAGAATTCGTATTACAATGTCAGCCCATCTTATTGTTCCTGAAGAACAGAATGTGGACCAACAGAATTCATATTACAATGTCAGCCCAGCTTGTTGTCCTTGGAGAACAGAATGTGGACCAACAGAATTCGTATTACAATGTCAGCCCACCTTGTTGTTCTTGGAGAACAGAATGTGGACCAACAGAACACGTATTTCAATGTCAGCCCACCTTGTTGTTCTTGAAGAACAGAATGTGGACCAACAGAATTCATATTATAATGTCAGCCCAGCTTGTTGTTGTTGGAGAACAGAATGTGGACCAACAGAATTCGTATTACAATGTCAGCCCACCTTGTTGTTCTTCAAGACCAGAATGTGGACCAACAGAATTCGTATTACAATGTCAGCCCACATTGTTGTTCTTGTAGAACAAAATGTGGACCAGCAGAATTAATATTACAATGTCAGCCCACCTTGTTGTTATTGGAGAACAGAATGTGGACCAGCAAAATTCGTATTACAATGTCAGCCCAGCTTGTTGTTCTTGTAGAACAGAATGTGGACCAACAAAATTAGTATTACAATGTCAGCCCAGCTTGTGGTTCTTGTACAACAGAATGTGGACCAGCAGAATTCGTATTACAATCTCAGCCCACCTTGTTGTTCTTGTAGAACAGAATGTGGACCAGCAGAATTAATATTACAATGTCAGCCCATCTTGTTGTTCTTGAAGAACAGAATGTGGACCAACGAAATTCGTATTACAATGTCAACCCACCTTGTTGTTCTTGAAGAACAGAATGTGGACCAACAGAATTCATATTATAATGTCAGCCCACCTTGTTGTTCTTGGAGAACAGAATGTGGACCAACAGAATTCGTATTACAATGTCAGCCCAGCTTGTTGTTCTTCAAGACCAGAATGTGGACCAACAGAATTCGTATTACAATGTCAGCCCACCTTGTTGTTCTTGGAGAACAGAATGTGGACCAACAGAATTCGTATTACAATGTCAGCCCAGCTTGTTGTTCTTGGACAACAGAATGTGGACCAACAGAATTCGTATTACAATGTCCGACCAACTTGTTGTTCTTGGAGAACAGAATGTGGACCAGCAGAATTCGTATCACAATGTCAGCCCAGCTTAATGTTCTTGTAGAACAGAATGTGGACCAACAAAATTAGTATTACAATGTCAGCTCAGCTTCTGGTTCTTGTACAACAGAATGTGGACCAGCAGAATTCGTATTACAATCTCAGCCCACCTTGTTGTTCTTGTAGAACAGAATGTGGACCAGCAGAATTAATATTACAATGTCAGCCCATCATGTTGTTCTTGAAGAACAGAATGTGGACCAACAAAATTCGTATTACAATGTCAGCCCACCTTGTTGTTCTTGAAGAACAGAATGTGGACCAACAGAATTCATATTATAATGTCAGCCCACCTTGTTGTTCTTGGAGAACAGAATGTGGACCAACAGAATTCGTATTACAATGTCAGCCCAGCTTGTTGTTCTTCAAGACCAGAATGTGGACCAACAGAATTCGTATTACAATGTCAGCCCACTTTGTTGTTCTTGTAGAACAGAATGTGGACCAGCAGAATTAATATTACAATATCAGCCCACCTTGTTGTTCTTGGAGAGCAGAATGTGGACCAACAGAATTTGTATTACAATGTCCGCCCACCTTGTTGTTCTTGTAGAACAGAATGTGGACCGACAGAATCCGTATTACAATGTCAGCCCACCTTGTTGTTCTTGGAGAACAGAATGTGGACCAACAGAATTCATATTATAATGTCAGCCCACCTTGTTGTTCTTGGAGAACAGAATGTGGACCAACAGAATTCGTATTACAATGTCAGCCCAGCTTGTTGTTCTTCAAGACCAGAATGTGGACCAACAGAATTCGTATTACAATGTCAGCCCACCTTGTTGTTCTTGGAGAACAGAATGTGGACCAACAGAATTCGTATTACAATGTCAGCCCAGCTTGTTGTTCTTGGACAACAGAATGTGGACCAACAGAATTCGTATTACAATGTCCGACCAACTTGTTGTTCTTGGAGAACAGAATGTGAACCAGCAGAATTCGTATCACAATGTCAGCCCAGCTTAATGTTCATGTAGAACAGAATGTGGACCAACAAAATTAGTATTACAATGTCAGCTCAGCTTCTGGTTCTTGTACAACAGAATGTGGACCAGCAGAATTCGTATTACAATCTCAGCCCACCTTGTTGTTCTTGTAGAACAGAATGTGGACCAGCAGAATTAATATTACAATGTCAGCCCATCATGTTGTTCTTGAAGAACAGAATGTGGACCAACAAAATTCGTATTACAATGTCAGCCCACCTTGTTGTTCTTGAAGAACAGAATGTGGACCAACAGAATTCATATTATAATGTCAGCCCACCTTGTTGTTCTTGGAGAACAGAATGTGGACCAACAGAATTCGTATTACAATGTCAGCCCAGCTTGTTGTTCTTCAAGACCAGAATGTGGACCAACAGAATTCGTATTACAATGTCAGCCCACCTTGTTGTTCTTGGAGAACAGAATGTGGACCAGCAGAATTAATATTACAATCTCAGCCCAGCTTGTTGTTCTTGAAGAAAAGAATGTGGACCAACAGAATTCGTATTACAACGTCAGCCCACCTTGTTGCTCTTGGAGAACAGAATGTGGACCAACAGAATTCGTATTAAAATGTCGGCCCAGCTTGTTGTTCTTGAAGAACAGAATGTGGACCAACAGAATTCGTATTACAATGTCAGCCCACTTTGTTGTTCTTGTAGAACAGAATGTGGACCAGCAGAATTAATATTACAATGTCAGCCCAGCTTGTTGTTCTTGAAGAAAAGAATGTGGACCAACAGAATTTGTATTACAATGTCCGACCACCTGGTTGTTCTTGGAGAACAGAATGTGGACCAGCAGAATTCGTATTACAATGTCAGCCCAGCTTGTTGTTCTTCAAGAACAGAATGTGGACCAACAGAATTCGTATTAGAATGTCAGCCCAGCTTGTTGTTTTTCAAGAACAGAATGTGGACCAACAGAATTCGTATTACAATGTCAGCCCAGCTTGTGGTTCTTGTAGAACAGAATGTAGACCAGCAGAATTCGTATTACAATGCCAGCCCACCTTGTTGTTCTTGTAGAACAGAATGTGGACCAACAGAATTCGTATTACAATCTCAGCCCACCTTGTTGTTCTTGAAGAACAGAATGTGGACCAACAGAATCCGTATTACAATGTCAGTCCACCTTGTTATTCTTGAAGAACAGAATGTGGACCAACAGAATTCGTATTACAATGTCAGCCCATCTTGTTGTTCCTGAAGAACAGAATGTGGACCAACAGAATTCATATTACAATGTCAGCCCAGCTTGTTGTCCTTGGAGAACAGAATGTGGACCAACAGAATTCGTATTACAATCTCAGCCCACCTTGTTGTTCTTGGAGAACAGAATGTGGACCAACAGAACACGTATTTCAATGTCAGCCCACCTTGTTGTTCTTGAAGAACAGAATATGGACCAACAGAATTCATATTATGTCAGCCCAGCTTGTTGTTGTTGGAGAACAGAATGTGGACCAACAGAATTCGTATTACAATGTCAGCCCACCTTGTTGTTCTTCAAGACCAGAATGTGGACCAACAGAATTCGTATTACAATGTCAGCCCACATTGTTGTTCTTGTAGAACAAAATGTGGACCAGCAGAATTAATATTACAATGTCAGCCCACCTTGTTGTTATTGGAGAACAGAATGTGGACCAGCAAAATTAGTATTACAATGTCAGCCCAGCTTGTTGTTCTTGTAGAACAGAATGTGGACCAACAAAATTAGTATTACAATGTCAGCCCAGCTTGTGGTTCTTGTACAACAGAATGTGGACCAGCAGAATTCGTATTACAATCTCAGCCCACCTTGTTGTTCTTGTAGAACAGAATGTGGACCAGCAGAATTAATATTACAATGTCAGCCCATCATGTTGTTCTTGAAGAACAGAATGTGGACCAACAAAATTCGTATTACAATGTCAGCCCACCTTGTTGTTCTTGAAGAACAGAATGTGGACCAACAGAATTCATATTATAATGTCAGCCCACCTTGTTGTTCTTGGAGAACAGAATGTGGACCAACAGAATTCGTAATACAATGTCAGCCCAGCTTGTTGTTCTTCAAGACCAGAATGTGGACCAACAGAATTCGTATTACAATGTCAGCCCACCTTGTTGTTCTTGGAGAACAGAATGTGGACCAGCAGAATTAATATTACAATCTCAGCCCAGCTTGTTGTTCTTGAAGAAAAGAATGTGGACCAACAGAATTCGTATTACAACGTCAGCCCACCTTGTTGCTCTTGGAGAACAGAATGTGGACCAACAGAATTCGTATTAAAATGTCGGCCCAGCTTGTTGTTCTTGAAGAACAGAATGTGGACCAACAGAATTCGTATTACAATGTCAGCCCACTTTGTTGTTCTTGTAGAACAGAATGTGGACCAGCAGAATTAATATTACAATGTCAGCCCAGCTTGTTGTTCTTGAAGAACAGAATGTGGACCAACAGAATTTGTATTACAATGTCCGACCACCTGGTTGTTCTTGGAGAACAGAATGTGGACCAGCAGAATTCGTATTACAATGTCAGCCCAGCTTGTTGTTCTTCAAGAACAGAATGTGGACCAACAGAATTCGTATTAGAATGTCAGCCCAGCTTGTTGTTCTTCAAGAACAGAATGTGGACCAACAGAATTCGTATTACAATGTCAGCCCAGCTTGTGGTTCTTGTAGAACAGAATGTAGACCAGCAGAATTCGTATTACAATGCCAGCCCACCTTGTTGTTCTTGTAGAACAGAATGTGGACCAACAGAATTCGTATTACAATCTCAGCCCACCTTGTTGTTCTTGAAGAACAGAATGTGGACCAACAGAATCCGTATTACAATGTCAGTCCACCTTGTTATTCTTGAAGAACAGAATGTGGACCAACAGAATTCGTATTACAATGTCAGCCCATCTTGTTGTTCCTGAAGAACAGAATGTGGACCAACAGAATTCATATTACAATGTCAGCCCAGCTTGTTGTCCTTGGAGAACAGAATGTGGACCAACAGAATTCGTATTACAATCTCAGCCCACCTTGTTGTTCTTGGAGAACAGAATGTGGACCAACAGAACACGTATTTCAATGTCAGCCCACCTTGTTGTTCTTGAAGAACAGAATGTGGACCAACAGAATTCATATTATAATGTCAGCCCAGCTTGTTGTTGTTGGAGAACAGAATGTGGACCAACAGAATTCGTATTACAATGTCAGCCCACCTTGTTGTTCTTCAAGACCAGAATGTGGACCAACAGAATTCGTATTACAATGTCAGCCCACATTGTTGTTCTTGTAGAACAAAATGTGGACCAGCAGAATTAATATTACAATGTCAGCCCACCTTGTTGTTATTGGAGAACAGAATGTGGACCAGCAAAATTCGTATTACAATGTCAGCCCAGCTTGTTGTTCTTGTAGAACAGAATGTGGACCAACAAAATTAGTATTACAATGTCAGCCCAGCTTGTGGTTCTTGTACAACAGAATGTGGACCAGCAGAATTCGTATTACAATCTCAGCCCACCTTGTTGTTCTTGTAGAACAGAATGTGGACCAGCAGAATTAATATTACAATGTCAGCCCATCTTGTTGTTCTTGAAGAACAGAATGTGGACCAACGAAATTCGTATTACAATGTCAACCCACCTTGTTGTTCTTGGAGAACAGAATGTGGACCAACAGAATTCATATTATAATGTCAGCCCACCTTGTTGTTCTTGGAGAACAGAATGTGGACCAACAGAATTCGTATTACAATGTCAGCCCAGCTTGTTGTTCTTCAAGACCAGAATGTGGACCAACAGAATTCGTATTACAATGTCAGCCCACCTTGTTGTTCTTGGAGAACAGAATGTGGACCAACAGAATTCGTATTACAATGTCAGCCCAGCTTGTTGTTCTTGGACAACAGAATGTGGACCAACAGAATTCGTATTACAATGTCCGACCAACTTGTTGTTCTTGGAGAACAGAATGTGGACCAGCAGAATTCGTATCACAATGTCAGCCCAGCTTAATGTTCTTGTAGAACAGAATGTGGACCAACAAAATTAGTATTACAATGTCAGCTCAGCTTCTGGTTCTTGTACAACAGAATGTGGACCAGCAGAATTCGTATTACAATCTCAGCCCACCTTGTTGTTCTTGTAGAACAGAATGTGGACCAGCAGAATTAATATTACAATGTCAGCCCATCATGTTGTTCTTGAAGAACAGAATGTGGACCAACAAAATTCGTATTACAATGTCAGCCCACCTTGTTGTTCTTGAAGAACAGAATGTGGACCAACAGAATTCATATTATAATGTCAGCCCACCTTGTTGTTCTTGGAGAACAGAATGTGGACCAACAGAATTCGTATTACAATGTCAGCCCAGCTTGTTGTTCTTCAAGACCAGAATGTGGACCAACAGAATTCGTATTACAATGTCAGCCCACTTTGTTGTTCTTGTAGAACAGAATGTGGACCAGCAGAATTAATATTACAATATCAGCCCACCTTGTTGTTCTTGAAGAGCAGAATGTGGACCAACAGAATTTGTATTACAATGTCCGCCCACCTTGTTGTTCTTGTAGAACAGAATGTGGACCGACAGAATCCGTATTACAATGTCAGCCCACCTTGTTGTTCTTGGAGAACAGAATGTGGACCAACAGAATTCATATTATAATGTCAGCCCACCTTGTTGTTCTTGGAGAACAGAATGTGGACCAACAGAATTCGTATTACAATGTCAGCCCAGCTTGTTGTTCTTCAAGACCAGAATGTGGACCAACAGAATTCGTATTACAATGTCAGCCCACCTTGTTGTTCTTGGAGAACAGAATGTGGACCAACAGAATTCGTATTACAATGTCAGCCCAGCTTGTTGTTCTTGGACAACAGAATGTGGACCAACAGAATTCGTATTACAATGTCCGACCAACTTGTTGTTCTTGGAGAACAGAATGTGAACCAGCAGAATTCGTATCACAATGTCAGCCCAGCTTAATGTTCTTGTAGAACAGAATGTGGACCAACAAAATTAGTATTACAATGTCAGCTCAGCTTCTGGTTCTTGTACAACAGAATGTGGACCAGCAGAATTCGTATTACAATCTCAGCCCACCTTGTTGTTCTTGTAGAACAGAATGTGGACCAGCAGAATTAATATTACAATGTCAGCCCATCTTGTAGTTCTTGAAGAACAGAATGTGGACCAACGAAATTCGTATTACAATGTCAACCCACCTTGTTGTTCTTGAAGAACAGAATGTGGACCAACAGAATTCATATTATAATGTCAGCCCACCTTGTTGTTCTTGGAGAACAGAATGTGGACCAACAGAATTCGTATTACAATGTCAGCCCAGCTTGTTGTTCTTCAAGACCAGAATGTGGACCAACAGAATTCGTATTACAATGTCAGCCCACCTTGTTGTTCTTGGAGAACAGAATTTGGACCAACAGAATTCGTATTACAATGTCAGCCCAGCTTGTTGTTCTTGGACAACAGAATGTGGACCAACAGAATTCGTATTACAATGTCCGACCAACTTGTTGTTCTTGGAGAACAGAATGTGGACCAGCAGAATTCGTATCACAATGTCAGCCCAGCTTAATGTTCTTGTAGAACAGAATGTGGACCAACAAAATTAGTATTACAATGTCAGCTCAGCTTCTGGTTCTTGTACAACAGAATGTGGACCAGCAGAATTCGTATTACAATCTCAGCCCACCTTGTTGTTCTTGTAGAACAGAATGTGGACCAGCAGAATTAATATTACAATGTCAGCCCATCATGTTGTTCTTGAAGAACAGAATGTGGACCAACAAAATTCGTATTACAATGTCAGCCCACCTTGTTGTTCTTGAAGAACAGAATGTGGACCAACAGAATTCATATTATAATGTCAGCCCACCTTGTTGTTCTTGGAGAACAGAATGTGGACCAACAGAATTCGTATTACAATGTCAGCCCAGCTTGTTGTTCTTCAAGACCAGAATGTGGACCAACAGAATTCGTATTACAATGTCAGCCCACTTTGTTGTTCTTGTAGAACAGAATGTGGACCAGCAGAATTAATATTACAATATCAGCCCACCTTGTTGTTCTTGAAGAGCAGAATGTGGACCAACAGAATTTGTATTACAATGTCCGCCCACCTTGTTGTTCTTGTAGAACAGAATGTGGACCGACAGAATCCGTATTACAATGTCAGCCCACCTTGTTGTTCTTGGAGAACAGAATGTGGACCAACAGAATTCATATTATAATGTCAGCCCACCTTGTTGTTCTTGGAGAACAGAATGTGGACCAACAGAATTCGTATTACAATGTCAGCCCAGCTTGTTGTTCTTCAAGACCAGAATGTGGACCAACAGAATTCGTATTACAATGTCAGCCCACCTTGTTGTTCTTGGAGAACAGAATGTGGACCAACAGAATTCGTATTACAATGTCAGCCCAGCTTGTTGTTCTTGGACAACAGAATGTGGACCAACAGAATTCGTATTACAATGTCCGACCAACTTGTTGTTCTTGGAGAACAGAATGTGAACCAGCAGAATTCGTATCACAATGTCAGCCCAGCTTAATGTTCTTGTAGAACAGAATGTGGACCAACAAAATTAGTATTACAATGTCAGCTCAGCTTCTGGTTCTTGTACAACAGAATGTGGACCAGCAGAATTCGTATTACAATCTCAGCCCACCTTGTTGTTCTTGTAGAACAGAATGTGGACCAGCAGAATTAATATTACAATGTCAGCCCATCATGTTGTTCTTGAAGAACAGAATGTGGACCAACAAAATTCGTATTACAATGTCAGCCCACCTTGTTGTTCTTGAAGAACAGAATGTGGACCAACAGAATTCATATTATAATGTCAGCCCACCTTGTTGTTCTTGGAGAACAGAATGTGGACCAACAGAATTCGTATTACAATGTCAGCCCAGCTTGTTGTTCTTCAAGACCAGAATGTGGACCAACAGAATTCGTATTACAATGTCAGCCCACCTTGTTGTTCTTGGAGAACAGAATGTGGACCAGCAGAATTAATATTACAATCTCAGCCCAGCTTGTTGTTCTTGAAGAAAAGAATGTGGACCAACAGAATTCGTATTACAACGTCAGCCCACCTTGTTGCTCTTGGAGAACAGAATGTGGACCAACAGAATTCGTATTAAAATGTCGGCCCAGCTTGTTGTTCTTGAAGAACAGAATGTGGACCAACAGAATTCGTATTACAATGTCAGCCCACTTTGTTGTTCTTGTAGAACAGAATGTGGACCAGCAGAATTAATATTACAATGTCAGCCCAGCTTGTTGTTCTTGAAGAACAGAATGTGGACCAACAGAATTTGTATTACAATGTCCGACCACCTGGTTGTTCTTGGAGAACAGAATGTGGACCAGCAGAATTCGTATTACAATGTCAGCCCAGCTTGTTGTTCTTCAAGAACAGAATGTGGACCAACAGAATTCGTATTAGAATGTCAGCCCAGCTTGTTGTTCTTGAAGAACAGAATGTGGACCAACAGAATTCGTATTACAATGTCAGCCCATCTTGTTGTTCCTGAAGAACAGAATGTGGACCAACAGAATTCATATTACAATGTCAGCCCAGCTTGTTGTCCTTGGAGAACAGAATGTGGACCAACAGAATTCGTATTACAATCTCAGCCCACCTTGTTGTTCTTGGAGAACAGAATGTGGACCAACAGAACACGTATTTCAATGTCAGCCCACCTTGTTGTTCTTGAAGAACAGAATATGGACCAACAGAATTCATATTATGTCAGCCCAGCTTGTTGTTGTTGGAGAACAGAATGTGGACCAACAGAATTCGTATTACAATGTCAGCCCACCTTGTTGTTCTTCAAGACCAGAATGTGGACCAACAGAATTCGTATTACAATGTCAGCCCACATTGTTGTTCTTGTAGAACAAAATGTGGACCAGCAGCATTAATATTACAATGTCAGCCCACCTTGTTGTTATTGGAGAACAGAATGTGGACCAGCAAAATTAGTATTACAATGTCAGCCCAGCTTGTTGTTCTTGTAGAACAGAATGTGGACCAACAAAATTAGTATTACAATGTCAGCCCAGCTTGTGGTTCTTGTACAACAGAATGTGGACCAGCAGAATTCGTATTACAATCTCAGCCCACCTTGTTGTTCTTGTAGAACAGAATGTGGACCAGCAGAATTAATATTACAATGTCAGCCCATCTTGTTGTTCTTGAAGAACAGAATGTGGACCAACGAAATTCGTATTACAATGTCAGCCCACCTTGTTGTTCTTGAAGAACAGAATGTGGACCAACAGAATTCATATTATAATGTCAGCCCACCTTGTTGTTCTTGGAGAACAGAATGTGGACCAACAGAATTCGTATTACAATGTCAGCCCAGCTTGTTGTTCTTCAAGACCAGAATGTGGACCAACAGAATTCGTATTACAATGTCAGCCCACCTTGTTGTTCTTGGAGAACAGAATGTGGACCAACGGAATTCGTATTACAATGTCAGCCCAGCTTGTTGTTCTTGGACAACAGAATGTGGACCAACAGAATTCGTATTACAATGTCCGACCAACTTGTTGTTCTTGGAGAACAGAATGTGGACCAGCAGAATTCGTATCACAATGTCAGCCCAGCTTAATGTTCTTGTAGAACAGAATGTGGACCAACAAAATTAGTATTACAATGTCAGCTCAGCTTCTGGTTCTTGTACAACAGAATGTGGACCAGCAGAATTCGTATTACAATCTCAGCCCACCTTGTTGTTCTTGTAGAACAGAATGTGGACCAGCAGAATTAATATTACAATGTCAGCCCATCATGTTGTTCTTGAAGAACAGAATGTGGACCAACAAAATTCGTATTACAATGTCAGCCCACCTTGTTGTTCTTGAAGAACAGAATGTGGACCAACAGAATTCATATTATAATGTCAGCCCACCTTGTTGTTCTTGGAGAACAGAATGTGGACCAACAGAATTCGTATTACAATGTCAGCCCAGCTTGTTGTTCTTCAAGACCAGAATGTGGACCAACAGAATTCGTATTACAATGTCAGCCCACTTTGTTGTTCTTGTAGAACAGAATGTGGACCAGCAGAATTAATATTACAATGTCAGCCCACCTTGTTGTTCTTGAAGAGCAGAATGTGGACCAACAGAATTTGTATTACAATGTCCGCCCACCTTGTTGTTCTTGTAGAACAGAATGTGGACCGACAGAATCCGTATTACAATGTCAGCCCACCTTGTTGTTCTTGGAGAACAGAATGTGGACCAACAGAATTCATATTATAATGTCAGCCCACCTTGTTGTTCTTGGAGAACAGAATGTGGACCAACAGAATTCGTATTACAATGTCAGCCCAGCTTGTTGTTCTTCAAGACCAGAATGTGGACCAACAGAATTCGTATTACAATGTCAGCCCACCTTGTTGTTCTTGGAGAACAGAATGTGGACCAACGGAATTCGTATTACAATGTCAGCCCAGCTTGTTGTTCTTGGACAACAGAATGTGGACCAACAGAATTCGTATTACAATGTCCGACCAACTTGTTGTTCTTGGAGAACAGAATGTGGACCAGCAGAATTCGTATCACAATGTCAGCCCAGCTTAATGTTCTTGTAGAACAGAATGTGGACCAACAAAATTAGTATTACAATGTCAGCTCAGCTTCTGGTTCTTGTACAACAGAATGTGGACCAGCAGAATTCGTATTACAATCTCAGCCCACCTTGTTGTTCTTGTAGAACAGAATGTGGACCAGCAGAATTAATATTACAATGTCAGCCCATCATGTTGTTCTTGAAGAACAGAATGTGGACCAACAAAATTCGTATTACAATGTCAGCCCACCTTGTTGTTCTTGAAGAACAGAATGTGGACCAACAGAATTCATATTATAATGTCAGCCCACCTTGTTGTTCTTGGAGAACAGAATGTGGACCAACAGAATTCGTATTACAATGTCAGCCCAGCTTGTTGTTCTTCAAGACCAGAATGTGGACCAACAGAATTCGTATTACAATGTCAGCCCACTTTGTTGTTCTTGTAGAACAGAATGTGGACCAGCAGAATTAATATTACAATGTCAGCCCACCTTGTTGTTCTTGAAGAGCAGAATGTGGACCAACAGAATTTGTATTACAATGTCCGCCCACCTTGTTGTTCTTGTAGAACAGAATGTGGACCGACAGAATCCGTATTACAATGTCAGCCCACCTTGTTGTTCTTGGAGAACAGAATGTGGACCAACAGAATTCATATTATAATGTCAGCCCACCTTGTTGTTCTTGGAGAACAGAATGTGGACCAACAGAATTCGTATTACAATGTCAGCCCAGCTTGTTGTTCTTCAAGACCAGAATGTGGACCAACAGAATTCATATTACAATGTCAGCCCACCTTGTTGTTCTTGGAGAACAGAATGTGGACCAACGGAATTCGTATTACAATGTCAGCCCAGCTTGTTGTTCTTGGACAACAGAATGTGGACCAACAGAATTCGTATTACAATGTCCGACCAACTTGTTGTTCTTGGAGAACAGAATGTGGACCACCAGAATTCGTATCACAATGTCAGCCCAGCTTAATGTTCTTGTAGAACAGAATGTGGACCAACAAAATTAGTATTACAATGTCAGCTCAGCTTCTGGTTCTTGTACAACAGAATGTGGACCAACAGAATTCGTATTACAATGTCAGCCCAGCTTGTTGTTCTTCAAGACCAGAATGTGGACCAACAGAATTCGTATTACAATGTCAGCCCACCTTGTTGTTCTTGTAGAACAGAATGTGGATCAGCAGAATTCGTATTACAATGTCAGCCCACCTTGTTGTTCTTCAAGAACAGAATGTGGACCAACAGAAGTCGTATTACAATCTCAGCACAGCTTGTTGTTCTTGAAGAACAGAATGTGGACCAGCAGAATTCGTATTACAATGTCAGCCCACCTTGTTGTTCTTGAAGAACACAGTGTGGACCAACAGAATTGGTATTACAATGTCAGCCCACCTTGTTGTTCTTGGAGAACAGAATGTGGACCAACAGAATTCGTATTACAATCTCAGCCCACCTTGTTGTTCTTGGAGAACAGAATGTGGACCAGCAGAATTAATATTACAATCTCAGCCCAGCTTGTTGTTCTTGAAGAACAGAATGTGGACCAGCAGAATTCGTATTACAATGTCAGCAAAGGTTGTTGTTCATTAAGAACACAGTGTGGACCAAAAGAATTCATATTACAATGGCAGCCCATCTTGTTGTTATTGAAGAACAGAATGTGCACCAACAGAATTCATATTACAATGTCAGCCCAGCTTGTTGTCCTTGGAGAACAGAATGTGGACCAACAGAATTCGTATTACAATCTCAGCCCACCTTGTTGTTCTTGGAGAACAGAATGTGGACCAACAGAACACGTATTTCAATGTCAGCCCACCTTGTTGTTCTTGAAGAACAGAATGTGGACCAGCAGAATTAATATTACAATGTCAGCCCATCATGTTGTTCTTGAAGAACAGAATGTGGACCAACAAAATTCGTATTACAATGTCAGCCCACCTTGTTGTTCTTGAAGAACAGAATGTGGACCAACAGAATTCATATTATAATGTCAGCCCACCTTGTTGTTCTTGGAGAACAGAATGTGGACCAACAGAATTCGTATTACAATGTCAGCCCAGCTTGTTGTTCTTCAAGACCAGAATGTGGACCAACAGAATTCGTATTACAATGTCAGCCCACTTTGTTGTTCTTGTAGAACAGAATGTGGACCAGCAGAATTAATATTACAATGTCAGCCCACCTTGTTGTTCTTGAAGAGCAGAATGTGGACCAACAGAATTTGTATTACAATGTCCGCCCACCTTGTTGTTCTTGTAGAACAGAATGTGGACCGACAGAATCCGTATTACAATGTCAGCCCACCTTGTTGTTCTTGGAGAACAGAATGTGGACCAACAGAATTCATATTATAATGTTAGCCCACCTTGTTGTTCTTGGAGAACAGAATGTGGACCAACAGAATTCGTATTACAATGTCAGCCCAGCTTGTTGTTCTTCAAGACCAGAATGTGGACCAACAGAATTCGTATTACAATGTCAGCCCACCTTGTTGTTCTTGGAGAACAGAATGTGGACCAACGGAATTCGTATTACAATGTCAGCCCAGCTTGTTGTTCTTGGACAACAGAATGTGGACCAACAGAATTCGTATTACAATGTCCGACCAACTTGTTGTTCTTGGAGAACAGAATGTGGACCACCAGAATTCGTATCACAATGTCAGCCCAGCTTAATGTTCTTGTAGAACAGAATGTGGACCAACAAAATTAGTATTACAATGTCAGCTCAGCTTCTGGTTCTTGTACAACAGAATGTGGACCAACAGAATTCGTATTACAATGTCAGCCCAGCTTGTTGTTCTTCAAGACCAGAATGTGGACCAACAGAATTCGTATTACAATGTCAGCCCACCTTGTTGTTCTTGTAGAACAGAATGTGGATCAGCAGAATTCGTATTACAATGTCAGCCCACATTGTTGTTCTTGTAGAACAAAATGTGGACCAGCAGCATTAATATTACAATGTCAGCCCACCTTGTTGTTATTGGAGAACAGAATGTGGACCAGCAAAATTAGTATTACAATGTCAGCCCAGCTTGTTGTTCTTGTAGAACAGAATGTGGACCAACAAAATTAGTATTACAATGTCAGCCCAGCTTGTGGTTCTTGTACAACAGAATGTGGACCAGCAGAATTCGTATTACAATCTCAGCCCACCTTGTTGTTCTTGTAGAACAGAATGTGGACCAGCAGAATTAATATTACAATGTCAGCCCATCTTGTTGTTCTTGAAGAACAGAATGTGGACCAACGAAATTCGTATTACAATGTCAGCCCACCTTGTTGTTCTTGAAGAACAGAATGTGGACCAACAGAATTCATATTATAATGTCAGCCCACCTTGTTGTTCTTGGAGAACAGAATGTGGACCAACAGAATTCGTATTACAATGTCAGCCCAGCTTGTTGTTCTTCAAGACCAGAATGTGGACCAACAGAATTCGTATTACAATGTCAGCCCACCTTGTTGTTCTTGGAGAACAGAATGTGGACCAACGGAATTCGTATTACAATGTCAGCCCAGCTTGTTGTTCTTGGACAACAGAATGTGGACCAACAGAATTCGTATTACAATGTCCGACCAACTTGTTGTTCTTGGAGAACAGAATGTGGACCAGCAGAATTCGTATCACAATGTCAGCCCAGCTTAATGTTCTTGTAGAACAGAATGTGGACCAACAAAATTAGTATTACAATGTCAGCTCAGCTTCTGGTTCTTGTACAACAGAATGTGGACCAGCAGAATTCGTATTACAATCTCAGCCCACCTTGTTGTTCTTGTAGAACAGAATGTGGACCAGCAGAATTAATATTACAATGTCAGCCCATCATGTTGTTCTTGAAGAACAGAATGTGGACCAACAAAATTCGTATTACAATGTCAGCCCACCTTGTTGTTCTTGAAGAACAGAATGTGGACCAACAGAATTCATATTATAATGTCAGCCCACCTTGTTGTTCTTGGAGAACAGAATGTGGACCAACAGAATTCGTATTACAATGTCAGCCCAGCTTGTTGTTCTTCAAGACCAGAATGTGGACCAACAGAATTCGTATTACAATGTCAGCCCACTTTGTTGTTCTTGTAGAACAGAATGTGGACCAGCAGAATTAATATTACAATGTCAGCCCACCTTCTTGTTCTTGAAGAGCAGAATGTGGACCAACAGAATTTGTATTACAATGTCCGCCCACCTTGTTGTTCTTGTAGAACAGAATGTGGACCGACAGAATCCGTATTACAATGTCAGCCCACCTTGTTGTTCTTGGAGAACAGAATGTGGACCAACAGAATTCATATTATAATGTCAGCCCACCTTGTTGTTCTTGGAGAACAGAATGTGGACCAACAGAATTCGTATTACAATGTCAGCCCAGCTTGTTGTTCTTCAAGACCAGAATGTGGACCAACAGAATTCGTATTACAATGTCAGCCCACCTTGTTGTTCTTGGAGAACAGAATGTGGACCAACGGAATTCGTATTACAATGTCAGCCCAGCTTGTTGTTCTTGGACAACAGAATGTGGACCAACAGAATTCGTATTACAATGTCCGACCAACTTGTTGTTCTTGGAGAACAGAATGTGGACCAGCAGAATTCGTATCACAATGTCAGCCCAGCTTAATGTTCTTGTAGAACAGAATGTGGACCAACAAAATTAGTATTACAATGTCAGCTCAGCTTCTGGTTCTTGTACAACAGAATGTGGACCAGCAGAATTCGTATTACAATCTCAGCCCACCTTGTTGTTCTTGTAGAACAGAATGTGGACCAGCAGAATTAATATTACAATGTCAGCCCATCATGTTGTTCTTGAAGAACAGAATGTGGACCAACAAAATTCGTATTACAATGTCAGCCCACCTTGTTGTTCTTGAAGAACAGAATGTGGACCAACAGAATTCATATTATAATGTCAGCCCACCTTGTTGTTCTTGGAGAACAGAATGTGGACCAACAGAATTCGTATTACAATGTCAGCCCAGCTTGTTGTTCTTCAAGACCAGAATGTGGACCAACAGAATTCGTATTACAATGTCAGCCCACTTTGTTGTTCTTGTAGAACAGAATGTGGACCAGCAGAATTAATATTACAATGTCAGCCCACCTTGTTGTTCTTGAAGAGCAGAATGTGGACCAACAGAATTTGTATTACAATGTCCGCCCACCTTGTTGTTCTTGTAGAACAGAATGTGGACCGACAGAATCCGTATTACAATGTCAGCCCACCTTGTTGTTCTTGGAGAACAGAATGTGGACCAACAGAATTCATATTATAATGTCAGCCCACCTTGTTGTTCTTGGAGAACAGAATGTGGACCAACAGAATTCGTATTACAATGTCAGCCCAGCTTGTTGTTCTTCAAGACCAGAATGTGGACCAACAGAATTCATATTACAATGTCAGCCCACCTTGTTGTTCTTGGAGAACAGAATGTGGACCAACGGAATTCGTATTACAATGTCAGCCCAGCTTGTTGTTCTTGGACAACAGAATGTGGACCAACAGAATTCGTATTACAATGTCCGACCAACTTGTTGTTCTTGGAGAACAGAATGTGGACCACCAGAATTCGTATCACAATGTCAGCCCAGCTTAATGTTCTTGTAGAACAGAATGTGGACCAACAAAATTAGTATTACAATGTCAGCTCAGCTTCTGGTTCTTGTACAACAGAATGTGGACCAACAGAATTCGTATTACAATGTCAGCCCAGCTTGTTGTTCTTCAAGACCAGAATGTGGACCAACAGAATTCGTATTACAATGTCAGCCCACCTTGTTGTTCTTGTAGAACAGAATGTGGATCAGCAGAATTCGTATTACAATGTCAGCCCACCTTGTTGTTCTTCAAGAACAGAATGTGGACCAACAGAAGTCGTATTACAATCTCAGCACAGCTTGTTGTTCTTGAAGAACAGAATGTGGACCAGCAGAATTCGTATTACAATGTCAGCCCACCTTGTTGTTCTTGAAGAACACAGTGTGGACCAACAGAATTGGTATTACAATGTCAGCCCACCTTGTTGTTCTTGGAGAACAGAATGTGGACCAACAGAATTCGTATTACAATCTCAGCCCACCTTGTTGTTCTTGGAGAACAGAATGTGGACCAGCAGAATTAATATTACAATCTCAGCCCAGCTTGTTGTTCTTGAAGAACAGAATGTGGACCAGCAGAATTCGTATTACAATGTCAGCAAAGGTTGTTGTTCATTAAGAACACAGTGTGGACCAAAAGAATTCATATTACAATGGCAGCCCATCTTGTTGTTATTGAAGAACAGAATGTGCACCAACAGAATTCATATTACAATGTCAGCCCAGCTTGTTGTCCTTGGAGAACAGAATGTGGACCAACAGAATTCGTATTACAATCTCAGCCCACCTTGTTGTTCTTGGAGAACAGAATGTGGACCAACAGAACACGTATTTCAATGTCAGCCCACCTTGTTGTTCTTGAAGAACAGAATGTGGACCAGCAGAATTAATATTACAATGTCAGCCCATCATGTTGTTCTTGAAGAACAGAATGTGGACCAACAAAATTCGTATTACAATGTCAGCCCACCTTGTTGTTCTTGAAGAACAGAATGTGGACCAACAGAATTCATATTATAATGTCAGCCCACCTTGTTGTTCTTGGAGAACAGAATGTGGACCAACAGAATTCGTATTACAATGTCAGCCCAGCTTGTTGTTCTTCAAGACCAGAATGTGGACCAACAGAATTCGTATTACAATGTCAGCCCACTTTGTTGTTCTTGTAGAACAGAATGTGGACCAGCAGAATTAATATTACAATGTCAGCCCACCTTGTTGTTCTTGAAGAGCAGAATGTGGACCAACAGAATTTGTATTACAATGTCCGCCCACCTTGTTGTTCTTGTAGAACAGAATGTGGACCGACAGAATCCGTATTACAATGTCAGCCCACCTTGTTGTTCTTGGAGAACAGAATGTGGACCAACAGAATTCATATTATAATGTTAGCCCACCTTGTTGTTCTTGGAGAACAGAATGTGGACCAACAGAATTCGTATTACAATGTCAGCCCAGCTTGTTGTTCTTCAAGACCAGAATGTGGACCAACAGAATTCGTATTACAATGTCAGCCCACCTTGTTGTTCTTGGAGAACAGAATGTGGACCAACGGAATTCGTATTACAATGTCAGCCCAGCTTGTTGTTCTTGGACAACAGAATGTGGACCAACAGAATTCGTATTACAATGTCCGACCAACTTGTTGTTCTTGGAGAACAGAATGTGGACCACCAGAATTCGTATCACAATGTCAGCCCAGCTTAATGTTCTTGTAGAACAGAATGTGGACCAACAAAATTAGTATTACAATGTCAGCTCAGCTTCTGGTTCTTGTACAACAGAATGTGGACCAACAGAATTCGTATTACAATGTCAGCCCAGCTTGTTGTTCTTCAAGACCAGAATGTGGACCAACAGAATTCGTATTACAATGTCAGCCCACCTTGTTGTTCTTGTAGAACAGAATGTGGATCAGCAGAATTCGTATTACAATGTCAGCCCACCTTGTTGTTCTTCAAGAACAGAATGTGGACCAACAGAAGTCGTATTACAATCTCAGCACAGCTTGTTGTTCTTGAAGAACAGAATGTGGACCAGCAGAATTCGTATTACAATGTCAGCCCACCTTGTTGTTCTTGAAGAACACAGTGTGGACCAACAGAATTGGTATTACAATGTCAGCCCACCTTGTTGTTCTTGGAGAACAGAATGTGGACCAACAGAATTCGTATTACAATCTCAGCCCACCTTGTTGTTCTTGGAGAACAGAATGTGGACCAGCAGAATTAATATTACAATCTCAGCCCAGCTTGTTGTTCTTGAAGAACAGAATGTGGACCAGCAGAATTCGTATTACAATGTCAGCAAAGGTTGTTGTTCATTAAGAACACAGTGTGGACCAAAAGAATTCATATTACAATGGCAGCCCATCTTGTTGTTATTGAAGAACAGAATGTGCACCAACAGAATTCATATTACAATGTCAGCCCAGCTTGTTGTCCTTGGAGAACAGAATGTGGACCAACAGAATTCGTATTACAATCTCAGCCCACCTTGTTGTTCTTGGAGAACAGAATGTGGACCAACAGAACACGTATTTCAATGTCAGCCCACCTTGTTGTTCTTGAAGAACAGAATGTGGACCAACAGAATTCATATTATAATGTCAGCCCACCTTGTTGTTCTTGGAGAACAAAATGTGGACCAGCAGAATTAATATTACAATGTCAGCCCACCTTGTTGTTATTGGAGAACAGAATGTGGACCAGCAGAATTCGTATCACAATGTCAGCCCAGCTTAATGTTCTTGTAGAACAGAATGTGGACCAACAAAATTAGTATTACAATGTCAGCTCAGCTTGTGGTTCTTGTACAACAGAATGTGGACCAGCAGAATTCGTATTACAATGTCAGCCCACCTTGTTGTTCTTCAAGAACAGAATGTGGACCAACAGAATTCGTATTACAATCTCAGCCCACCTTGTTGTTCTTGGAGAACAGAATGTCGACAAACAGAATTAATATTTCAATGTCAGCCCACCTTGTTGTTCTTGAAGAACACAGTGTGGACCAAGAGAATTCGTATTACAATGTCAGCCCAGCTTGTTGTTCTTGAAGAACAGAATGTGGACCAACAGAATTCGTATTACAATGTCCGCCCACCTTGTTGTTCTTCAAGAACAGAACGTGGACCAACAGAATTCGTATTACAATGTCAGCCCACCTTGTTGTTCTTGGAGAACAGAATGTGGACCAGCAGAATTAATATTACAATGTCAGCCCACCTTGTTGTTCTTGAAGAACACAGTGTGGACCAAGAGAATTCGTATTACAATGTCAGCCCAGCTTGTTGTTCTTCAAGAACAGAATGTGGACCAACAGTATTCGTATTACAATGTCCGCCCACCTTGTTGTTCTTGAAGAACAGAATGTGGACCAACAGAATTCGTATTACAATGTCAGCCCAGCTTGTTGTTCTTCAAGACCAGAATGTGGACCAACAGAATTCGTATTACAATGTCAGCCCACCTTGTTGTTCTTGTAGAACAGAATGTGGATCAGCAGAATTCGTATTACAATGTCAGCCCAGCTTAATGTTCTTGTAGAACAGAATGTGGACCAACAAAATTAGTATTACAATGTCAGCTCAGCTTCTGGTTCTTGTACAACAGAATGTGGACCAGCAGAATTCGTATTACAATCTCAGCCCACCTTGTTGTTCTTGTAGAACAGAATGTGGACCAGCAGAATTAATATTACAATGTCAGCCCATCATGTTGTTCTTGAAGAACAGAATGTGGACCAACAAAATTCGTATTACAATGTCAGCCCACCTTGTTGTTCTTGAAGAACAGAATGTGGACCAACAGAATTCATATTATAATGTCAGCCCACCTTGTTGTTCTTGGAGAACAGAATGTGGACCAACAGAATTCGTATTACAATGTCAGCCCAGCTTGTTGTTCTTCAAGACCAGAATGTGGACCAACAGAATTCGTATTACAATGTCAGCCCACCTTGTTGTTCTTGGAGAACAGAATGTGGACCAGCAGAATTAATATTACAATGTCAGCCCATCATGTTGTTCTTGAAGAACAGAATGTGGACCAACAAAATTCGTATTACAATGTCAGCCCACCTTGTTGTTCTTGAAGAACAGAATGTGGACCAACAGAATTCATATTATAATGTCAGCCCACCTTGTTGTTCTTGGAGAACAGAATGTGGACCAACAGAATTCGTATTACAATGTCAGCCCAGCTTGTTGTTCTTCAAGACCAGAATGTGGACCAACAGAATTCGTATTACAATGTCAGCCCACTTTGTTGTTCTTGTAGAACAGAATGTGGACCAGCAGAATTAATATTACAATGTCAGCCCACCTTGTTGTTATTGGAGAACAGAATGTGGACCAGCAGAATTCGTATCACAATGTCAGCCCAGCTTAATGTTCTTGTAGAACAGAATGTGGACCAACAAAATTAGTATTACAATGTCAGCTCAGCTTCTGGTTCTTGTACAACAGAATGTGGACCAGCAGAATTCGTATTACAATCTCAGCCCACCTTGTTGTTCTTGTAGAACAGAATGTGGACCAGCAGAATTAATATTACAATGTCAGCCCATCATGTTGTTCTTGAAGAACAGAATGTGGACCAACAAAATTCGTATTACAATGTCAGCCCACCTTGTTGTTCTTGAAGAACAGAATGTGGACCAACAGAATTCATATTATAATGTCAGCCCACCTTGTTGTTCTTGGAGAACAGAATGTGGACCAACAGAATTCGTATTACAATGTCAGCCCAGCTTGTTGTTCTTCAAGACCAGAATGTGGACCAACAGAATTCGTATTACAATGTCAGCCCACTTTGTTGTTCTTGTAGAACAGAATGTGGACCAGCAGAATTAATATTACAATGTCAGCCCACCTTGTTGTTCTTGAAGAGCAGAATGTGGACCAACAGAATTTGTATTACAATGTCCGCCCACCTTGTTGTTCTTGTAGAACAGAATGTGGACGGACAGAATCCGTATTACAATGTCAGCCCACCTTGTTGTTCTTGGAGAACAGAATGTGGACCAACAGAATTCGTATTACAATCTCAGCCCACCTTGTTGTTCTTGGAGAACAGAATGTGGACCAGCAGAATTAATATTACAATGTCAGCCCACCTTGTTGTTCTTGAAGAAGAGAATGTGGACAAACAGAATTCGTATTACAATGTCAGCCCACCTTGTTGCTCTTGGAGAACAGAATGTGGACCAACAGAATTCGTATTACAATGTCAGCCCACCTTGTTGTTCTTCAAGAACAGAATGTGGACCAACAGAATTCGTATTACAATCTCAGCCCACCTTGTTGTTCTTGGAGAACAGAATGTCGACAAACAGAATTAATATTTCAATGTCAGCCCACCTTGTTGTTCTTGAAGAACACAGTGTGGACCAAGAGAATTCGTATTACAATGTCAGCCCAGCTTGTTGTTCTTGAAGAACAGAATGTGGACCAACAGAATTCGTATTACAATGTCCGCCCACCTTGTTGTTCTTCAAGAACAGAACGTGGACCAACAGAATTCGTATTACAATGTCAGCCCACCTTGTTGTTCTTGGAGAACAGAATGTGGACCAGCAGAATTAATATTACAATGTCAGCCCACCTTGTTGTTCTTGAAGAACACAGTGTGGACCAAGAGAATTCGTATTACAATGTCAGCCCAGCTTGTTGTTCTTCAAGAACAGAATGTGGACCAACAGTATTCGTATTACAATGTCCGCCCACCTTGTTGTTCTTGAAGAACAGAATCTGGACCAACAGAATTCGTATTACAATGTCAGCCCAGCTTGTTGTTCTTCAAGACCAGAATGTGGACCAACAGAATTCGTATTACAATGTCAGCCCACCTTGTTGTTCTTGTAGAACAGAATGTGGATCAGCAGAATTCGTATTACAATGTCAGCCCAGCTTGTTGTTCTTCAAGACCAGAATGTGGACCAACAGAATTCATATTATAATGTCAGCCCACCTTGTTGTTCTTGTAGAACAGAATGTGGACCAACAGAATTCGTATTACAATGTCAGCCCAGCTTGTTGTTCTTCAAGACCAGAATGTGGACCAACAGAATTCGTATTACAATGTCAGCCCACTTTGTTGTTCTTGTAGAACAGAATGTGGACCAGCAGAATTAATATTACAATGTCAGCCCACCTTGTTGTTCTTGAAGAGCAGAATGTGGACCAACAGAATTTGTATTACAATGTCCGCCCACCTTGTTGTTCTTGTAGAACAGAATGTGGACGGACAGAATCCGTATTACAATGTCAGCCCACCTTGTTGTTCTTGGAGAACAGAATGTGGACCAACAGAATTCGTATTACAATCTCAGCCCACCTTGTTGTTCTTGGAGAACAGAATGTGGACCAGCAGAATTAATATTACAATGTCAGCCCACCTTGTTGTTCTTGAAGAACAGAATGTGGACAAACAGAATTCGTATTACAATGTCAGCCCACCTTGTTGCTCTTGGAGAACAGAATGTGGACCAACAGAATTCGTATTACAATGTCAGCCCACCTTGTTGTTCTTCAAGAACAGAATGTGGACCAACAGAATTCGTATTACAATCTCAGCCCACCTTGTTGTTCTTGGAGAACAGAATGTCGACAAACAGAATTAATATTTCAATGTCAGCCCACCTTGTTGTTCTTGAAGAACACAGTGTGGACCAAGAGAATTCGTATTACAATGTCAGCCCAGCTTGTTGTTCTTGAAGAACAGAATGTGGACCAACAGAATTCGTATTACAATGTCCGCCCACCTTGTTGTTCTTCAAGAACAGAACGTGGACCAACAGAATTCGTATTACAATGTCAGCCCACCTTGTTGTTCTTGGAGAACAGAATGTGGACCAGCAGAATTAATATTACAATGTCAGCCCACCTTGTTGTTCTTGAAGAACACAGTGTGGACCAAGAGAATTCGTATTACAATGTCAGCCCAGCTTGTTGTTCTTCAAGAACAGAATGTGGACCAACAGTATTCGTATTACAATGTCCGCCCACCTTGTTGTTCTTGAAGAACAGAATCTGGACCAACAGAATTCGTATTACAATGTCAGCCCAGCTTGTTGTTCTTCAAGACCAGAATGTGGACCAACAGAATTCGTATTACAATGTCAGCCCACCTTGTTGTTCTTGTAGAACAGAATGTGGATCAGCAGAATTCGTATTACAATGTCAGCCCACCTTGTTGTTCTTCAAGAACAGAATGTGGACCAACAGAAGTCGTATTACAATTTTAGCACAGCTTGTTGTTCTTGAAGAACAGAATGTGGACCAGCAGAATTCGTATTACAATGTCAGCCCACCTTGTTGTTCTTGAAGAACACAGTGTGGACCAACAGAATTGGTATTACAATGTCAGCCCACCTTGTTGTTCTTGGAGAACAGAATGTGGACCAACAGAATTCGTATTACAATCTCAGCCCACCTTGTTGTTCTTGGAGAACAGAATGTGGACCAGCAGAATTAATATTACAATCTCAGCCCAGCTTGTTGTTCTTGAAGAACAGAATGTGGACCAGCAGAATTCGTATTACAATGTCAGCAAAGGTTGTTGTTCATTAAGAACACAGTGTGGACCAAAAGAATTCATATTACAATGTCAGCCCATCTTGTTGTTCTTGAAGAACAGAATGTGCACCAACAGAATTCATATTACAATGTCAGCCCAGCTTGTTGTCCTTGGAGAACAGAATGTGGACCAACAGAATTCGTATTACAATCTCAGCCCACCTTGTTGTTCTTGGAGAACAGAATGTGGACCAACAGAACACGTATTTCAATGTCAGCCCACCTTGTTGTTCTTGAAGAACAGAATGTGGACCAACAGAATTCATATTATAATGTCAGCCCACCTTGTTGTTCTTGGAGAACAGAATGTGGACCAACAGAATTCGTATTACAATGTCAGCCCAACTTGTTTTTCTTCAAGACCAGAATGTGGACCAACAGAATTCGTATTACAATGTCAGCCCACATTGTTGTTCTTGTAGAACAAAATGTGGACCAGCAGAATTAATATTACAATGTCAGCCCACCTTGTTGTTATTGGAGAACAGAATGTGGACCAGCAGAACTCGTATCACAATGTCAGCCCAGCTTAATGTTCTTGTAGAACAGAATGTGGACCAACAAAATTAGTATTACAATGTCAGCTCAGCTTGTGGTTCTTGTACAACAGAATGTGGACCAGCAGAATTCGTATTACAATCTCAGCCCACCTTGTTGTTCTTGTAGAACAGAATGTGGACCAGCAGAATTAATATTACAATGTCAGCCCATCATGTTGTTCTTGAAGAACAGAATGTGGACCAACAAAATTCGTATTACAATGTCAGCCCACCTTGTTGTTCTTGAAGAACAGAATGTGGACCAACAGAATTCATATTATAATGTCAGCCCACCTTGTTGTTCTTGGAGAACAGAATGTGGACCAACAGAATTCGTATTACAATGTCAGCCCAGCTTGTTGTTCTTCAAGACCAGAATGTGGACCAACAGAATTCGTATTACAATGTCAGCCCACTTTGTTGTTCTTGTAGAACAGAATGTGGACCAGCAGAATTAATATTACAATGTCAGCCCACCTTGTTGTTCTTGAAGAGCAGAATGTGGACCAACAGAATTTGTATTACAATGTCCGCCCACCTTGTTGTTCTTGTAGAACAGAATGTGGACGGACAGAATCCGTATTACAATGTCAGCCCACCTTGTTGTTCTTGGAGAACAGAATGTGGACCAACAGAATTCGTATTACAATCTTAGCCCACCTTGTTGTTCTTGGACAACAGAATGTGGACCAACAGAATTCATATTACAATGTCAGCCCAGCTTGTTGTCCTTGGAGAACAGAATGTGGACCAACAGAATTCGTATTACAATCTCAGCCCACCTTGTTGTTCTTGGAGAACAGAATGTGGACCAACAGAACACGTATTTCAATGTCAGCCCACCTTGTTGTTCTTGAAGAACAGAATGTGGACCAACAGAATTCATATTATAATGTCAGCCCAGCTTGTTGTTCTTGGAGAACAGAATGTGGACCAACAGAATTCGTATTACAATGTCAGCCCAGCTTGTTGTTCTTCAAGACCAGAATGTGGACCAACAGAATTCGTATTACAATGTCAGCCCACATTGTTGTTCTTGTAGAACAAAATATGGACCAGCAGAATTACTATTACAATGTCAGCCCACCTTGTTGTTATTGGAGAACAGAATGTGGACCAGCAAAATTAGTATTACAATGTCAGCCCAGCTTGTTGTTCTTGTAGAACAGAATGTGGACCAACAAAATTAGTATTATAATGTCAGCCCAGCTTGTGGTTCTTGTACAACAGAATGTGGACCAGCAGAATTCGTATTACAATCTCAGCCCACCTTGTTGTTCTTGTAGAACAGAATGTGGACCAGCAGAATTAATATTACAATGTCAGCCCATCTTGTTGTTCTTGAAGAACAGAATGTGGACCAACGAAATTCGTATTACAATGTCAGCCCACCTTGTTGTTCTTGAAGAACAGAATGTGGACCAACAGAATTCATATTGTAATGTCAGCCCACCTTGTTGTTCTAGGAGAACAGAATGTGGACCAACAGAATTCGTATTACAATGTCAGCCCAGCTTGTTGTTCTTCAAGACCAGAATGTGGACCAACAGAATTCGTATTACAATGTCAGCCCACCTTGTTGTTCTTGGAGAACAGAATGTGGACCAACAGAATTCGTATTACAATGTCAGCCCAGCTTGTTGTTCTTGAACAACAGAATGTGGACCAACAGAATTCGTATTGCAATGTCCGACCAACTTGTTGTTCTTGAAGAACAGAATGTGGACCAACAAAATTCATATTACAATGTCAGCCCATCTTGTTGTTCTTGGAGAACAGAATGTGGACCAGCAGAATTAATATTACAATCTCAGCCCAGCTTGTTGTCCTTGAAGAAAAGAATGTGGACCAACAGAATTCGTATTACAATCTCAGCCCACCTTGCTGTTCTTGGAGAACAGAATGTGGACCAACAGAATTCGTATTACAATGTCAGCCCACTTTGTTGTTCTTGTAGAACAGAATGTGGACCAGCAGAATTAATATTACAATGTCAGCCCACCTTGTTGTTCTTGAAGAGCAGAATGTGGACCAACAGAATTTGTATTACAATGTCCGCCCACCTTGTTGTTCTTGTAGAACAGAATGTGGACGGACAGAATCCGTATTACAATGTCAGCCCACCTTGTTGTTCTTGGAGAACAGAATGTGGACCAACAGAATTCGTATTACAATCTCAGCCCACCTTGTTGTTCTTGGACAACAGAATGTGGACCAACAGAATTCATATTACAATGTCAGCCCAGCTTGTTGTCCTTGGAGAACAGAATGTGGACCAACAGAATTCGTATTACAATCTCAGCCCACCTTGTTGTTCTTGGAGAACAGAATGTGGACCAACAGAACACGTATTTCAATGTCAGCCCACCTTGTTGTTCTTGAAGAACAGAATGTGGACCAACAGAATTCATATTATAATGTCAGCCCAGCTTGTTGTTCTTGGAGAACAGAATGTGGACCAACAGAATTCGTATTACAATGTCAGCCCAGCTTGTTGTTCTTCAAGACCAGAATGTGGACCAACAGAATTCGTATTACAATGTCAGCCCACATTGTTGTTCTTGTAGAACAAAATATGGACCAGCAGAATTACTATTACAATGTCAGCCCACCTTGTTGTTATTGGAGAACAGAATGTGGACCAGCAAAATTAGTATTACAATGTCAGCCCAGCTTGTTGTTCTTGTAGAACAGAATGTGGACCAACAAAATTAGTATTATAATGTCAGCCCAGCTTGTGGTTCTTGTACAACAGAATGTGGACCAGCAGAATTCGTATTACAATCTCAGCCCACCTTGTTGTTCTTGTAGAACAGAATGTGGACCAGCAGAATTAATATTACAATGTCAGCCCATCTTGTTGTTCTTGAAGAACAGAATGTGTACCAACGAAATTCGTATTACAATGTCAGCCCACCTTGTTGTTCTTGAAGAACAGAATGTGGACCAACAGAATTCATATTGTAATGTCAGCCCACCTTGTTGTTCTAGGAGAACAGAATGTGGACCAACAGAATTCGTATTACAATGTCAGCCCAGCTTGTTGTTCTTCAAGACCAGAATGTGGACCAACAGAATTCGTATTACAATGTCAGCCCACCTTGTTGTTCTTGGAGAACAGAATGTGGACCAACAGAATTCGTATTACAATGTCAGCCCAGCTTGTTGTTCTTGGACAACAGAATGTGGACCAACAGAATTCGTATTGCAATGTCCGACCAACTTGTTGTTCTTGAAGAACAGAATGTGGACCAACAAAATTCATATTACAATGTCAGCCCACCTTGTTGTTCTTGGAGAACAGAATGTGGACCAGCAGAATTAATATTACAATCTCAGCCCAGCTTGTTGTCCTTGAAGAAAAGAATGTGGACCAACAGAATTCGTATTACAATCTCAGCCCACCTTGCTGTTCTTGGAGAACAGAATGTGGACCAACAGAACACGTATTTCAATGTCAGCCCACCTTGTTGTTCTTGAAGAACAGAATGTGGACCAACAGAATTCATATTATAATGTCAGCCCAGCTTGTTGTTCTTGGAGAACAGAATGTGGACCAACAGAATTCGTATTACAATGTCAGCCCAGCTTGTTGTTCTTCAAGACCAGAATGTGGACCAACAGAATTCGTATTACAATGTCAGCCCACATTGTTGTTCTTGTAGAACAAAATGTGGACCAGCAGAATTAATATTAAAATGTCAGCCCACCTTGTTGTTATTGGAGAACAGAATGTGGACCAGCAGAATTCGTATCACAATGTCAGCCCAGCTTAATGTTCTTGCAGAACAGAATGTGGACCAACAAAATTAGTATTACAATGTCAGCTCAGCTTGTGGTTTTTGTACAACAGAATGTGGACCAGCAGAATTCGTATTACAATCTCAGCCCACCTTGTTGTTCTTGTAGAACAGAATGTGGACCAGCAGAATTAATATTACAATGTCAGCCCATCATGTTGTTCTTGAAGAACAGAATGTGGACCAACAAAATTCGTATTACAATGTCAGCCCACCTTGTTGTTCTTGAAGAACAGAATGTGGACCAACAGAATTCATATTATAATGTCAGCCCACCTTGTTGTTCTTGGAGAACAGAATGTGGACCAACAGAATTCGTATTACAATGTCAGCCCAGCTTGTTGTTCTTCAAGACCAGAATGTGGACCAACAGAATTCGTATTACAATGTCAGCCCACCTTGTTGTTCTTGGAGAACAGAATGTGGACCAACAGAATTCGTATTACAATGTCAGCCCAGCTTGTTGTTCTTGGACAACAGAATGTGGACCAACAGAATTCGTATTACAATGTCAGCCCAGCTTGTTGTTCTTCAAGACCAGAATGTGGACCAACAGAATTCGTATTACAATGTCAGCCCACCTTGTTGTTCTTGGAGAACAGAATGTGGACCAACAGAATTCGTATTACAATGTCAGCCCAGCTTGTTGTTCTTGAACAACAGAATGTGGACCAACAGAATTCGTATTGCAATGTCCGACCAACTTGTTGTTCTTGAAGAACAGAATGTGGACCAACAAAATTCATATTACAATGTCAGCCCATCTTGTTGTTCTTGGAGAACAGAATGTGGACCAGCAGAATTAATATTACAATCTCAGCCCAGCTTGTTGTCCTTGAAGAAAAGAATGTGGACCAACAGAATTCGTATTACAATCTCAGCCCACCTTGCTGTTCTTGGAGAACAGAATGTGGACCAACAGAATTCGTATTACAATGTCAGCCCACTTTGTTGTTCTTGTAGAACAGAATGTGGACCAGCAGAATTAATATTACAATGTCAGCCCACCTTGTTGTTCTTGAAGAGCAGAATGTGGACCAACAGAATTTGTATTACAATGTCCGCCCACCTTGTTGTTCTTGTAGAACAGAATGTGGACGGACAGAATCCGTATTACAATGTCAGCCCACCTTGTTGTTCTTGGAGAACAGAATGTGGACCAACAGAATTCGTATTACAATCTCAGCCCACCTTGTTGTTCTTGGACAACAGAATGTGGACCAACAGAATTCATATTACAATGTCAGCCCAGCTTGTTGTCCTTGGAGAACAGAATGTGGACCAACAGAATTCGTATTACAATCTCAGCCCACCTTGTTGTTCTTGGAGAACAGAATGTGGACCAACAGAACACGTATTTCAATGTCAGCCCACCTTGTTGTTCTTGAAGAACAGAATGTGGACCAACAGAATTCATATTATAATGTCAGCCCAGCTTGTTGTTCTTGGAGAACAGAATGTGGACCAACAGAATTCGTATTACAATGTCAGCCCAGCTTGTTGTTCTTCAAGACCAGAATGTGGACCAACAGAATTCGTATTACAATGTCAGCCCACATTGTTGTTCTTGTAGAACAAAATATGGACCAGCAGAATTACTATTACAATGTCAGCCCACCTTGTTGTTATTGGAGAACAGAATGTGGACCAGCAAAATTAGTATTACAATGTCAGCCCAGCTTGTTGTTCTTGTAGAACAGAATGTGGACCAACAAAATTAGTATTATAATGTCAGCCCAGCTTGTGGTTCTTGTACAACAGAATGTGGACCAGCAGAATTCGTATTACAATCTCAGCCCACCTTGTTGTTCTTGTAGAACAGAATGTGGACCAGCAGAATTAATATTACAATGTCAGCCCATCTTGTTGTTCTTGAAGAACAGAATGTGGACCAACGAAATTCGTATTACAATGTCAGCCCACCTTGTTGTTCTTGAAGAACAGAATGTGGACCAACAGAATTCATATTGTAATGTCAGCCCACCTTGTTGTTCTAGGAGAACAGAATGTGGACCAACAGAATTCGTATTACAATGTCAGCCCAGCTTGTTGTTCTTCAAGACCAGAATGTGGACCAACAGAATTCGTATTACAATGTCAGCCCACCTTGTTGTTCTTGGAGAACAGAATGTGGACCAACAGAATTCGTATTACAATGTCAGCCCAGCTTGTTGTTCTTGGACAACAGAATGTGGACCAACAGAATTCGTATTGCAATGTCCGACCAACTTGTTGTTCTTGAAGAACAGAATGTGGACCAACAAAATTCATCTTACAATGTCAGCCCACCTTGTTGTTCTTGGAGAACAGAATGTGGACCAGCAGAATTAATATTACAATCTCAGCCCAGCTTGTTGTCCTTGAAGAAAAGAATGTGGACCAACAGAATTCGTATTACAATCTCAGCCCACCTTGCTGTTCTTGGAGAACAGAATGTGGACCAACAGAACACGTATTTCAATGTCAGCCCACCTTGTTGTTCTTGAAGAACAGAATGTGGACCAACAGAATTCATATTATAATGTCAGCCCAGCTTGTTGTTCTTGGAGAACAGAATGTGGACCAACAGAATTCGTATTACAATGTCAGCCCAGCTTGTTGTTCTTCAAGACCAGAATGTGGACCAACAGAATTCGTATTACAATGTCAGCCCACATTGTTGTTCTTGTAGAACAAAATGTGGACCAGCAGAATTAATATTACAATGTCAGCCCACCTTGTTGTTATTGGAGAACAGAATGTGGACCAGCAGAATTCGTATCACAATGTCAGCCCAGCTTAATGTTCTTGCAGAACAGAATGTGGACCAACAAAATTAGTATTACAATGTCAGCTCAGCTTGTGGTTTTTGTACAACAGAATGTGGACCAGCAGAATTCGTATTACAATCTCAGCCCACCTTGTTGTTCTTGTAGAACAGAATGTGGACCAGCAGAATTAATATTACAATGTCAGCCCATCATGTTGTTCTTGAAGAACAGAATGTGGACCAACAAAATTCGTATTACAATGTCAGCCCACCTTGTTGTTCTTGAAGAACAGAATGTGGACCAACAGAATTCATATTATAATGTCAGCCCACCTTGTTGTTCTTGGAGAACAGAATGTGGACCAACAGAATTCGTATTACAATGTCAGCCCAGCTTGTTGTTCTTCAAGACCAGAATGTGGACCAACAGAATTCGTATTACAATGTCAGCCCACCTTGTTGTTCTTGGAGAACAGAATGTGGACCAACAGAATTCGTATTACAATGTCAGCCCAGCTTGTTGTTCTTGGACAACAGAATGTGGACCAACAGAATTCGTATTGCAATGTCCGACCAACTTGTTGTTCTTGAAGAACAGAATGTGGACCAACAAAATTCATATTACAATGTCAGCCCACCTTGTTGTTCTTGGAGAACAGAATGTGGACCAGCAGAATTAATATTACAATCTCAGCCCAGCTTGTTGTCCTTGAAGAAAAGAATGTGGACCAACAGAATTCGTATTACAATCTCAGCCCACCTTGCTGTTCTTGGAGAACAGAATGTGGACCAACAGAACACGTATTTCAATGTCAGCCCACCTTGTTGTTCTTGAAGAACAGAATGTGGACCAACAGAATTCATATTATAATGTCAGCCCACCTTGTTGTTCTTGGAGAACAGAATGTGGACCAACAGAATTCGTATTACAATGTCAGCCCAGCTTGTTGTTCTTCAAGACCAGAATGTGGACCAACAGAATTCGTATTACAATGTCAGCCCACATTGTTGTTCTTGTAGAACAAAATGTGGACCAGCAGAATTAATATTACAATGTCAGCCCACCTTGTTGTTATTGGAGAACAGAATGTGGACCAGCAGAATTCGTATCACAATGTCAGCCCAGCTTAATGTTCTTGCAGAACAGAATGTGGACCAACAAAATTAGTATTACAATGTCAGCTCAGCTTGTGGTTTTTGTACAACAGAATGTGGACCAGCAGAATTCGTATTACAATCTCAGCCCACCTTGTTGTTCTTGTAGAACAGAATGTGGACCAGCAGAATTAATATTACAATGTCAGCCCATCATGTTGTTCTTGAAGAACAGAATGTGGACCAACAAAATTCGTATTACAATGTCAGCCCACCTTGTTGTTCTTGAAGAACAGAATGTGGACCAACAGAATTCATATTATAATGTCAGCCCACCTTGTTTTTCTTGGAGAACAGAATGTGGACCAACAGAATTCGTATTACAATGTCAGCCCAGCTTGTTGTTCTTCAAGACCAGAATGTGGACCAACAGAATTCGTATTACAATGTCAGCCCACTTTGTTGTTCTTGTAGAACAGAATGTGGACCAGCAGAATTAATATTACAATGTCAGCCCACCTTGTTGTTCTTGAAGAGCAGAATGTGGACCAACAGAATTTGTATTACAATGTCCGCCCACCTTGTTGTTCTTGTAGAACAGAATGTGGACGGACAGAATCCATATTACAATGTCAGCCCACCTTGTTGTTCTTGGAGAACAGAATGTGGACCAATAGAATTCGTATTACAATCTCAGCCCACCTTGTTGTTCTTGGACAACAGAATGTGGACCAGCAGAATTAATATTACAATGTCAGCCAACCTTGTTGTTCTTGAAGAACAGAATGTGGACCAGCAGAATTAATATTACAATCTCAGCCCAGCTTGTTGTTCTTGAAGAACAGAATGTGGACCAGCAGAATTCGTATTACAATGTCAGCAAAGGTTGTTGTTCTTGAAGAACAGAATGTGGACCAACAGAATTCGTATTACAATGTCAGCCCATCTTGTTGTTCCTGAAGAACAGAATGTGGACCAACAGAATTCATATTACAATGTCAGCCCAGCTTGTTGTCCTTGGAGAACAGAATGTGGACCAACAGAATTCGTATTACAATCTCAGCCCACCTTGTTGTTCTTGGAGAACAGAATGTGGACCAACAGAACACGTATTTCAATGTCAGCCCACCTTGTTGTTCTTGAAGAACAGAATGTGGACCAACAGAATTCATATTATAATGTCAGCCCAGCTTGTTGTTCTTGGAGAACAGAATGTGGACCAACAGAATTCGTATTACAATGTCAGCCCAGCTTGTTGTTCTTCAAGACCAGAATGTGGACCAACAGAATTCGTATTACAATGTCAGCCCACATTGTTGTTCTTGTAGAACAAAATGTGGACCAGCAGAATTAATATTACAATGTCAGCCCACCTTGTTGTTATTGGAGAACAGAATGTGGACCAGCAAAATTAGTATTACAATGTCAGCCCAGCTTGTTGTTCTTGTAGAACAGAATGTGGACCAAAAAAATTAGTATTATAATGTCAGCCCAGCTTGTGGTTCTTGTACAACAGAATGTGGACCAGCAGAATTCGTATTACAATCTCAGCCCACCTTGTTGTTCTTGTAGAACAGAATGTGGACCAGCAGAATTAATATTACAATGTCAGCCCATCTTGTTGTTCTTGAAGAACAGAATGTGGACCAACAGAACACGTATTTCAATGTCAGCCCACCTTGTTGTTCTTGAAGAACAGAATGTGGACCAACAGAATTCATATTGTAATGTCAGCCCACCTTGTTGTTCTAGGAGAACAGAATGTGGACCAACAGAATTCGTATTACAATGTCAGCCCAGCTTGTTGTTCTTCAAGACCAGAATGTGGACCAACAGAATTCGTATTACAATGTCAGCCCACCTTGTTGTTCTTGGACAACAGAATGTGGACCAACAGAATTCGTATTACAATGTCAGCCCAGCTTGTTGTTCTTGGACAACAGAATGTGGACCAACAGAATTCGTATTACAATGTCCGACCAACTTGTTGTTCTTGAAGAACAGAATGTGGACCAACAAAATTCATATTACAATGTCAGCCCACCTTGTTGTTCTTGGAGAACAGAATGTGGACCAGCAGAATTAATATTACAATCTCAGCCCAGCTTGTTGTTCTTGAAAAAAAGAATGTGGACCAACAGAATTCGTATTACAACGTCAGCCCACCTTGTTGCTCTTGGAGAACAGAATGTGGATCAACAGAATTCGTATTAAAATGTCGGCCCAGCTTGTTGTTCTTGAAGAACAGAATGTGGACCAACAGAATTCGTATTACAATGTCAGCCCACTTTGTTGTTCTTGTAGAACAGAATGTGGACCAGCAGAATTAATATTACAATGTCAGCCCACCTTGTTGTTCTTGAAGAACAGAATGTGGACCAACAGAATTTGTATTACAATGTTCGACCACCTGGTTGTTCTTGGAGAACAGAATGTGGACCAGCAGAATTCGTATTACAATGTCAGCCCAGCTTGTTGTTCTTCAAGAACAGAATGTGGACCAACAGAATTCGTATTAGAATGTCAGCCCACCATGTTGTTCTTCAAGAACAGAATGTGGACCAACAGAATTCGTATTAGAATGTCAGCCCAGCTTGTGGTTCTTGTAGAACAGAATGTAGACCAGCAGAATTCGTATTACAATGCCAGCCCACCTTGTTGTTCTTGTAGAACAGAATGTGGACCAACAGAATTCGTATTACAATCTCAGCCCACCTTGTTGTTCTTGAAGAACAGAATGTGGACCAACAGAATTCATATTATAATGTCAGCCCACCTTGTTGTTCTTGGAGAACAGAATGTGGACCAACAGAATTCGTATTACAATGTCAGCCCAGCTTGTTGTTCTTCAAGACCAGAATGTGGACCAACAGAATTCGTATTACAATGTCAGCCCACTTTGTTGTTCTTGTAGAACAGAATGTGGACCAGCAGAATTAATATTACAATGTCAGCCCACCTTGTTGTTCTTGAAGAGCAGAATGTGGACCAACAGAATTTGTATTACAATGTCCGCCCACCTTGTTGTTCTTGTAGAACAGAATGTGGACGGACAGAATCCGTATTACAATGTCAGCCCACCTTGTTGTTCTTGGAGAACAGAATGTGGACCAACAGAATTCGTATTACAATCTCAGCCCACCTTGTTGTTCTTGGACAACAGAATGTGGACCAGCAGAATTAATATTACAATGTCAGCCAACCTTGTTGTTCTTGAAGAACAGAATGTGGACCAGCAGAATTAATATTACAATCTCAGCCCAGCTTGTTGTTCTTGAAGAACAGAATGTGGACCAGCAGAATTCGTATTACAATGTCAGCAAAGGTTGTTGTTCTTGAAGAACAGAATGTGGACCAACAGAATTCGTATTACAATGTCAGCCCATCTTGTTGTTCCTGAAGAACAGAATGTGGACCAACAGAATTCATATTACAATGTCAGCCCAGCTTGTTGTCCTTGGAGAACAGAATGTGGACCAACAGAATTCGTATTACAATCTCAGCCCACCTTGTTGTTCTTGGAGAACAGAATGTGGACCAACAGAACACGTATTTCAATGTCAGCCCACCTTGTTGTTCTTGAAGAACAGAATGTGGACCAACAGAATTCATATTATAATGTCAGCCCAGCTTGTTGTTCTTGGAGAACAGAATGTGGACCAACAGAATTCGTATTACAATGTCAGCCCAGCTTGTTGTTCTTCAAGACCAGAATGTGGACCAACAGAATTCGTATTACAATGTCAGCCCATATTGTTGTTCTTGTAGAACAAAATGTGGACCAGCAGAATTAATATTACAATGTCAGCCCACCTTGTTGTTATTGGAGAACAGAATGTGGACCAGCAAAATTAGTATTACAATGTCAGCCCAGCTTGTTGTTCTTGTAGAACAGAATGTGGACCAACAAAATTAGTATTATAATGTCAGCCCAGCTTGTGGTTCTTGTACAACAGAATGTGGACCAGCAGAATTCGTATTACAATCTCAGCCCACCTTGTTGTTCTTGTAGAACAGAATGTGGACCAGCAGAATTAATATTACAATGTCAGCCCATCTTGTTGTTCTTGAAGAACAGAATGTGGACCAACAAAATTCGTATTACAATGTCAGCCCACCTTGTTGTTCTTGAAGAACAGAATGTGGACCAACAGAATTCATATTGTAATGTCAGCCCACCTTGTTGTTCTAGGAGAACAGAATGTGGACCAACAGAATTCGTATTACAATGTCAGCCCAGCTTGTTGTTCTTCAAGACCAGAATGTGGACCAACAGAATTCGTATTACAATGTCAGCCCACCTTGTTGTTCTTGGAGAACAGAATGTGGACCAACAGAATTCGTATTACAATGTCAGCCCAGCTTGTTGTTCTTGGACAACAGAATGTGGACCAACAGAATTCGTATTACAATGTCCGACCAACTTGTTGTTCTTGAAGAACAGAATGTGGACCAACAAAATTCATATTACAATGTCAGCCCACCTTGTTGTTCTTGGAGAACAGAATGTGGACCAGCAGAATTAATATTACAATCTCAGCCCAGCTTGTTGTTCTTGAAGAAAAGAATGTGGACCAACAGAATTCGTATTACAACGTCAGCCCACCTTGTTGCTCTTGGAGAACAGAATGTGGACCAACAGAATTCGTATTAAAATGTCGGCCCAGCTTGTTGTTCTTGAAGAACAGAATGTGGACCAACAGAATTCGTATTACAATGTCAGCCCACTTTGTTGTTCTTGTAGAACAGAATGTGGACCAGCAGAATTAATATTACAATGTCAGCCCACCTTGTTGTTCTTGAAGAACAGAATGTGGACCAACAGAATTTGTATTACAATGTTCGATCACCTGGTTGTTCTTGGAGAACAGAATGTGGACCAGCAGAATTCGTATTACAATGTCAGCCCACCTTGTTGTTCTTCAAGAACAGAATGTGGACCAACAGAATTCGTATTAGAATGTCAGCCCAGCTTGTTGTTCTTCAAGAACAGAATGTGGACCAACAGAATTCGTATTACAATGTCAGCCCAGCTTGTGGTTCTTGTAGAACAGAATGTAGACCAGCAGAATTCGTATTACAATGCCAGCCCACCTTGTTGTTCTTGTAGAACAGAATGTGGACCAACAGAATTCGTATTACAATCTCAGCCCACCTTGTTGTTCTTGAAGAACAGAATGTGGACCAACAGAATCCGTATTACAATGTCAGTCCACCTTGTTATTCTTGAAGAACAGAATGTGGACCAACAGAATTCGTATTACAATGTCAGCCCATCTTGTTGTTCCTGAAGAACAGAATGTGGACCAACAGAATTCATATTACAATGTCAGCCCAGCTTGTTGTCCTTGGAGAACAGAATGTGGACCAACAGAATTCGTATTACAATCTCAGCCCACCTTGTTGTTCTTGGAGAACAGAATGTGGACCAACAGAACACGTATTTCAATGTCAGCCCACCTTGTTGTTCTTGAAGAACAGAATGTGGACCAACAGAATTCATATTATAATGTCAGCCCAGCTTGTTGTTCTTGGAGAACAGAATGTGGACCAACAGAATTCGTATTACAATGTCAGCCCAGCTTGTTGTTCTTCAAGACCAGAATGTGGACCAACAGAATTCGTATTACAATGTCAGCCCACATTGTTGTTCTTGTAGAACAAAATGTGGACCAGCAGAATTAATATTACAATGTCAGCCCACCTTGTTGTTATTGGAGAACAGAATGTGGACCAGCAAAATTAGTATTACAATGTCAGCCCAGCTTGTTGTTCTTGTAGAACAGAATGTGGACCAACAAAATTAGTATTACAATGTCAGCCCAGCTTGTGGTTCTTGTACAACAGAATGTGGACCAGCAGAATTCGTATTACAATCTCAGCCCACCTTGTTGTTCTTGTAGAACAGAATGTGGACCAGCAGAATTAATATTACAATGTCAGCCCATCTTGTTGTTCTTGAAGAACAGAATGTGGACCAACGAAATTCGTATTACAATGTCAGCCCACCTTGTTGTTCTTGAAGAACAGAATGTGGACCAACAGAATTCATATTATAATGTCAGCCCACCTTGTTGTTCTTGGAGAACAGAATGTGGACCAACAGAATTCGTATTACAATGTCAGCCCAGCTTGTTGTTCTTCAAGAACAGAATGTGGACCAACAGAATTCGTATTACAATGTCAGCCCACCTTGTTGTTCTTGGAGAACAGAATGTGGACCAACAGAATTCGTATTACAATGTAAGCCCAGCTTGTTGTTCTTGGACAACAGAATGTGGACCAACGAAATTCGTATTACAATGTCAGCCCACCTTGTTGTTCTTGAAGAACAGAATGTGGACCAACAGAATTCATATTATAATGTCAGCCCACCTTGTTGTTCTTGGAGAACAGAATGTGGACCAACAGAATTCGTATTACAATGTCAGCCCACCTTGTTGTTCTTCAAGACCAGAATGTGGACCAACAGAATTCGTATTACAATGTCAGCCCACATTGTTGTTCTTGTAGAACAAAATGTGGACCAGCAGAATTAATATTACAATGTCAGCCCACCTTGTTGTTATTGGAGAACAGAATGTGGACCAGCAGAATTCGTATCACAATGTCAGCCCAGCTTAATGTTCTTGTAGAACAGAATGTGGACCAACAAAATTAGTATTACAATGTCAGCTCAGCTTGTGGTTCTTGTACAACAGAATGTGGACCAGCAGAATTCGTATTACAATCTCAGCCCACCTTGTTGTTCTTGTAGAACAGAATGTGGACCAGCAGAATTAATATTACAATGTCAGCCTATCATGTTGTTCTTGAAGAACAGAATGTGGACCAACAAAATTCGTATTACAATGTCAGCCCACCTTGTTGTTCTTGAAGAACAGAATGTGGACCAACAGAATTCATATTATAATGTCAGCCCACCTTGTTGTTCTTGGAGAACAGAATGTGGACCAACAGAATTCGTATTACAATGTCAGCCCAGCTTGTTGTTCTTCAAGACCAGAATGTGGACCAACAGAATTCGTATTACAATGTCAGCCCACTTTGTTGTTCTTGTAGAACAGAATGTGGACCAGCAGAATTAATATTACAATGTCAGCCCACCTTGTTGTTCTTGAAGAGCAGAATGTGGACCAACAGAATTTGTATTACAATGTCCGCCCACCTTGTTGTTCTTGTAGAACAGAATGTGGATGGACAGAATCCGTATTACAATGTCAGCCCACCTTGTTGTTCTTGGAGAACAGAATGTGGACCAACAGAATTCGTATTACAATCTCAGCCCACCTTGTTGTTCTTGGACAACAGAATGTGGACCAGCAGAATTAATATTACAATGTCAGCCCACCTTGTTGTTCTTGAAGAACAGAATGTGGACAAACAGAATTCGTATTACAATGTCAGCCCACCTTGTTGCTCTTGGACAACAGAATGTGGACCAACAGAATTCGTATTACAATGTCAGCACACCTTGTTGTTCTTCAAGAACAGAATGTGGACCAACAGAATTTGTATTACAATCTCAGCCCACCTTGTTGTTCTTGGAGAACAGAATGTCGACAAACAGAATTAATATTTCAATGTCAGCCCACCTTGTTGTTCTTGAAGAACACAGTGTGGACCAAGAGAATTCGTATTACAACGTCAGCCCAGCTTGTTGTTCTTGAAGAACAGAATGTGGACCAACAGAATTCGTATTACAATGTCCGCCCACCTTGTTGTTCTTCAAGAACAGAACGTGGACCAACAGAATTCGTATTACAATGTCAGCCCACCTTGTTGTTCTTGGAGAACAGAATGTGGACCAGCAGAATTAATATTACAATGTCAGCCCACCTTGTTGTTCTTGAAGAACACAGTGTGGACCAAGAGAATTCGTATTACAATGTCAGCCCACCTTGTTGTTCTTGAAGAACAGAATGTGGACCAACAGTATTCGTATTACAATGTCCGCCCACCTTGTTGTTCTTGAAGAACAGAATGTGGACTAACAGAATTCGTATTACAATGTCAGCCCAGCTTGTTGTTCTTCAAGACCAGAATGTGGACCAACAGAATTCGTATTACAATGTCAGCCCACCTTGTTGTTCTTGTAGAACAGAATGTGGATCAGCAGAATTCGTATTACAATGTCAGCCCACCTTGTTGTTCTTCAAGAACAGAATGTGGACCAACAGAAGTCGTATTACAATCTCAGCACAGCTTGTTGTTCTTGAAGAACAGAATGTGGACCAGCAGAATTCGTATTACAATGTCAGCCCACCTTGTTGTTCTTGAAGAACACAGTGTGGACCAACAGAAATGGTATTACAATGTCAGCCCACCTTGTTGTTCTTGGAGAACAGAATGTGGACCAACAGAATTCGTATTACAATCTCAGCCCACCTTGTTGTTCTTGTAGAACAGAATGTGGACCAGCAGAATTAATATTACAATGTCAGCCCATCTTGTTGTTATTGAAGAACAGAATGTGGACCAACGAAATTCGTATTACAATGTCAGCCCACCTTGTTGTTCTTGAAGAACAGAATGTGGACCAACAGAATTCATATTGTAATGTCAGCCCACCTTGTTGTTCTAGGAGAACAGAATGTGGACCAACAGAATTCGTATTACAATGTCAGCCCAGCTTGTTGTTCTTCAAGACCAGAATGTGGACCAACAGAATTCGTATTACAATGTCAGCCCACCTTGTTGTTCTTGGAGAACAGAATGTGGACCAACAGAATTCGTATTACAATGTCAGCCCAGCTTGTTGTTCTTGGACAACAGAATGTGGACCAACAGAAATCGTATTACAATGTCCGACCAACTTGTTGTTCTTGAAGAACAGAATGTGGACCAACAAAATTCATATTACAATGTCAGCCCACCTTGTTGTTCTTGGAGAACAGAATGTGGACCAGCAGAATTAATATTACAATCTCAGCCCAGCTTGTTGTTCTTGAAGAAAAGAATGTGGACCAACAGAATTCGTATTACAACGTCAGCCCACCTTGTTGCTCTTGGAGAACAGAATGTGGACCAACAGAATTCGTATTAAAATGTCGGCCCAGCTTGTTGTTCTTGAAGAACAGAATGTGGACCAACAGAATTCGTATTACAATGTCAGCCCACTTTGTTGTTCTTGTAGAACAGAATGTGGACCAGCAGAATTAATATTACAATGTCAGCCCACCTTGTTGTTCTTCAAGAACAGAATGTGGACCAACAGAATTCGTATTACAATGTCAGCCCAGCTTGTGGTTCTTGTAGAACAGAATGTAGACCAGCAGAATTCGTATTACAATGCCAGCCCACCTTGTTGTTCTTGTAGAACATAATGTGGACCAACAGAATTCGTATTACAATCTCAGCCCACCTTGTTGTTCTTGAAGAACAGAATGTGGACCAACAGAATCCGTATTACAATGTCAGTCCACCTTGTTATTCTTGAAGAACAGAATGTGGACCAACAGAATTCGTATTACAATGTCAGCCCATCTTGTTGTTCCTGAAGAACAGAATGTGGACCAACAGAATTCATATTACAATGTCAGCCCAGCTTGTTGTCCTTGGAGAACAGAATGTGGACCAACAGAATTCGTATTACAATCTCAGCCCACCTTGTTGTTCTTGGAGAACAGAATGTGGACCAACAGAACACGTATTTCAATGTCAGCCCACCTTGTTGTTCTTGAAGAACAGAATGTGGACCAACAGAATTCATATTATAATGTCAGCCCAGCTTGTTGTTCTTGGAGAACAGAATGTGGACCAACAGAATTCGTATTACAATGTCAGCCCAGCTTGTTGTTCTTCAAGACCAGAATGTGGACCAACAGAATTCGTATTACAATGTCAGCCCACATTGTTGTTCTTGTAGAACAAAATGTGGACCAGCAGAATTAATATTACAATGTCAGCCCACCTTGTTGTTATTGGAGAACAGAATGTGGACCAGCAAAATTAGTATTACAATGTCAGCCCAGCTTGTTGTTCTTGTAGAACCGAATGTGGACCAACAAAATTAGTATTACAATGTCAGCCCAGCTTGTGGTTCTTGTACAACAGAATGTGGACCAGCAGAATTCGTATTACAATCTCAGCCCACCTTGTTGTTCTTGTAGAACAGAATGTGGACCAGCAGAATTAATATTACAATGTCAGCCCATCTTGTTGTTCTTGAAGAACAGAATGTGGACCAACGAAATTCGTATTACAATGTCAGCCCACCTTGTTGTTCTTGAAGAACAGAATGTGGACCAACAGAATTCATATTATAATGTCAGCCCACCTTGTTGTTCTTGGAGAACAGAATGTGGACCAACAGAATTCGTATTACAATGTCAGCCCAGCTTGTTGTTCTTCAAGAACAGAATGTGGACCAACAGAATTCGTATTACAATGTCAGCCCACCTTGTTGTTCTTGGAGAACAGAATGTGGACCAACAGAATTCGTATTACAATGTAAGCCCAGCTTGTTGTTCTTGGACAACAGAATGTGGACCAACGAAATTCGTATTACAATGTCAGCCCACCTTGTTGTTCTTGAAGAACAGAATGTGGACCAACAGAATTCATATTATAATGTCAGCCCACCTTGTTGTTCTTGGAGAACAGAATGTGGACCAACAGAATTCGTATTACAATGTCAGCCCACCTTGTTGTTCTTCAAGACCAGAATGTGGACCAACAGAATTCGTATTACAATGTCAGCCCACATTGTTGTTCTTGTAGAACAAAATGTGGACCAGCAGAATTAATATTACAATGTCAGCCCACCTTGTTGTTATTGGAGAACAGAATGTGGACCAGCAGAATTCGTATCACAATGTCAGCCCAGCTTAATGTTCTTGTAGAACAGAATGTGGACCAACAAAATTAGTATTACAATGTCAGCTCAGCTTGTGGTTCTTGTACAACAGAATGTGGACCAGCAGAATTCGTATTACAATCTCAGCCCACCTTGTTGTTCTTGTAGAACAGAATGTGGACCAGCAGAATTAATATTACAATGTCAGCCTATCATGTTGTTCTTGAAGAACAGAATGTGGACCAACAAAATTCGTATTACAATGTCAGCCCACCTTGTTGTTCTTGAAGAACAGAATGTGGACCAACAGAATTCATATTATAATGTCAGCCCACCTTGTTGTTCTTGGAGAACAGAATGTGGACCAACAGAATTCGTATTACAATGTCAGCCCAGCTTGTTGTTCTTCAAGACCAGAATGTGGACCAACAGAATTCGTATTACAATGTCAGCCCACTTTGTTGTTCTTGTAGAACAGAATGTGGACCAGCAGAATTAATATTACAATGTCAGCCCACCTTGTTGTTCTTGAAGAGCAGAATGTGGACCAACAGAATTTGTATTACAATGTCCGCCCACCTTGTTGTTCTTGTAGAACAGAATGTGGATGGACAGAATCCGTATTACAATGTCAGCCCACCTTGTTGTTCTTGGAGAACAGAATGTGGACCAACAGAATTCGTATTACAATCTCAGCCCACCTTGTTGTTCTTGGACAACAGAATGTGGACCAGCAGAATTAATATTACAATGTCAGCCCACCTTGTTGTTCTTGAAGAACAGAATGTGGACAAACAGAATTCGTATTACAATGTCAGCCCACCTTGTTGCTCTTGGAGAACAGAATGTGGACCAACAGAATTCGTATTACAATGTCAGCACACCTTGTTGTTCTTCAAGAACAGAATGTGGACCAACAGAATTCGTATTACAATCTCAGCCCACCTTGTTGTTCTTGGAGAACAGAATGTCGACAAACAGAATTAATATTTCAATGTCAGCCCACCTTGTTGTTCTTGAAGAACACAGTGTGGACCAAGAGAATTCGTATTACAATGTCAGCCCAGCTTGTTGTTCTTGAAGAACAGAATGTGGACCAACAGAATTCGTATTACAATGTCCGCCCACCTTGTTGTTCTTCAAGAACAGAACGTGGACCAACAGAATTCGTATTACAATGTCAGCCCACCTTGTTGTTCTTGGAGAACAGAATGTGGACCAGCAGAATTAATATTACAATGTCAGCCCACCTTGTTGTTCTTGAAGAACACAGTGTGGACCACGAGAATTCGTATTACAATGTCAACCCACCTTGTTGTTCTTCAAGAACAGAATGTGGACCAACAGTATTCGTATTACAATGTCCGCCCACCTTGTTGTTCTTGAAGAACAGAATGTGGACCAACAGAATTCGTATTACAATGTCAGCCCAGCTTGTTGTTCTTCAAGACCAGAATGTGGACCAACAGAATTCGTATTACAATGTCAGCCCACCTTGTTGTTCTTGTAGAACAGAATGTGGATCAGCAGAATTCGTATTACAATGTCAGCCCACCTTGTTGTTCTTCAAGAACAGAATGTGGACCAACAGAAGTCGTATTACAATCTCAGCACAGCTTGTTGTTCTTGAAGAACACAGTGTGGACCAACAGAATTGGTATTACAATGTCAGCCCACCTTGTTGTTCTTGGAGAACAGAATGTGGACCAACAGAATTCGTATTACAATCTCAGCCCACCTTGTTGTTCTTGGAGAACAGAATGTGGACCAGCAGAATTAATATTACAATCTCAGCCCAGCTTGTTGTTCTTGAAGAACAGAATGTGGACCAGCAGAATTCGTATTACAATGTCAGCAAAGGTTGTTGTTCATTAAGAACACAGTGTGGACCAAAAGAATTCATATTACAATGTCAACCCATCTTGTTGTTCTTGAAGAACAGAATGTGCACCAACAGAATTCATATTACAATGTCAGCCCAGCTTGTTGTCCTTGGAGAACAGAATGTGGACCAACAGAATTCGTATTACAATCTCAGCCCACCTTGTTGTTCTTGGAGAACAGAATGTGGACCAACAGAACACGTATTTCAATGTCAGCCCACCTTGTTGTTCTTGAAGAACAGAATGTGGACCAACAGAATTCATATTATAATGTCAGCCCACCTTGTTGTTCTTGGAGAACAGAATGTGGACCAACAGAATTCGTATTACAATGTCAGCCCAACTTGTTGTTCTTCAAGACCAGAATGTGGACCAACAGAATTCGTATTACAATGTCAGCCCACATTGTTGTTCTTGTAGAACAAAATGTGGACCAGCAGAATTAATATTACAATGTCAGCCCACCTTGTTGTTATTGGAGAACAGAATGTGGACCAGCAGAACTCGTATCACAATGTCAGCCCAGCTTAATGTTCTTGTAGAACAGAATGTGGACCAACAAAATTAGTATTACAATGTCAGCTCAGCTTGTGGTTCTTGTACAACAGAATGTGGACCAGCAGAATTCGTATTACAATCTCAGCCCACCTTGTTGTTCTTGTAGAACAGAATGTGGACCAGCAGAATTAATATTACAATGTCAGCCCATCTTGTTGTTCTTGAAGAACAGAATGTGGACCAACGAAATTCGTATTACAATGTCAGCCCACCTTGTTGTTCTTGAAGAACAGAATGTGGACCAACAGAATTCATATTATAATGTCAGCCCACCTTGTTGTTCTTGGAGAACAGAATGTGGACCAACAGAATTCGTATTACAATGTCAGCCCAGCTTGTTGTTCTTCAAGAACAGAATGTGGACCAACAGAATTCGTATTACAATGTCAGCCCACCTTGTTGTTCTTGGAGAACAGAATGTGGACCAACAGAATTCGTATTACAATGTAAGCCCAGCTTGATGTTCTTGGACAACAAAATGTGGACCAACGAAATTCGTATTACAATGTCAGCCCACCTTGTTGTTCTTGAAGAACAGAATGTGGACCAACAGAATTCATATTATAATGTCAGCCCACCTTGTTGTTCTTGGAGAACAGAATGTGGACCAACAGAATTCGTATTACAATGTCAGCCCACCTTGTTGTTCTTCAAGACCAGAATGTGGACCAACAGAATTCGTATTACAATGTCAGCCCACATTGTTGTTCTTGTAGAACAAAATGTGGACCAGCAGAATTAATATTACAATGTCAGCCCACCTTGTTGTTATTGGAGAACAGAATGTGGACCAGCAGAATTCGTATCACAATGTCAGCCCAGCTTAATGTTCTTGTAGAACAGAATGTGGACCAACAAAATTAGTATTACAATGTCAGCTCAGCTTGTGGTTCTTGTACAACAGAATGTGGACCAGCAGAATTCGTATTACAATCTCAGCCCACCTTGTTGTTCTTGTAGAACAGAATGTGGACCAGCAGAATTAATATTACAATGTCAGCCTATCATGTTGTTCTTGAAGAACAGAATGTGGACCAACAAAATTCGTATTACAATGTCAGCCCACCTTGTTGTTCTTGAAGAACAGAATGTGGACCAACAGAATTCATATTATAATGTCAGCCCACCTTGTTGTTCTTGGAGAACAGAATGTGGACCAACAGAATTCGTATTACAATGTCAGCCCAGCTTGTTGTTCTTCAAGACCAGAATGTGGACCAACAGAATTCGTATTACAATGTCAGCCCACTTTGTTGTTCTTGTAGAACAGAATGTGGACCAGCAGAATTAATATTACAATGTCAGCCCACCTTGTTGTTCTTGAAGAGCAGAATGTGGACCAACAGAATTTGTATTACAATGTCCGCCCACCTTGTTGTTCTTGTAGAACAGAATGTGGATGGACAGAATCCGTATTACAATGTCAGCCCACCTTGTTGTTCTTGGAGAACAGAATGTGGACCAACAGAATTCGTATTACAATCTCAGCCCACCTTGTTGTTCTTGGACAACAGAATGTGGACCAGCAGAATTAATATTACAATGTCAGCCCACCTTGTTGTTCTTGAAGAACAGAATGTGGACAAACAGAATTCGTATTACAATGTCAGCCCACCTTGTTGCTCTTGGAGAACAGAATGTGGACCAACAGAATTCGTATTACAATGTCAGCACACCTTGTTGTTCTTCAAGAACAGAATGTGGACCAACAGAATTCGTATTACAATCTCAGCCCACCTTGTTGTTCTTGGAGAACAGAATGTCGACAAACAGAATTAATATTTCAATGTCAGCCCACCTTGTTGTTCTTGAAGAACACAGTGTGGACCAAGAGAATTCGTATTACAATGTCAGCCCAGCTTGTTGTTCTTGAAGAACAGAATGTGGACCAACAGAATTCGTATTACAATGTCCGCCCACCTTGTTGTTCTTCAAGAACAGAACGTGGACCAACAGAATTCGTATTACAATGTCAGCCCACCTTGTTGTTCTTGGAGAACAGAATGTGGACCAGCAGAATTAATATTACAATGTCAGCCCACCTTGTTGTTCTTGAAGAACACAGTGTGGACCAAGAGAATTCGTATTACAATGTCAGCCCACCTTGTTGTTCTTCAAGAACAGAATGTGGACCAACAGTATTCGTATTACAATGTCCGCCCACCTTGTTGTTCTTGAAGAACAGAATGTGGACCAACAGAATTCGTATTACAATGTCAGCCCAGCTTGTTGTTCTTCAAGACCAGAATGTGGACCAACAGAATTCGTATTACAATGTCAGCCCACCTTGTTGTTCTTGTAGAACAGAATGTGGATCAGCAGAATTCGTATTACAATGTCAGCCCACCTTGTTGTTCTTCAAGAACAGAATGTGGACCAACAGAAGTCGTATTACAATCTCAGCACAGCTTGTTGTTCTTGAAGAACAGAATGTGGACCAGCAGAATTCGTATTACAATGTCAGCCCACCTTGTTGTTCTTGAAGAACACAGTGTGGACCAACAGAATTGGTATTACAATGTCAGCCCACCTTGTTGTTCTTGGAGAACAGAATGTGGACCAACAGAATTCATATTACAATGTCAGCCCAGCTTGTTGTCCTTGGAGAACAGAATGTGGACCAACAGAATTCGTATTACAATCTCAGCCCACCTTGTTGTTCTTGGAGAACAGAATGTGGACCAACAGAACACGTATTTCAATGTCAGCCCACCTTGTTGTTCTTGAAGAACAGAATGTGGACCAACAGAATTCATATTATAATGTCAGCCCACCTTGTTGTTCTTGGAGAACAGAATGTGGACCAACAGAATTCGTATTACAATGTCAGCCCAACTTGTTGTTCTTCAAGACCAGAATGTGGACCAACAGAATTCGTATTACAATGTCAGCCCATATTGTTGTTCTTGTAGAACAAAATGTGGACCAGCAGAATTAATATTACAATGTCAGCCCACCTTGTTGTTATTGGAGAACAGAATGTGGACCAGCAGAACTCGTATCACAATGTCAGCCCAGCTTAATGTTCTTGTAGAACAGAATGTGGACCAACAAAATTAGTATTACAATGTCAGCTCAGCTTGTGGTTCTTGTACAACAGAATGTGGACCAGCAGAATTCGTATTACAATCTCAGCCCACCTTGTTGTTCTTGTAGAACAGAATGTGGACCAGCAGAATTAATATTACAATGTCAGCCCATCATGTTGTTCTTGAAGAACAGAATGTGGACCAACAAAATTCGTATTACAATGTCAGCCCACCTTGTTGTTCTTGAAGAACAGAATGTGGACCAACAGAATTCATATTATAATGTCAGCCCACCTTGTTGTTCTTGGAGAACAGAATGTGGACCAACAGAATTCGTATTACAATGTCAGCCCAGCTTGTTGTTCTTCAAGACCAGAATGTGGACCAACAGAATTCGTATTACAATGTCAGCCCACATTGTTGTTCTTGTAGAACAAAATGTGGACCAGCAGAATTAATATTACAATGTCAGCCCACCTTGTTGTTATTGGAGAACAGAATGTGGACCAGCAAAATTAGTATTACAATGTCAGCCCAGCTTGTTGTTCTTGTAGAACAGAATGTGGACCAACAAAATTAGTATTACAATGTCAGCCCAGCTTGTGGTTCTTGTACAACAGAATGTGGACCAGCAGAATTCGTATTACAATCTCAGCCCACCTTGTTGTTCTTGTAGAACAGAATGTGGACCAACAGAATTAATATTACAATGTCAGCCCATCTTGTTGTTCTTGAAGAACAGAATGTGGACCAACAAATTTCGTATTACAATGTCAGCCCACCTTGTTGTTCTTGAAGAACAGAATGTGGACCAACAGAATTCATATTATAATGTCAGCCCACCTTGTTGTTCTTGGAGAACAGAATGTGGACCAACAGAATTCGTATTACAATGTCAGCCCAGCTTGTTGTTCTTCAAGAACAGAATGTGGACCAGCAGAATTCGTATTACAATGTCAGCCCACCTTGTTGTTCTTGGAGAACAGAATGTGGACCAACAGAATTCGTATTACAATGTAAGCCCAGCTTGTTGTTCTTGGACAACAGAATGTGGACCAACGAAATTCGTATTACAATGTCAGCCCACCTTGTTGTTCTTGAAGAACAGAATGTGGACCAACAGAATTCATATTATAATGTCAGCCCACCTTGTTGTTCTTGGAGAACAGAATGTGGACCAACAGAATTCGTATTACAATGTCAGCCCACCTTGTTGTTCTTCAAGACCAGAATGTGGACCAACAGAATTCGTATTACAATGTCAGCCCACATTGTTGTTCTTGTAGAACAAAATGTGGACCAGCAGAATTAATATTACAATGTCAGCCCACCTTGTTGTTATTGGAGAACAGAATGTGGACCAGCAGAATTCGTATCACAATGTCAGCCCAGCTTAATGTTCTTGTAGAACAGAATGTGGACCAACAAAATTAGTATTACAATGTCAGCTCAGCTTGTGGTTCTTGTACAACAGAATGTGGACCAGCAGAATTCGTATTACAATCTCAGCCCACCTTGTTGTTCTTGTAGAACAGAATGTGGACCAGCAGAATTAATATTACAATGTCAGCCTATCATGTTGTTCTTGAAGAACAGAATGTGGACCAACAAAATTCGTATTACAATGTCAGCCCACCTTGTTGTTCTTGAAGAACAGAATGTGGACCAACAGAATTCATATTATAATGTCAGCCCAGCTTGTTGTTCTTGGAGAACAGAATGTGGACCAACAGAATTCGTATTACAATGTCAGCCCAGCTTGTTGTTCTTCAAGACCAGAATGTGGACCAACAGAATTCGTATTACAATGTCAGCCCACATTGTTGTTCTTGTAGAACAAAATGTGGACCAGCAGAATTAATATTACAATGTCAGCCCACCTTGTTGTTATTGGAGAACAGAATGTGGACCAGCAAAATTAGTATTACAATGTCAGCCCAGCTTGTTGTTCTTGTAGAACAGAATGTGGACCAACAAAATTAGTATTACAATGTCAGCCCAGCTTGTGGTTCTTGTACAACAGAATGTGGACCAGCAGAATTCGTATTACAATCTCAGCCCACCTTGTTGTTCTTGTAGAACAGAATGTGGACCAACAGAATTAATATTACAATGTCAGCCCATCTTGTTGTTCTTGAAGAACAGAATGTGGACCAACGAAATTCGTATTACAATGTCAGCCCACCTTGTTGTTCTTGAAGAACAGAATGTGGACCAACAGAATTCATATTATAATGTCAGCCCACCTTGTTGTTCTTGGAGAACAGAATGTGGACCAACAGAATTCGTATTACAATGTCAGCCCAGCTTGTTGTTCTTCAAGAACAGAATGTGGACCAACAGAATTCGTATTACAATGTCAGCCCACCTTGTTGTTCTTGGAGAACAGAATGTGGACCAACAGAATTCGTATTACAATGTAAGCCCAGCTTGTTGTTCTTGGACAACAGAATGTGGACCAACGAAATTCGTATTACAATGTCAGCCCACCTTGTTGTTCTTGAAGAACAGAATGTGGACCAACAGAATTCATATTATAATGTCAGCCCACCTTGTTGTTCTTGGAGAACAGAATGTGGACCAACAGAATTCGTATTACAATGTCAGCCCACCTTGTTGTTCTTCAAGACCAGAATGTGGACCAACAGAATTCGTATTACAATGTCAGCCCACATTGTTGTTCTTGTAGAACAAAATGTGGACCAGCAGAATTAATATTACAATGTCAGCCCACCTTGTTGTTATTGGAGAACAGAATGTGGACCAGCAGAATTCGTATCACAATGTCAGCCCAGCTTAATGTTCTTGTAGAACAGAATGTGGACCAACAAAATTAGTATTACAATGTCAGCTCAGCTTGTGGTTCTTGTACAACAGAATGTGGACCAGCAGAATTCGTATTACAATCTCAGCCCACCTTGTTGTTCTTGTAGAACAGAATGTGGACCAGCAGAATTAATATTACAATGTCAGCCTATCATGTTGTTCTTGAAGAACAGAATGTGGACCAACAAAATTCGTATTACAATGTCAGCCCACCTTGTTGTTCTTGAAGAACAGAATGTGGACCAACAGAATTCATATTATAATGTCAGCCCACCTTGTTGTTCTTGGAGAACAGAATGTGGACCAACAGAATTCGTATTACAATGTCAGCCCACCTTGTTGTTCTTCAAGACCAGAATGTGGACCAACAGAATTCGTATTACAATGTCAGCCCACATTGTTGTTCTTGTAGAACAAAATGTGGACCAGCAGAATTAATATTACAATGTCAGCCCACCTTGTTGTTATTGGAGAACAGAATGTGGACCAGCAGAATTCGTATCACAATGTCAGCCCAGCTTAATGTTCTTGTAGAACAGAATGTGGACCAACAAAATTAGTATTACAATGTCAGCTCAGCTTGTGGTTCTTGTACAACAGAATGTGGACCAGCAGAATTCGTATTACAATCTCAGCCCACCTTGTTGTTCTTGTAGAACAGAATGTGGACCAGCAGAATTAATATTACAATGTCAGCCTATCATGTTGTTCTTGAAGAACAGAATGTGGACCAACAAAATTCGTATTACAATGTCAGCCCACCTTGTTGTTCTTGAAGAACAGAATGTGGACCAACAGAATTCATATTATAATGTCAGCCACCTTGTTGTTCTTGGAGAACAGAATGTGGACCAACAGAATTCGTATTACAATGTCAGCCCAGCTTGTTGTTCTTCAAGACCAGAATGTGGACCAACAGAATTCGTATTACAATGTCAGCCCACTTTGTTGTTCTTGTAGAACAGAATGTGGACCAGCAGAATTAATATTACAATGTCAGCCCACCTTGTTGTTCTTGAAGAGCAGAATGTGGACCAACAGAATTTGTATTACAATGTCCGCCCACCTTGTTGTTCTTGTAGAACAGAATGTGGATGGACAGAATCCGTATTACAATGTCAGCCCACCTTGTTGTTCTTGGAGAACAGAATGTGGACCAACAGAATTCGTATTACAATCTCAGCCCACCTTGTTGTTCTTGGACAACAGAATGTGGACCAGCAGAATTAATATTACAATGTCAGCCCACCTTGTTGTTCTTGAAGAACAGAATGTGGACAAACAGAATTCGTATTACAATGTCAGCCCACCTTGTTGCTCTTGGAGAACAGAATGTGGACCAACAGAATTCGTATTACAATGTCAGCACACCTTGTTGTTCTTCAAGAACAGAATGTGGACCAACAGAATTCGTATTACAATCTCAGCCCACCTTGTTGTTCTTGGAGAACAGAATGTCGACAAACAGAATTAATATTTCAATGTCAGCCCACCTTGTTGTTCTTGAAGAACACAGTGTGGACCAAGAGAATTCGTATTACAATGTCAGCCCAGCTTGTTGTTCTTGAAGAACAGAATGTGGACCAACAGAATTCGTATTACAATGTCCGCCCACCTTGTTGTTCTTCAAGAACAGAACGTGGACCAACAGAATTCGTATTACAATGTCAGCCCACCTTGTTGTTCTTGGAGAACAGAATGTGGACCAGCAGAATTAATATTACAATGTCAGCCCACCTTGTTGTTCTTGAAGAACACAGTGTGGACCACGAGAATTCGTATTACAATGTCAACCCACCTTGTTGTTCTTCAAGAACAGAATGTGGACCAACAGTATTCGTATTACAATGTCCGCCCACCTTGTTGTTCTTGAAGAACAGAATGTGGACCAACAGAATTCGTATTACAATGTCAGCCCAGCTTGTTGTTCTTCAAGACCAGAATGTGGACCAACAGAATTCGTATTACAATGTCAGCCCACCTTGTTGTTCTTGTAGAACAGAATGTGGATCAGCAGAATTCGTATTACAATGTCAGCCCACCTTGTTGTTCTTCAAGAACAGAATGTGGACCAACAGAAGTCGTATTACAATCTCAGCACAGCTTGTTGTTCTTGAAGAACACAGTGTGGACCAACAGAATTGGTATTACAATGTCAGCCCACCTTGTTGTTCTTGGAGAACAGAATGTGGACCAACAGAATTCGTATTACAATCTCAGCCCACCTTGTTGTTCTTGGAGAACAGAATGTGGACCAGCAGAATTAATATTACAATCTCAGCCCAGCTTGTTGTTCTTGAAGAACAGAATGTGGACCAGCAGAATTCGTATTACAATGTCAGCAAAGGTTGTTGTTCATTAAGAACACAGTGTGGACCAAAAGAATTCATATTACAATGTCAACCCATCTTGTTGTTCTTGAAGAACAGAATGTGCACCAACAGAATTCATATTACAATGTCAGCCCAGCTTGTTGTCCTTGGAGAACAGAATGTGGACCAACAGAATTCGTATTACAATCTCAGCCCACCTTGTTGTTCTTGGAGAACAGAATGTGGACCAACAGAACACGTATTTCAATGTCAGCCCACCTTGTTGTTCTTGAAGAACAGAATGTGGACCAACAGAATTCATATTATAATGTCAGCCCACCTTGTTGTTCTTGGAGAACAGAATGTGGACCAACAGAATTCGTATTACAATGTCAGCCCAACTTGTTGTTCTTCAAGACCAGAATGTGGACCAACAGAATTCGTATTACAATGTCAGCCCACATTGTTGTTCTTGTAGAACAAAATGTGGACCAGCAGAATTAATATTACAATGTCAGCCCACCTTGTTGTTATTGGAGAACAGAATGTGGACCAGCAGAACTCGTATCACAATGTCAGCCCAGCTTAATGTTCTTGTAGAACAGAATGTGGACCAACAAAATTAGTATTACAATGTCAGCTCAGCTTGTGGTTCTTGTACAACAGAATGTGGACCAGCAGAATTCGTATTACAATCTCAGCCCACCTTGTTGTTCTTGTAGAACAGAATGTGGACCAGCAGAATTAATATTACAATGTCAGCCCATCTTGTTGTTCTTGAAGAACAGAATGTGGACCAACGAAATTCGTATTACAATGTCAGCCCACCTTGTTGTTCTTGAAGAACAGAATGTGGACCAACAGAATTCATATTATAATGTCAGCCCACCTTGTTGTTCTTGGAGAACAGAATGTGGACCAACAGAATTCGTATTACAATGTCAGCCCAGCTTGTTGTTCTTCAAGAACAGAATGTGGACCAACAGAATTCGTATTACAATGTCAGCCCACCTTGTTGTTCTTGGAGAACAGAATGTGGACCAACAGAATTCGTATTACAATGTAAGCCCAGCTTGATGTTCTTGGACAACAAAATGTGGACCAACGAAATTCGTATTACAATGTCAGCCCACCTTGTTGTTCTTGAAGAACAGAATGTGGACCAACAGAATTCATATTATAATGTCAGCCCACCTTGTTGTTCTTGGAGAACAGAATGTGGACCAACAGAATTCGTATTACAATGTCAGCCCACCTTGTTGTTCTTCAAGACCAGAATGTGGACCAACAGAATTCGTATTACAATGTCAGCCCACATTGTTGTTCTTGTAGAACAAAATGTGGACCAGCAGAATTAATATTACAATGTCAGCCCACCTTGTTGTTATTGGAGAACAGAATGTGGACCAGCAGAATTCGTATCACAATGTCAGCCCAGCTTAATGTTCTTGTAGAACAGAATGTGGACCAACAAAATTAGTATTACAATGTCAGCTCAGCTTGTGGTTCTTGTACAACAGAATGTGGACCAGCAGAATTCGTATTACAATCTCAGCCCACCTTGTTGTTCTTGTAGAACAGAATGTGGACCAGCAGAATTAATATTACAATGTCAGCCTATCATGTTGTTCTTGAAGAACAGAATGTGGACCAACAAAATTCGTATTACAATGTCAGCCCACCTTGTTGTTCTTGAAGAACAGAATGTGGACCAACAGAATTCATATTATAATGTCAGCCCACCTTGTTGTTCTTGGAGAACAGAATGTGGACCAACAGAATTCGTATTACAATGTCAGCCCAGCTTGTTGTTCTTCAAGACCAGAATGTGGACCAACAGAATTCGTATTACAATGTCAGCCCACTTTGTTGTTCTTGTAGAACAGAATGTGGACCAGCAGAATTAATATTACAATGTCAGCCCACCTTGTTGTTCTTGAAGAGCAGAATGTGGACCAACAGAATTTGTATTACAATGTCCGCCCACCTTGTTGTTCTTGTAGAACAGAATGTGGATGGACAGAATCCGTATTACAATGTCAGCCCACCTTGTTGTTCTTGGAGAACAGAATGTGGACCAACAGAATTCGTATTACAATCTCAGCCCACCTTGTTGTTCTTGGACAACAGAATGTGGACCAGCAGAATTAATATTACAATGTCAGCCCACCTTGTTGTTCTTGAAGAACAGAATGTGGACAAACAGAATTCGTATTACAATGTCAGCCCACCTTGTTGCTCTTGGAGAACAGAATGTGGACCAACAGAATTCGTATTACAATGTCAGCACACCTTGTTGTTCTTCAAGAACAGAATGTGGACCAACAGAATTCGTATTACAATCTCAGCCCACCTTGTTGTTCTTGGAGAACAGAATGTCGACAAACAGAATTAATATTTCAATGTCAGCCCACCTTGTTGTTCTTGAAGAACACAGTGTGGACCAAGAGAATTCGTATTACAATGTCAGCCCAGCTTGTTGTTCTTGAAGAACAGAATGTGGACCAACAGAATTCGTATTACAATGTCCGCCCACCTTGTTGTTCTTCAAGAACAGAACGTGGACCAACAGAATTCGTATTACAATGTCAGCCCACCTTGTTGTTCTTGGAGAACAGAATGTGGACCAGCAGAATTAATATTACAATGTCAGCCCACCTTGTTGTTCTTGAAGAACACAGTGTGGACCAAGAGAATTCGTATTACAATGTCAGCCCACCTTGTTGTTCTTCAAGAACAGAATGTGGACCAACAGTATTCGTATTACAATGTCCGCCCACCTTGTTGTTCTTGAAGAACAGAATGTGGACCAACAGAATTCGTATTACAATGTCAGCCCAGCTTGTTGTTCTTCAAGACCAGAATGTGGACCAACAGAATTCGTATTACAATGTCAGCCCACCTTGTTGTTCTTGTAGAACAGAATGTGGATCAGCAGAATTCGTATTACAATGTCAGCCCACCTTGTTGTTCTTCAAGAACAGAATGTGGACCAACAGAAGTCGTATTACAATCTCAGCACAGCTTGTTGTTCTTGAAGAACAGAATGTGGACCAGCAGAATTCGTATTACAATGTCAGCCCACCTTGTTGTTCTTGAAGAACACAGTGTGGACCAACAGAATTGGTATTACAATGTCAGCCCACCTTGTTGTTCTTGGAGAACAGAATGTGGACCAACAGAATTCATATTACAATGTCAGCCCAGCTTGTTGTCCTTGGAGAACAGAATGTGGACCAACAGAATTCGTATTACAATCTCAGCCCACCTTGTTGTTCTTGGAGAACAGAATGTGGACCAACAGAACACGTATTTCAATGTCAGCCCACCTTGTTGTTCTTGAAGAACAGAATGTGGACCAACAGAATTCATATTATAATGTCAGCCCACCTTGTTGTTCTTGGAGAACAGAATGTGGACCAACAGAATTCGTATTACAATGTCAGCCCAACTTGTTGTTCTTCAAGACCAGAATGTGGACCAACAGAATTCGTATTACAATGTCAGCCCATATTGTTGTTCTTGTAGAACAAAATGTGGACCAGCAGAATTAATATTACAATGTCAGCCCACCTTGTTGTTATTGGAGAACAGAATGTGGACCAGCAGAACTCGTATCACAATGTCAGCCCAGCTTAATGTTCTTGTAGAACAGAATGTGGACCAACAAAATTAGTATTACAATGTCAGCTCAGCTTGTGGTTCTTGTACAACAGAATGTGGACCAGCAGAATTCGTATTACAATCTCAGCCCACCTTGTTGTTCTTGTAGAACAGAATGTGGACCAGCAGAATTAATATTACAATGTCAGCCCATCATGTTGTTCTTGAAGAACAGAATGTGGACCAACAAAATTCGTATTACAATGTCAGCCCACCTTGTTGTTCTTGAAGAACAGAATGTGGACCAACAGAATTCATATTATAATGTCAGCCCACCTTGTTGTTCTTGGAGAACAGAATGTGGACCAACAGAATTCGTATTACAATGTCAGCCCAGCTTGTTGTTCTTCAAGACCAGAATGTGGACCAACAGAATTCGTATTACAATGTCAGCCCACATTGTTGTTCTTGTAGAACAAAATGTGGACCAGCAGAATTAATATTACAATGTCAGCCCACCTTGTTGTTATTGGAGAACAGAATGTGGACCAGCAAAATTAGTATTACAATGTCAGCCCAGCTTGTTGTTCTTGTAGAACAGAATGTGGACCAACAAAATTAGTATTACAATGTCAGCCCAGCTTGTGGTTCTTGTACAACAGAATGTGGACCAGCAGAATTCGTATTACAATCTCAGCCCACCTTGTTGTTCTTGTAGAACAGAATGTGGACCAACAGAATTAATATTACAATGTCAGCCCATCTTGTTGTTCTTGAAGAACAGAATGTGGACCAACAAATTTCGTATTACAATGTCAGCCCACCTTGTTGTTCTTGAAGAACAGAATGTGGACCAACAGAATTCATATTATAATGTCAGCCCACCTTGTTGTTCTTGGAGAACAGAATGTGGACCAACAGAATTCGTATTACAATGTCAGCCCAGCTTGTTGTTCTTCAAGAACAGAATGTGGACCAGCAGAATTCGTATTACAATGTCAGCCCACCTTGTTGTTCTTGGAGAACAGAATGTGGACCAACAGAATTCGTATTACAATGTAAGCCCAGCTTGTTGTTCTTGGACAACAGAATGTGGACCAACGAAATTCGTATTACAATGTCAGCCCACCTTGTTGTTCTTGAAGAACAGAATGTGGACCAACAGAATTCATATTATAATGTCAGCCCACCTTGTTGTTCTTGGAGAACAGAATGTGGACCAACAGAATTCGTATTACAATGTCAGCCCACCTTGTTGTTCTTCAAGACCAGAATGTGGACCAACAGAATTCGTATTACAATGTCAGCCCACATTGTTGTTCTTGTAGAACAAAATGTGGACCAGCAGAATTAATATTACAATGTCAGCCCACCTTGTTGTTATTGGAGAACAGAATGTGGACCAGCAGAATTCGTATCACAATGTCAGCCCAGCTTAATGTTCTTGTAGAACAGAATGTGGACCAACAAAATTAGTATTACAATGTCAGCTCAGCTTGTGGTTCTTGTACAACAGAATGTGGACCAGCAGAATTCGTATTACAATCTCAGCCCACCTTGTTGTTCTTGTAGAACAGAATGTGGACCAGCAGAATTAATATTACAATGTCAGCCTATCATGTTGTTCTTGAAGAACAGAATGTGGACCAACAAAATTCGTATTACAATGTCAGCCCACCTTGTTGTTCTTGAAGAACAGAATGTGGACCAACAGAATTCATATTATAATGTCAGCCCAGCTTGTTGTTCTTGGAGAACAGAATGTGGACCAACAGAATTCGTATTACAATGTCAGCCCAGCTTGTTGTTCTTCAAGACCAGAATGTGGACCAACAGAATTCGTATTACAATGTCAGCCCACATTGTTGTTCTTGTAGAACAAAATGTGGACCAGCAGAATTAATATTACAATGTCAGCCCACCTTGTTGTTATTGGAGAACAGAATGTGGACCAGCAAAATTAGTATTACAATGTCAGCCCAGCTTGTTGTTCTTGTAGAACAGAATGTGGACCAACAAAATTAGTATTACAATGTCAGCCCAGCTTGTGGTTCTTGTACAACAGAATGTGGACCAGCAGAATTCGTATTACAATCTCAGCCCACCTTGTTGTTCTTGTAGAACAGAATGTGGACCAACAGAATTAATATTACAATGTCAGCCCATCTTGTTGTTCTTGAAGAACAGAATGTGGACCAACGAAATTCGTATTACAATGTCAGCCCACCTTGTTGTTCTTGAAGAACAGAATGTGGACCAACAGAATTCATATTATAATGTCAGCCCACCTTGTTGTTCTTGGAGAACAGAATGTGGACCAACAGAATTCGTATTACAATGTCAGCCCAGCTTGTTGTTCTTCAAGAACAGAATGTGGACCAACAGAATTCGTATTACAATGTCAGCCCACCTTGTTGTTCTTGGAGAACAGAATGTGGACCAACAGAATTCGTATTACAATGTAAGCCCAGCTTGTTGTTCTTGGACAACAGAATGTGGACCAACGAAATTCGTATTACAATGTCAGCCCACCTTGTTGTTCTTGAAGAACAGAATGTGGACCAACAGAATTCATATTATAATGTCAGCCCACCTTGTTGTTCTTGGAGAACAGAATGTGGACCAACAGAATTCGTATTACAATGTCAGCCCACCTTGTTGTTCTTCAAGACCAGAATGTGGACCAACAGAATTCGTATTACAATGTCAGCCCACATTGTTGTTCTTGTAGAACAAAATGTGGACCAGCAGAATTAATATTACAATGTCAGCCCACCTTGTTGTTATTGGAGAACAGAATGTGGACCAGCAGAATTCGTATCACAATGTCAGCCCAGCTTAATGTTCTTGTAGAACAGAATGTGGACCAACAAAATTAGTATTACAATGTCAGCTCAGCTTGTGGTTCTTGTACAACAGAATGTGGACCAGCAGAATTCGTATTACAATCTCAGCCCACCTTGTTGTTCTTGTAGAACAGAATGTGGACCAGCAGAATTAATATTACAATGTCAGCCTATCATGTTGTTCTTGAAGAACAGAATGTGGACCAACAAAATTCGTATTACAATGTCAGCCCACCTTGTTGTTCTTGAAGAACAGAATGTGGACCAACAGAATTCATATTATAATGTCAGCCCACCTTGTTGTTCTTGGAGAACAGAATGTGGACCAACAGAATTCGTATTACAATGTCAGCCCAGCTTGTTGTTCTTCAAGACCAGAATGTGGACCAACAGAATTCGTATTACAATGTCAGCCCACCTTGTTGTTCTTGGAGAACAGAATGTGGACCAACAGAATTCGTATTACAATCTCAGCCCACCTTGTTGTTCTTGGACAACAGAATGTGGACCAGCAGAATTAATATTACAATGTCAGCCCACCTTGTTGTTCTTGAAGAACAGAATGTGGACAAACAGAATTCGTATTACAATGTCAGCCCACCTTGTTGCTCTTGGAGAACAGAATGTGGACCAACAGAATTCGTATTACAATGTCAGCACACCTTGTTGTTCTTCAAGAACAGAATGTGGACCAACAGAATTCGTATTACAATCTCAGCCCACCTTGTTGTTCTTGGAGAACAGAATGTCGACAAACAGAATTAATATTTCAATGTCAGCCCACCTTGTTGTTCTTGGAGAACAGAATGTGGACCAGCAGAATTAATATTACAATGTCAGCCCACCTTGTTGTTCTTGAAGAACACAGTGTGGACCAAGAGAATTCGTATTACAATGTCAGCCCACCTTGTTGTTCTTCAAGAACAGAATGTGGACCAACAGTATTCGTATTACAATGTCCGCCCACCTTGTTGTTCTTGAAGAACAGAATGTGGACCAACAGAATTCGTATTACAATGTCAGCCCAGCTTGTTGTTCTTCAAGACCAGAATGGGGACCAACAGAATTCGTATTACAATGTCAGCCCACCTTGTTGTTCTTGTAGAACAGAATGTGGATCAGCAGAATTCGTATTACAATGTCAGCCCACCTTGTTGTTCTTCAAGAACAGAATGTGGACCAACAGAAGTCGTATTACAATCTCAGCACAGCTTGTTGTTCTTGAAGAACAGAATGTGGACCAGCAGAATTCGTATTACAATGTCAGCCCACCTTGTTGTTCTTGAAGAACACAGTGTGGACCAACAGAATTGGTATTACAATGTCAGCCCACCTTGTTGTTCTTGGAGAACAGAATGTGGACCAACAGAATTCGTATTACAATCTCAGCCCACCTTGTTGTTCTTGGAGAACAGAATGTGGACCAGCAGAATTAATATTACAATCTCAGCCCAGCTTGTTGTTCTTGAAGAACAGAATGTGGACCAGCAGAATTCGTATTACAATGTCAGCAAAGGTTGTTGTTCATTAAGAACACAGTGTGGACCAAAAGAATTCATATTACAATGTCAACCCATCTTGTTGTTCTTGAAGAACAGAATGTGCACCAACAGAATTCATATTACAATGTCAGCCCAGCTTGTTGTCCTTGGAGAACAGAATGTGGACCAACAGAATTCGTATTACAATCTCAGCCCACCTTGTTGTTCTTGGAGAACAGAATGTGGACCAACAGAACACGTATTTCAATGTCAGCCCACCTTGTTGTTCTTGAAGAACAGAATGTGGACCAACAGAATTCATATTATAATGTCAGCCCACCTTGTTGTTCTTGGAGAACAGAATGTGGACCAACAGAATTCGTATTACAATGTCAGCCCAACTTGTTGTTCTTCAAGACCAGAATGTGGACCAACAGAATTCGTATTACAATGTCAGCCCACATTGTTGTTCTTGTAGAACAAAATGTGGACCAGCAGAATTAATATTACAATGTCAGCCCACCTTGTTGTTATTGGAGAACAGAATGTGGACCAGCAGAACTCGTATCACAATGTCAGCCCAGCTTAATGTTCTTGTAGAACAGAATGTGGACCAACAAAATTAGTATTACAATGTCAGCTCAGCTTGTGGTTCTTGTACAACAGAATGTGGACCAGCAGAATTCGTATTACAATCTCAGCCCACCTTGTTGTTCTTGTAGAACAGAATGTGGACCAGCAGAATTAATATTACAATGTCAGCCCATCATGTTGTTCTTGAAGAACAGAATGTGGACCATCAAAATTCGTATTACAATGTCAGCCCACCTTGTTGTTCTTGAAGAACAGAATGTGGACCAACAGAATTCATATTATAATGTCAGCCCACCTTGTTGTTCTTGGAGAACAGAATGTGGACCAACAGAATTCGTATTACAATGTCAGCCCAGCTTGTTGTTCTTCAAGACCAGAATGTGGACCAACAGAATTCGTATTACAATGTCAGCCCACATTGTTGTTCTTGTAGAACAAAATGTAGACCAGCAGAATTAATATTACAATGTCAGCCCACCTTGTTGTTATTGGAGAACAGAATGTGGACCAGCAAAATTAGTATTACAATGTCAGCCCAGCTTGTTGTTCTTGTAGAACAGAATGTGGACCAACAAAATTAGTATTACAATGTCAGCCCAGCTTGTGGTTCTTGTACAACAGAATGTGGACCAGCAGAATTCGTATTACAATCTCAGCCCACCTTGTTGTTCTTGTAGAAAAGAATGTGGACCAGCAGAATTAATATTACAATGTCAGCCCATCTTGTTGTTCTTGAAGAACAGAATGTGGACCAACAGAATTCATATTATAATGTCAGCCCACCTTGTTGTTCTTGGAGAACAGAATGTGGACCAACAGAATTCGTATTACAATGTCAGCCCAGCTTGTTGTTCTTCAAGAACAGAATGTGGACCAACAGAATTCGTATTACAATGTCAGCCCACCTTGTTGTTCTTGGAGAACAGAATGTGGACCAACAGAATTCGTATTACAATGTAAGCCCAGCTTGTTGTTCTTGGACAACAGAATGTGGACCAACGAAATTCGTATTACAATGTCAGCCCACCTTGTTGTTCTTGAAGAACAGAATGTGGACCAACAGAATTCGTATTACAATGTCAGCCCACCTTGTTGTTCTTCAAGACCAGAATGTGGACCAACAGAATTCGTATTACAATGTCAGCCCACATTGTTGTTCTTGTAGAACAAAATGTGGACCACCAGAATTAATATTACAATGTCAGCCCACCTTGTTGTTATTGGAGAACAGAATGTGGACCAGCAGAATTCGTATCACAATGTCAGCCCAGCTTAATGTTCTTGTAGAACAGAATGTGGACCAACAAAATTAGTATTACAATGTCAGCTCAGCTTGTGGTTCTTGTACAACAGAATGTGGACCAGCAGAATTCGTATTACAATCTCAGCCCACCTTGTTGTTCTTGTAGAACAGAATGTGGACCAGCAGAATTAATATTACAATGTCAGCCTATCATGTTGTTCTTGAAGAACAGAATGTGGACCAACAAAATTCGTATTACAATGTCAGCCCACCTTGTTGTTCTTGAAGAACAGAATGTGGACCAACAGAATTCATATTATAATGTCAGCCCACCTTGTTGTTCTTGGAGAACAGAATGTGGACCAACAGAATTCGTATTACAATGTCAGCCCAGCTTGTTGTTCTTCAAGACCAGAATGTGGACCAACAGAATTCGTATTACAATGTCAGCCCACCTTGTTGTTCTTGGAGAACAGAATGTGGACCAACAGAATTCGTATTACAATCTCAGCCCACCTTGTTGTTCTTGGACAACAGAATGTGGACCAGCAGAATTAATATTACAATGTCAGCCCACCTTGTTGTTCTTGAAGAACAGAATGTGGACAAACAGAATTCGTATTACAATGTCAGCCCACCTTGTTGCTCTTGGAGAACAGAATGTGGACCAACAGAATTCGTATTACAATGTCAGCACACCTTGTTGTTCTTCAAGAACAGAATGTGGACCAACAGAATTCGTATTACAATCTCAGCCCACCTTGTTGTTCTTGGAGAACAGAATGTCGACAAACAGAATTAATATTTCAATGTCAGCCCACCTTGTTGTTCTTGAAGAACACAGTGTGGACCAAGAGAATTCGTATTACAATGTCAGCCCAGCTTGTTGTTCTTGAAGAACAGAATGTGGACCAACAGAATTCGTATTACAATGTCCGCCCACCTTGTTGTTCTTCAAGAACAGAACGTGGACCAACAGAATTCGTATTACAATGTCAGCCCACCTTGTTGTTCTTGGAGAACAGAATGTGGACCAGCAGAATTAATATTACAATGTCAGCCCACCTTGTTGTTCTTGAAGAACACAGTGTGGACCAAGAGAATTCGTATTACAATGTCAGCCCACCTTGTTGTTCTTCAAGAACAGAATGTGGACCAACAGTATTCGTATTACAATGTCCGCCCACCTTGTTGTTCTTGAAGAACAGAATGTGGACCAACAGAATTCGTATTACAATGTCAGCCCAGCTTGTTGTTCTTCAAGACCAGAATGGGGACCAACAGAATTCGTATTACAATGTCAGCCCACCTTGTTGTTCTTGTAGAACAGAATGTGGATCAGCAGAATTCGTATTACAATGTCAGCCCACCTTGTTGTTCTTCAAGAACAGAATGTGGACCAACAGAAGTCGTATTACAATCTCAGCACAGCTTGTTGTTCTTGAAGAACAGAATGTGGACCAGCAGAATTCGTATTACAATGTCAGCCCACCTTGTTGTTCTTGAAGAACACAGTGTGGACCAACAGAATTGGTATTACAATGTCAGCCCACCTTGTTGTTCTTGGAGAACAGAATGTGGACCAACAGAATTCGTATTACAATCTCAGCCCACCTTGTTGTTCTTGGAGAACAGAATGTGGACCAGCAGAATTAATATTACAATCTCAGCCCAGCTTGTTGTTCTTGAAGAACAGAATGTGGACCAGCAGAATTCGTATTACAATGTCAGCAAAGGTTGTTGTTCATTAAGAACACAGTGTGGACCAAAAGAATTCATATTACAATGTCAACCCATCTTGTTGTTCTTGAAGAACAGAATGTGCACCAACAGAATTCATATTACAATGTCAGCCCAGCTTGTTGTCCTTGGAGAACAGAATGTGGACCAACAGAATTCGTATTACAATCTCAGCCCACCTTGTTGTTCTTGGAGAACAGAATGTGGACCAACAGAACACGTATTTCAATGTCAGCCCACCTTGTTGTTCTTGAAGAACAGAATGTGGACCAACAGAATTCATATTATAATGTCAGCCCACCTTGTTGTTCTTGGAGAACAGAATGTGGACCAACAGAATTCGTATTACAATGTCAGCCCAACTTGTTGTTCTTCAAGACCAGAATGTGGACCAACAGAATTCGTATTACAATGTCAGCCCACATTGTTGTTCTTGTAGAACAAAATGTGGACCAGCAGAATTAATATTACAATGTCAGCCCACCTTGTTGTTATTGGAGAACAGAATGTGGACCAGCAGAACTCGTATCACAATGTCAGCCCAGCTTAATGTTCTTGTAGAACAGAATGTGGACCAACAAAATTAGTATTACAATGTCAGCTCAGCTTGTGGTTCTTGTACAACAGAATGTGGACCAGCAGAATTCGTATTACAATCTCAGCCCACCTTGTTGTTCTTGTAGAACAGAATGTGGACCAGCAGAATTAATATTACAATGTCAGCCCATCATGTTGTTCTTGAAGAACAGAATGTGGACCATCAAAATTCGTATTACAATGTCAGCCCACCTTGTTGTTCTTGAAGAACAGAATGTGGACCAACAGAATTCATATTATAATGTCAGCCCACCTTGTTGTTCTTGGAGAACAGAATGTGGACCAACAGAATTCGTATTACAATGTCAGCCCAGCTTGTTGTTCTTCAAGACCAGAATGTGGACCAACAGAATTCGTATTACAATGTCAGCCCACATTGTTGTTCTTGTAGAACAAAATGTAGACCAGCAGAATTAATATTACAATGTCAGCCCACCTTGTTGTTATTGGAGAACAGAATGTGGACCAGCAAAATTAGTATTACAATGTCAGCCCAGCTTGTTGTTCTTGTAGAACAGAATGTGGACCAACAAAATTAGTATTACAATGTCAGCCCAGCTTGTGGTTCTTGTACAACAGAATGTGGACCAGCAGAATTCGTATTACAATCTCAGCCCACCTTGTTGTTCTTGTAGAAAAGAATGTGGACCAGCAGAATTAATATTACAATGTCAGCCCATCTTGTTGTTCTTGAAGAACAGAATGTGGACCAACAGAATTCATATTATAATGTCAGCCCACCTTGTTGTTCTTGGAGAACAGAATGTGGACCAACAGAATTCGTATTACAATGTCAGCCCAGCTTGTTGTTCTTCAAGAACAGAATGTGGACCAACAGAATTCGTATTACAATGTCAGCCCACCTTGTTGTTCTTGGAGAACAGAATGTGGACCAACAGAATTCGTATTACAATGTAAGCCCAGCTTGTTGTTCTTGGACAACAGAATGTGGACCAACGAAATTCGTATTACAATGTCAGCCCACCTTGTTGTTCTTGAAGAACAGAATGTGGACCAACAGAATTCGTATTACAATGTCAGCCCACCTTGTTGTTCTTCAAGACCAGAATGTGGACCAACAGAATTCGTATTACAATGTCAGCCCACATTGTTGTTCTTGTAGAACAAAATGTGGACCACCAGAATTAATATTACAATGTCAGCCCACCTTGTTGTTATTGGAGAACAGAATGTGGACCAGCAGAATTCGTATCACAATGTCAGCCCAGCTTAATGTTCTTGTAGAACAGAATGTGGACCAACAAAATTAGTATTACAATGTCAGCTCAGCTTGTGGTTCTTGTACAACAGAATGTGGACCAGCAGAATTCGTATTACAATCTCAGCCCACCTTGTTGTTCTTGTAGAACAGAATGTGGACCAGCAGAATTAATATTACAATGTCAGCCTATCATGTTGTTCTTGAAGAACAGAATGTGGACCAACAAAATTCGTATTACAATGTCAGCCCACCTTGTTGTTCTTGAAGAACAGAATGTGGACCAACAGAATTCATATTATAATGTCAGCCCACCTTGTTGTTCTTGGAGAACAGAATGTGGACCAACAGAATTCGTATTACAATGTCAGCCCAGCTTGTTGTTCTTCAAGACCAGAATGTGGACCAACAGAATTCGTATTACAATGTCAGCCCACCTTGTTGTTCTTGGAGAACAGAATGTGGACCAACAGAATTCGTATTACATTCTCAGCCCACCTTGTTGTTCTTGGACAACAGAATGTGGACCAGCAGAATTAATATTACAATGTCAGCCCACCTTGTTGTTCTTGAAGAACAGAATGTGGACAAACAGAATTCGTATTACAATGTCAGCCCACCTTGTTGCTCTTGGAGAACAGAATGTGGACCAACAGAATTCGTATTACAATGTCAGCACACCTTGTTGTTCTTCAAGAACAGAATGTGGACCAACAGAATTCGTATTACAATCTCAGCCCACCTTGTTGTTCTTGGAGAACAGAATGTCGACAAACAGAATTAATATTTCAATGTCAGCCCACCTTGTTGTTCTTGAAGAACACAGTGTGGACCAAGAGAATTCGTATTACAATGTCAGCCCAGCTTGTTGTTCTTGAAGAACAGAATGTGGACCAACAGAATTCGTATTACAATGTCCGCCCACCTTGTTGTTCTTCAAGAACAGAACGTGGACCAACAGAATTCGTATTACAATGTCAGCCCACCTTGTTGTTCTTGGAGAACAGAATGTGGACCAGCAGAATTAATATTACAATGTCAGCCCACCTTGTTGTTCTTGAAGAACACAGTGTGGACCAAGAGAATTCGTATTACAATGTCAGCCCACCTTGTTGTTCTTCAAGAACAGAATGTGGACCAACAGTATTCGTATTACAATGTCCGCCCACCTTGTTGTTCTTGAAGAACAGAATGTGGACCAACAGAATTCGTATTACAATGTCAGCCCAGCTTGTTGTTCTTCAAGACCAGAATGGGGACCAACAGAATTCGTATTACAATGTCAGCCCACCTTGTTGTTCTTGTAGAACAGAATGTGGATCAGCAGAATTCGTATTACAATGTCAGCCCACCTTGTTGTTCTTCAAGAACAGAATGTGGACCAACAGAAGTCGTATTACAATCTCAGCACAGCTTGTTGTTCTTGAAGAACAGAATGTGGACCAGCAGAATTCGTATTACAATGTCAGCCCACCTTGTTGTTCTTGAAGAACACAGTGTGGACCAACAGAATTGGTATTACAATGTCAGCCCACCTTGTTGTTCTTGGAGAACAGAATGTGGACCAACAGAATTCGTATTACAATCTCAGCCCACCTTGTTGTTCTTGGAGAACAGAATGTGGACCAGCAGAATTAATATTACAATCTCAGCCCAGCTTGTTGTTCTTGAAGAACAGAATGTGGACCAGCAGAATTCGTATTACAATGTCAGCAAAGGTTGTTGTTCATTAAGAACACAGTGTGGACCAAAAGAATTCATATTACAATGTCAACCCATCTTGTTGTTCTTGAAGAACAGAATGTGCACCAACAGAATTCATATTACAATGTCAGCCCAGCTTGTTGTCCTTGGAGAACAGAATGTGGACCAACAGAATTCGTATTACAATCTCAGCCCACCTTGTTGTTCTTGGAGAACAGAATGTGGACCAACAGAACACGTATTTCAATGTCAGCCCACCTTGTTGTTCTTGAAGAACAGAATGTGGACCAACAGAATTCATATTATAATGTCAGCCCACCTTGTTGTTCTTGGAGAACAGAATGTGGACCAACAGAATTCGTATTACAATGTCAGCCCAACTTGTTGTTCTTCAAGACCAGAATGTGGACCAACAGAATTCGTATTACAATGTCAGCCCACATTGTTGTTCTTGTAGAACAAAATGTGGACCAGCAGAATTAATATTACAATGTCAGCCCACCTTGTTGTTATTGGAGAACAGAATGTGGACCAGCAGAACTCGTATCACAATGTCAGCCCAGCTTAATGTTCTTGTAGAACAGAATGTGGACCAACAAAATTAGTATTACAATGTCAGCTCAGCTTGTGGTTCTTGTACAACAGAATGTGGACCAGCAGAATTCGTATTACAATCTCAGCCCACCTTGTTGTTCTTGTAGAACAGAATGTGGACCAGCAGAATTAATATTACAATGTCAGCCCATCATGTTGTTCTTGAAGAACAGAATGTGGACCAACAAAATTCGTATTACAATGTCAGCCCACCTTGTTGTTCTTGAAGAACAGAATGTGGACCAACAGAATTCATATTATAATGTCAGCCCACCTTGTTGTTCTTGGAGAACAGAATGTGGACCAACAGAATTCGTATTACAATGTCAGCCCAGCTTGTTGTTCTTCAAGACCAGAATGTGGACCAACAGAATTCGTATTACAATGTCAGCCCACATTGTATTTCTTGTAGAACAAAATGTAGACCAGCAGAATTAATATTACAATGTCAGCCCACCTTGTTGTTATTGGAGAACAGAATGTGGACCAGCAAAATTAGTATTACAATGTCAGCCCAGCTTGTTGTTCTTGTAGAACAGAATGTGGACCAACAAAATTAGTATTACAATGTCAGCCCAGCTTGTGGTTCTTGTACAACAGAATGTGGACCAGCAGAATTCGTATTACAATGTCAGCCCACCTTGTTGTTCTTGGAGAACAGAATGTGGACCAGCAGAATTAATATTACAATGTCAGCCCATCTTGTTGTTCTTGAAGAACAGAATGTGGACCAACAGAATTCATATTATAATGTCAGCCCACCTTGTTGTTCTTGGAGAACAGAATGTGGACCAACAGAATTCGTATTACAATGTCAGCCCAGCTTGTTGTTCTTCAAGAACAGAATGTGGACCAACAGAATTCGTATTACAATGTCAGCCCACCTTGTTGTTCTTGGAGAACAGAATGTGGACCAACAGAATTCGTATTACAATGTAAGCCCAGCTTGTTGTTCTTGGACAACAGAATGTGGACCAACGAAATTCGTATTACAATGTCAGCCCACCTTGTTGTTCTTGAAGAACAGAATGTGGACCAACAGAATTCATATTATAATGTCAGCCCACCTTGTTGTTCTTGGAGAACAGAATGTGGACCAACAGAATTCGTATTACAATGTCAGCCCACCTTGTTGTTCTTCAAGACCAGAATGTGGACCAACAGAATTCGTATTACAATGTCAGCCCACATTGTTGTTCTTGTAGAACAAAATGTGGACCAGCAGAATTAATATTACAATGTCAGCCCACCTTGTTGTTATTGGAGAACAGAATGTGGACCAGCAGAATTCGTATCACAATGTCAGCCCAGCTTAATGTTCTTGTAGAACAGAATGTGGACCAACAAAATTAGTATTACAATGTCAGCTCAGCTTGTGGTTCTTGTACAACAGAATGTGGACCAGCAGAATTCGTATTACAATCTCAGCCCACCTTGTTGTTCTTGTAGAACAGAATGTGGACCAGCAGAATTAATATTACAATGTCAGCCTATCATGTTGTTCTTGAAGAACAGAATGTGGACCAACAAAATTCGTATTACAATGTCAGCCCACCTTGTTGTTCTTGAAGAACAGAATGTGGACCAACAGAATTCATATTATAATGTCAGCCCACCTTGTTGTTCTTGGAGAACAGAATGTGGACCAACAGAATTCGTATTACAATGTCAGCCCAGCTTGTTGTTCTTCAAGACCAGAATGTGGACCAACAGAATTCGTATTACAATGTCAGCCCACTTTGTTGTTCTTGTAGAACAGAATGTGGACCAGCAGAATTAATATTACAATGTCAGCCCACCTTGTTGTTCTTGAAGAGCAGAATGTGGACCAACAGAATTTGTATTACAATGTCCGCCCACCTTGTTGTTCTTGTAGAACAGAATGTGGATGGACAGAATCCGTATTACAATGTCAGCCCACCTTGTTGTTCTTGGAGAACAGAATGTGGACCAACAGAATTCGTATTACAATCTCAGCCCACCTTGTTGTTCTTGGACAACAGAATGTGGACCAGCAGAATTAATATTACAATGTCAGCCCACCTTGTTGTTCTTGAAGAACAGAATGTGGACAAACAGAATTCGTATTACAATGTCAGCCCACCTTGTTGCTCTTGGAGAACAGAATGTGGACCAACAGAATTCGTATTACAATGTCAGCACACCTTGTTGTTCTTCAAGAACAGAATGTGGACCAACAGAATTCGTATTACAATCTCAGCCCACCTTGTTGTTCTTGGAGAACAGAATGTCGACAAACAGAATTAATATTTCAATGTCAGCCCACCTTGTTGTTCTTGAAGAACACAGTGTGGACCAAGAGAATTCGTATTACAATGTCAGCCCAGCTTGTTGTTCTTGAAGAACAGAATGTGGACCAACAGAATTCGTATTACAATGTCCGCCCACTTTGTTGTTCTTCAAGAACAGAACGTGGACCAACAGAATTCGTATTACAATGTCAGCCCACCTTGTTGTTCTTGGAGAACAGAATGTGGACCAGCAGAATTAATATTACAATGTCAGCCCACCTTGTTGTTCTTGAAGAACACAGTGTGGACCAAGAGAATTCGTATTACAATGTCAGCCCACCTTGTTGTTCTTCAAGAACAGAATGTGGACCAACAGTATTCGTATTACAATGTCCGCCCACCTTGTTGTTCTTGAAGAACAGAATGTGGACCAACAGAATTCGTATTACAATGTCAGCCCACCTTGTTGTTCTTGGAGAACAGAATGTGGACCAACAGAATTCGTATTACAATGTCAGCCCACCTTGTTGTTCTTGTAGAACAGAATGTGGATCAGCAGAATTCGTATTACAATGTCAGCCCACCTTGTTGTTCTTCAAGAACAGAATGTGGACCAACAGAAGTCGTATTACAATCTCAGCACAGCTTGTTGTTCTTGAAGAACAGAATGTGGACCAACAGAATTCGTATTACAATGTCAGCCCAGCTTGTTGTTCTTGGACAACAGAATGTGGACCAACAGAATTGGTATTACAATGTCAGCCCACCTTGTTGTTCTTGGAGAACAGAATGTGGACCAACAGAATTCGTATTACAATCTCAGCCCACCTTGTTGTTCTTGGAGAACAGAATGTGGACCAGCAGAATTAATATTACAATCTCAGCCCAGCTTGTTGTTCTTGAAGAACAGAATGTGGACCAGCAGAATTCGTATTACAATGTCAGCAAAGGTTGTTGTTCATTAAGAACACAGTGTGGACCAAAAGAATTCAGATTACAATGTCAGCCCATCTTGTTGTTCTTGAAGAACAGAATGTGCACCAACAGAATTCATATTACAATGTCAGCCCAGCTTGTTGTCCTTGGAGAACAGAATGTGGACCAACAGAATTCGTATTACAATCTCAGCCCACCTTGTTGTTCTTGGAGAACAGAATGTGGACCAACAGAACACGTATTTCAATGTCAGCCCACCTTGTTGTTCTTGAAGAACAGAATGTGGACCAACAGAATTCATATTATAATGTCAGCCCACCTTGTTGTTCTTGGAGAACAGAATGTGGACCAACAGAATTCGTATTACAATGTCAGCCCAACTTGTTGTTCTTCAAGACCAGAATGTGGACCAACAGAATTCGTATTACAATGTCAGCCCACATTGTTGTTCTTGTAGAACAAAATGTGGACCAGCAGAATTAATATTACAATGTCAGCCCACCTTGTTGTTATTGGAGAACAGAATGTGGACCAGCAGAACTCGTATCACAATGTCAGCCCAGCTTAATGTTCTTGTAGAACAGAATGTGGACCAACAAAATTAGTATTACAATGTCAGCTCAGCTTGTGGTTCTTGTACAACAGAATGTGGACCAGCAGAATTCGTATTACAATCTCAGCCCACCTTGTTGTTCTTGTAGAACAGAATGTGGACCAGCAGAATTAATATTACAATGTCAGCCCACCTTGTTGTTCTTGAAGAACAGAATGTGGACCAACAAAATTCGTATTACAATGTCAGCCCACCTTGTTGTTCTTGAAGAACAGAATGTGGACCAACAGAATTCATATTATAATGTCAGCCCACCTTGTTGTTCTTGGAGAACAGAATGTGGACCAACAGAATTCGTATTACAATGTCAGCCCAGCTTGTTGTTCTTCAAGACCAGAATGTGGACCAACAGAATTCGTATTACAATGTCAGCCCACTTTGTTGTTCTTGTAGAACAGAATGTGGACCAGCAGAATTAATATTACAATGTCAGCCCACCTTGTTGTTCTTGAAGAGCAGAATGTGGACCAACAGAATTTGTATTACAATGTCCGCCCACCTTGTTGTTCTTGTAGAACAGAATGTGGACGGACAGAATCCGTATTACAATGTCAGCCCACCTTGTTGTTCTTGGAGAACAGAATGTGGACCAACAGAATTCGTATTACAATCTCAGCCCACCTTGTTGTTCTTGGACAACAGAATGTGGACCAGTAGAATTAATATTACAATGTCAGCCCACCTTGTTGTTCTTGAAGAACAGAATGTGGACCAGCAGAATTAATATTACAATCTCAGCCCAGCTTGTTGTTCTTGAAGAACAGAATGTGGACCAGCAGAATTCGTATTACAATGTCAGCAAAGGTTGTTGTTCTTGAAGAACAGAATGTGGACCAACAGAATTCGTATTACAATGTCAGCCCATCTTGTTGTTCCTGAAGAACAGAATGTGGACCAACAGAATTCATATTACAATGTCAGCCCAGCTTGTTGTCCTTGGAGAACAGAATGTGGACCAACAGAATTCGTATTACAATCTCAGCCCACCTTGTTGTTCTTGGAGAACAGAATGTGGACCAACAGAACACGTATTTCAATGTCAGCCCACCTTGTTGTTCTTGAAGAACAGAATGTGGACCAACAGAATTCATATTATAATGTCAGCCCAGCTTGTTGTTCTTGGAGAACAGAATGTGGACCAACAGAATTCGTATTACAATGTCAGCCCAGCTTGTTGTTCTTCAAGACCAGAATGTGGACCAACAGAATTCGTATTACAATGTCAGCCCACATTGTTGTTCTTGTAGAACAAAATGTGGACCAGCAGAATTAATATTACAATGTCAGCCCACCTTGTTGTTATTGGAGAACAGAATGTGGACCAGCAAAATTAGTATTACAATGTCAGCCCAGCTTGTTGTTCTTGTAGAACAGAATGTGGACCAACAAAATTAGTATTATAATGTCAGCCCAGCTTGTGGTTCTTGTACAACAGAATGTGGACCAGCAGAATTCGTATTACAATCTCAGCCCACCTTGTTGTTCTTGTAGAACAGAATGTGGACCAGCAGAATTAATATTACAATGTCAGCCCATCTTGTTGTTCTTGAAGAACAGAATGTGGACCAACGAAATTCGTATTACAATGTCAGCCCACCTTGTTGTTCTTGAAGAACAGAATGTGGACCAACAGAATTCATATTGTAATGTCAGCCCACCTTGTTGTTCTAGGAGAACAGAATGTGGACCAACAGAATTCGTATTACAATGTCAGCCCAGCTTGTTGTTCTTCAAGACCAGAATGTGGACCAACAGAATTCGTATTACAATGTCAGCCCACCTTGTTGTTCTTGGAGAACAGAATGTGGACCAACAGAATTCGTATTACAATGTCAGCCCAGCTTGTTGTTCTTGGACAACAGAATGTGGACCAACAGAATTCGTATTACAATGTCCGACCAACTTGTTGTTCTTGAAGAACAGAATGTGGACCAACAAAATTCATATTACAATGTCAGCCCACCTTGTTGTTCTTGGAGAACAGAATGTGGACCAGCAGAATTAATATTACAATCTCAGCCCAGCTTGTTGTCCTTGAAGAAAAGAATGTGGACCAACAGAATTCGTATTACAATCTCAGCCCACCTTGTTGTTCTTGGAGAACAGAATGTGGACCAACAGAACACGTATTTCAATGTCAGCCCACCTTGTTGTTCTTGAAGAACAGAATGTGGACCAACAGAATTCATATTATAATGTCAGCCCAGCTTGTTGTTCTTGGAGAACAGAATGTGGACCAACAGAATTCGTATTACAATGTCAGCCCAGCTTGTTGTTCTTCAAATCCAGAATGTGGACCAACAGAATTCGTATTACAATGTCAGCCCACATTGTTGTTCTTGTAGAACAAAATGTGGACCAGCAGAATTAATATTACAATGTCAGCCCACCTTGTTGTTATTGGAGAACAGAATGTGGACCAGCAGAATTCGTATCACAATGTCAGCCCAGCTTAATGTTCTTGTAGAACAGAATGTGGACCAACAAAATTAGTATTACAATGTCAGCTCAGCTTGTGGTTCTTGTACAACAGAATGTGGACCAGCAGAATTCGTATTACAATCTCAGCCCACCTTGTTGTTCTTGTAGAACAGAATGTGGACCAGCAGAATTAATATTACAATGTCAGCCCATCATGTTGTTCTTGAAGAACAGAATGTGGACCAACAAAATTCGTATTACAATGTCAGCCCACCTTGTTGTTCTTGAAGAACAGAATGTGGACCAACAGAATTCATATTATAATGTCAGCCCACCTTGTTGTTCTTCAAGACCAGAATGTGGACCAACAGAATTCGTATTACAATGTCAGCCCACTTTGTTGTTCTTGTAGAACAGAATGTGGACCAGCAGAATTAATATTACAATGTCAGCCCACCTTGTTGTTCTTGAAGAGCAGAATGTGGACCAACAGAATTTGTATTACAATGTCCGCCCACCTTGTTGTTCTTGTAGAACAGAATGTGGACGGACAGAATCCGTATTACAATGTCAGCCCACCTTGTTGTTCTTGGAGAACAGAATGTGGACCAACAGAATTCGTATTACAATCTCAGCCCACCTTGTTGTTCTTGGACAACAGAATGTGGACCAGCAGAATTAATATTACAATGTCAGCCCACCTTGTTGTTCTTGAAGAACAGAATGTGGACCAGCAGAATTAATATTACAATCTCAGCCCAGCTTGTTGTTCTTGAAGAACAGAATGTGGACCAGCAGAATTCGTATTACAATGTCAGCAAAGGTTGTTGTTCTTGAAGAACAGAATGTGGACCAACAGAATTCGTATTACAATGTCAGCCCATCTTGTTGTTCCTGAAGAACAGAATGTGGACCAACAGAATTCATATTACAATGTCAGCCCAGCTTGTTGTCCTTGGAGAACAGAATGTGGACCAACAGAATTCGTATTACAATCTCAGCCCACCTTGTTGTTCTTGGAGAACAGAATGTGGACCAACAGAACACGTATTTCAATGTCAGCCCACCTTGTTGTTCTTGAAGAACAGAATGTGGACCAACGGAATTCATATTATAATGTCAGCCCAGCTTGTTGTTCTTGGAGAACAGAATGTGGACCAACAGAATTCGTATTACAATGTCAGCCCAGCTTGTTGTTCTTCAAGACCAGAATGTGGACCAACAGAATTCGTATTACAATGTCAGCCCACATTGTTGTTCTTGTAGAACAAAATGTGGACCAGCAGAATTAATATTACAATGTCAGCCCACCTTGTTGTTATTGGAGAACAGAATGTGGACCAGCAAAATTAGTATTACAATGTCAGCCCAGCTTGTTGTTCTTGTAGAACAGAATGTGGACCAACAAAATTAGTATTATAATGTCAGCCCAGCTTGTGGTTCTTGTACAACAGAATGTGGACCAGCAGAATTCGTATTACAATCTCAGCCCACCTTGTTGTTCTTGTAGAACAGAATGTGGACCAGCAGAATTAATATTACAATGTCAGCCCATCTTGTTGTTCTTGAAGAACAGAATGTGGACCAACGAAATTCGTATTACAATGTCAGCCCACCTTGTTGTTCTTGAAGAACAGAATGTGGACCAACAGAATTCATATTGTAATGTCAGCCCACCTTGTTGTTCTTGGAGAACAGAATGTGGACCAACAGAATTCGTATTACAATGTCAGCCCAGCTTGTTGTTCTTCAAGACCAGAATGTGGACCAACAGAATTCGTATTACAATGTCAGCCCACCTTGTTGTTCTTGGAGAACAGAATGTGGACCAACAGAATTCGTATTACAATGTCAGCCCAGCTTGTTGTTCTTGGACAACAGAATGTGGACCAACAGAATTCGTATTACAATGTCCGACCAACTTGTTGTTCTTGAAGAACAGAATGTGGACCAACAAAATTCATATTACAATGTCAGCCCACCTTGTTGTTCTTGGAGAACAGAATGTGGACCAGCAGAATTAATATTACAATCTCAGCCCAGCTTGTTGTTCTTGAAGAAAAGAATGTGGACCAACAGAATTCGTATTACAACGTCAGCCCACCTTGTTGCTCTTGGAGAACAGAATGTGGACCAACAGAATTCGTATTAAAATGTCGGCCCAGCTTGTTGTTCTTGAAGAACAGAATGTGGACCAACAGAATTCGTATTACAATGTCAGCCCACTTTGTTGTTCTTGTAGAACAGAATGTGGACCAGCAGAATTAATATTACAATGTCAGCCCACCTTGTTGTTCTTGAAGAACAGAATGTGGACCAACAGAATTTGTATTACAATGTCCGACCACCTGGTTGTTCTTGGAGAACAGAATGTGGACCAACAGAATTCGTATTACAATGTCAGCCCACTTTGTTGTTCTTGTAGAACAGAATGTGGACCAGCAGAATTAATATTACAATGTCAGCCCACCTTGTTGTTCTTGAAGAACAGAATGTGGACCAACAGAATTTGTATTACAATGTCCGACCACCTGGTTGTTCTTTGAGAACAGAATGTGGACCTGCAGAATTCGTATTACAATGTCAGCCCACCTTGTTGTTCTTGGAGAACAGAATGTGGACCAGCAGAATTCGTATTACAATCTCAGCCCACCTTGTTGTTCTTGAAGAACAGAATGTGGACCAACAGAATCCGTATTACAATGTCAGTCCACCTTGTTATTCTTGAAGAACAGAATGTGGACCAACAGAATTCGTATTACAATGTCAGCCCATCTTGTTGTTCCTGAAGAACAGAATGTGGACCAACAGAATTCATATTACAATGTCAGCCCAGCTTGTTGTCCTTGGAGAACAGAATGTGGACCAACAGAATTCGTATTACAATCTCAGCCCACCTTGTTGTTCTTGGAGAACAGAATGTGGACCAACAGAACACGTATTTCAATGTCAGCCCACCTTGTTGTTCTTGAAGAACAGAATGTGGACCAACAGAATTCATATTATAATGTCAGCCCAGCTTGTTGTTCTTGGAGAACAGAATGTGGACCAACAGAATTCGTATTACAATGTCAGCCCAGCTTGTTGTTCTTCAAGACCAGAATGTGGACCAACAGAATTCGTATTACAATGTCAGCCCACATTGTTGTTCTTGTAGAACAAAATGTGGACCAGCAGAATTAATATTACAATGTCAGCCCACCTTGTTGTTATTGGAGAACAGAATGTGGACCAGCAAAATTAGTATTACAATGTCAGCCCAGCTTGTTGTTCTTGTAGAACAGAATGTGGACCAACAAAATTAGTATTACAATGTCAGCCCAGCTTGTGGTTCTTGTACAACAGAATGTGGACGAGCAGAATTCGTATTACAATCTCAGCCCACCTTGTTGTTCTTGTAGAACAGAATGTGGACCAGCAGAATTAATATTACAATGTCAGCCCATCATGTTGTTCTTGAAGAACAGAATGTGGACCAACAAAATTCGTATTACAATGTCAGCCCACCTTGTTGTTCTTGAAGAACAGAATGTGGACCAACAGAATTCATATTATAATGTCAGCCCACCTTGTTGTTCTTGGAGAACAGAATGTGGACCAACAGAATTCGTATTACAATGTCAGCCCAGCTTGTTGTTCTTCAAGACCAGAATGTGGACCAACAGAATTCGTATTACAATGTCAGCCCACCTTGTTGTTCTTGGAGAACAGAATGTGGACCAACAGAATTCGTATTACAATGTCAGCCCAGCTTGTTGTTCTTGGACAACAGAATGTGGACCAACAGAATTCGTATTACAATGTCCGACCAACTTGTTGTTCTTGGAGAACAGAATGTGGACCAGCAGAATTAATATTACAATGTCAGCCCACCTTGTTGTTCTTGGAGAACAGAATGTGGAACAACAGAATTAGTATTACAATGTCACCCCACTTGTTGTTCTTGAAGAACAGAATGTGGACCAACAAAATTCATATTACAATGTCAGCCCACCTTGTTGTTCTTGGAGAACAGAATGTGGACCAGCAGAATTAATATTACAATCTCAGCCCAGCTTGTTGTTCTTGAAGAAAAGAATGTGGACCAACAGAATTCGTATTACAACGTCAGCCCACCTTGTTGCTCTTGGAGAACAGAATGTGGACCAACAGAATTCGTATTAAAATGTCGGCCCAGCTTGTTGTTCTTGAAGAACAGAATGTGGACCAACAGAATTCGTATTACAATGTCAGCCCACTTTGTTGTTCTTGTAGAACAGAATGTGGACCAGCAGAATTAATATTACAATGTCAGCCCACCTTGTTGTTCTTGAAGAACAGAATGTGGACCAACAGAATTTGTATTACAATGTCCGACCACCTGGTTGTTCTTGGAGAACAGAATGTGGACCAACAGAATTCGTATTACAATGTCAGCCCACTTTGTTGTTCTTGTAGAACAGAATGTGGACCAGCAGAATTAATATTACAATGTCAGCCCACCTTGTTGTTCTTGAAGAACAGAATGTGGACCAACAGAATTTGTATTACAATGTCCGACCACCTGGTTGTTCTTGGAGAACAGAATGTGGACCTGCAGAATTCGTATTACAATGTCAGCCCACCTTGTTGTTCTTGGAGAACAGAATGTGGACCAGCAGAATTCGTATTACAATCTCAGCCCACCTTGTTGTTCTTGAAGAACAGAATGTGGACCAACAGAATCCGTATTACAATGTCAGTCCACCTTGTTATTCTTGAAGAACAGAATGTGGACCAACAGAATTCGTATTACAATGTCAGCCCATCTTGTTGTTCCTGAAGAACAGAATGTGGACCAACAGAATTCATATTACAATGTCAGCCCAGCTTGTTGTCCTTGGAGAACAGAATGTGGACCAACAGAATTCGTATTACAATCTCAGCCCACCTTGTTGTTCTTGGAGAACAGAATGTGGACCAACAGAACACGTATTTCAATGTCAGCCCACCTTGTTGTTCTTGAAGAACAGAATGTGGACCAACAGAATTCATATTATAATGTCAGCCCAGCTTGTTGTTCTTGGAGAACAGAATGTGGACCAACAGAATTCGTATTACAATGTCAGCCCAGCTTGTTGTTCTTCAAGACCAGAATGTGGACCAACAGAATTCGTATTACAATGTCAGCCCACATTGTTGTTCTTGTAGAACAAAATGTGGACCAGCAGAATTAATATTACAATGTCAGCCCACCTTGTTGTTATTGGAGAACAGAATGTGGACCAGCAAAATTAGTATTACAATGTCAGCCCAGCTTGTTGTTCTTGTAGAACAGAATGTGGACCAACAAAATTAGTATTACAATGTCAGCCCAGCTTGTGGTTCTTGTACAACAGAATGTGGACCAGCAGAATTCGTATTACAATCTCAGCCCACCTTGTTGTTCTTGTAGAACAGAATGTGGACCAGCAGAATTAATATTACAATGTCAGCCCATCATGTTGTTCTTGAAGAACAGAATGTGGACCAACAAAATTCGTATTACAATGTCAGCCCACCTTGTTGTTCTTGAAGAACAGAATGTGGACCAACAGAATTCATATTATAATGTCAGCCCACCTTGTTGTTCTTGGAGAACAGAATGTGGACCAACAGAATTCGTATTACAATGTCAGCCCAGCTTGTTGTTCTTCAAGACCAGAATGTGGACCAACAGAATTCGTATTACAATGTCAGCCCACCTTGTTGTTCTTGGAGAACAGAATGTGGACCAACAGAATTCGTATTACAATGTCAGCCCAGCTTGTTGTTCTTGGACAACAGAATGTGGACCAACAGAATTCGTATTACAATGTCCGACCAACTTGTTGTTCTTGGAGAACAGAATGTGGACCAGCAGAATTAATATTACAATGTCAGCCCACCTTGTTGTTCTTGGAGAACAGAATGTGGAACAACAGAATTAGTATTACAATGTCACCCCACTTGTTGTTCTTGAAGAACAGAATGTGGACCAACAAAATTCATATTACAATGTCAGCCCACCTTGTTGTTCTTGGAGAACAGAATGTGGACCAGCAGAATTAATATTACAATCTCAGCCCAGCTTGTTGTTCTTGAAGAAAAGAATGTGGACCAACAGAATTCGTATTACAACGTCAGCCCACCTTGTTGCTCTTGGAGAACAGAATGTGGACCAACAGAATTTGTATTAAAATGTCAGCCCAGCTTGTTGTTCTTGAAGAACAGAATGTGGACCAACAGAATTCGTATTACAATGTCAGCCCACTTTGTTGTTCTTGTAGAACAGAATGTGGACCAGCAGAATTAATATTACAATGTCAGCCCACCTTGTTGTTCTTGGAGAACAGAATGTGGACCAACAGAATTCGTATTAGAATGTCAGCCCAGCTTGTTGTTCTTCAAGAACAGAATGTAGACCAGCAGAATTCGTATTACAATGCCAGCCCACCTTGTTGTTCTTGTAGAACAGAATGTGGACCAACAGAATTCGTATTACAATCTCAGCCCACCTTGTTGTTCTTGAAGAACAGAATGTGGACCAACAGAATCCGTATTACAATGTCAGTCCACCTTGTTGTTCTTGAAGAACAGAATGTGGACCAACAGAATTCGTATTACAATGTCAGCCCAGCTTGTTCTTCTTGAAGAACAGAATGTGGACCAGCAGAATTAATATTACAATGTCAGCCCACCTTGTTGTTCTTGAAGAACAGAATGTGGACCAGCAGAATTAATATTACAATCTCAGCCCAGCTTGTTGTTCTTGAAGAACAGAATGTGGACCAGCAGAATTCGTATTACAATGTCAGCAAAGGTTGTTGTTCTTGAAGAACAGAATGTGGACCAACAGAATTCGTATTACAATGTCAGCCCATCTTGTTGTTCCTGAAGAACAGAATGTGGACCAACAGAATTCATATTACAATGTCAGCCCAGCTTGTTGTCCTTGGAGAACAGAATGTGGACCAACAGAATTCGTATTAGAATGTCAGCCCACCTTGTTGTTCTTGGAGAACAGAATGTGGACCAACAGAACACGTATTTCAATGTCAGCCCACCTTGTTGTTCTTGAAGAACAGAATGTGGACCAACAGAATTCATATTATAATGTCAGCCCAGCTTGTTGTTCTTGGAGAACAGAATGTGGACCAACAGAATTCGTATTACAATGTCAGCCCAGCTTGTTGTTCTTCAAGACCAGAATGTGGACCAACAGAATTCGTATTACAATGTCAGCCCACATTGTTGTTCTTGTAGAACAAAATGTGGACCAGCAGAATTAATATTACAATGTCAGCCCACCTTGTTGTTATTGGAGAACAGAATGTGGACCAGCAAAATTAGTATTACAATGTCAGCCCAGCTTGTTGTTCTTGTAGAACAGAATGTGGACCAACAAAATTAGTATTATAATGTCAGCCCAGCTTGTGGTTCTTGTACAACAGAATGTGGACCAGCAGAATTCGTATTACAATCTCAGCCCACCTTGTTGTTCTTGTAGAACAGAATGTGGACCAGCAGAATTAATATTACAATGTCAGCCCATCTTGTTGTTCTTGAAGAACAGAATGTGGACCAACGAAATTCGTATTACAATGTCAGCCCACCTTGTTGTTCTTGAAGAACAGAATGTGGACCAACAGAATTCATATTGTAATGTCAGCCCACCTTGTTGTTCTTGGAGAACAGAATGTGGACCAACAGAATTCGTATTACAATGTCAGCCCAGCTTGTTGTTCTTCAAGACCAGAATGTGGACCAACAGAATTCGTATTACAATGTCAGCCCACCTTGTTGTTCTTGGAGAACAGAATGTGGACCAACAGAATTCGTATTACAATGTCAGCCCAGCTTGTTGTTCTTGGACAACAGAATGTGGACCAACAGAATTCCTATTACAATGTCCGACCAACTTGTTGTTCTTGAAGAACAGAATGTGGACCAACAAAATTCATATTACAATGTCAGCCCACCTTGTTGTTCTTGGAGAACAGAATGTGGACCAGCAGAATTAATATTACAATCTCAGCCCAGCTTGTTGTTCTTGAAGAAAAGAATGTGGACCAACAGAATTCGTATTACAACGTCAGCCCACCTTGTTGCTCTTGGAGAACAGAATGTGGACCAACAGAATTCGTATTAAAATGTCGGCCCAGCTTGTTGTTCTTGAAGAACAGAATGTGGACCAACAGAATTCGTATTACAATGTCAGCCCACTTTGTTGTTCTTGTAGAACAGAATGTGGACCAGCAGAATTAATATTACAATGTCAGCCCACCTTGTTGTTCTTGAAGAACAAAATGTGGACCAACAGAATTTGTATTACAATGTCCGACCACCTGGTTGTTCTTGGAGAACAGAATGTGGACCAGCAGAATTCGTATTACAATGTCAGCCCAGCTTGTTGTTCTTCAAGAACAGAATGTGGACCAACAGAATTCGTATTACAATGTCAGCCCAGCTTGTGGTTCTTGTAGAACAGAATGTAGACCAGCAGAATTCGTATTACAATGCCAGCCCACCTTGTTGTTCTTGTAGAACAGAATGTGGACCAGCAGAATTCGTATTACAATCTCAGCCCACCTTGTTGTTCTTGAAGAACAGAATGTGGACCAACAGAATCCGTATTACAATGTCAGTCCACCTTGTTATTCTTGAAGAACAGAATGTGGACCAACAGAATTCGTATTACAATGTCAGCCCATCTTGTTGTTCCTGAAGAACAGAATGTGGACCAACAGAATTCATATTACAATGTCAGCCCAGCTTGTTGTCCTTGGAGAACAGAATGTGGACCAACAGAATTCGTATTACAATCTCAGCCCACTTTGTTGTTCTTGGAGAACAGAATGTGGACCAACAGAACACGTATTTCAATGTCAGCCCACCTTGTTGTTCTTGAAGAACAGAATGTGGACCAACAGAATTCATATTATAATGTCAGCCCAGCTTGTTGTTCTTGGAGAACAGAATGTGGACCAACAGAATTCGTATTACAATGTCAGCCCAGCTTGTTGTTCTTCAAGACCAGAATGTGGACCAACAGAATTCGTATTACAATGTCAGCCCACATTGTTGTTCTTGTAGAACAAAATGTGGACCAGCAGAATTAATATTACAATGTCAGCCCACCTTGTTGTTATTGGAGAACAGAATGTGGACCAGCAAAATTAGTATTACAATGTCAGCCCACCTTGTTGTTCTTGTAGAACAGAATGGGGACCAACAAAATTAGTATTACAATGTCAGCCCAGCTTGTGGTTCTTGTACAACAGAATGTGGACCAGCAGAATTCGTATTACAATCTCAGCCCACCTTGTTGTTCTTGTAGAACAGAATGTGGACCAGCAGAATTAATATTACAATATCAGCCCATCTTGTTGTTCTTGAAGAACAGAATGTGGACCAACGAAATTCGTATTACAATGTCAGCCCACCTTGTTGTTCTTGAAGAACAGAATGTGGACCAACAGAATTCATATTATAATGTCAGCCCACCTTGTTGTTCTTGGAGAACAGAATGTGGACCAACAGAATTCGTATTACAATGTCAGCCCAGCTTGTTGTTCTTCAAGACCAGAATGTGGACCAACAGAATTCGTATTACAATGTCAGCCCACCTTGTTGTTCTTGGAGAACAGAATGTGGACCAACAGAATTCGTATTACAATGTCAGCCCAGCTTGTTGTTCTTGGACAACAGAATGTGGACCAACAGAATTCGTATTACAATGTCCGACCAACTTGTTGTTCTTGGAGAACAGAATGTGGACCAGCAGAATTAATATTACAATGTCAGCCCACCTTGTTGTTCTTGGAGAACAGAATGTGGAACAACAGAATTAGTATTACAATGTCACCCCACTTGTTGTTCTTGAAGAACATAATGTGGACCAACAAAATTCATATTACAATGTCAGCCCACCTTGTTGTTCTTGGAGAACAGAATGTGGACCAGCAGAATTAATATTACAATCTCAGCCCAGCTTGTTGTTCTTGAAGAAAAGAATGTGGACCAACAGAATTCGTATTACAACGTCAGCCCACCTTGTTGCTCTTGGAGAACAGAATGTGGACCAACAGAATTTGTATTAAAATGTCAGCCCAGCTTGTTGTTCTTGAAGAACAGAATGTGGACCAACAGAATTCGTATTACAATGTCAGCCCACTTTGTTGTTCTTGTAGAACAGAATGTGGACCAGCAGAATTAATGTTACAATGTCAGCCCACCTTGTTGTTCTTGAAGAACAGAATGTGGACCAACAGAATTTTTATTACAATGTCCGACCACCTGGTTGTTCTTGGAGAACAGAATGTGGACCAGCAGAATTCGTATTACAATGTCAGCCCAGCTTGTTGTTCTTCAAGAACAGAATGTGGACCAACAGAATTCGTATTAGAATGTCAGCCCAGCTTGTTGTTCTTCAAGAACAGAATGTAGACCAGCAGAATTCGTATTACAATGCCAGCCCACCTTGTTGTTCTTGTAGAACAGAATGTGGACCAACAGAATTCGTATTACAATCTCAGCCCACCTTGTTGTTCTTGAAGAACAGAATGTGGACCAACAGAATCCGTATTACAATGTCAGTCCACCTTGTTGTTCTTGAAGAACAGAATGTGGACCAACAGAATTCGTATTACAATGTCAGCCCAGCTTGTTCTTCTTGAAGAACAGAATGTGGACCAGCAGTAGTCATGATAAGTGAAGTAAGTCATGGAATCAAGTGAAGCCCCTAAGGAAACAGTTGTACATTTTCAAATAAAGAGTGAGGAAATGCTGTGGTCCTTCCTGACCTTGGTATACACTCACATGTAATTTTACTTTTTTCTTTCCGCTCTGCTGAGATGTCAGTGTTTTGCTGTTTTGAAAGTTCAAAAGCAAGGTAGGTTTTCCTCTTCTTCTTTCAAATTCCACAAAAACAACTTTTTTTCAGACCTGCGCTGTTGGCCTGCCCAGACTCCTGGGAGCTGCAGCTCGGAGACGAGGCTTGTGGAAGAGATGGGGAGGGAAAGTGCAGGAAAAGGGAACCCTCTCACTCATCTCACAGGGAAAAAAACCAAAAAGACTGACAGGCAGTTGGTTCAAAGCCTTCTCTCCCCGATCCCCTTCTTCTGCTGTAGAATTTCAATGTTCTGTCTTTCTTTTCCACATAGGCCATTCCTCACTGTATTCCTGACAGTGCTCCTGCCTGTCCCTCCTTCTCACTGATGAGTTAAGGTGAACATATAAACGATGCTAGGATCGAGCCCTAAGAAATGGCCTGAGGATCTGTGCTTGCAGATACTAGGAAGTACACAGGCTTTGTTGTGTCCTCAGCAACACATGCAGCTGCTGTATGTTCAGTCCACAGGGTGATGAGGCCAGCGTCATCCCGTCTCAGGCAACACGATGCTCAAAACATGGTCGCACTCTGACACAGGTCAGGTTGTGTGATGGAGGTCTGGCATCCAGTGTCCTGCTGTTTGCATTATAGTTACACAACAACTGAGTGAAGAAGGAATTTGTACACACTTCTTCGCTGAATAGACCGTACTGCTCCGCCACATGAGGACTTCATCTGCAGGCTGAGCATCACGCTGGACTTACGCTCAGCTCTCAAGGTCCTGTGGAAAGCACCTTGGCTCAGAACTCCCACAGATACAAAAGCATTCATGAAGGCTGTCCTGGTTGGGGGAAACATCCAAATTATTATGCTTTTATAGTATATGTAATCAAGTCAAAGTACTCATTTTTATTTTTTGTCTTTTGGGGTAAATAATGCTCATACAAATTATTACATACACATGTCAAGAGGATTTGTCAAACTCAACTAAGGCCTCCTGTTGTACGAAAAGACAATGCTGTCTGTGATGAACCCAGTACCCATTTTTTTAACAATCAGTCTACCTCCAGTTAGTGTTGTTGTACACCATGTAAGACACATGCTCAGCTTTGGTTCAAAATGCACACATCATTCACACGTCATTTTTAGAGGAGGACGTTAAAAAGTAGCATAAAAACACATTCATATGGTTCTGCATCTGCATGCTTCAATCATATATATATATACATATATATATATATCAACACGGATACAGGAAAAAAGATTTTAATGCATAGCAGTACAGGCCTGTTTCATGCGTCTCACACTCATCAGCTGCTGTTTTGTGTGAGAAGCACAAAACAGGCCTGTACTGCTATGCATTAAAATCTTTTTTGCTGTATCCGTGTTGATATTCCGCTCCTCATTAGTCGAGCACTCAACGCCATTGACGGTTTCGGAAAAAACGCTATATATATAGCTGTATATAGCTGCATATACGTATATATATACTATAGCCATCCATTAACCATTATCCAAACCGCTTATCCTGCTTTCAGGGTTGTGGGAATGCTGGAGCCTTTCCCAGCAGTCATTGGGCAGCAGGCGGGGAGACACCCTGGACAGGCCGCCAGGCCGTCACAGGGCTAAAAATCCCAACATATCAGAAGTAAATCACAAGATAACATTCATTATGAACAAATAAATCCAGCAGCTGACTAGCTGTGTGTGTGTGTGTGTGTGTGTGTGTGTGTGTGCGTGTGTGTTTTGGCAGGTGGTTCTTGTTCAGAATGGTGATGGCTGAGGGGATGAAAGACTGTAGCCTTTTTTCCTGGCTGATGCAACTTTAAGGCTGGCCTGAAATGGTGTATTATTACAATGTAGTACTGCTGCTATTGAAGAAGAAGAAGAAGAAGAAGAAGAAGAAGAAGAAGAAGAAGAAGAATGGAATGACATAAAGCCTCAAATCCACAGTTACAAAGTGCTTCACATTGAATAAGATAAGGTCATGGAGAAAAGTACAGCAGAAGCTTTAGACAGTGGTGAAATGAAATAAATGCAGAGCGTAAACATTGTGTTAAGACATGGTACGGCACAGCAGTTTGTACTGGGACACCTCCTGCTTAGCTAGCATTACCGTACCTGTACTGGGACACCTCCTGCTTAGCTAGCATTACCGTACCTGTACTGGAACACCTGCTGTATAGCTAACATTACTGTACCTGTACTGGAACATCTGCTGTATAGCTAGCATTACTGTACTGGAACACCTGCTGCTATAGCTAGCATTACTGTACCTGTACTGGAACACCTGCTGTATAGCTAGCATTACTGTACTGGAACACCTGCTGCTATAGCTAGCATTACTGTACCTGTAGTGGAACACCTGCTGTATAGCTAGCACTACTGTACTGGAACACCTGCTGTATAGCTAGCTTTACTCTACTGGAACACCTGTTGCTGTATCTAGCATTACCATACCTCTACTGGAACACCTGCTGCTATAGCTAGCATTACCGTACCTGTACTGGAACACCTGCTGATATAGCTAGCATTATCGTACCTGTACAGGAACACCTGCTGCTATAGCTAGCGTTACCGTACCTGTACTGGAACACCTGCTGATATAGCTAGCATTACCGTACCTGTACTGGAACACCTGCTGCTATAGCTAGCATTACCACCTGTATTGTAACACCTGCTGCTAAAACTAGCATTACCGTACCTGTACTGGAACACCTGCTGTATAGCTAGCATTACCATACCTGTACTGGAACACCTGCTGCTATAGCTAGCATTACCACCTGTACTGTAACACTTGCTGCTAAAGCTAGCATTATCGTACCTGTACTGGAACACCTGCTGCTATAGCTAGCATTACCGTACCTGGCCAGTAATGCAGCAGTGTAGCGTCAGGTCTGTATCTGGCTAGTACTTCCTACCACACTAGGCCTGTGATTACGGAGCAGAACCGTTTTTTCTCGCTACGAGGCTAGCAGCGGTGACTAAGCAACCTGACCGCTCGACTCAACCTCGCCAGCGGTGGGAGTTTACCCAACACGGGAACACCTGAACGGAAACCCTCCGGCGACATCTGCGGAGTCCAGCCAACGGCCGCTCGAACCCCGGGCCCCGCGGAGAATGCTTACCGTGGGAGGAGTCTTGGGGGCCTCCGCCTCGACGCCCCGCATGTTCTGAGGCGGCGCAGCAGCGAGCTAATGCTAACGCTAGCATGCAGAGGGGTCCGACCGCGGGCCGCTCGACGGCAAGTCGCTGCCCGCGTGGATGATGTCTCCCTGTCGCGCAGTGAGATGACGAGTAACCAACGCGACTCAAAGTCCTGCACGCAAACTGTGAGCTGACAGAGCCAGAAGACTAATGTGATCCAGATCCAGAGGCACGGATACGACGCTGCCTCTACTGACGCCTGTCAGCCACTTCCTGCAGTTCCGTGCGGCGGCTCGCGAGGAAGGATTTGCACGACGTGTTTCCAAGATCATCGATATGTCACGCGGATAACAGATCATCGATATGTCACGCGGATAACAGATCATCGATATGTGACACGGATAAAAACAAAACGACCAGCGGCCAGCTGGGTAAGGTCAGCTGTCAGGACGGGATCCTGTCCTGTAAACGTGGCTCAGTTCTCTCAGTGACGAGTATTTCAGGACGCTCGGAGCTTATGTAAGTCAGAAGGTAGGTAGGTGGTCTGTCTTAGAAAGGTTTGGAGCCCTCCTCTGTGCAGGACTCGTTTAAGATGGTCTGAGTGCAAAGTCTGCCTTGGCAATGGAAAGCTGGCGTTGTCTCTAACCGTTCAGCCACGTCCGTCAGGAGGACGAGTCTTCCGGTGCTTCCTCCTCGTCTCGGCTTCTAGGCGGAACAAGCAGTGGTCAAACTGATCACACCTCCGTTTGACCCTTCAGCAGCCTTTCAATCTATCTATCTATCTATCTATCTATCTATCTATCTATCTATCTATCTATCTATCTATCTATCTATCTATCTATCTATACGTATATATATATATATATACGTATCTACTCATATATTTTCGTAATGTGTGTGTGGTGTTAGTGTAGATAGCGGGACCGAAAACTAAAGCATGTATGATCCTAATTCTTTTTGGAGGTGGTAGGTATTGTCTCAGAAAGTAAGAGAAAAATCCCAGAAATTTTAAATTATGCATAATTATGCATAAATATGCAAAATATGCATTTTTCTAAAAATGGCTAAAAACCACTTTTCTCCGCATTTCAGATGATTCTGAGCAACTTTGATTTTTTCACCTATAAAAATTTTTATTTCTGGGACAGAAATGTTTTGGCATTATGCAAAATATATGCATTTTTGCAAAAATGCACTTATGATCCTATTTTTTTTGGAGGTGGTAGGTATTGTTCCAGAGAGGACCAGAAAAATAGCAGAAAATAAAAATATAATTATAATAATGCATAATTATGCAAAATGTGCATTTTCTAAAAATGGCTAAAAACCACTTTTCTCGGCATTTCAGATGATTCTGAGCATTTGGGGGGAGGGAGTTGGAGTGGGGGGGTATAGGGGCAGGGGGAAGGCGGTTAGCTGGCAGGATGAAGAGGAGGGAGTTTAGACGGGTGGATAATCAAATCGCTACATTGTAGCGGGGTTCTTCTAGCATATATATACTATATATGTGTGTGTGTGTACGTAACAGATAAAGCAACAGCAATGTTGCCTAAACCACCCTCATGCTGTGGTAACTCAACGCGTGACGGTCATCCCAGAGCAGGACTGACGGTCATCCCAGAGCAGGACGGACGGTCATCCCAGAGCAGGACTGACTGTCATCCCAGAGCAGGACGGACGGTCATCCCAGAGCAGGACGGACGGTCATCCCAGAGCAGGACGGACGGTCATCCCAGAGCAGGACTGACTGTCATCCCAGATCAGGACAGACTGTCATCCCAGAGCAGGACGGACGGTCATCCCAGAGCAGGACGGACGGTCATCCCAGAGCAGGACTGACTGTCATCCCAGAGCAGGACGGACGGTCACCCCAGAGCAGGACGGACGGTCATCCCAGAGCACGACGGACGGTCAGTAGATGATGTCATTTAGTGGTGTACCCTGGCTCACATCTATGTTACAACTCTTAAGTGTTCACCTTAGATCAGTTTATATATCCATCCCAGGGCTGTTCACCTTCCAGTGGAAAGGAAACAGAGCTCTCGTCCTCCTGTCTGCCTAGTGAGCCCAGAGGTGAACCGGACCCAGGGTCAGAGCTCTGAGCCAGCTCTGTTATCAGCCCTTTACTCCCCTCTGGATGTTCCTACAGGGAACCCCAGTCAAGGGCCCTCCACCCCCACACCTGACAGATAAGGAAAGGTCAGCGCTCCGGCATCATCCTCATGCCAGGGACGCAGCACAGACGTCTGGGAGAGACAGCGGGGATGATGCCAGGGACGCAGCACAGACGTCTGAGAGAGACAGCGGGGATGATGCCAGGGACGCAGCACAGACGTCTGAGACAGCGGGGATGATGCCAGGGACGCAGCACAGACGTCTGTCTCTAGAGACAGCGGGGATGATGCCAGGGACGCAGCACAGACGTCTGGAGAGACAGCAGGGATGATGCCAGGGACGCAGCACAGACGTCTGTCTCTAGAGACAGCGGGGATGATGCCAGGGACGCAGCACAGACGTCTGAGAGAGACAGCGGGGATGATGCCAGGGGCGCAGCACAGACGTCTGAGAGAGACAGCGGGGATGATGCCAGGGGCGCAGATCAGACGTGTGTCTCTAGAGACAGCGGGATGATGCAAGGGACGCAGCACAGACGTCTGAGAGAGATAGCAGGGATGATGCCAGGGACGCAGCACAGACGTCTGTCACTAGAGACAGCGGGGATGATGCCAGGGGCGCAGCACAGACGTCTGGGAGAGACAGCGGGGATGATGCCAGGGACGCAGCACAGTAGTCTGGGAGAGACAGCGGGGATGATGCCAGGGGCGCAGCACAGACGTGTGTCTCTAGAGACAGCGGGATGATGCCAGGGGCGCAGCACAGACATCTGAGAGAGACAGCGGGGATGATGCCAGGGACGCAGCACAGACGTCTGTCTCTAGAAACAGCGGGGATGATGCCAGGGATGCAGCACAGACGTCTGTCTCTAGAAACAGCGGGGATGATGCCAGGGACGCAGCACAGACGTCTGAGAGAGACAGCGGGGATGATGCCAGGGACGCAGCACAGACGTCTGTCTCTAGAAACAGCGGGGATGATGCCAGGGACGCAGCACAGACGTCTGGGAGAGACAGCGGGGATGATGCCAGGGTCGCAGCACAGACGTCTGGAGAGACAGCGGGGATGATGCCAAGGACGCAGCACAGGTGTCTCAGAGAGACAGCGGGGATGATGCCAGGGACGCAGCACAGACGTCTGTCTCTAGAAACAGCGGGGATGATGCCAGGGACGCAGCACAGACGTCTGGGAGAGACAGCGGGGATGATGCCAGGGTCGCAGCACAGACGTCTGGAGAGACAGCGGGGATGTTGCCAAGGACGCAGCACAGACGTCTCAGAGAGACAGCGGGGATGATGCCAGGGACGCAGCACAGACGTCTGAGAGAGACAGCGGGGATGATGCCAGGGACGCAGCACAGACGTCTGGGAGAGACAGCGGGGATGATGCCAGGGTCGCAGCACAGACGTCTGGAGAGACAGCGGGGATGATGCCAAGGACGCAGCACAGACGTCTCAGAGAGACAGCGGGGATGATGCCAGGGACGCAGCACAGACGTCTGGAGAGACAGCGGGGATGATGCCAGGGGCGCAGCACAGACGTCTGGGAGAGACAGCGGGGATGATGCCAGGGACGCAGCACAGACGTCTGAGAGAGACAGCGGGGATGATGCCAGGGACGCAGCACAGACGTCTGTCTCTAGAGACAGCGGGGATGATGCCAGGGGCGCAGCACAGACGTCTGGGAGAGACAGCGGGGATGATGCCAGGGGCGCAGCACAGACGTCTGGGAGAGACAGCGGGGATGATGCCAGGGACGCAGCACAGACGTCTGAGACAGCGGGGATGATGCCAGGGACGCAGCACAGACGTCTGTCTCTAGAGACAGCGGGGATGATGCCAGGGACGCAGCACAGACGTCTGAGAGAGACAGCGGGGATGATGCCAGGGGCGCAGCACAGACGTCTGAGAGAGACAGCGGGGATGATGCCAGGGACGCAGCACAGATGTCTGTCTCTAGAGACAGCGGGGATGATGCCAGGGACGCAGCACAGACGTCTGGGAGAGACAGCGGGGATGATGCCAGGGGCGCAGATCAGACGTGTGTCTCTAGAGACAGCGGGATGATGCAAGGGACGCAGCACAGACGTCTGAGAGAGATAGCAGGGATGATGCCAGGGACGCAGCACAGACGTCTGTCACTAGAGACAGCGGGGATGATGCCAGGGGCGCAGCACAGACGTCTGGGAGAGACAGCGGGGAAGATGCCAGGGACGCAGCACAGACGTGTGTCTCTAGAGACAGCGGGATGATGCCAGGGGCGCAGCACAGACGTCTGAGAGAGATAGCAGGGATGATGCCAGGGACGCAGCACAGACGTCTGGGAGAGACAGCGGGGATGATGCCAGGGGCGCAGCACAGACGTGTGTCTCTAGAGACAGCGGGATGATGCCAGGGACGCAGCACAGACGTCTGAGAGAGACAGTGGGGATGATGCCAGGGACGCAGCACAGACGTCTGTCTCTAGAAACAGCGGGGATGATGCCAGGGACGCAGCACAGACGTCTGGGAGAGACAGCGGGGATGATGCCAGGGTCGCAGCACAGACGTCTGGAGAGACAGCGGGGATGATGCCAAGGACGCAGCACAGGTGTCTCAGAGAGACAGCGGGGATGATGCCAGGGACGCAGCACAGACGTCTGTCTCTAGAAACAGCGGGGATGATGCCAGGGACGCAGCACAGACGTCTGGGAGAGACAGCGGGGATGATGCCAGGGTCGCAGCACAGACGTCTGGAGAGACAGCGGGGATGATGCCAGGGACGCAGCACAGACGTCTGTCTCTAGAGACAGCGGGGATGATGCCAGGGGCGCAGCACAGACGTCTGGGAGAGACAGCGGGGATGATGCCAGGGGCGCAGCACAGACGTCTGGGAGAGACAGCGGGGATGATGCCAGGGACGCAGCACAGACGTCTGAGACAGCGGGGATGATGCCAGGGACGCAGCACAGACGTCTGTCTCTAGAGACAGCGGGGATGATGCCAGGGACGCAGCACAGACGTCTGAGAGAGACAGCGGGGATGATGCCAGGGGCGCAGCACAGACGTCTGAGAGAGACAGCGGGGATGATGCCAGGGACGCAGCACAGATGTCTGTCTCTAGAGACAGCGGGGATGATGCCAGGGACGCAGCACAGACGTCTGGGAGAGACAGCGGGGATGATGCCAGGGGCGCAGATCAGACGTGTGTCTCTAGAGACAGCGGGATGATGCAAGGGACGCAGCACAGACGTCTGAGAGAGATAGCAGGGATGATGCCAGGGACGCAGCACAGACGTCTGTCACTAGAGACAGCGGGGATGATGCCAGGGGCGCAGCACAGACGTCTGGGAGAGACAGCGGGGAAGATGCCAGGGACGCAGCACAGACGTGTGTCTCTAGAGACAGCGGGATGATGCCAGGGGCGCAGCACAGACGTCTGAGAGAGATAGCAGGGATGATGCCAGGGACGCAGCACAGACGTCTGGGAGAGACAGCGGGGATGATGCCAGGGGCGCAGCACAGACGTGTGTCTCTAGAGACAGCGGGATGATGCCAGGGACGCAGCACAGACGTCTGAGAGAGACAGTGGGGATGATGCCAGGGACGCAGCACAGACGTCTGTCTCTAGAAACAGCGGGGATGATGCCAGGGACGCAGCACAGACGTCTGGGAGAGACAGCGGGGATGATGCCAGGGTCGCAGCACAGACGTCTGGAGAGACAGCGGGGATGATGCCAAGGACGCAGCACAGGTGTCTCAGAGAGACAGCGGGGATGATGCCAGGGACGCAGCACAGACGTCTGTCTCTAGAAACAGCGGGGATGATGCCAGGGACGCAGCACAGACGTCTGGGAGAGACAGCGGGGATGATGCCAGGGTCGCAGCACAGACGTCTGGAGAGACAGCGGGGATGATGCCAAGGACGCAGCACAGACGTCTCAGAGAGACAGCGGGGATGATGCCAGGGATGCAGCACAGACGTCTGAGAGAGACAGCGGGGATGATGCCAGGGACGCAGCACAGACGTCTGGAGAGACAGCGGGGATGATGCCAGGGGCGCAGCACAGACGTCTGGGAGAGACAGCGGGGATGATGCCAGGGACGCAGCACAGACGTCTGTCTCTAGAGACAGCGGGGATGATGCCAGGGACGCAGCACAGACGTCTGGGAGAGACAGCGGGGATGATGCCAGGGACGCAGCACAGACGTCTGAGAGAGACAGCGGGGATGATGCCAGGGACGCAGCACAGACGTCTGTCTCTAGAGACAGCGGGGATGATGCCAGGGACGCAGCACAGACGTCTGGGAGAGACAGCGGGGATGATGCCAGGGTCGCAGCACAGACGTCTCAGAGAGACAGCGGGGATGATGCCAGGGACGCAGCACAGACGTCTCAGAGAGACAGCGGGGATGATGCCAGGGATGCAGCACAGACGTCTCGAGAGACAGTGGGGATGATGCCAGGGGCGCAGCACAGAAGTCTGGGAGAGATAGCGGGGATGATGCCAGGGACGAAGCACAGACGTCTGAGAGAGACAGCGGGGATGATGCCAGGGACGCAGCACAGACTTCTGTCTCTAGAGACAGCGGGGATGATGCCAGGGACGCAGCACAGACGTCTGGGAGAGACAGCGGGGATGATGCCAGGGTCGCAGCACAGACGTCTGGAGAGACAGCGGGGATGATGCCAAGGACGCAGCACAGACGTCTCAGAGAGACAGCGGGGATGATGCCAGGGACGCAGCACAGACGTCTGAGAGAGACAGCGGGGATGATGCCAGGGACACAGCACAGACGTCTGGAGAGACAGCGGGGATGATGCCAGGGGCGCAGCACAGACGTCTGGGAGAGACAGCGGGGATGATGCCAGGGTCGCAGCACAGACGTCTGAGAGAGACAGCGGGGATGATGCCAGGGACGCAGCACAGACGTCTGTCTCTAGAGACAGCGGGGATGATGCCAGGGACGCAGCACAGACGTCTGGGAGAGACAGCGGGGATGATGCCAGGGTCGCAGCACAGACGTCTCAGAGAGACAGCGGGGATGATGCCAGGGACGCAGCACAGACGTCTCAGAGAGACAGCGGGGATGATGCCAGGGACGCAGCACAGACGTCTGAGAGAGACAGCGGGGATGATGCCAGGGACGCAGCACAGACGTCTGGAGAGACAGCGGGGATGATGCCAGGGGCGCAGCACAGACGTCTGGGAGAGACAGCGGGGATGATGCCAGGGACGCAGCACAGACGTCTGAGAGAGACAGCGGGGATGATGCCAGGGACGCAGCACAGACGTCTGTCTCTAGAGACAGCGGGGATGATGCCAGGGACGCAGCACAGACGTCTGGGAGAGACAGCGGGGATGATGCCAGGGTCGCAGCACAGACGTCTGAGAGAGACAGCGGGGATGATGCCAGGGACGCAGCACAGACGTCTGTCTCTAGAAACAGCGGGGATGATGCCAGGGACGCAGCACAGACGTCTGGGAGAGACAGCGGGGATGATGCCAGGGTCGCAGCACAGACGTCTGGAGAGACAGCGGGGATGATGCCAAGGACGCAGCACAGGTGTCTCAGAGAGACAGCGGGGATGATGCCAGGGACGCAGCACAGACGTCTGTCTCTAGAAACAGCGGGGATGATGCCAGGGACGCAGCACAGACGTCTGGGAGAGACAGCGGGGATGATGCCAGGGTCGCAGCACAGACGTCTGGAGAGACAGCGGGGATGATGCCAAGGACGCAGCACAGACGTCTCAGAGAGACAGCGGGGATGATGCCAGGGACGCAGCACAGACGTCTGAGAGAGACAGCGGGGATGATGCCAGGGACGCAGCACAGACGTCTGGAGAGACAGCGGGGATGATGCCAGGGGCGCAGCACAGACGTCTGGGAGAGACAGCGGGGATGATGCCAGGGACGCAGCACAGACGTCTGAGAGAGACAGCGGGGATGATGCCAGGGACGCAGCACAGACGTCTGTCTCTAGAGACAGCGGGGATGATGCCAGGGGCGCAGCACAGACGTCTGGGAGAGACAGCGGGGATGATGCCAGGGACGCAGCACAGACGTCTGAGAGAGACAGCGGGGATGATGCCAGGGACGCAGCACAGACGTCTGAGACAGCGGGGATGATGCCAGGGACGCAGCACAGACGTCTGTCTCTAGAGACAGCGGGGATGATGCCAGGGGCGCAGCACAGACGTCTGGAGAGACAGCAGGGATGATGCCAGGGACGCAGCACAGACGTCTGTCTCTAGAGACAGCGGGGATGATGCCAAGGACGCAGCACAGACGTCTCAGAGAGACAGCGGGGATGATGCCAGGGACGCAGCACAGACGTCTGGAGAGACAGCGGGGATGATGCCAGGGGCGCAGCACAGACGTCTGGGAGAGACAGCGGGGATGATGCCAGGGACGCAGCACAGACGTCTGAGAGAGACAGCGGGGATGATGCCAGGGACGCAGCACAGACGTCTGTCTCTAGAGACAGCGGGGATGATGCCAGGGGCGCAGCACAGACGTCTGGGAGAGACAGCGGGGATGATGCCAGGGGCGCAGCACAGACGTCTGGGAGAGACAGCGGGGATGATGCCAGGGACGCAGCACAGACGTCTGAGAGAGACAGCGGGGATGATGCCAGGGACGCAGCACAGACGTCTGAGACAGCGGGGATGATGCCAGGGACGCAGCACAGACGTCTGTCTCTAGAGACAGCGGGGATGATGCCAGGGACGCAGCACAGACGTCTGAGAGAGACAGCGGGGATGATGCCAGGGGCGCAGCACAGACGTCTGAGAGAGACAGCGGGGATGATGCCAGGGACGCAGCACAGATGTCTGTCTCTAGAGACAGCGGGGATGATGCCAGGGACGCAGCACAGACGTCTGGGAGAGACAGCGGGGATGATGCCAGGGGCGCAGATCAGACGTGTGTCTCTAGAGACAGCGGGATGATGCAAGGGACGCAGCACAGACGTCTGAGAGAGATAGCAGGGATGATGCCAGGGACGCAGCACAGACGTCTGTCACTAGAGACAGCGGGGATGATGCCAGGGGCGCAGCACAGACGTCTGGGAGAGACAGCGGGGAAGATGCCAGGGACGCAGCACAGACGTGTGTCTCTAGAGACAGCGGGATGATGCCAGGGGCGCAGCACAGACGTCTGAGAGAGATAGCAGGGATGATGCCAGGGACGCAGCACAGACGTCTGGGAGAGACAGCGGGGATGATGCCAGGGGCGCAGCACAGACGTGTGTCTCTAGAGACAGCGGGATGATGCCAGGGACGCAGCACAGACGTCTGAGAGAGACAGTGGGGATGATGCCAGGGACGCAGCACAGACGTCTGTCTCTAGAAACAGCGGGGATGATGCCAGGGACGCAGCACAGACGTCTGGGAGAGACAGCGGGGATGATGCCAGGGTCGCAGCACAGACGTCTGGAGAGACAGCGGGGATGATGCCAAGGACGCAGCACAGGTGTCTCAGAGAGACAGCGGGGATGATGCCAGGGACGCAGCACAGACGTCTGTCTCTAGAAACAGCGGGGATGATGCCAGGGACGCAGCACAGACGTCTGGGAGAGACAGCGGGGATGATGCCAGGGTCGCAGCACAGACGTCTGGAGAGACAGCGGGGATGATGCCAAGGACGCAGCACAGACGTCTCAGAGAGACAGCGGGGATGATGCCAGGGATGCAGCACAGACGTCTGAGAGAGACAGCGGGGATGATGCCAGGGACGCAGCACAGACGTCTGGAGAGACAGCGGGGATGATGCCAGGGGCGCAGCACAGACGTCTGGGAGAGACAGCGGGGATGATGCCAGGGACGCAGCACAGACGTCTGTCTCTAGAGACAGCGGGGATGATGCCAGGGACGCAGCACAGACGTCTGGGAGAGACAGCGGGGATGATGCCAGGGACGCAGCACAGACGTCTGAGAGAGACAGCGGGGATGATGCCAGGGACGCAGCACAGACGTCTGTCTCTAGAGACAGCGGGGATGATGCCAGGGACGCAGCACAGACGTCTGGGAGAGACAGCGGGGATGATGCCAGGGTCGCAGCACAGACGTCTGGGAGAGACAGCGGGGATGATGCCAGGGTCGCAGCACAGACGTCTCAGAGAGACAGCGGGGATGATGCCAGGGATGCAGCACAGACGTCTCGAGAGACAGTGGGGATGATGCCAGGGGCGCAGCACAGAAGTCTGGGAGAGATAGCGGGGATGATGCCAGGGACGAAGCACAGACGTCTGAGAGAGACAGCGGGGATGATGCCAGGGACGCAGCACAGACGTCTGTCTCTAGAAACAGCGGGGATGATGCCAGGGACGCAGCACAGACGTCTGGGAGAGACAGCGGGGATGATGCCAGGGTCGCAGCACAGACGTCTGGAGAGACAGCGGGGATGATGCCAAGGACGCAGCACAGACGTCTCAGAGAGACAGCGGGGATGATGCCAGGGACGCAGCACAGACGTCTGAGAGAGACAGCGGGGATGATGCCAGGGACACAGCACAGACGTCTGGAGAGACAGCGGGGATGATGCCAGGGGCGCAGCACAGACGTCTGGGAGAGACAGCGGGGATGATGCCAGGGACGCAGCACAGACGTCTGAGAGAGACAGCGGGGATGATGCCAGGGACGCAGCACAGACGTCTGTCTCTAGAGACAGCGGGGATGATGCCAGGGACGCAGCACAGACGTCTGGGAGAGACAGCGGGGATGATGCCAGGGTCGCAGCACAGACGTCTCAGAGAGACAGCGGGGATGATGCCAGGGACGCAGCACAGACGTCTCAGAGAGACAGCGGGGATGATGCCAGGGACGCAGCACAGACGTCTGAGAGAGACAGCGGGGATGATGCCAGGGACGCAGCACAGACGTCTGGAGAGACAGCGGGGATGATGCCAGGGGCGCAGCACAGACGTCTGGGAGAGACAGCGGGGATGATGCCAGGGACGCAGCACAGACGTCTGGAGAGACAGCGGGGATGATGCCAGGGGCGCAGCACAGACGTCTGGGAGAGACAGCGGGGATGATGCCAGGGACGCAGCACAGACGTCTGAGAGAGACAGCGGGGATGATGCCAGGGACGCAGCACAGACGTCTGTCTCTAGAGACAGCGGGGATGATGCCAGGGACGCAGCACAGACGTCTGGGAGAGACAGCGGGGATGATGCCAGGGTCGCAGCACAGACGTCTGAGAGAGACAGCGGGGATGATGCCAGGGACGCAGCACAGACGTCTGTCTCTAGAAACAGCGGGGATGATGCCAGGGACGCAGCACAGACGTCTGGGAGAGACAGCGGGGATGATGCCAGGGTCGCAGCACAGACGTCTGGAGAGACAGCGGGGATGATGCCAAGGACGCAGCACAGGTGTCTCAGAGAGACAGCGGGGATGATGCCAGGGACGCAGCACAGACGTCTGTCTCTAGAAACAGCGGGGATGATGCCAGGGACGCAGCACAGACGTCTGGGAGAGACAGCGGGGATGATGCCAGGGTCGCAGCACAGACGTCTGGAGAGACAGCGGGGATGATGCCAAGGACGCAGCACAGACGTCTCAGAGAGACAGCGGGGATGATGCCAGGGACGCAGCACAGACGTCTGAGAGAGACAGCGGGGATGATGCCAGGGACGCAGCACAGACGTCTGGAGAGACAGCGGGGATGATGCCAGGGGCGCAGCACAGACGTCTGGGAGAGACAGCGGGGATGATGCCAGGGACGCAGCACAGACGTCTGAGAGAGACAGCGGGGATGATGCCAGGGACGCAGCACAGACGTCTGTCTCTAGAGACAGCGGGGATGATGCCAGGGGCGCAGCACAGACGTCTGGGAGAGACAGCGGGGATGATGCCAGGGACGCAGCACAGACGTCTGAGAGAGACAGCGGGGATGATGCCAGGGACGCAGCACAGACGTCTGAGACAGCGGGGATGATGCCAGGGACGCAGCACAGACGTCTGTCTCTAGAGACAGCGGGGATGATGCCAGGGGCGCAGCACAGACGTCTGGAGAGACAGCAGGGATGATGCCAGGGACGCAGCACAGACGTCTGTCTCTAGAGACAGCGGGGATGATGCCAGGGACGCAGCACAGACGTCTGAGAGAGACAGCGGGGATGATGCCAGGGACGCAGCACAGACGTCTGAGAGAGACAGCGGGGATGATGCCAGGGGCGCAGCACAGACGTCTGAGAGAGACAGCGGGGATGATGCCAGGGACGCAGCACAGATGTCTGTCTGTAGAGACAGCGGGGTTGATGCCAGGGACGCAGCACAGACGTCTGGGAGAGACAGCGGGGATGATGCCAGGGGCGCAGATCAGACGTGTGTCTCTAGAGACAGCGGGATGATGCAAGGGACGCAGCACAGACGTCTGAGAGAGATAGCAGGGATGATGCCAGGGACGCAGCACAGACGTCTGTCACTAGAGACAGCGGGGATGATGCCAGGGGCGCAGCACAGACGTCTGGGAGAGACAGCGGGGAAGATGCCAGGGGCGCAGCACAGACGTGTGTCTCTAGAGACAGCGGGATGATGCCAGGGGCGCAGCACAGACGTCTGAGAGAGATAGCAGGGATGATGCCAGGGACGCAGCACAGACGTCTGGGAGAGACAGCGGGGATGATGCCAGGGGCGCAGCACAGACGTGTGTCTCTAGAGACAGCGGGATGATGCCAGGGACGCAGCACAGACGTCTGAGAGAGACAGTGGGGATGATGCCAGGGACGCAGCACAGACGTCTGTCTCTAGAAACAGCGGGGATGATGCCAGGGACGCAGCACAGACGTCTGGGAGAGACAGCGGGGATGATGCCAGGGTCGCAGCACAGACGTCTGGAGAGACAGCGGGGATGATGCCAAGGACGCAGCACAGGTGTCTCAGAGAGACAGCGGGGATGATGCCAGGGACGCAGCACAGACGTCTGTCTCTAGAAACAGCGGGGATGATGCCAGGGACGCAGCACAGACGTCTGGGAGAGACAGCGGGGATGATGCCAGGGTCGCAGCACAGACGTCTGGAGAGACAGCGGGGATGATGCCAGGGACGCAGCACAGACGTCTCAGAGAGACAGCGGGGATGATGCCAGGGACGCAGCACAGACGTCTGAGAGAGACAGCGGGGATGATGCCAGGGACGCAGCACAGACGTCTGGAGAGACAGCGGGGATGATGCCAGGGGCGCAGCACAGACGTCTGGGAGAGACAGCGGGGATGATGCCAGGGACGCAGCACAGACGTCTGAGAGAGACAGCGGGGATGATGCCAGGGACGCAGCACAGACATCTGTCTCTAGAGACAGCGGGGCTGATGCCAGGGACGCAGCACAGACGTCTGGGAGAGACAGCGGGGATGATGCCAGGGTCGCAGCACAGACGTCTCAGAGAGACAGCGGGGATGATGCCAGGGACGCAGCACAGACGTCTCAGAGAGACAGCGGGGATGATGCCAGGGACGCAGCACAGACGTCTGAGAGAGACAGCGGGGATGATGCCAGGGACGCAGCACAGACGTCTGGAGAGACAGCGGGGATGATGCCAGGGGCGCAGCACAGACGTCTGGGAGAGACAGCGGGGATGATGCCAGGGACGCAGCACAGACGTCTGGAGAGACAGCGGGGATGATGCCAGGGACGCAGCACAGACGTCTGGGAGAGACAGCGGGGATGATGCCAGGGACGCAGCACAGACGTCTGGGAGAGACAGCGGGGATGATGCCAGGGGCGCAGCACAGACGTCTGGGAGAGACAGCGGGGATGATGCCAGGGACGCAGCACAGACGTCTGGAGAGACAGCGGGGATGATGCCAGGGGCGCAGCACAGACGTCTGGGAGAGACAGCGGGGATGATGCCAGGGGCGCAGCACAGACGTCTGGGAGAGACAGCGGGGATGATGCCAGGGACGCAGCACAGACGTCTGGAGAGACAGCGGGGATGATGCCAGGGACGCAGCACAGACGTCTGAGAGAGACAGCGGGGATGATGCCAGGGACGCAGCACAGACGTCTGTCTCTAGAGACAGCGGGGATGATGCCAGGGACGCAGCACAGACGTCTGGGAGAGACAGCGGGGATGATGCCAGGGTCGCAGCACAGACGTCTCAGAGAGACAGCGGGGATGATGCCAGGGACGCAGCACAGACGTCTGAGAGAGACAGCGGGGATGATGCCAGGGACGCAGCACAGACGTCTCGAGAGACAGTGGGGATGATGCCAGGGGCGCAGCACAGAAGTCTGGGAGAGATAGCGGGGATGATGCCAGGGACGAAGCACAGACGTCTGAGAGAGACAGCGGGGATGATGCCAGGGACGCAGCACAGACTTCTGTCTCTAGAGACAGCGGGGATGATGCCAGGGACGCAGCACAGACGTCTGGGAGAGACAGCGGGGATGATGCCAGGGACGCAGCACAGACGTCTGAGAGAGACAGCGGGGATGATGCCAGGGACGCAGCACAGACGTCTGGAGAGACAGCGGGGATGATGCCAGGGGCGCAGCACAGACGTGTGTCTCTAGACACAGCGGGATGATGCCAGGGGCGCAGCACAGACGTCTTAGAGAGACAGTGGGACACGGCGATAGTAAGGCTCAGTGAGTCCTCCGTTTTCTACTTTATTTCTCGGTTTTTCACAAAATAGACACACAAACATGGCAGCACACGTCCCCCACCCTTCCCGGGCTCCCACAAAATAAACAAATCAGAGAGAAAGAAAAATAATGATTGATAAAAAATATTAATTAAGCGTGTAGCGACAAAGGGGCTGGGGCGTCCGGTAGTGTAACGGTCTATTCCGTTGCCTACAGACACTGGGATCGGCGGTTCGAATCCCTGTTTTACCTCCGGCTTGGTCGGGCGTCCTTGCCGTGTCTACGGGTGGGAAGCCGGACGTGGGCATATGTCCTGGTCGCTGCACTGGGCCTCCTCTGGTCAGTCGGGCCGCCTGTTCGGGGGGGGGGGGGATAGCGTGATTCTCCCACGCGCTACGTCCTCCTGACGAAACTCCTCACTGTCAGGTGAAAAGAAGCGGCTGGTGACTCCACATGTATCGGGGGAGACCCCCCCCCCGGATCGGCAGAAGGGGTAGAGCAGCGACCGGACGGCTTGGTGTAATTGCCCGGATACAATTGAGGAGAAAAAGGTGAGGAAAAAAAGAAGACCGAAGGGCTTTGTTACAATTGTAACCACTGTTTAAATGGCCATGAGCTGCCGTGGTCCAGGCTGCGTTCTGTAGCAAACAGGAGACATGGCCAACAGCGTAGTTTGCTAGCCTTTGGGCAGCCAGCTAGCCATGTATGTTTTTTGTATGTGGTATCTTGAAAGTGACGGACGAAATTCTTCGTTGATTTTGTGATGCCAAGTTCGGGAGTTTGACGTCCTCCTGCAGTAATAATCTGTTTCTCTTCAAAAGTCCTCCGAGACAACGGGATAGGACGTAACGATTCTATCATATGCGAACTGTCGCTCATATTGACACGTACTGAAACGTATGGCGCTGAGCTAACTGAGCAAGACAGACAAGTGTCGACTTACAGTAACTAGCCCGCTAGGAGGCAGTGTGGCGCATGTGTTTCCGGATAAGCTGGTTCACAGCCAGCTCTTCTGACCCACCAAACTCCCACGCTCACAAGATACTTTCATATTGACCCTTTGCACGTGACGTCACGTCCCGCTCGCGGGGAATATGAACGCCATGACGGACGGCAGAAGACTTGGGCGTCAAATTTAAGACAAGCAGGCACGTTAGCTGTAGTTCGACATTTCGTTGTTTGAAGCTAGTTTTTATTTTACTTTTATTTTACTTTTATGGTACGATGGTGATTTCCCGCTGTGGCGTGCAGTGTGCCAACAGGCAAGCCCTGAACTGACTGTGTGTGTGTATATATATATATATATATATATATATATATATATATATATATATATATATATATATATATATATATATATTTTAACCAAAAATTACGCATTTTAATTTTATTAACACATTTCATATGAAGAGGGAAGTATTTTGCTCATAAGAACAATAAAAGTCTGAGATTTATGTGATATTTTTTAAGTGTTACCTTACATGAATGTGAGAAATGGTCAGAGTGGACATGAGAAAATTATTATTATATATATATATATATATATTATTTAACAAAAACAGCTAAAAATATACAAATTGTATATTTATTATTTAATTGTATTTTGCTTCATGCTAACCAGTACACTTGAATCAGTGGCTTCAGACACTGAAAACATTACTGACAGTTGTATTATGCCTCCTTGTCCCCTTTAAATGTTGTGGACTCAAACTTAACACTTTCTATGGAATGAGCCAAATGCTAGCTAGATGGCAAGACTGTGTAACCTACTATGAAATGGCAAGGAAAGTATGAGCTGCTTTCGGTTGCAGTCGATTTGAGTTTTGATGGCATCCTAGGGGAAACAGGTTAAAAACATACACAGCTGGCTAGCTAGCTATGTCTTACCTTTACCATTATGAGGTACATCCCCCTGCTGTGAGCATAGCACCGCGGTTCTGTAACCCACACAGCTACAAAGAACTGGTCAGCATCCAGACTTTTGTATGTTTTTAGGTCAGCACCTGTGTGTGGGGACACTCCGTTGGTAACATAGTGGAACAGACCGTGTGGACTGAACTCGGGCAGACTGGACGGTTTTGCTAGATCCGTGAACACATCGGTATGAAGAAGGCACGGGTCGGTAGCTAACCCTGCTATCGCTAGCTTCTCCACATATCGCTCTTTGTGCCGTCCTACAAGGTGACTCACTTCACAGGACAACTCCACAACATTACTCTGACTATTGGTAGCCATCACTTCCATTTAAACTATAATAGCTACTCATCCGTCGCAATGTTTTGTTTGTTTTTGTTGTTCGCTTTTGAATCTCCCGGTCTATCACTTCCTGCCGTCCGTCATGGCGCAGTCTCCCTCGTCACGTGACAATTGTGACGCGTCTGCAAAGGGTGAATACCCGAATACAACTGGGACTCACAGAGCGCATGCGCGAAGTGAGATGCCCGCTTGGCAGCTTCGCCGTGAGCAGGATATATGCGGCAGCCTGCGGTGATGCGAGTCGCAAAACCAGACCGCTGCCGTCTGAAAAGAAAACAATCGAAGAAATTGAGAAACAAAAATTTAAATGACACGTTTTAATGTAAAAAAATGCTCATGATATTCATCAAAAATAGATTTTACATTCATTAATATACTGTATGTAAATTATCTCGTCATTTTCAAATGCCTTGGGCATGCACCGCATTTATAGGTGATAATGACCGCTCGCCAAGCTGTGTGGGTAAAGGTCCTGAGAGACATTGTGCGCATGTTCTCCTCTCTAGAGCTGAGTAGGAGACACCTTTCCCTGGAAGGTAGGCCTTGAGGGATTTTAACGTTATACTGTATGACATACCGGGGGTCATGTTAATATCTAGCTAAGTCTCGATGTGATCGTTTACAAACTTTGTTTGTTTGTGTGTTTGTTTTGTTTATTTCGAACGTTCAAAACATGTAAAATGTATAATAAAAGAAAAACAAAAGAGAAAAACATCAAAACAACAAGCAATATCATCATCAAACATTTGTTTTAAATCTCGGCAGTTCGAAACTTGATACATTTTTAGATTTTAGATGTGCAAACACATGGCTACATTTAATGGCATGATGGATTCCTTTAATATTCCAGCTGGCGAGCTGAATAGAGCCTACGGTTCTGCAACTAGGCGACGCCATATATTAAAAGCTGTGCAATGGGATCAGCTGGTTCGAGTCTGGATAATTTAGAGTCCCCATGTACAGTCATTTCAAAATGAAAGTGTATTAAAAAAAGAAATATAAAAATATAAAAAAGAAAAAAGCGAGTCCTAAATCCCTATGCAGACCAAATTGAAGATTGCACTAACCTCCTCTAAACTAACAAAGTAAAAACATGAAAGGTACCTGTTGTCCAGGAAACTGCCAAACTAACCAAGGCCTGCAAAAAAAAGCCTTGTCAGACTTTTAAGGCACAAAATGTAATAATAGTCAGAATAGTATTCTGACTATTATTACACGACAAGTAAGAAGCATATAAACAGATAATGATTATCAGTTTATGTGCTTCTTACTTGTCGTGTAGGCCTCAGCAAGAGACTAAGATGGTGTGTGTCTTTCCATTCGAGCTGAAAGAGGAGTGATGGTGTGCATGACATAGGTCTGAGCCTCTTCTGAGTCCAGGAAGATCTTCTCCATGCCATTATAGGTGATGAAAAGTTGGGCTGGATGGGAGATGCCAAACCGGACTCCTAGTCCTCTGAATTGCTGTCTATTGAAGGTTGCCCAGGCCTTGGCCACCCGGCGGTGGCGTTGTAGTCAGGGTAGACTGAGATGGTCATGTTTTTCACCATAATCCTCTGCTTTTCCCTGGCAAGATGCAGTATATTGGCACAGCCACTGTAGTAATAAAGGTGAACAATAACAGTTCTGTGGTGCTGTCCTGGCTTTGGCGCCAGCTGTAGAGAGCTGTGGGACCTGTCAATCAACGGAGAATCACCTAAGCTGAATGCTTCCTGCAACAGTTCTGCAACCACTGTTTTACCTCCATTTCAGAGCCTCGACGTCGTCAGAGCAAGCAGTCAGGCTCCGTTCTGCTTCTCCCAAGGTATTGCACAGTGTGGTTAATTCCATGGTCATGGCAGCTTTAAAGTCCACAAACCCCGTTCTAATGACATGCACATAAGTTCTAATTGTTGCCATTTGACACTCTAAGACCTCCATTTTCATCATGGCAACAAAGTCTGCACACAAGCAGGAAACCAGCGCACATTTAAAGTCTTCCGTATGCCCCTGCAGGGGCTGGAGTATCGCAGTCTCCTTTCTCACTCGAGGTTGAGGATGCAGCAGGTGAACTAGGCTTCGGTGCAGATGCAGCAGTCCGATGTCCTTTAATGGTCTTGTGCACCATGACATGGCGCAGATGTCAATCTAATGTCTCATACTACTGTGTCACTGGTTCAACTTTGAGTAAAATACCTTTGATTTAGTTATTTAATTGTTTGTTCTGCAGAGCTCAGCAGAACACTTGCTACTTACTACCTTGGGTTTTCAGGTGGCTGGTGCGTGCTGGCTACGGGTATGGTCAAAATGCACCACCACAACAACCACGTTCCTTTCTCTGTTTCAGCCCAGTGAGGTTAAACAACACCATACTCACACAACGCAGCATTGCCTTCCACCCCGCGCTGCCCCTCCTCCGCTCCCTGTGTTATTCCTGATTAACTGTAAATGAGCAAATATTTTCCCAGTGTTCACCAGGTTAGATCCCCATTTAATTAAACTGGCTCATTATGTCGCACTCTGATTAGTGGAGGAGAATCAATTATTCAATTCACAAACACGGGCCGCAGGAGCTTGAGGTGCACAACGAGCTGCTCATTTAATTCCAAGGACACTAATTAGCTACAAAGCAAGCAGTAACTTTCTCTCTCTTTTTCCTCCCCTCCCTTCTTTTCCAATTAGTCCACACGTAGGACACCTAATGCTGGCTAACAGAGAGGAGGGAGGCGCTGGAGTGCTGCTGCAGTTGGGTGTTTGAAGGCGAGGCTTTAGGAAGCGGGGATGGGAAAGGGGTGGGGTGGGTCAATCTTTATCTTACTTAGCTGGAATCTCTCCTAGTAAGTGAGGTCAAGATGGAGAAGGAGGCAGGGGGGAGGCTTATTTGCTGATGTGTTGATCACAAAGCCTAAGTATTCAGGAAGCTGTCCCAGGGGATGTGCGGATGTGTCGAATTGGGGCCGCTACTTTTCTTCTGTGCAATCAAACAGTGGGCAATTATCCAAATTATTGACAGCAGATTTCTCATTTCAACTGCAAATTAAGGCTATCAATAAAGCTTTCTGATGCAAAAGTGACTAATTAACCAGCGGAGTGCAGCTCTGAAGCCTTGATATAAATTATATTAAAAAAATCTCTATTCAGTTGCACGTCGTGGAAACACAGGGGAACTAATTAGTTTAATTATCAAAACAGCTAATTAAAATTACACAGTTGCCTAATTAGTTCTGTGCTTCTTTCTGTCTCCATCTCCCCCTCTTTCGTTTTTCTTAGTTGCCCTCTCACTCTTTAATTGACAAGCTGAAGTTAAACAGAAACAGTGCGGGGAGAGAGACGTGGAGCGCATGTGTCTGTGGTGTGCGTGGATATACATGCTGCTGTCCATGGTTGTGCACACAGAGGGAGGTGGGAGCACATCACCACACTTCCTGCTCAGTATCTGAGCTGCTACCATCTCCTCCGGTGGCAGAATAGTAACAGCAAAGTAAATTACTTACGTCCCTTTGCTAAGCCGGGCCAAATTTTCCTACCTTAAATCTGACCTTGGCATCAGCAACTTAGTGGGCACATCCCCTGCTCCTGCAACTGCAAACCCCAATAGAGTGTGTGTCCCTGACAAACGAGGGGTGAAAGCTACCAGCGAGCACAGCCGTGGCTGCCTGTCCCTAGAAAGTCCTTCTTTGAGATATTACATTCAAATAAAATGGAAAACCTCCTCAGTCGGGGAAATGTACGCACATCAAATGGCAACGAATCTCAGCACTGCCAGCCAGAGCACCGTCAAGCACAGCTGAAAGGACAACACCAGCAGCACTCTGTGCATCTCAGCACTGCCAGCCTGCGCACCCCAAAGTACAGCTGAAAGGACAACACCAGCAGCACTCTGTGCATCTCAGCACTGCCAGCCAGGGCATCCCCAAGTACAGCTGAAAGGACAACACCAGCAGCACTCTGTGCATCTCAGCACTGCCAGCCAGGGCACCCCCCAGTACAGCTGAAAGGACAACACCAGCAGCACTCTGTGCATCTCAGCACTGCCAGCCAGCGCACCCCCAAGTACAGCTGAAAGGACAACACCAGCAGCACTCTGTGCATCTCAGCACTGCCAGCCAGGGCATCCCCATGTACAGCTGAAAGGACAACACCAGCAGCACTCTATGCATCTCAGCACTGCCAGCCAGGGCATCCCCAAGTACAGCTGAATGGACAACACAACCAGCAATCTGTGCATCTCAACACTGCCAGCCAGGGCACCCCCAAGTACAGCTGAAAGGATAAACAACCAGCTCTCTGTGCATCTCAACACTGCCAGCCAGGCACAACCAAGTACAGCTGAAAGGACAACACCAGCAGCACTCTATGCATCTCAGCACTGCCAGCCAGCGCACCCCCAAGTACAGCTGAAAGGACAACACCAGCAGCACTCTGTGCATCTCAACACTGCAAGCCAGGGCATCCCGAAGTACAGCTGAAAGGACAACACCAGCAGCACTCTGTGCATCTCAGCACTGCCAGCCTGCGCACCCCCAAGTACAGCTGAAAGGACAACACCAGCGGCACCCTCTGCATCTCAGCACTGCCAGCCAGGGCATCCCCAAGTACAGCTGAATGGACAACACAACCAGCAATCTGTGCATCTCAACACTGTCAGCCAGGCACCCCCAAGTACAGCTGAAAGGACAACACCAGCAGCACTCTGTGTATCTCAACACTGCCAGCCATGGCATCACCAAGTACAGCTGAAAGGAAAGCACCAGCAGCACTCTGTGCATCTCAGCACTGCCAGCCAGGGCACTCCCAAGTACAGCTGAAAGGACAACACCAGCTGCACTCTGTGCATCTCAACACTGCCAGCCAGGGCACCCCCAAGTACAGCTGAAAGGATAAACAACCAGCTCTCTGTGCATCTCAACACTGCCAGCTTGCGCACCCCGGAGTACAGCTGAAAGGACAACACCAGCGGCACCCTCTGCATCTCAACACTGCCAGCCAGGCACCCCCAAGTACAGCTGAAAGGACAACACCAGCAGCACTCTGTGCATCTCATCACTGCCAGCCAGGAACCCCCAAGTACAGCTGAAAGGACAACAGCAGCAGCACTCTGTGCATCTCAACACTGCCAGTCAGGCACCCCCAAGTAACGCAGAAAGGACAACACCAGCAGCACTCTGTGCATCTCAGCACAGCCAGCCTGCGCACCACCAAGTACAGCTGAAAGGACAACACCAGCGGCACCCTCTGCATCTCAGCACTGCCAGCCAGGGCATCCCCAAGTACAGCTGAATGGACAACACAACCAGCAATCTGTGCATCTCAACACTGACAGCCAGGGCATCCCCAAGTACAGCTGAAAGGATAAACAACCAGCTCTCTGTGCATCTCAACACTGCCAGCCAGGCACAACCAAGTACAGCTGAAAGGACAACACCAGCAGCACTCTATGCATCTCAGCACTGCCAGCCAGCGCACCCCCAAGTACAGCTGAAAGGACAACACCAGCAGCACTCTGTGCATCTCAAAACTGCCAGCCAGGGCACCCCCAAGTACAGCTGAAAGGATAACACAACCAGCTCTGTGTGCATCTCAACACTGCCAGCCAGGGCATCCCCAAATACAGCTGAAAGGACAGCACCAGCACCACTCTGTGTATCTCAGCACTGCCAGCCAGGGCACTCCCAAGTACAGCTAAAAGGACAACACCAGCTGCACTCTGTGCATCTCAACACTGCCAGCCAGGGCACTCCCAAGTACAGCTGAAAGGACAACACCAGCTGCACTCTGTGCATCTCAACACTGCCAGCCAGGGCACCCCCAAGTACAGCTGAAAGGATAAACAACCAGCTCTCTGTGCATCTCAACACTGCCAGCTTGCGCACCCCGGAGTACAGCTGAAAGGACAACACCAGCAGCACTCTGTGCATCTCAACACTCCCAGCCAGGCACCCCCAAGTACAGCTGAAAGGACAACAGCAGCAGCACTCTGTGCATCTCATCACTGCCAGCCAGGAACCCCCAAGTACAGCTGAAAGGACAACAGCAGTAGCACTCTGTGCATCTCAACACTGCCAGCCAGGCACCCCCAAGTAAAGCGGAAAGGACAACACCAGCAGCACTCTGTGCATCTCAGCACAGCCAGCCTGCGCACCACCAAGTACAGCTGAAAGGACAACACCAGCGGCACCCTCTGCATCTCAGCACTGCCAGCCAGGGCATCCCCAAGTACAGCTGAAAGGACAACACAACCAGCAATCTGTGCATCTCAACACTGCCAGCCAGGGCATCCCCAAGTACAGCTGAAAGGATAAACAACCAGCTCTCTGTGCATCTCAACACTGCCAGCCAGGCACAACCAAGTACAGCTGAAAGGACAACACCAGCAGCACTCTATGCATCTCAGCACTGCCAGCCAGCGCACCCCCAAGTACAGCTGAAAGGACAACACCAGCAGCACTCTGTGCATCTCAACACTGCAAGCCAGGGCATCCCCAAGTACAGCTGAAAGGACAACACCAGCAACACTCTGTGCATCTCAAAACTGCCAGCCAGGGCACCCCCAAGTACAGCTGAAAGGATAACACAACCAGCTCTGTGTGCATCTCAACACTGCCAGCCAGGGCATCCCCAAGTACAGCTGAAAGGACAGCACCAGCACCACTCTGTATATCTCAGCACTGCCAGCCAGGGCACTCCCAAGTACAGCTGAAAGGACAACACCAGCTGCACTCTGTGCATCTCAACACTGCCAGCCAGGGCACCCCCAAGTACAGCTGAAAGGATAAACAACCAGCTCTCTGTGCATCTCAACACTGCCAGCTTGCGCACCCCGGAGTACAGCTGAAAGGACAACACCAGCAGCACTCTGTTCATCTCAACACTGCCAGCCAGGCACCCCCAAGTACAGCTGAAAGGACAACAGCAGCAGCACTCTGTGCATCTCATCACTGCCAGCCAGGAACCCCCAAGTACAGCTGCAAGGACAACAGCAGCAGCACTCTGTGCATCTCAACACTGCCAGCCAGGCACCCCCAAGTACAGCGGAAAGGACAACACCAGCAGCACTCTGTGCATCTCAGCACTGCCAGCCAGGGCATCCCCAAGTACAGCTGAATGGACAACACAACCAGCAATCTGTGCATCTCAACACTGCCAGCCAGGCACACCCAAGTACAGCTGAAAGGACAACACCAGCAGCACTATGTGCATCTCAGCACTGCCAGCCAGGAACCCCCAAGTACAGCTCAAAGGACAACACCAGCAGCACTCTGTGCATCTCAACACTGCCAGCCACGCACCCCCAAGTACAGCTGAAAGGACAACACCAGCAGCTCTCTGTGCATCTCAGCACTGCCAGCCAGGGCATCCCCAAGTACAGCTGAAAGTACAACACCAGCAGCACTCTGTGCATCTCAACACTGCCAGCCAGGCACCCCCAAGTACAGCGGAAAGGACAACACAACCAGCACTCTGTGCATCTCAACACTGCCAGCCAGCGCACCCCCAAGTACAGTTGAAAGGACAACACCAGCAGCACTATGTTAATCTCAGCACTGCCAGCCAGTGCACCCCCCCGTACAGCTGAAAGGACAACACCAGCAGCACTCCGTGCATCTCCACACTGCCAACCAGGGCATCCCCCAGTACAGCTGAAAGGACAACACCAGCAGGACTCCGTGCATCTCAGCACTGCCAGCCAGGCACAACCAAGTACGGCTGAAAGGACAACACCAGCAGGACTCTGTGCATCTCAACACTGCCTGTCAGGCACCCCCAAGTACAGCTGAAAGGACAACACCAGCAGCACTCTGTGCATATCAGCACTACCAGCCAGCAACCCCCATGTACAGCTGAAAGGACAACACCAGGAGCACTCTGTGCATCTTAACACTGCAGGCCAGGGCACCCCCCAGTACAGCTGAGAGGACAACACCAGCAGCACTCTGTGCATCTCAGCACTGCCAGCCTGCGCACCCCCAACTACAGCTGAAAGGACAACACCAGCAGAACTCTGTGCCTCTCAGCACTGCCAACCTGCGCACCTCCAAGTACAGCTGAAAGGACAACACCAGCAGCACTCTGTGCATCTCAGCACTGCCATTCACGCACCCCCAAGTACAGCTGAAAGGACAACACCAGCAGCACACTGTGCATCTCAACACTGCCAGCCAGGCACCCCCAAGTACAGCTGAAAGGACAACACCAGCAGCACTCTGTGCATCTCAGCACTGCCAGCCAGGCACCCCCAAGTACTGCTGAAAGAACAACACAAGCAGAACTCTGTGCATTTCAACACTGCTTGCCAGGTACCCCCAAGTACAGCAGAAAGGACAACACAGCCAGAACTCTGTGTATCTCAAAACTGCCTGCCAGGCACCCCCAAGTACAGCTGAAAGGACAACACCAGCAGCACTCTGTGCATCTCAGCACTGCCAGCCTGGAACCCCCAAGAACAGCTGAAAGGACAACACCAGGAGCACTCTGTGCTTCTCAACACTGCCAGCCAGGCACCCCTGAAGTACAGCTCAAAAGACAACACCAGCAGCACTCTGTGCATCTCAACACTGCCAGCCAGGCACCCCCAAGTACAGCTGAAAGGACAACACAACCAGCACTCTGTGCATCTCAACACTGCCAGCCATGCACAACCAAGTACAGCTGAAAGGACAACACCAGAAGCACTCTGTGCATCTCAACACTGCCAGCCAGGTAGGCCAAGTACAGCTGAAAGGACAACACCAGCAGCACTATGTGCATCTCAGCACTGCCAGCCACGCACCCCCAAGTACAGCTGAAAGGACAACACCAGCAGCTCTCTGTGCATCTCAGCACTGCCAGCCAGGGCATCCCCAAGTACAGCTGAAAGTACAACACCAGCAGAACTCTGTCCATCTCAACACTGCCAGCCAGGCACCCACAAGCACAGCGGAAAGGACAACACAACCAGCACTCTGTGCATATAAACACTGCCAGCCAACGCACCCCCAAGTACAGTTGAAAGGACAACACCAGCAGCACTCTGTTAATCTCAGCACTGCCAGCCAGTGCACCCCCAAGTACAGCTGAAAGGATAACACAACCAGCTCTGTGTGCATCTCAACACTGCCAGCCAGGCACAACGAAGTACAGCTTAAAGGACAACACCAGCAGTACTCTGTGCATCTCAACACTGCCAGCCAGGGCACCCCACAGTACAGCTGAAAGGACAACACCAGCAGCACTCTGTGCATCTCAGCACTGCCAGTCTGCGCACCCCCAAGTACAGCTGAAAGGACAACACCAGCGGCACCCTCTGAATCTCAACACTGCCAGCCAGGCACCCCCAAGTACAGCTGAAAGGACAACACCAGCAGCACTCTGTGCATCTCAGCACTGCCAGCCAGGGCATCCCCAAGTACAGCTGAATGGACAACACATCCAGCAATCTGTGCATCTCAACACTGCCAGCCAGGCACACCCAAGTACAGCTGAAAGGACAACACCAGCAGCACTCTGTGCATCTCAGCACTGCCAGCCTGCGCACCACCAAGTACAGCTGAAAGGACAACACGAGCAGTACTCTGTGCATCTCAACACTGCCAGTCAGGCACCCCCAAGTACAGCTGAAAGGACAACACCAGCAGCACTCTGTGCATCTCAGCACTACCAGCCAGCAACCCCCATGTACAGCTGAAAGGACAACACCAGGAGCACTCTGTGCATCTTAACACTGCAGGCCAGGGCACCGCCCAGTACAGCTGAGAGGACAACACCAGCAGCACTCTGTGCATCTCAGCACTGCCAGCCTGCGCACCCCCAAGTACAGCTGAAAGGACAACACCAGCAGAACTCTGTGCCTCTCAGCACTGCCAACCTGCCTACCTCCAAGTACAGCTGAAAGGACAACACCAGCAGCACTCTGTGCATCTCAGCACTGCCATTCACGCACCCCCAAGTACAGCTGAAAGGACAACACCAGCAGCACTCTGTGCATCTCAACACTGCCAGCCAGGCACCCCCAAGTACAGCTGAAAGGACAACACCAGCAGCACTCTGTGCATCTCAGCACTGCCAGCCAGGCACCCCCAAGTACTGCTGAAAGAACAACACAAGCAGAACTCTGTGCATTTCAACACTGCTTGCCAGGCACCCCCAAGTACAGCTGAAAGGACAACACAGCCAGAACTCTGTGCATCTCAAAACTGCCTGCCAGGCACCCCCAAGTACAGCTGAAAGGACAACACCAGCAGCACTCTGTGCATCTCAGCACTGCCAGCCTGGAACCCCCAAGAACAGCTGAAAGGACAACACCAGGAGAACTCTGTGCTTCTCAACACTGCCAGCCAGGCACCCCTGAAGTACAGCTCAAAAGACAACACCAGCAGCACTCTGTGCATCTCAACACTGCCAGCCAGGCACCCCCAAGTACAGCTGAAAGGACAACACAACCAGCACTCTGTGCATCTCAACACTGCCAGCCATGCACAACCAAGTACAGCTGAAAGGACAACACCAGAAGCACTCTGTGCATCTCAACACTGCCAGCCAGGTAGGCCAAGTACAGCTGAAAGGACAACACCAGCAGCACTATGTGCATCTCAGCACTGCCAGCCAGGAACCCCCAAGTACAGCTCAAAGGACAACACCAGCAGCACTCTGTGCATCTCAACACTGCCAGCCACGCACCCCCAAGTACAGCTGAAAGGACAACACCAGCAGCTCTCTGTGCATCTCAGCACTGCCAGCCAGGGCATCCCCAAGTACAGCTGAAAGTACAACACCAGCAGCACTCTGTGCATCTCAACACTGCCAGCCAGGCACCCACAAGCACAGCGGAAAGGACAACACAACCAGCACTCTGTGCATATCAACACTGCCAGCCAACGCACCCCCAAGTACAGTTGAAAGGACAACACCAGCAGCACTCTGTTAATCTCAGCACTGCCAGCCAGTGCACCCCCCCGTACAGCTGAAAGGACAACACCAGCAGCACTCCGTGCATCTCAACACTGCCAACCAGGGCACCCCCCAGTACAGCTGAAAGGACAACACCAGCAGGACTCCGTGCATCTCAGCACTGTCAGCCAGCGCACCCCCAAGTACAACGGAAATGACAACACAACCAGCACTCTGTGCATCTCAACACTGCCAGTCAACGCACACCCAAGTGCAGTTTAAAGGACAAAACCAGCAGCACTCTGTTAATCTCAGCACTGCCAGCCAGTGCACCCCCAAGTACAGCTGAAAGGATAACACAACCAGCTCTGTGTGCATCTCAACAGTGCCAGCCAGGCACAACGAAGTACAGCTTAAAGGACAACACCAGCAGCACTATGTTAATCTCAGCACTGCCAGCCAGTGCACCAGACCCGTACAGCTGAAAGGACAACACTAGCAGCACTCCGTGCATCTCCACACTGCCAACCAGGGCATCCCCCAGTACAGCTGAAAGGACAACACCAGAAGCACTCTGTGCATCTCAACACTGCCAGCCAGGTAGGCCAAGTACAGCTGAAAGGACAACACCAGCAGCACTATGTGCATCTCAGCACTGCCAGCCACGCACCCCCAAGTACAGCTGAAAGGACAACACCAGCAGCTCTCTGTGCATCTCAGCACTGCCAGCCAGGGCATCCCCAAGTACAGCTGAAAGTACAACACCAGCAGAACTCTGTCCATCTCAACACTGCCAGCCAGGCACCCACAAGCACAGCGGAAAGGACAACACAACCAGCACTCTGTGCATATCAACACTGCCAGCCAACGCACCCCCAAGTACAGTTGAAAGGACAACACCAGCAGCACTCTGTTAATCTCAGCACTGCCAGCCAGTGCACCCCCAAGTACAGCTGAAAGGATAACACAACCAGCTCTGTGTGCATCTCAACACTGCCAGCCAGGCACAACGAAGTACAGTTTAAAGGACAAAACCAGCAGCACTCTGTTAATCTCAGCACTGCCAGCCAGTGCACCCCCAAGTACAGCTGAAAGGATAACACAACCAGCTCTGTGTGCATCTCAACACTGCCAGCCAGGCACAACGAAGTACAGCTTAAAGGACAACACCAGCAGTACTCTGTGCATCTCAACACTGCCAGCCAGGGCACCCCACAGTACAGCTGAAAGGACAACACCAGCAGCACTCTGTGCATCTCAGCACTGCCAGTCTGCGCACCCCCAAGTACAGCTGAAAGGACAACACCAGCGGCACCCTCTGAATCTCAGCACTGCCAGCCAGGGCAACCCCAAGTACAGCTGAATGGACAACACAACCAGCAATCTGTACATCTCAACACTGCCAGCCAGGCACCCCCAAGTACAGCTGAAAGGACAACACCAGCAGCACTCTGTGCATCTCAGCACTGCCAGCCAGGGCATCCCCAAGTACAGCTGAATGGACAACACATCCAGCAATCTGTGCATCTCAACACTGCCAGCCAGGCACACCCAAGTACAGCTGAAAGGACAACACCAGCAGCACTCTGTGCATCTCAGCACTGCCAGCCTGCGCACCACCAAGTACAGCTGAAAGGACAACACGAGCAGTACTCTGTGCATCTCAACACTGCCAGTCAGGCACCCCCAAGTACAGCTGAAAGGACAACACCAGCAGCACTCTGTGCATCTCAGCACTACCAGCCAGCAACCCCCATGTACAGCTGAAAGGACAACACCAGGAGCACTCTGTGCATCTTAACACTGCCAGCCAGGCACCCCCAAGTACTGCTGAAAGAACAACACAAGCAGAACTCTGTGCATTTCAACACTGCTTGCCAGGCACCCCCAAGTACAGCTGAAAGGACAACACAGCCAGAACTCTGTGCATCTCAAAACTGCCTGCCAGGCACCCCCAAGTACAGCTGAAAGGACAACACCAGCAGCACTCTGTGCATCTCAGCACTGCCAGCCTGGAACCCCCAAGAACAGCTGAAAGGACAACACCAGGAGAACTCTGTGCTTCTCAACACTGCCAGCCAGGCACCCCTCAAGTACAGCTCAAAAGACAACACCAGCAGCACTCTGTGCATCTCAACACTGCCAGCCAGGCACCCCCAAGTACAGCTGAAAGGACAACACAACCAGCACTCTGTGCATCTCAACACTGCCAGCCATGCACAACCAAGTACAGCTGAAAGGACAACACCAGAAGCACTCTGTGCATCTCAACACTGCCAGCCAGGTAGGCCAAGTACAGCTGAAAGGACAACACCAGCAGCACTATGTGCATCTCAGCACTGCCAGCCAGGAACCCCCAAGTACAGCTCAAAGGACAACACCAGCAGCACTCTGTGCATCTCAACACTGCCAGCCACGCACCCCCAAGTACAGCTGAAAGGACAACACCAGCAGCTCTCTGTGCATCTCAGCACTGCCAGCCAGGGCATCCCCAAGTACAGCTGAAAGGACAACACCAGCAGCACTCTGTGCATCTCAACACTGCCAGCCAGGCACCCACAAGCACAGCGGAAAGGACAACACAACCAGCACTCTGTGCATATCAACACTGCCAGCCAACGCACCCCCAAGTACAGTTGAAAGGACAACACCAGCAGCACTCTGTTAATCTCAGCACTGCCAGCCAGTGCACCCCCCCGTACAGCTGAAAGGACAACACCAGCAGCACTCCGTGCATCTCAACACTGCCAACCAGGGCACCCCCCAGTACAGCTGAAAGGACAACACCAGCAGGACTCCGTGCATCTCAGCACTGTCAGCCAGCGCACCCCCAAGTACAACGGAAATGACAACACAACCAGCACTCTGTGCATCTCAACACTGCCAGTCAACGCACACCCAAGTGCAGTTTAAAGGACAAAACCAGCAGCACTCTGTTAATCTCAGCACTGCCAGCCAGTGCACCCCCAAGTACAGCTGAAAGGATAACACAACCAGCTCTGTGTGCATCTCAACAGTGCCAGCCAGGCACAACGAAGTACAGCTTAAAATACAACACCAGCAGCACTATGTTAATCTCAGCACTGCCAGCCAGTGCACCACCCCGTACAGCTGAAAGGACAACACTAGCAGCACTCCGTGCATCTCCACACTGCCAACCAGGGCATCCCCCAGTACAGCTGAAAGGACAACACCAGCAGGACTCCGTGCATCTCAGCACTGCCAGCCAGGCACAACCAAGTACGGCTGAAAGGACAACACCAGCAGGACTCTGTGCATCTCAACACTGCCTGTCAGGCACCCCCAAGTACAGCTGAAAGGACAACACCAGCAGCACTCTGTGCATCTCAGCACTGCCAGCCAGCAACCCCCATGTACAGCTGAAAGGACAACACCAGGAGCACTCTGTGCATCTTAACACTGCAGGCCAGGGCACCCCCCAGTACAGCTGAGAGGGCAACACCAGCAGCACTCTGTGCATCTCAGCACTGCCAGCCTGCGCACCCCCAAGTACAGCTGAAAGGACAACACCAGCAGAACTCTGTGCCTCTCAGCACTGCCAACCTGCGCACCTCCAAGTACAGCTGAAAGGACAACACCAGCAGCACTCTGTGCATCTCAGCACTGCCATTCACGCACCCCCAAGTACAGCTGAAAGGACAACACCAGCAGCACACTGTGCATCTCAACACTGCCAGCCAGGCACCCCCAAGTACAGCTGAAAGGACAACACCAGCAGCACTCTGTGCATCTCAGCACTGCCAGCCAGGCACCCCCAAGTACTGCTGAAAGAACAACACAAGCAGAACTCTGTGCATTTCAACACTGCTTGCCAGGCACCCCCAAGTACAGCAGAAAGGACAACACAGCCAGAACTCTGTGTATCTCAAAACTGCCTGCCAGGCACCCCCAAGTACAGCTGAAAGGACAACACCAGCAGCACTCTGTGCATCTCAGCACTGCCAGCCTGGAACCCCCAAGAACAGCTGAAAGGACAACACCAGGAGCACTCTGTGCTTCTCAACACTGCCAGCCAGGCACCCCTGAAGTACAGCTCAAAAGACAACACCAGCAGCACTCTGTGCATCTCAACACTGCCAGCCAGGCACCCCCAAGTACAGCTGAAAGGACAACACAACCAGCACTCTGTGCATCTCAACACTGCCAGCCATGCACAACCAAGTACAGCTGAAAGGACAACACCAGAAGCACTCTGTGCATCTCAACACTGCCAGCCAGGTAGGCCAAGTACAGCTGAAAGGACAACACCAGCAGCACTATGTGCATCTCAGCACTGCCAGCCAGGAACCCCCAAGTACAGCTCAAAGGACAACACCAGCAGCACTCTGTGCATCTCAACACTGCCAGCCACGCACCCCCAAGTACAGCTGAAAGGACAACACCAGCAGCTCTCTGTGCATCTCAGCACTGCCAGCCAGGGCATCCCCAAGTACAGCTGAAAGTACAACACCAGCAGCACTCTGTGCATCTCAACACTGCCAGCCAGGCACCCACAAGCACAGCGGAAAGGACAACACAACCAGCACTCTGTGCATATCAACACTGCCAGCCAACGCACCCCCAAGTACAGTTGAAAGGACAACACCAGCAGCACTCTGTTAATCTCAGCACTGCCAGCCAGTGCACCCCCCCGTACAGCTGAAAGGACAACACCAGCAGCACTCCGTGCATCTCAACACTGCCAACCAGGGCACCCCCCAGTACAGCTGAAAGGACAACACCAGCAGGACTCCGTGCATCTCAGCACTGTCAGCCAGCGCACCCCCAAGTACAACGGAAATGACAACACAACCAGCACTCTGTGCATCTCAACACTGCCAGTCAACGCACACCCAAGTGCAGTTTAAAGGACAAAACCAGCAGCACTCTGTTAATCTCAGCACTGCCAGCCAGTGCACCCCCAAGTACAGCTGAAAGGATAACACAACCAGCTCTGTGTGCATCTCAACAGTGCCAGCCAGGCACAACGAAGTACAGCTTAAAGGACAACACCAGCAGCACTATGTTAATCTCAGCACTGCCAGCCAGTGCACCAGACCCGTACAGCTGAAAGGACAACACTAGCAGCACTCCGTGCATCTCCACACTGCCAACCAGGGCATCCCCCAGTACAGCTGAAAGGACAACACCAGAAGCACTCTGTGCATCTCAACACTGCCAGCCAGGTAGGCCAAGTACAGCTGAAAGGACAACACCAGCAGCACTATGTGCATCTCAGCACTGCCAGCCACGCACCCCCAAGTACAGCTGAAAGGACAACACCAGCAGCTCTCTGTGCATCTCAGCACTGCCAGCCAGGGCATCCCCAAGTACAGCTGAAAGTACAACACCAGCAGAACTCTGTCCATCTCAACACTGCCAGCCAGGCACCCACAAGCACAGCGGAAAGGACAACACAACCAGCACTCTGTGCATATCAACACTGCCAGCCAACGCACCCCCAAGTACAGTTGAAAGGACAACACCAGCAGCACTCTGTTAATCTCAGCACTGCCAGCCAGTGCACCCCCAAGTACAGCTGAAAGGATAACACAACCAGCTCTGTGTGCATCTCAACACTGCCAGCCAGGCACAACGAAGTACAGTTTAAAGGACAAAACCAGCAGCACTCTGTTAATCTCAGCACTGCCAGCCAGTGCACCCCCAAGTACAGCTGAAAGGATAACACAACCAGCTCTGTGTGCATCTCAACACTGCCAGCCAGGCACAACGAAGTACAGCTTAAAGGACAACACCAGCAGTACTCTGTGCATCTCAACACTGCCAGCCAGGGCACCCCACAGTACAGCTGAAAGGACAACACCAGCAGCACTCTGTGCATCTCAGCACTGCCAGTCTGCGCACCCCCAAGTACAGCTGAAAGGACAACACCAGCGGCACCCTCTGAATCTCAGCACTGCCAGCCAGGGCAACCCCAAGTACAGCTGAATGGACAACACAACCAGCAATCTGTACATCTCAACACTGCCAGCCAGGCACCCCCAAGTACAGCTGAAAGGACAACACCAGCAGCACTCTGTGCATCTCAGCACTGCCAGCCAGGGCATCCCCAAGTACAGCTGAATGGACAACACATCCAGCAATCTGTGCATCTCAACACTGCCAGCCAGGCACACCCAAGTACAGCTGAAAGGACAACACCAGCAGCACTCTGTGCATCTCAGCACTGCCAGCCTGCGCACCACCAAGTACAGCTGAAAGGACAACACGAGCAGTACTCTGTGCATCTCAACACTGCCAGTCAGGCACCCCCAAGTACAGCTGAAAGGACAACACCAGCAGCACTCTGTGCATCTCAGCACTACCAGCCAGCAACCCCCATGTACAGCTGAAAGGACAACACCAGGAGCACTCTGTGCATCTTAACACTGCCAGCCAGGCACCCCCAAGTACTGCTGAAAGAACAACACAAGCAGAACTCTGTGCATTTCAACACTGCTTGCCAGGCACCCCCAAGTACAGCTGAAAGGACAACACAGCCAGAACTCTGTGCATCTCAAAACTGCCTGCCAGGCACCCCCAAGTACAGCTGAAAGGACAACACCAGCAGCACTCTGTGCATCTCAGCACTGCCAGCCTGGAACCCCCAAGAACAGCTGAAAGGACAACACCAGGAGAACTCTGTGCTTCTCAACACTGCCAGCCAGGCACCCCTGAAGTACAGCTCAAAAGACAACACCAGCAGCACTCTGTGCATCTCAACACTGCCAGCCAGGCACCCCCAAGTACAGCTGAAAGGACAACACAACCAGCACTCTGTGCATCTCAACACTGCCAGCCATGCACAACCAAGTACAGCTGAAAGGACAACACCAGAAGCACTCTGTGCATCTCAACACTGCCAGCCAGGTAGGCCAAGTACAGCTGAAAGGACAACACCAGCAGCACTATGTGCATCTCAGCACTGCCAGCCAGGAACCCCCAAGTACAGCTCAAAGGACAACACCAGCAGCACTCTGTGCATCTCAACACTGCCAGCCACGCACCCCCAAGTACAGCTGAAAGGACAACACCAGCAGCTCTCTGTGCATCTCAGCACTGCCAGCCAGGGCATCCCCAAGTACAGCTGAAAGGACAACACCAGCAGCACTCTGTGCATCTCAACACTGCCAGCCAGGCACCCACAAGCACAGCGGAAAGGACAACACAACCAGCACTCTGTGCATATCAACACTGCCAGCCAACGCACCCCCAAGTACAGTTGAAAGGACAACACCAGCAGCACTCTGTTAATCTCAGCACTGCCAGCCAGTGCACCCCCCCGTACAGCTGAAAGGACAACACCAGCAGCACTCCGTGCATCTCAACACTGCCAACCAGGGCACCCCCCAGTACAGCTGAAAGGACAACACCAGCAGGACTCCGTGCATCTCAGCACTGTCAGCCAGCGCACCCCCAAGTACAACGGAAATGACAACACAACCAGCACTCTGTGCATCTCAACACTGCCAGTCAACGCACACCCAAGTGCAGTTTAAAGGACAAAACCAGCAGCACTCTGTTAATCTCAGCACTGCCAGCCAGTGCACCCCCAAGTACAGCTGAAAGGATAACACAACCAGCTCTGTGTGCATCTCAACAGTGCCAGCCAGGCACAACGAAGTACAGCTTAAAATACAACACCAGCAGCACTATGTTAATCTCAGCACTGCCAGCCAGTGCACCACCCCGTACAGCTGAAAGGACAACACTAGCAGCACTCCGTGCATCTCCACACTGCCAACCAGGGCATCCCCCAGTACAGCTGAAAGGACAACACCAGCAGGACTCCGTGCATCTCAGCACTGCCAGCCAGGCACAACCAAGTACGGCTGAAAGGACAACACCAGCAGGACTCTGTGCATCTCAACACTGCCTGTCAGGCACCCCCAAGTACAGCTGAAAGGACAACACCAGCAGCACTCTGTGCATCTCAGCACTGCCAGCCAGCAACCCCCATGTACAGCTGAAAGGACAACACCAGGAGCACTCTGTGCATCTTAACACTGCAGGCCAGGGCACCCCCCAGTACAGCTGAGAGGGCAACACCAGCAGCACTCTGTGCATCTCAGCACTGCCAGCCTGCGCACCCCCAAGTACAGCTGAAAGGACAACACCAGCAGAACTCTGTGCCTCTCAGCACTGCCAACCTGCGCACCTCCAAGTACAGCTGAAAGGACAACACCAGCAGCACTCTGTGCATCTCAGCACTGCCATTCACGCACCCCCAAGTACAGCTGAAAGGACAACACCAGCAGCACACTGTGCATCTCAACACTGCCAGCCAGGCACCCCCAAGTACAGCTGAAAGGACAACACCAGCAGCACTCTGTGCATCTCAGCACTGCCAGCCAGGCACCCCCAAGTACTGCTGAAAGAACAACACAAGCAGAACTCTGTTCATTTCAACACTGCTTGCCAGGCACCCCCAAGTACAGCAGAAAGGACAACACAGCCAGAACTCTGTGTATCTCAAAACTGCCTGCCAGGCACCCCCAAGTACAGCTGAAAGGACAACACCAGCAGCACTCTGTGCATCTCAGCACTGCCAGCCTGGAACCCCCAAGAACAGCTGAAAGGACAACACCAGGAGCACTCTGTGCTTCTCAACACTGCCAGCCAGGCACCCCTGAAGTACAGCTCAAAAGACAACACCAGCAGCACTCTGTGCATCTCAACACTGCCAGCCAGGCACCCCCAAGTACAGCTGAAAGGACAACACAACCAGCACTCTGTGCATCTCAACACTGCCAGCCATGCACAACCAAGTACAGCTGAAAGGACAACACCAGAAGCACTCTGTGCATCTCAACACTGCCAGCCAGGTAGGCCAAGTACAGCTGAAAGGACAACACCAGCAGCACTATGTGCATCTCAGCACTGCCAGCCAGGAACCCCCAAGTACAGCTCAAAGGACAACACCAGCAGCACTCTGTGCATCTCAACACTGCCAGCCACGCACCCCCAAGTACAGCTGAAAGGACAACACCAGCAGAACTCTCTCCATCTCAACACTGCCAGCCAGGCACCCACAAGCACAGCGGAAAGGACAACACAACCAGCACTCTGTGCATATCAACACTGCCAGCCAACGCACCCCCAAGTACAGTTGAAAGGACAACACCAGCAGCACTCTGTTAATCTCAGCACTGCCAGCCAGTGCACCCCCAAGTACAGCTGAAAGGATAACACAACCAGCTCTGTGTGCATCTCAACACTGCCAGCCAGGCACAACGAAGTACAGTTTAAAGGACAAAACCAGCAGCACTCTGTTAATCTCAGCACTGCCAGCCAGTGCACCCCCAAGTACAGCTGAAAGGATAACACAACCAGCTCTGTGTGCATCTCAACACTGCCAGCCAGGGCACCCCACAGTACAGCTGAAAGGACAACACCAGCAGCACTCTGTGCATCTCAGCACTGCCAGTCTGCGCACCCCCTAGTACAGCTGAAAGGACAACACCAGCGGCACCCTCTGAATCTCAGCACTGCCAGCCAGGGCAACCCCAAGTACAGCTGAATGGACAACACAACCAGCAATCTGTACATCTCAACACTGCCAGCCAGGCACCCCCAAGTACAGCTGAAAGGACAACACCAGCAGCACTCTGTGCATCTCAGCACTGCCAGCCAGGGCATCCCCAAGTACAGCTGAATGGACAACACATCCAGCAATCTGTGCATCTCAACACTGCCAGCCAGGCACACCCAAGTACAGCTGAAAGGACAACACCAGCAGCACTCTGTGCATCTCAGCACTGCCAGCCTGCGCACCACCAAGTACAGCTGAAAGGACAACACGAGCAGTACTCTGTGCATCTCAACACTGCCAGTCAGGCACCCCCAAGTACAGCTGAAAGGACAACACCAGCAGCACTCTGTGCATCTTAACACTGCAGGCCAGGGCACCGCCCAGTACAGCTGAGAGGACAACACCAGCAGCACTCTGTGCATCTCAGCACTGCCAGCCTGCGCACCCCCAAGTACAGCTGAAAGGACAACACCAGCAGAACTCTGTGCCTCTCAGCACTGCCAACCTGCGCACCTCCAAGTACAGCTGAAAGGACAACACCAGCAGCACTCTGTGCATCTCAGCACTGCCATTCACGCACCCCCAAGTACAGCTGAAAGGACAACACCAGCAGCACTCTGTGCATCTCAACACTGCCAGCCAGGCACCCCCAAGTACAGCTGAAAGGACAACACCAGCAGCACTCTGTGCATCTCAGCACTGCCAGCCAGGCACCCCCAAGTACTGCTGAAAGAACAACACAAGCAGAACTCTGTGCATTTCAACACTGCTTACCAGGCACCCCCAAGTACAGCTGAAAGGACAACACAGCCAGAACTCTGTGCATCTCAAAACTGCCTGCCAGGCACCCGAAAGTACAGCTGAAAGGACAACACCAGCAGCACTCTGTGCATCTCAGCACTGCCAGCCTGGAACCCCCAAGAACAGCTGAAAGGACAACACCAGGAGAACTCTGTGCTTCTCAACACTGCCAGCCAGGCACCCCTGAAGTACAGCTCAAAAGACAACACCAGCAGCACTCTGTGCATCTCAACACTGCCAGCCAGGCACCCCCAAGTACAGCTTAAAGGACAACACAACCAGCACTCTGTGCATCTCAACACTGCCAGCCATGCACAACCAAGTACAGCTGAAAGGACAACACCAGAAGCACTCTGTGCATCTCAACACTGCCAGCCAGGTAGGCCAAGTACAGCTGAAAGGACAACACCAGCAGCACTATGTGCATCTCAGCACTGCCAGCCAGGAACCCCCAAGTACAGCTCAAAGGACAACACCAGCAGCACTCTGTGCATCTCAACACTGCCAGCCACGCACCCCCAAGTACAGCTGAAAGGACAACACCAGCAGCTCTCTGTGCATCTCAGCACTGCCAGCCAGGGCATCCCCAAGTACAGCTGAAAGTACAACACCAGCAGCACTCTGTGCATCTCAACACTGCCAGCCAGGCACCCACAAGCACAGCGGAAAGGACAACACAACCAGCACTCTGTGCATATCAACACTGCCAGCCAACGCACCCCCAAGTACAGTTGAAAGGACAACACCAGCAGCACTCTGTTAATCTCAGCACTGCCAGCCAGTGCACCCCCCCGTACAGCTGAAAGGACAACACCAGCAGCACTCCGTGCATCTCAACACTGCCAACCAGGGCACCCCCCAGTACAGCTGAAAGGACAACACCAGCAGGACTCCGTGCATCTCAGCACTGCCAGCCAGCGCACCCCCAAGTACAACGGAAATGACAACACAACCAGCACTCTGTGCATCTCAACACTGCCAGTCAACGCACACCCAAGTGCAGTTTAAAGGACAAAACCAGCAGCACTCTGTTAATCTCAGCACTGCCAGCCAGTGCACCCCCAAGTACAGCTGAAAGGATAACACAACCAGCTCTGTGTGCATCTCAACAGTGCCAGCCAGGCACAACGAAGTACAGCTTAAAGGACAACACCAGCAGTACTCTGTGCATCTCAACACTGCCAGCCAGGGCACCCCACAGTACAGCTGAAAGGACAACACCAGCAGCACTCTGTGCATCTCAGCACTGCCAGTCTGCGCACCCCCAAGTACAGCTGAAAGGACAACACCAGCGGCACCCTCTGAATCTCAGCACTGCCAGCCAGGGCAACCCCAAGTACAGCTGAATGGACAACACAACCAGCAATCTGTGCATCTCAACACTGCCAGCCAGGCACCCCCAAGTACAGCTGAAAGGACAACACCAGCAGCACTCTGTGCATCTCAGGACTGCCAGCCAGGGCATCCCCAAGTACAGCTGAATGGACAACACATCCAGCAATCTGTGTATCTCAACACTGCCAGCCAGGCACACCCAAGTACAGCTGAAAGGACAACACCAGCAGCACTCTGTGCATCTCAGCACTGCCAGCCTGCGCACCACCAAGTACAGCTGAAAGGACAACACGAGCAGTACTCTGTGCATCTCAACACTGCCAGCCAGGCACCCCCAAGTACAGCTGAAAGGACAACACCAGCAGCACTCTGTGCATCTCAGCACTGCCATTCACGCACCCCAGAGTACAGCTGAAAGGACAACACCAGCAGCACTCTGTGCATCTCAGCACTGCCAGCCTGGAACCCCCAAGAACAGCTGAAAGGACAACACCAGGAGCACTCTGTGCTTCTCAACACTGCCAGCCAGGCACCCCTGAAGTACAGCTCAAAAGACAACACCAGCAGCACTCTGTGCATCTCAACACTGCCAGCCAGGCACCCCCAAGTACAGCTGAAAGGACAACACAACCAGCACTCTGTGCATCTCAACACTGCCAGCCTGGAACCCCCAAGAACAGCTGAAAGGACAACACCAGGAGCACTCTGTGCTTCTCAACACTGCCAGCCAGGCACCCCTGAAGTACAGCTCAAAAGACAACACCAGCAGCACTCTGTGCATCTCAACACTGCCAGCCAGGCACCCCCAAGTACAACGGAAATGACAACACAACCAGCACTCTGTGCATCTCAACACTGCCAGCCTGCGCACCACCAAGTACAGCTGAAAGGACAACACGAGCAGCACTCTGTGCATCTCAGCACTGCCAGCCTGCGCACCACCAAGTACAGCTGAAAGGACAACACGAGCAGTACTCTGTGCATCTCAACACTGCCAGCCAGGCACCCCTGAAGTACAGCTCAAAAGACAACACCAGCAGCACTCTGTGCATCTCAACACTGCCAGCCAGGCACCCCCAAGTACAGCTGAAAGGACAACACAACCAGCACTCTGTGCATCTCAACACTGCCAGCCTGGAACCCCCAAGAACAGCTGAAAGGACAACACCAGGAGCACTCTGTGCTTCTCAACACTGCCAGCCAGGCACCCCTGAAGTACAGCTCAAAAGACAACACCAGCAGCACTCTGTGCATCTCAACACTGCCAGCCTGCGCACCACCAAGTACAGCTGAAAGGACAACACGAGCAGTACTCTGTGCATCTCAACACTGCCAGCCAGGCACCCCTGAAGTACAGCTCAAAAGACAACACCAGCAGCACTCTGTGCATCTCAGCACTGCCAGCCTGCGCACCACCAAGTACAGCTGAAAGGACAACACCAGGAGCACTCTGTGCTTCTCAACACTGCCAGCCAGGCACCCCTGAAGTACAGCTCAAAAGACAACACCAGCAGCACTCTGTGCATCTCAGCACTGCCAGCCTGCGCACCACCAAGTACAGCTGAAAGGACAACACGAGCAGTACTCTGTGCATCTCAACACTGCCAGCCAGGCACCCCTGAAGTACAGCTCAAAAGACAACACCAGCAGCACTCTGTGCATCTCAACACTGCCAGCCAGGCACCCCCAAGTACAGCTGAAAGGACAACACAACCAGCACTCTGTGCATCTCAACACTGCCAGCCTGGAACCCCCAAGAACAGCTGAAAGGACAACACCAGGAGCACTCTGTGCTTCTCAACACTGCCAGCCAGGCACCCCTGAAGTACAGCTCAAAAGACAACACCAGCAGCACTCTGTGCATCTCAACACTGCCAGCCAGGCACCCCCAAGTACAACGGAAATGACAACACAACCAGCACTCTGTGCATCTCAACACTGCCAGCCTGCGCACCACCAAGTACAGCTGAAAGGACAACACGAGCAGCACTCTGTGCATCTCAGCACTGCCAGCCTGCGCACCACCAAGTACAGCTGAAAGGACAACACGAGCAGTACTCTGTGCATCTCAACACTGCCAGCCAGGCACCCCCAAGTACAGCTGAAAGGACAACACCAGCAGCACTCTGTGCATCTCAGCACTGCCATTCACGCACCCCAGAGTACAGCTGAAAGGACAACACCAGCAGCACTCTGTGCATCTCAGCACTGCCAGCCTGGAACCCCCAAGAACAGCTGAAAGGACAACACCAGGAGCACTCTGTGCTTCTCAACACTGCCAGCCAGGCACCCCTGAAGTACAGCTCAAAAGACAACACCAGCAGCACTCTGTGCATCTCAACACTGCCAGCCAGGCACCCCCAAGTACAGCTGAAAGGACAACACAACCAGCACTCTGTGCATCTCAACACTGCCAGCAATGCACGACCAAGTACAGCTGAAAGGACAACACATCCAGCAATCTGTGCATCTCAACACTGCCAGCCAGGCACACCCAAGTACAGCTGAAAGGACAACACCAGCAGCACTCTGTGCATCTCAGCACTGCCAGCCTGCGCACCACCAAGTACAGCTGAAAGGACAACACGAGCAGTACTCTGTGCATCTCAACACTGCCAGTCAGGCACCCCCAAGTACAGCTGAAAGGACAACACCAGCAGCACTCTGTGCATCTCAGCACTACCAGCCAGCAACCCCCATTTACAGCTAAAAGGACAACACCAGGAGCACTCTGTGCATCTTAACACTGCAGGCCAGGGCACCGCCCAGTACAGCTGAGAGGACAACACCAGCAGCACTCTGTGCATCTCAGCACTGCCAGCCTGCGCACCCCCAAGTACAGCTGAAAGGACAACACCAGCAGAACTCTGTGCCTCTCAGCACTGCCAGCCTGGAACCCCCAAGAACAGCTGAAAGGACAACACCAGGAGCACTCTGTGCATCTCAGCACTGCCATTCACGCACCCCCAAGTACAGCTGAAAGGACAACACCAGCAGCACTCTGTGCATCTCAACACTGCCAGCCAGGCACCCCCAAGTACAGCTGAAAGGACAACACCAGCAGCACTCTGTGCATCTCAGCACTGCCAGCCAGGCACCCCCAAGTACTGCTGAAAGAACAACACAAGCAGAACTCTGTGCATTTCAACACTGCTTGCCAGGCACCCCCAAGTACAGCTGAAAGGACAACACAGCCAGAACTCTGTGCATCTCAAAACTGCCTGCCAGGCACCCCCAAGTACAGCTGAAAGGACAACACCAGCAGCAATCTGTGCATCTCAGCACTGCCAGCCTGGAACCCCCAAGAACAGCTGAAAGGACAACACCAGGAGAACTCTGTGCTTCTCAACACTGCCAGCCAGGCACCCCTGAAGTACAGCTCAAAAGACAACACCAGCAGCACTCTGTGCATCTCAACACTGCCAGCCAGGCACCCCCAAGTACAGCTGAAAGGACAACACAACCAGCACTCTGTGCATCTCAACACTGCCAGCCATGCACAACCAAGTACAGCTGAAAGGACAACACCAGAAGCACTCTGTGCATCTCAACACTGCCAGCCAGGTAGGCCAAGTACAGCTGAAAGGACAACACCAGCAGCACTATGTGCATCTCAGCACTGCCAGCCAGGAACCCCCAAGTACAGCTCAAAGGACAACACCAGCAGCACTCTGTGCATCTCAACACTGCCAGCCACGCACCCCCAAGTACAGCTGAAAGGACAACACCAGCAGCTCTCTGTGCATGTCAGCACTGCCAGCCAGGGCATCCCCAAGTACAGCTGAAAGTACAACACCAGCAGCACTCTGTGCATCTCAACACTGCCAGCCAGGCACCCACAAGCACAGCGGAAAGGACAACACAACCAGCACTCTGTGCATATCAACACTGCCAGCCAACGCACCCCCAAGTACAGTTGAAAGGACAACACCAGCAGCACTCTGTTAATCTCAGCACTGCCAGCCAGTGCACCCCCCCGTACAGCTGAAAGGACAACACCAGCAGCACTCCGTGCATCTCAACACTGCCAACCAGGGCACCCCCCAGTACAGCTGAAAGGACAACACCAGCAGGACTCCGTGCATCTCAGCACTGCCAGCCAGCGCACCCCCAAGTACAACGGAAATGACAACACAACCAGCACTCTGTGCATCACAACACTGCCAGTCAACGCACACCCAAGTGCAGTTTAAAGGACAAAACCAGCAGCACTCTGTTAATCTCAGCACTGCCAGCCAGTGCACCCCCAAGTACAGCTGAAAGGACAACACCAGCAGCTCTCTGTGCATCTCAGCACTGCCAGCCAGGGCATCCCCAAGTACAGCTGAAAGTACAACACCAGCAGCACTCTGTGCATCTCAACACTGCCAGCCAGGCACCCACAAGCACAGCGGAAAGGACAACACAACCAGCACTCTGTGCATATCAACACTGCCAGCCAACGCACCCCCAAGTACAGTTGAAAGGACAACACCAGCAGCACTCTGTTAATCTCAGCACTGCCAGCCAGTGCACCCCCCCGTACAGCTGAAAGGACAACACCAGCAGCACTCCGTGCATCTCAACACTGCCAACCAGGGCACCCCCCAGTACAGCTGAAAGGACAACACCAGCAGGACTCCGTGCATCTCAGCACTGCCAGCCAGCGCACCCCCAAGTACAACGGAAATGACAACACAACCAGCACTCTGTGCATCACAACACTGCCAGTCAACGCACACCCAAGTGCAGTTTAAAGGACAAAACCAGCAGCACTCTGTTAATCTCAGCACTGCCAGCCAGTGCACCCCCAAGTACAGCTGAAAGGATAACACAACCAGCTCTGTGTGCATCTCAACAGTGCCAGCCAGGCACAACGAAGTACAGCTTAAAGGACAACACCAGCAGTACTCTGTGCATCTCAACACTGCCAGCCAGGGCACCCCACAGTACAGCTGAAAGGACAACACCAGCAGCACTCTGTGCATCTCAGCACTGCCAGTCTGCGCACCCCCAAGTACAGCTGAAAGGACAACACCAGCGGCACCCTCTGAATCTCAGCACTGCCAGCCAGGGCAACCCCAAGTACAGCTGAATGGACAACACAACCAGCAATCTGTGCATCTCAACACTGCCAGCCAGGCACCCCCAAGTACAGCTGAAAGGACAACACCAGCAGCACTCTGTGCATCTCAGGACTGCCAGCCAGGGCATCCCCAAGTACAGCTGAATGGACAACACATCCAGCAATCTGTGTATCTCAACACTGCCAGCCAGGCACACCCAAGTACAGCTGAAAGGACAACACCAGCAGCACTCTGTGCATCTCAGCACTGCCAGCCTGCGCACCACCAAGTACAGCTGAAAGGACAACACGAGCAGTACTCTGTGCATCTCAACACTGCCAGCCAGGCACCCCCAAGTACAGCTGAAAGGACAACACCAGCAGCACTCTGTGCATCTCAGCACTGCCATTCACGCACCCCAGAGTACAGCTGAAAGGACAACACCAGCAGCACTCTGTGCATCTCAGCACTGCCAGCCTGGAACCCCCAAGAACAGCTGAAAGGACAACACCAGGAGCACTCTGTGCTTCTCAACACTGCCAGCCAGGCACCCCTGAAGTACAGCTCAAAAGACAACACCAGCAGCACTCTGTGCATCTCAACACTGCCAGCCAGGCACCCCCAAGTACAGCTGAAAGGACAACACAACCAGCACTCTGTGCATCTCAACACTGCCAGCCATGCACAACCAAGTACAGCTGAAAGGACAACACCAGAAGCACTCTGTGCATCTCAACACTGCCAGCCAGGTAGGCCAAGTACAGCTGAAAGGACAACACCAGCAGCACTATGTGCATCTCAGCACTGCCAGCCAGGAACCCCCAAGTACAGCTCAAAGGACAACACCAGCAGCACTCTGTGCATCTCAACACTGCCAGCCACGCACCCCCAAGTACAGCTGAAAGGACAACACCAGCAGCTCTCTGTGCATCTCAGCACTGCCAGCCAGGGCATCCCCAAGTACAGCTGAAAGTACAACACCAGCAGCACTCTGTGCATCTCAACACTGCCAGCCAGGCACCCACAAGCACAGCGGAAAGGACAACACAACCAGCACTCTGTGCATATCAACACTGCCAGCCAACGCACCCCCAAGTACAGTTGAAAGGACAACACCAGCAGCACTCTGTTAATCTCAGCACTGCCAGCCAGTGCACCCCCCCGTACAGCTGAAAGGACAACACCAGCAGCACTCCGTGCATCTCAACACTGCCAACCAGGGCACCCCCCAGTACAGCTGAAAGGACAACACCAGCAGGACTCCGTGCATCTCAGCACTGCCAGCCAGCGCACCCCCAAGTACAACGGAAATGACAACACAACCAGCACTCTGTGCATCTCAACACTGCCAGTCAACGCACACCCAAGTGCAGTTTAAAGGACAAAACCAGCAGCACTCTGTTAATCTCAGCACTGCCAGCCAGTGCAACCCCAAGTACAGCTGAAAGGATAACACAACCAGCTCTGTGTGCATCTCAACAGTGCCAGCCAGGCACAACGAAGTACAGCTTAAAGGACAACACCAGCAGTACTCTGTGCATCTCAACACTGCCAGCCAGGGCACCCCACAGTACAGCTGAAAGGACAACACCAGCAGCACTCTGTGCATCTCAGGACTGCCAGCCAGGGCATCCCCAAGTACAGCTGAATGGACAACACATCCAGCAATCTGTGTATCTCAACACTGCCAGCCAGGCACACCCAAGTACAGCTGAAAGGACAACACCAGCAGCACTCTGTGCATCTCAGCACTGCCAGCCTGCGCACCACCAAGTACAGCTGAAAGGACAACACGAGCAGTACTCTGTGCATCTCAACACTGCCAGCCAGGCACCCCCAAGTACAGCTGAAAGGACAACACCAGCTGCACTCTGTGCATCTCAGCACTGCCATTCACGCACCCCAGAGTACAGCTGAAAGGACAACACCAGCAGCACTCTGTGCATCTCAGCACTGCCAGCCTGGAACCCCCAAGAACAGCTGAAAGGACAACACCAGCAGCACTATGTGCATCTCAGCACTGCCAGCCAGGAACCCCCAAGTACAGCTCAAAGGACAACACCAGCAGCACTCTGTGCATCTCAACACTGCCAGCCACGCACCCCCAAGTACAGCTGAAAGGACAACACCAGCAGCTCTCTGTGCATCTCAGCACTGCCAGCCAGGGCATCCCCAAGTACAGCTGAAAGTACAACACCAGCAGCACTCTGTGCATCTCAACACTGCCAGCCAGGCACCCACAAGCACAGCGGAAAGGACAACACAACCAGCACTCTGTGCATATCAACACTGCCAGCCAACGCACCCCCAAGTACAGTTGAAAGGACAACACCAGCAGCACTCTGTTAATCTCAGCACTGCCAGCCAGTGCACCCCCCCGTACAGCTGAAAGGACAACACCAGCAGCACTCCGTGCATCTCAACACTGCCAACCAGGGCACCCCCCAGTACAGCTGAAAGGACAACACCAGCAGGACTCCGTGCATCTCAGCACTGCCAGCCAGCGCACCCCCAAGTACAACGGAAATGACAACACAACCAGCACTCTGTGCATCTCAACACTGCCAGTCAACGCACACCCAAGTGCAGTTTAAAGGACAAAACCAGCAGCACTCTGTTAATCTCAGCACTGCCAGCCAGTGCAACCCCAAGTACAGCTGAAAGGATAACACAACCAGCTCTGTGTGCATCTCAACAGTGCCAGCCAGGCACAACGAAGTACAGCTTAAAGGACAACACCAGCAGTACTCTGTGCATCTCAACACTGCCAGCCAGGGCACCCCACAGTACAGCTGAAAGGACAACACCAGCAGCACTCTGTGCATCTCAGGACTGCCAGCCAGGGCATCCCCAAGTACAGCTGAATGGACAACACATCCAGCAATCTGTGTATCTCAACACTGCCAGCCAGGCACACCCAAGTACAGCTGAAAGGACAACACCAGCAGCACTCTGTGCATCTCAGCACTGCCAGCCTGCGCACCACCAAGTACAGCTGAAAGGACAACACGAGCAGTACTCTGTGCATCTCAACACTGCCAGCCAGGCACCCCCAAGTACAGCTGAAAGGACAACACCAGCTGCACTCTGTGCATCTCAGCACTGCCATTCACGCACCCCAGAGTACAGCTGAAAGGACAACACCAGCAGCACTCTGTGCATCTCAGCACTGCCAGCCTGGAACCCCCAAGAACAGCTGAAAGGACAACACCAGGAGCACTCTGTGCTTCTCAACACTGCCAGCCAGGCACCCCTGAAGTACAGCTCAAAAGACAACACCAGCAGCACTCTGTGCATCTCAACACTGCCAGCCAGGCACCCCCAAGTACAGCTGAAAGGACAACACAACCAGCACTCTGTGCATCTCAACACTGCCAGCCATGCACAACCAAGTACAGCTGAAAGGACAACACCAGAAGCACTCTGTGCATCTCAACACTGCCAGCCAGGTAGGCCAAGTACAGCTGAAAGGACAACACCAGCAGCACTATGTGCATCTCAGCACTGCCAGCCAGGCACCCCCAAGTACAGCTGAAAGGACAACACAACCAGCACTCTGTGCATCTCAACACTGCCAGCCAGGAACCCCCAAGTACAGCTGAAAGTACAACACCAGCAGAACTCTGTCCATCTCAACACTGCCAGCCAGGCACCCACAAGCACAGCGGAAAGGACAACACAACCAGCACTCTGTGCATATCAACACTGCCAGCCAACGCACCCCCAAGTACAGTTGAAAGGACAACGCCAGCAGCACTCTGTTAATCTCAGCACTGCCAGCCAGTGCACCCCCAAGTACAGCTGAAAGGATAACACAACCAGCTCTGTGTGCATCTCAACACTGCCAGCCAGGCACAACGAAGTACAGTTTAAAGGACAAAACCAGCAGCACTCTGTTAATCTCAGCACTGCAAGCCAGTGCACCCCCAAGTACAGCTGAAAGGATAACACAACCAGCTCTGTGTGCATCTCAACACTGCCAGCCAGGCACAACGAAGTACAGCTTAAAGGACAACACCAGCAGTACTCTGTGCATCTCAACACTGCCAGCCAGGGCACCCCACAGTACAGCTGAAAGGACAACACCAGCAGCACTCTGTGCATCTCAGCACTGCCAGTCTGCGCACCCCCTAGTACAGCTGAAAGGACAACACCAGCGGCACCCTCTGAATCTCAGCACTGCCAGCCAGGGCAACCCCAAGTACAGCTGAATGGACAACACAACCAGCAATCTGTACATCTCAACACTGCCAGCCAGGCACCCCCAAGTACAGCTGAAAGGACAACACCAGCAGCACTCTGTGCATCTCAGCACTGCCAGCCAGGGCATCCCCAAGTACAGCTGAATGGACAACACATCCAGCAATCTGTGCATCTCAACACTGCCAGCCAGGCACACCCAAGTACAGCTGAAAGGACAACACCAGCAGCACTCTGTGCATCTCAGCACTGCCAGCCTGCGCACCACCAAGTACAGCTGAAAGGACAACACGAGCAGTACTCTGTGCATCACTACACTGCCAGTCAGGCACCCCCAAGTACAGCTGAAAGGACAACACCAGCAGCACTCTGTGCATCTCAGCACTACCAGCCAGCAACCCCCATTTACAGCTGAAAGGACAACACCAGGAGCACTCTGTGCATCTTAACACTGCAGGCCAGGGCACCGCCCAGTACAGCTGAGAGGACAACACCAGCAGCACTCTGTGCATCTCAGCACTGCCAGCCTGCGCACCCCCAAGTACAGCTGAAAGGACAACACCAGCAGAACTCTGTGCCTCTCAGCACTGCCAACCTGCGCACCTCCAAGTACAGCTGAAAGGACAACACCAGCAGCACTCTGTGCATCTCAGCACTGCCATTCACGCACCCCCAAGTACAGCTGAAAGGACAACACCAGCAGCACTCTGTGCATCTCAACACTGCCAGCCAGGCACCCCCAAGTACAGCTGAAAGGACAACACCAGCAGCACTCTGTGCATCTCAGCACTGCCAGCCAGGCACCCCCAAGTACTGCTGAAAGAACAACACAAGCAGAACTCTGTGCATTTCAACACTGCTTGCCAGGCACCCCCAAGTACAGCTGAAAGGACAACACAGCCAGAACTCTGTGCATCTCAAAACTGCCTGCCAGGCACCCCCAAGTACAGCTGAAAGGACAACACCAGCAGCACTCTGTGCATCTCAGCACTGCCAGCCTGGAACCCCCAAGAACAGCTGAAAGGACAACACCAGGAGAACTCTGTGCTTCTCAACACTGCCAGCCAGGCACCCCTGAAGTACAGCTCAAAAGACAACACCAGCAGCACTCTGTGCATCTCAACACTGCCAGCCAGGCACCCCCAAGTACAGCTGAAAGGACAACACAACCAGCACTCTGTGCATCTCAACACTGCCAGCCATGCACAACCAAGTACAGCTGAAAGGACAACACCAGAAGCACTCTGTGCATCTCAACACTGCCAGCCAGGTAGGCCAAGTACAGCTGAAAGGACAACACCAGCAGCACTATGTGCATCTCAGCACTGCCAGCCAGGAACCCCCAAGTACAGCTCAAAGGACAACACCAGCAGCACTCTGTGCATCTCAACACTGCCAGCCACGCACCCCCAAGTACAGCTGAAAGGACAACACCAGCAGCTCTCTGTGCATCTCAGCACTGCCAGCCAGGGCATCCCCAAGTACAGCTGAAAGTACAACACCAGCAGCACTCTGTGCATCTCAACACTGCCAGCCAGGCACCCACAAGCACAGCGGAAAGGACAACACAACCAGCACTCTGTGCATATCAACACTGCCAGCCAACGCACCCCCAAGTACAGTTGAAAGGACAACACCAGCAGCACTCTGTTAATCTCAGCACTGCCAGCCAGTGCACCCCCCCGTACAGCTGAAAGGACAACACCAGCAGCACTCCGTGCATCTCAACACTGCCAACCAGGGCACCCCCCAGTACAGCTGAAAGGACAACACCAGCAGGACTCCGTGCATCTCAGCACTGCCAGCCAGCGCACCCCCAAGTACAACGGAAATGACAACACAACCAGCACTCTGTGCATCACAACACTGCCAGTCAACGCACACCCAAGTGCAGTTTAAAGGACAAAACCAGCAGCACTCTGTTAATCTCAGCACTGCCAGCCAGTGCACCCCCAAGTACAGCTGAAAGGATAACACAACCAGCTCTGTGTGCATCTCAACAGTGCCAGCCAGGCACAACGAAGTACAGCTTAAAGGACAACACCAGCAGTACTCTGTGCATCTCAACACTGCCAGCCAGGGCACCCCACAGTACAGCTGAAAGGACAACACCAGCAGCACTCTGTGCATCTCAGCACTGCCAGTCTGCGCACCCCCAAGTACAGCTGAAAGGACAACACCAGCGGCACCCTCTGAATCTCAGCACTGCCAGCCAGGGCAACCCCAAGTACAGCTGAATGGACAACACATCCAGCAATCTGTGTATCTCAACACTGCCAGCCAGGCACACCCAAGTACAGCTGAAAGGACAACACGAGCAGTACTCTGTGCATCTCAACACTGCCAGCCAGGCACCCCCAAGTACAGCTGAAAGGACAACACCAGCAGCACTCTGTGCATCTCAGCACTGCCATTCACGCACCCCAGAGTACAGCTGAAAGGACAACACCAGCAGCACTCTGTGCATCTCAGCACTGCCAGCCTGGAACCCCCAAGAACAGCTGAAAGGACAACACCAGGAGCACTCTGTGCTTCTCAACACTGCCAGCCAGGCACCCCTGAAGTACAGCTCAAAAGACAACACCAGCAGCACTCTGTGCATCTCAACACTGCCAGCCAGGCACCCCCAAGTACAGCTGAAAGGACAACACAACCAGCACTCTGTGCATCTCAACACTGCCAGCCATGCACAACCAAGTACAGCTGAAAGGACAACACCAGAAGCACTCTGTGCATCTCAACACTGCCAGCCAGGTAGGCCAAGTACAGCTGAAAGGACAACACCAGCAGCACTATGTGCATCTCAGCACTGCCAGCCAGGAACCCCCAAGTACAGCTCAAAGGACAACACCAGCAGCACTCTGTGCATCTCAACACTGCCAGCCACGGACCCCCAAGTACAGCTGAAAGGACAACACCAGCAGCTCTCTGTGCATCTCAGCACTGCCAGCCAGGGCATCCCCAAGTACAGCTGAAAGGACAACACCAGCAGCACTCTGTGCATCTCAGCACTGCCATTCACGCACCCCAGAGTACAGCTGAAAGGACAACACCAGCAGCACTCTGTGCATCTCAGCACTGCCAGCCTGGAACCCCCAAGAACAGCTGAAAGGACAACACCAGGAGCACTCTGTGCTTCTCAACACTGCCAGCCAGGCACCCCTGAAGTACAGCTCAAAAGACAACACCAGTAGCACTCTGTGCATCTCAACACTGCCAGCCAGGCACCCCCAAGTACAGCTGAAAGGACAACACAACCAGCACTCTGTGCATCTCAACACTGCCAGCCATGCACAACCAAGTACAGCTGAAAGGACAACACCAGAAGCACTCTGTGCATCTCAACACTGCCAGCCAGGTAGGCCAAGTACAGCTGAAAGGACAACACCAGCAGCACTATGTGCATCTCAGCACTGCCAGCCAGGAACCCCCAAGTACAGCTCAAAGGACAACACCAGCAGCACTCTGTGCATCTCAACACTGCCAGCCACGGACCCCCAAGTACAGCTGAAAGGACAACACCAGCAGCTCTCTGTGCATCTCAGCACTGCCAGCCAGGGCATCCCCAAGTACAGCTGAAAGTACAACACCAGCAGAACTCTGTCCATCTCAACACTGCCAGCCAGGCACCCACAAGCACAGCGGAAAGGACAACACAACCAGCACTCTGTGCATATCAACACTGCCAGCCAGGCACCCCCAAGTACAGTTGAAAGGACAACACCAGCAGCACTCTGTTAATCTCAGCACTGCCAGCCAGTGCACCCCCAAGTACAGCTGAAAGGATAACACAACCAGCTCTGTGTGCATCTCAACACTGCCAGCCAGGCACAACGAAGTACAGCTTAAAGGACAACACCAGCAGTACTCTGTGCATCTCAACACTGCCAGCCAGGGCACCCCACAGTACAGCTGAAAGGACAACACCAGCAGCACTCTGTGCATCTCAGCACTGCCAGTCTGCGCACCCCCTAGGACAGCTGAAAGGACAACACCAGCGGCACCCTCTGAATCTCAGCACTGCCAGCCAGGGCAACCCCAAGTACAGCTGAATGGACAACACAACCAGCAATCTGTACATCTCAACACTGCCAGCCAGGCACCCCCAAGTACAGCTGAAAGGACAACACCAGCAGCACTCTGTGCATCTCAGCACTGCCAGCCAGGGCATCCCCAAGTACAGCTCAATGGACAACACATCCAGCAATCTGTGCATCTCAACACTGCCAGCCAGGCACACCCAAGTACAGCTGAAAGGACAACACCAGCAGCACTCTGTGCATCTCAGCACTGCCAGCCTGCGCACCACCAAGTACAGCTGAAAGGACAACACGAGCAGTACTCTGTGCATCTCAACACTGCCAGTCAGGCACCCCCAAGTACAGCTGAAAGGACAACACCAGCAGCACTCTGTGCATCTCAGCAATACCAGCCAGCAACCCCCATTTACAGCTGAAAGGACAACACCAGGAGCACTCTATGCATCATAACACTGCAGGCCAGGGCACCGCCCAGTACAGCTGAGAGGACAACACCAGCAGCACTCTGTGCATCTCAGCACTGCCAGCCTGCGCACCCCTGAAGTACAGCTGAAAGGACAACACCAGCAGAACTCTGTGCCTCTCAGCACTGCCAACCTGCGCACCTCCAAGTACAGCTGAAAGGACAACACCAGCAGCACTCTGTGCATCTCAGCACTGCCATTCACGCACTCCCAAGTACAGCTGAAAGGACAACACCAGCAGCACTCTGTGCATCTCAACACTGCCAGCCAGGCACCCCCAAGTACAGCTGAAAGGACAACACCAGCAGCACTCTGTGCATCTCAGCACTGCCAGCCAGGCACCCCCAAGTACTGCTGAAAGAACAACACAAGCAGAACTCTGTGCATTTCAACACTGCTTGCCAGGCACCCCCAAGTACAGCTGAAAGGACAACACAGCCAGAACTCTGTGCATCTCAAAACTGCCTGCCAGGCACCCCCAAGTACAGCTGAAAGGACAACACCAGCAGCACTCTGTGCATCTCAGCACTGCCAGCCTGGAACCCCCAAGAACAGCTGAAAGGACAACACCAGGAGAACTCTGTGCTTCTCAACACTGCCAGCCAGGCACCCCTGAAGTACAGCTCAAAAGACAACACCAGCAGCACTCTGTGCATCTCAACACTGCCAGCCAGGCACCCCCAAGTACAGCTGAAAGGACAACACAACCAGCACTCTGTGCATCTCAACACTGCCAGCCATGCACAACCAAGTACAGCTGAAAGGACAACACCAGAAGCACTCTGTGCATCTCAACACTGCCAGCCAGGTAGGCCAAGTACAGCTGAAAGGACAACACCAGCAGCACTATGTGCATCTCAGCACTGCCAGCCAGGAACCCCCAAGTACAGCTCAAAGGACAACACCAGCAGCACTCTGTGCATCTCAACACTGCCAGCCACGGACCCCCAAGTACAGCTGAAAGGACAACACCAGCAGCTCTCTGTGCATCTCAGCACTGCCAGCCAGGGCATCCCCAAGTACAGCTGAAAGGACAACACCAGCAGCACTCTGTGCATCTCAGCACTGCCATTCACGCACCCCAGAGTACAGCTGAAAGGACAACACCAGCAGCACTCTGTGCATCTCAGCACTGCCAGCCTGGAACCCCCAAGAACAGCTGAAAGGACAACACCAGGAGCACTCTGTGCTTCTCAACACTGCCAGCCAGGCACCCCTGAAGTACAGCTCAAAAGACAACACCAGTAGCACTCTGTGCATCTCAACACTGCCAGCCAGGCACCCCCAAGTACAGCTGAAAGGACAACACAACCAGCACTCTGTGCATCTCAACACTGCCAGCCATGCACAACCAAGTACAGCTGAAAGGACAACACCAGAAGCACTCTGTGCATCTCAACACTGCCAGCCAGGTAGGCCAAGTACAGCTGAAAGGACAACACCAGCAGCACTATGTGCATCTCAGCACTGCCAGCCAGGAACCCCCAAGTACAGCTCAAAGGACAACACCAGCAGCACTCTGTGCATCTCAACACTGCCAGCCACGGACCCCCAAGTACAGCTGAAAGGACAACACCAGCAGCTCTCTGTGCATCTCAGCACTGCCAGCCAGGGCATCCCCAAGTACAGCTGAAAGTACAACACCAGCAGAACTCTGTCCATCTCAACACTGCCAGCCAGGCACCCACAAGCACAGCGGAAAGGACAACACAACCAGCACTCTGTGCATATCAACACTGCCAGCCAGGCACCCCCAAGTACAGTTGAAAGGACAACACCAGCAGCACTCTGTTAATCTCAGCACTGCCAGCCAGTGCACCCCCAAGTACAGCTGAAAGGATAACACAACCAGCTCTGTGTGCATCTCAACACTGCCAGCCAGGCACAACGAAGTACAGCTTAAAGGACAACACCAGCAGTACTCTGTGCATCTCAACACTGCCAGCCAGGGCACCCCACAGTACAGCTGAAAGGACAACACCAGCAGCACTCTGTGCATCTCAGCACTGCCAGTCTGCGCACCCCCTAGTACAGCTGAAAGGACAACACCAGCGGCACCCTCTGAATCTCAGCACTGCCAGCCAGGGCAACCCCAAGTACAGCTGAATGGACAACACAACCAGCAATCTGTACATCTCAACACTGCCAGCCAGGCACCCCCAAGTACAGCTGAAAGGACAACACCAGCAGCACTCTGTGCATCTCAGCACTGCCAGCCAGGGCATCCCCAAGTACAGCTCAATGGACAACACATCCAGCAATCTGTGCATCTCAACACTGCCAGCCAGGCACACCCAAGTACAGCTGAAAGGACAACACCAGCAGCACTCTGTGCATCTCAGCACTGCCAGCCTGCGCACCACCAAGTACAGCTGAAAGGACAACACGAGCAGTACTCTGTGCATCTCAACACTGCCAGTCAGGCACCCCCAAGTACAGCTGAAAGGACAACACCAGCAGCACTCTGTGCATCTCAGCAATACCAGCCAGCAACCCCCATTTACAGCTGAAAGGACAACACCAGGAGCACTCTGTGCATCATAACACTGCAGGCCAGGGCACCGCCCAGTACAGCTGAGAGGACAACACCAGCAGCACTCTGTGCATCTCAGCACTGCCAGCCTGCGCACCCCCAAGTACAGCTGAAAGGACAACACCAGCAGAACTCTGTGCCTCTCAGCACTGCCAACCTGCGCACCTCCAAGTACAGCTGAAAGGACAACACCAGCAGCACTCTGTGCATCTCAGCACTGCCATTCACGCACTCCCAAGTACAGCTGAAAGGACAACACCAGCAGCACTCTGTGCATCTCAACACTGCCAGCCAGGCACCCCCAAGTACAGCTGAAAGGACAACACCAGCAGCACTCTGTGCATCTCAGCACTGCCAGCCAGGCACCCCCAAGTACTGCTGAAAGAACAACACAAGCAGAACTCTGTGCATTTCAACACTGCTTGCCAGGCACCCCCAAGTACAGCTGAAAGGACAACACAGCCAGAACTCTGTGCATCTCAAAACTGCCTGCCAGGCACCCCCAAGTACAGCTGAAAGGACAACACCAGCAGCACTCTGTGCATCTCAGCACTGCCAGCCTGGAACCCCCAAGAACAGCTGAAAGGACAACACCAGGAGAACTCTGTGCTTCTCAACACTGCCAGCCAGGCACCCCTGAAGTACAGCTCAAAAGACAACACCAGCAGCACTCTGTGCATCTCAACACTGCCAGCCAGGCACCCCCAAGTACAGCTGAAAGGACAACACAACCAGCACTCTGTGCATCTCAACACTGCCAGCCATGCACAACCAAGTACAGCTGAAAGGACAACACCAGAAGCACTCTGTGCATCTCAACACTGCCAGCCAGGTAGGCCAAGTACAGCTGAAAGGACAACACCAGCAGCACTATGTGCATCTCAGCACTGCCAGCCAGGAACCCCCAAGTACAGCTCAAAGGACAACACCAGCAGCACTCTGTGCATCTCAACACTGCCAGCCACGCACCCCCAAGTACAGCTGAAAGGACAACACCAGCAGCTCTCTGTGCATCTCAGCACTGCCAGCCAGGGCATCCCCAAGTACAGCTGAAAGTACAACACCAGCAGCACTCTGTGCATCTCAACACTGCCAGCCAGGCACCCACAAGCACAGCGGAAAGGACAACACAACCAGCACTCTGTGCATATCAACACTGCCAGCCAACGCACCCCCAAGTACAGTTGAAAGGACAACACCAGCAGCACTCTGTTAATCTCAGCACTGCCAGCCAGTGCACCCCCCCGTACAGCTGAAAGGACAACACCAGCAGCACTCCGTGCATCTCAACACTGCCAACCAGGGCACCCCCCAGTACAGCTGAAAGGACAACACCAGCAGGACTCCGTGCATCTCAGCACTGCCAGCCAGCGCACCCCCAAGTACAACGGAAATGACAACACAACCAGCACTCTGTGCATCACAACACTGCCAGTCAACGCACATCCAAGTGCAGTTTAAAGGACAAAACCAGCAGCACTCTGTTAATCTCAGCACTGCCAGCCAGTGCACCCCCAAGTACAGCTGAAAGGATAACACAACCAGCTCTGTGTGCATCTCAACAGTGCCAGCCAGGCACAACGAAGTACAGCTTAAAGGACAACACCAACAGTACTCTGTGCATCTCAACACTGCCAGCCAGGGCACCCCACAGTACAGCTGAAAGGACAACACCAGCAGCACTCTGTGCATCTCAGCACTGCCAGTCTGCGCACCCCCAAGTACAGCTGAAAGGACAACACCAGCGGCACCCTCTGAATCTCAGCACTGCCAGCCAGGGCAACCCCAAGTACAGCTGAATGGACAACACAACCAGCAATCTGTGCATCTCAACACTGCCAGCCAGGCACCCCCAAGTACAGCTGAAAGGACAACACCAGCAGCACTCTGTGCATCTCAGGACTGCCAGCCAGGGCATCCCCAAGTACAGCTGAATGGACAACACATCCAGCAATCTGTGCATCTCAACACTGCCAGCCAGGCACACCCAAGTACAGCTGAAAGGACAACACCAGCAGCACTCTTGGCATCTCAGCACTGCCAGCCTGCGCACCACCAAGTACAGCTGAAAGGACAACACGAGCAGTACTCTGTGCATCTCAACACTGCCAGTCAGGCACCCCCAAGTACAGCTGAAAGGACAACACCAGCAGCACTCTGTGCATCTCAGCACTGCCATTCACGCACCCCAGAGTACAGCTGAAAGGACAACACCAGCAGCACTCTGTGCATCTCAGCACTGCCAGCCTGGAACCCCCAAGAACAGCTGAAAGGACAACACCAGGAGCACTCTGTGCTTCTCAACACTGCCAGCCAGGCACCCCTGAAGTACAGCTCAAAAGAGAACACCAGCAGCACTCTGTGCATCTCAACACTGCCAGCAAGGCACCCCCAAGTACAGCTGAAAGGACAACACAACCAGCACTCTGTGCATCTCAACACTGCCAGCCATGCACAACCATGTACAGCTGAAAGGACAACACCAGAAGCACTCTGTGCATCTCAACACTGCCAGCCAGGTAGGCCAAGTACAGCTGAAAGGACAACACCAGCAGCACTATGTGCATCTCAGCACTGCCAGCCAGGAACCCCCAAGTACAGCTCAAAGGACAACACCAGCAGCACTCTGTGCATCTCAACACTGCCAGCCACGGACCCCCAAGTACAGCTGAAAGGACAACACCAGCAGCTCTCTGTGCATCTCAGCACTGCCAGCCAGGGCATCCCCAAGTACAGCTGAAAGTACAACACCAGCAGAACTCTGTCCATCTCAACACTGCCAGCCAGGCACCCACAAGCACAGCGGAAAGGACAACACAACCAGCACACAACCAGCACTCTGTGCATATCAACACTGCCAGCCAGGCACCCCCAAGTACAGTTGAAAGGACAACACCAGCAGCACTCTGTTAATCTCAGCACTGCCAGCCAGTGCACCCCCAAGTACAGCTGAAAGGATAACACAACCAGCTCTGTGTGCATCTCAACACTGCCAGCCAGGCACAACGAAGTACAGTTTAAAGGACAAAACCAGCAGCACTCGGTTAATCTCAGCACTGCCAGCCAGTGCACCCCCAAGTACAGCTGAAAGGATAACACAACCAGCTCTGTGTGCATCTCAACACTGCCAGCCAGGCACAACGAAGTACAGCTTAAAGGACAACACCAGCAGTACTCTGTGCATCTCAACACTGCCAGCCAGGGCACCCCACAGTACAGCTGAAAGGACAACACCAGCAGCACTCTGTGCATCTCAGCACTGCCAGTCTGCGCACCACCAAGTACAGCTGAAAGGACAACACCAGCGGCACCCTCTGAATCTCAGCACTGCCAGCCAGGGCAACCCCAAGTACAGCTGAATGGACAACACAACCAGCAATCTGTACATCTCAACACTGCCAGCCAGGCACCCCCAAGTACAGCTGAAAGGACAACACCAGCAGCACTCTGTGCATCTCAGCACTGCCAGCCAGGTGATCCCCAAGTACAGCTGAATGGACAACACATCCAGCAATCTGTGCATCTCAACACTGCCAGTCAGGCACCCCCAAGTACAGCTGAAAGGACAACACCAGCAGAACTCTGTGCATCTCAGCACTACCAGCCAGCAACCCCCATGTACAGCTGAAAGGACAACACCAGGAGCACTCTGTGCATCTTAACACTGCAGGCCAGGGCACCGCCCAGTACAGCTGAGAGGACAACACCAGCAGCACTCTGTGCATCTCAGCACTGCCAGCCAGGCACCCCCAAGTACTACTGAAAGAACAACACAAGCAGAACTCTGTGCATTTCAACACTGCTTGCCAGGCACCCCCAAGTACAGCTGAAAGGACAACACAGCCAGAACTCTGTGCATCTCAAAACTGCCTGCCAGGCACCCCCAAGTACAGCTGAAAGGACAACACCAGCAGCACTCTGTGCATCTCAGGACTGCCAGCCAGGGCATCCCCAAGTACAGCTGAATGGACAACACATCCAGCAATCTGTGCATCTCAACACTGCCAGCCAGGCACACCCAAGTACAGCTGAAAGGACAACACCAGCAGCACTCTGTGCATCTCAGCACTGCCAGCCTGCGCACCACCAAGTACAGCTGAAAGGACAACACGAGCAGTACTCTGTGCATCTCAACACTGCCAGTCAGGCACCCCCAAGTACAGCTGAAAGGACAACACCAGCAGCACTCTGTGCATCTCAGCACTGCCATTCACGCACCCCAGAGTACAGCTGAAAGGACAACACCAGCAGCACTCTGTGCATCTCAGCACTGCCAGCCTGGAACCCCCAAGAACAGCTGAAAGGACAACACCAGGAGCACTCTGTGCTTCTCAACACTGCCAGCCAGGCACCCCTGAAGTACAGCTCAAAAGACAACACCAGCAGCACTCTGTGCATCTCAACACTGCCAGCAAGGCACCCCCAAGTACAGCTGAAAGGACAACACAACCAGCACTCTGTGCATCTCAACACTGCCAGCCATGCACAACCATGTACAGCTGAAAGGACAACACCAGAAGCACTCTGTGCATCTCAACACTGCCAGCCAGGTAGGCCAAGTACAGCTGAAAGGACAACACCAGCAGCACTATGTGCATCTCAGCACTGCCAGCCAGGAACCCCCAAGTACAGCTCAAAGGACAACACCAGCAGCACTCTGTGCATCTCAACACTGCCAGCCACGGACCCCCAAGTACAGCTGAAAGGACAACACCAGCAGCTCTCTGTGCATCTCAGCACTGCCAGCCAGGGCATCCCCAAGTACAGCTGAAAGTACAACACCAGCAGAACTCTGTCCATCTCAACACTGCCAGCCAGGCACCCACAAGCACAGCTGAAAGGACAACACAACCAGCACTCTGTGCATATCAACACTGCCAGCCAGGCACCCCCAAGTACAGTTGAAAGGACAACACCAGCAGCACTCTGTTAATCTCAGCACTGCCAGCCAGTGCACCCCCAAGTACAGCTGAAAGGATAACACAACCAGCTCTGTGTGCATCTCAACACTGCCAGCCAGGCACAACGAAGTACAGTTTAAAGGACAAAACCAGCAGCACTCGGTTAATCTCAGCACTGCCAGCCAGTGCACCCCCAAGTACAGCTGAAAGGATAACACAACCAGCTCTGTGTGCATCTCAACACTGCCAGCCAGGCACAACGAAGTACAGCTTAAAGGACAACACCAGCAGTACTCTGTGCATCTCAACACTGCCAGCCAGGGCACCCCACAGTACAGCTGAAAGGACAACACCAGCAGCACTCTGTGCATCTCAGCACTGCCAGTCTGCGCACCACCAAGTACAGCTGAAAGGACAACACCAGCGGCACCCTCTGAATCTCAGCACTGCCAGCCAGGGCAACCCCAAGTACAGCTGAATGGACAACACAACCAGCAATCTGTACATCTCAACACTGCCAGCCAGGCACCCCCAAGTACAGCTGAAAGGACAACACCAGCAGCACTCTGTGCATCTCAGCACTGCCAGCCAGGTGATCCCCAAGTACAGCTGAATGGAGAACACATCCAGCAATCTGTGCATCTCAACACTGCCAGTCAGGCACCCCCAAGTACAGCTGAAAGGACAACACCAGCAGAACTCTGTGCATCTCAGCACTACCAGCCAGCAACCCCCATGTACAGCTGAAAGGACAACACCAGGAGCACTCTGTGCATCTTAACACTGCAGGCCAGGGCACCGCCCAGTACAGCTGAGAGGACAACACCAGCAGCACTCTGTGCATCTCAGCACTGCCAGCCAGGCACCCCCAAGTACTGCTGAAAGAACAACACAAGCAGAACTCTGTGCATTTCAACACTGCTTGCCAGGCACCCCCAAGTACAGCTGAAAGGACAACACAGCCAGAACTCTGTGCATCTCAAAACTGCCTGCCAGGCACCCCCAAGTACAGCTGAAAGGACAACACTTGCAGCACTCTGTGCATCTCAGCACTGCCAGCCAGGCACCCCTGAAGTACAGCTCAAAAGACAACACCAGCAGCACTCTGTGCATCTCAACACTGCCAGCCAGGCACCCCCAAGTACAGCTGAAAGGACAACACCAGCAGAACTCTGTGCATCTCAGCACTACCAGCCAGCAACCCCCATGTACAGCTGAAAGGACAACACCAGGAGCACTCTGTGCATCTTAACACTGCAGGCCAGGGCACCGCCCAGTACAGCTGAGAGGACAACACCAGCAGCACTCTGTGCATCTCAGCACTGCCAGCCAGGCACCCCCAAGTACTACTGAAAGAACAACACAAGCAGAACTCTGTGCATTTCAACACTGCTTGCCAGGCACCCCCAAGTACAGCTGAAAGGACAACACAGCCAGAACTCTGTGCATCTCAAAACTGCCTGCCAGGCACCCCCAAGTACAGCTGAAAGGACAACACCAGCAGCACTCTGTGCATCTCAGGACTGCCAGCCAGGGCATCCCCAAGTACAGCTGAATGGACAACACATCCAGCAATCTGTGCATCTCAACACTGCCAGCCAGGCACACCCAAGTACAGCTGAAAGGACAACACCAGCAGCACTCTGTGCATCTCAGCACTGCCAGCCTGCGCACCACCAAGTACAGCTGAAAGGACAACATGAGCAGTACTCTGTGCATCTCAACACTGCCAGTCAGGCACCCCCAAGTACAGCTGAAAGGACAACACCAGCAGCACTCTGTGCATCTCAGCACTGCCATTCACGCACCCCAGAGTACAGCTGAAAGGACAACACCAGCAGCACTCTGTGCATCTCAGCACTGCCAGCCTGGAACCCCCAAGAACAGCTGAAAGGACAACACCAGGAGCACTCTGTGCTTCTCAACACTGCCAGCCAGGCACCCCTGAAGTACAGCTCAAAAGACAACACCAGCAGCACTCTGTGCATCTCAACACTGCCAGCAAGGCACCCCCAAGTACAGCTGAAAGGACAACACAACCAGCACTCTGTGCATCTCAACACTGCCAGCCATGCACAACCATGTACAGCTGAAAGGACAACACCAGAAGCACTCTGTGCATCTCAACACTGCCAGCCAGGTAGGCCAAGTACAGCTGAAAGGACAACACCAGCAGCACTATGTGCATCTCAGCACTGCCAGCCAGGAACCCCCAAGTACAGCTCAAAGGACAACACCAGCAGCACTCTGTGCATCTCAACACTGCCAGCCACGGACCCCCAAGTACAGCTGAAAGGACAACACCAGCAGCTCTCTGTGCATCTCAGCACTGCCAGCCAGGGCATCCCCAAGTACAGCTGAAAGTACAACACCAGCAGAACTCTGTCCATCTCAACACTGCCAGCCAGGCACCCACAAGCACAGCTGAAAGGACAACACAACCAGCACTCTGTGCATATCAACACTGCCAGCCAGGCACCCCCAAGTACAGTTGAAAGGACAACACCAGCAGCACTCTGTTAATCTCAGCACTGCCAGCCAGTGCACCCCCAAGTACAGCTGAAAGGATAACACAACCAGCTCTGTGTGCATCTCAACACTGCCAGCCAGGCACAACGAAGTACAGTTTAAAGGACAAAACCAGCAGCACTCGGTTAATCTCAGCACTGCCAGCCAGTGCACCCCCAAGTACAGCTGAAAGGATAACACAACCAGCTCTGTGTGCATCTCAACACTGCCAGCCAGGCACAACGAAGTACAGCTTAAAGGACAACACCAGCAGTACTCTGTGCATCTCAACACTGCCAGCCAGGGCACCCCACAGTACAGCTGAAAGGACAACACCAGCAGCACTCTGTGCATCTCAGCACTGCCAGTCTGCGCACCACCAAGTACAGCTGAAAGGACAACACCAGCGGCACCCTCTGAATCTCAGCACTGCCAGCCAGGGCAACCCCAAGTACAGCTGAATGGACAACACAACCAGCAATCTGTACATCTCAACACTGCCAGCCAGGCACCCCCAAGTACAGCTGAAAGGACAACACCAGCAGCACTCTGTGCATCTCAGCACTGCCAGCCAGGTGATCCCCAAGTACAGCTGAATGGAGAACACATCCAGCAATCTGTGCATCTCAACACTGCCAGTCAGGCACCCCCAAGTACAGCTGAAAGGACAACACCAGCAGAACTCTGTGCATCTCAGCACTACCAGCCAGCAACCCCCATGTACAGCTGAAAGGACAACACCAGGAGCACTCTGTGCATCTTAACACTGCAGGCCAGGGCACCGCCCAGTACAGCTGAGAGGACAACACCAGCAGCACTCTGTGCATCTCAGCACTGCCAGCCAGGCACCCCCAAGTACTGCTGAAAGAACAACACAAGCAGAACTCTGTGCATTTCAACACTGCTTGCCAGGCACCCCCAAGTACAGCTGAAAGGACAACACAGCCAGAACTCTGTGCATCTCAAAACTGCCTGCCAGGCACCCCCAAGTACAGCTGAAAGGACAACACTTGCAGCACTCTGTGCATCTCAGCACTGCCAGCCAGGCACCCCTGAAGTACAGCTCAAAAGACAACACCAGCAGCACTCTGTGCATCTCAACACTGCCAGCCAGGCACCCCCAAGTACAGCTGAAAGGACAACACAACCAGCACTCTGTGCATCTCAACACTGCCAGCCATGCACAACCAAGTACAGCTGAAAGGACAACACCAGAAGCACTCTGTGCATCTCAACACTGCCAGCCAGGTAGGCCAAGTACAGCTGAAAGGACAACACCAGCAGCACTATGTGCATCTCAGCACTGCCAGCCAGGAACCCCCAAGTACAGCTCAAAGGACAACACCAGCAGCACTCTGTGCATCTCAACACTGCCAGCCACGCACCCCCAAGTACAGCTGAAAGGACAACACCAGCAGCTCTCTGTGCATCTCAGCACTGCCAGCCAGGGCATCCCCAAGTACAGCTGAAAGTACAACACCAGCAGCACTCTGTGCATCTCAACACTGCCAGCCAGGCACCCACAAGCACAGCGGAAAGGACAACACAACCAGCACTCTGTGCATATCAACACTGCCAGCCAACGCACCCCCAAGTACAGTTGAAAGGACAACACCAGCAGCACTCTGTTAATCTCAGCACTGCCAGCCAGTGCACCCCCCCGTACAGCTGAAAGGACAACACCAGCAGCACTCCGTGCATCTCAGCACTGCCAGCCTGGAACCCCCAAGAACAGCTGAAAGGACAACACCAGGAGCACTCTGTGCTTCTCAACACTGCCAGCCAGGCACCCCTGAAGTACAGCTCAAAAGACAACACCAGCAGCACTCTGTGCATCTCAACACTGCCAGCAAGGCACCCCCAAGTACAGCTGAAAGGACAACACAACCAGCACTCTGTGCATCTCAACACTGCCAGCCATGCACAACCATGTACAGCTGAAAGGACAACACCAGAAGCACTCTGTGCATCTCAACACTGCCAGCCAGGTAGGCCAAGTACAGCTGAAAGGACAACACCAGCAGCACTATGTGCATCTCAGCACTGCCAGCCAGGAACCCCCAAGTACAGCTCAAAGGACAACACCAGCAGCACTCTGTGCATCTCAACACTGCCAGCCACGGACCCCCAAGTACAGCTGAAAGGACAACACCAGCAGCTCTCTGTGCATCTCAGCACTGCCAGCCAGGGCATCCCCAAGTACAGCTGAAAGTACAACACCAGCAGAACTCTGTCCATCTCAACACTGCCAGCCAGGCACCCACAAGCACAGCTGAAAGGACAACACAACCAGCACTCTGTGCATATCAACACTGCCAGCCAGGCACCCCCAAGTACAGTTGAAAGGACAACACCAGCAGCACTCTGTTAATCTCAGCACTGCCAGCCAGTGCACCCCCAAGTACAGCTGAAAGGATAACACAACCAGCTCTGTGTGCATCTCAACACTGCCAGCCAGGCACAACGAAGTACAGTTTAAAGGACAAAACCAGCAGCACTCGGTTAATCTCAGCACTGCCAGCCAGTGCACCCCCAAGTACAGCTGAAAGGATAACACAACCAGCTCTGTGTGCATCTCAACACTGCCAGCCAGGCACAACGAAGTACAGCTTAAAGGACAACACCAGCAGTACTCTGTGCATCTCAACACTGCCAGCCAGGGCACCCCACAGTACAGCTGAAAGGACAACACCAGCAGCACTCTGTGCATCTCAGCACTGCCAGTCTGCGCACCACCAAGTACAGCTGAAAGGACAACACCAGCGGCACCCTCTGAATCTCAGCACTGCCAGCCAGGGCAACCCCAAGTACAGCTGAATGGACAACACAACCAGCAATCTGTACATCTCAACACTGCCAGCCAGGCACCCCCAAGTACAGCTGAAAGGACAACACCAGCAGCACTCTGTGCATCTCAGCACTGCCAGCCAGGTGATCCCCAAGTACAGCTGAATGGAGAACACATCCAGCAATCTGTGCATCTCAACACTGCCAGTCAGGCACCCCCAAGTACAGCTGAAAGGACAACACCAGCAGAACTCTGTGCATCTCAGCACTACCAGCCAGCAACCCCCATGTACAGCTGAAAGGACAACACCAGGAGCACTCTGTGCATCTTAACACTGCAGGCCAGGGCACCGCCCAGTACAGCTGAGAGGACAACACCAGCAGCACTCTGTGCATCTCAGCACTGCCAGCCAGGCACCCCCAAGTACTGCTGAAAGAACAACACAAGCAGAACTCTGTGCATTTCAACACTGCTTGCCAGGCACCCCCAAGTACAGCTGAAAGGACAACACAGCCAGAACTCTGTGCATCTCAAAACTGCCTGCCAGGCACCCCCAAGTACAGCTGAAAGGACAACACCAGCAGCACTCTGTGCATCTCAGCACTGCCAGCCAGGCACCCCTGAAGTACAGCTCAAAAGACAACACCAGCAGCACTCTGTGCATCTCAACACTGCCAGCCAGGCACCCCCAAGTACAGCTGAAAGGACAACACAACCAGCACTCTGTGCATCTCAACACTGCCAGCCATGCACAACCAAGTACAGCTGAAAGGACAACACCAGAAGCACTCTGTGCATCTCAACACTGCCAGCCAGGTAGGCCAAGTACAGCTGAAAGGACAACACCAGCAGCACTATGTGCATCTCAGCACTGCCAGCCAGGAACCCCCAAGTACAGCTCAAAGGACAACACCAGCAGCACTCTGTGCATCTCAACACTGCCAGCCACGCACCCCCAAGTACAGCTGAAAGGACAACACCAGCAGCTCTCTGTGCATCTCAGCACTGCCAGCCAGGGCATCCCCAAGTACAGCTGAAAGTACAACACCAGCAGCACTCTGTGCATCTCAACACTGCCAGCCAGGCACCCACAAGCACAGCGGAAAGGACAACACAACCAGCACTCTGTGCATATCAACACTGCCAGCCAACGCACCCCCAAGTACAGTTGAAAGGACAACACCAGCAGCACTCTGTTAATCTCAGCACTGCCAGCCAGTGCACCCCCCCGTACAGCTGAAAGGACAACACCAGCAGCACTCCGTGCATCTCAACACTGCCAACCAGGGCACCCCCCAGTACAGCTGAAAGGACAACACCAGCAGGACTCCGTGCATCTCAGCACTGCCAGCCAGCGCACCCCCAAGTACAACGGAAATGACAACACAACCAGCACTCTGTGCATCACAACACTGCCAGTCAACGCACACCCAAGTGCAGTTTAAAGGACAAAACCAGCAGCACTCTGTTAATCTCAGCACTGCCAGCCAGTGCACCCCCAAGTACAGCTGAAAGGATAACACAACCAGCTCTGTGTGCATCTCAACAGTGCCAGCCAGGCACAACGAAGTACAGCTTAAAGGACAACACCAGCAGTACTCTGTGCATCTCAACACTGCCAGCCAGGGCACCCCACAGTACAGCTGAAAGGACAACACCAGCAGCACTCTGTGCATCTCAGCACTGCCAGTCTGCGCACCCCCAAGTACAGCTGAAAGGACAACACCAGCGGCACCCTCTGAATCTCAGCACTGCCAGCCAGGGCAACCCCAAGTACAGCTGAATGGACAACACAACCAGCAATCTGTGCATCTCAACACTGCCAGCCAGGCACCCCCAAGTACAGCTGAAAGGACAACACCAGCAGCACTCTGTGCATCTCAGGACTGCCAGCCAGGGCATCCCCAAGTACAGCTGAATGGACAACACATCCAGCAATCTGTGCATCTCAACACTGCCAGCCAGGCACACCCAAGTACAGCTGAAAGGACAACACCAGCAGCACTCTGTGCATCTCAGCACTGCCAGCCTGCGCACCACCAAGTACAGCTGAAAGGACAACACGAGCAGTACTCTGTGCATCTCAACACTGCCAGTCAGGCACCCCCAAGTACAGCTGAAAGGACAACACCAGCAGCACTCTGTGCATCTCAGCACTGCCATTCACGCACCCCAGAGTACAGCTGAAAGGACAACACCAGCAGCACTCTGTGCATCTCAGCACTGCCAGCCTGGAACCCCCAAGAACAGCTGAAAGGACAACACCAGGAGCACTATGTGCATCTCAACACTGCCAGCCATGCACAACCATGTACAGCTGAAAGGACAACACCAGAAGCACTCTGTGCATCTCAACACTGCCAGCCAGGTAGGCCAAGTACAGCTGAAAGGACAACACCAGCAGCACTATGTGCATCTCAGCACTGCCAGCCAGGAACCCCCAAGTACAGCTCAAAGGACAACACCAGCAGCACTCTGTGCATCTCAACACTGCCAGCCACGGACCCCCAAGTACAGCTGAAAGGACAACACCAGCAGCTCTCTGTGCATCTCAGCACTGCCAGCCAGGGCATCCCCAAGTACAGCTGAAAGTACAACACCAGCAGAACTCTGTCCATCTCAACACTGCCAGCCAGGCACCCACAAGCACAGCGGAAAGGACAACACAACCAGCACTCTGTGCATATCAACACTGCCAGCCAGGCACCCCCAAGTACAGTTGAAAGGACAACACCAGCAGCACTCTGTTAATCTCAGCACTGCCAGCCAGTGCACCCCCAAGTACAGCTGAAAGGATAACACAACCAGCTCTGTGTGCATCTCAACACTGCCAGCCAGGCACAACGAAGTACAGTTTAAAGGACAAAACCAGCAGCACTCGGTTAATCTCAGCACTGCCAGCCAGTGCACCCCCAAGTACAGCTGAAAGGATAACACAACCAGCTCTGTGTGCATCTCAACACTGCCAGCCAGGCACAACGAAGTACAGCTTAAAGGACAACACCAGCAGTACTCTGTGCATCTCAACACTGCCAGCCAGGGCACCCCACAGTACAGCTGAAAGGACAACACCAGCAGCACTCTGTGCATCTCAGCACTGCCAGTCTGCGCACCACCAAGTACAGCTGAAAGGACAACACCAGCGGCACCCTCTGAATCTCAGCACTGCCAGCCAGGGCAACCCCAAGTACAGCTGAATGGACAACACAACCAGCAATCTGTACATCTCAACACTGCCAGCCGGGCACCCCCAAGTACAGCTGAAAGGACAACACCAGCAGCACTCTGTGCATCTCAGCACTGCCAGCCAGGTGATCCCCAAGTACAGCTGAATGGACAACACATCCAGCAATCTGTGCATCTCAACACTGCCAGTCAGGCACCCCCAAGTACAGCTGAAAGGACAACACCAGCAGAACTCTGTGCATCTCAGCACTACCAGCCAGCAACCCCCATGTACAGCTGAAAGGACAACACCAGGAGCACTCTGTGCATCTTAACACTGCAGGCCAGGGCACCGCCCAGTACAGCTGAGAGGACAACACCAGCAGCACTCTGTGCATCTCAGCACTGCCAGCCAGGCACCCCCAAGTACTGCTGAAAGAACAACACAAGCAGAACTCTGTGCATTTCAACACTGCTTGCCAGGCACCCCCAAGTACAGCTGAAAGGACAACACAGCCAGAACTCTGTGCATGTCAAAACTGCCTGCCAGGCACCCCCAAGTACAGCTGAAAGGACAACACCAGCAGCACTCTGTGCATCTCAGGACTGCCAGCCAGGGCATCCCCAAGTACAGCTGAATGGACAACACATCCAGCAATCTGTGCATCTCAACACTGCCAGCCAGGCACACCCAAGTACAGCTGAAAGGACAACACCAGCAGCACTCTGTGCATCTCAGCACTGCCAGCCTGCGCACCACCAAGTACAGCTGAAAGGACAACACGAGCAGTACTCTGTGCATCTCAACACTGCCAGTCAGGCACCCCCAAGTACAGCTGAAAGGACAACACCAGCAGCACTCTGTGCATCTCAGCACTGCCATTCACGCACCCCAGAGTACAGCTGAAAGGACAACACCAGCAGCACTCTGTGCATCTCAGCACTGCCAGCCTGGAACCCCCAAGAACAGCTGAAAGGACAACACCAGGAGCACTCTGTGCTTCTCAACACTGCCAGCCAGGCACCCCTGAAGTACAGCTCAAAAGACAACACCAGCAGCACTCTGTGCATCTCAACACTGCCAGCAAGGCACCCCCAAGTACAGCTGAAAGGACAACACAACCAGCACTCTGTGCATCTCAACACTGCCAGCCATGCACAACCATGTACAGCTGAAAGGACAACACCAGAAGCACTCTGTGCATCTCAACACTGCCAGCCAGGTAGGCCAAGTACAGCTGAAAGGACAACACCAGCAGCACTATGTGCATCTCAGCACTGCCAGCCAGGAACCCCCAAGTACAGCTCAAAGGACAACACCAGCAGCACTCTGTGCATCTCAACACTGCCAGCCACGGACCCCCAAGTACAGCTGAAAGGACAACACAACCAGCTCTGTGTGCATCTCAACACTGCCAGCCAGGCACAACGAAGTACAGCTTAAAGGACAACACCAGCAGTACTCTGTGCATCTCAACACTGCCAGCCAGGGCACCCCACAGTACAGCTGAAAGGACAACACCAGCAGCACTCTGTGCATCTCAGCACTGCCAGTCTGCGCACCCCCAAGTACAGCTGAAAGGACAACACCAGCGGCACCCTCTGAATCTCAGCACTGCCAGCCAGGGCAACCCCAAGTACAGCTGAATGGACAACACAACCAGCAATCTGTACATCTCAACACTGCCAGCCAGGCACCCCCAAGTACAGCTGAAAGGACAACACCAGCAGCACTCTGTGCATCTCAGCACTGCCAGCCAGGGCATCCCCAAGTACAGCTGAATGGACAACACATCCAGCAATCTGTGCATCTCAACACTGCCAGTCAGGCACCCCCAAGTACAGCTGAAAGGACAACACCAGCAGAACTCTGTGCATCTCAGCACTGCCAGCCAGGCACCCCCAAGTACAGCTGAAAGGACAACACCAGCAGCACTCTGTGCATCTCAGCACTGCCAGCCAGGTGATCCCCAAGTACAGCTGAATGGACAACACATCCAGCAATCTGTGCATCTCAACACTGCCAGTCAGGCACCCCCATGTACAGCTGAAAGGACAACACCAGGAGCACTCTGTGCATCTTAACACTGCAGGCCAGGGCACCGCCCAGTACAGCTGAGAGGACAACACCAGCAGCACTCTGTGCATCTCAGCACTGCCAGCCAGGCACCCCTAAGTACTGCTGAAAGAACAACACAAGCAGAACTCTGTGCATTTCAACACTGCTTGCCAGGCACCCCCAAGTACAGCTGAAAGGACAACACAGCCAGAACTCTGTGCATCTCAAAACTGCCTGCCAGGCACCCCCAAGTACAGCTGAAAGGACAACACAACCAGCACTCTGTGCATCACAACACTGCCAGCCAGGCACCCCTGAAGTACAGCTCAAAAGACAACACCAGCAGCACTCTGTGCATCTCAACACTGCCAGCCAGGCACCCCCAAGTACAGCTGAAAGGACAACACAACCAGCACTCTGTGCATCTCAACACTGCCAGCCATGCACAACCAAGTACAGCTGAAAGGACAACACCAGAAGCACTCTGTGCATCTCAACACTGCCAGCCAGGTAGGCCAAGTACAGCTGAAAGGACAACACCAGCAGCACTATGTGCATCTCAGCACTGCCAGCCAGGAACCCCCAAGTACAGCTCAAAGGACAACACCAGCAGCACTCTGTGCATCTCAACACTGCCAGCCACGCACCCCCAAGTACAGCTGAAAGGACAACACCAGCAGCTCTCTGTGCATCTCAGCACTGCCAGCCAGGGCATCCCCAAGTACAGCTGAAAGTACAACACCAGCAGCACTCTGTGCATCTCAACACTGCCAGCCAGGCACCCACAAGCACAGCGGAAAGGACAACACAACCAGCACTCTGTGCATATCAACACTGCCAGCCAACGCACCCCCAAGTACAGTTGAAAGGACAACACCAGCAGCACTCTGTTAATCTCAGCACTGCCAGCCAGTGCACCCCCCCGTACAGCTGAAAGGACAACACCAGCAGCACTCCGTGCATCTCAACACTGCCAACCAGGGCACCCCCCAGTACAGCTGAAAGGACAACACCAGCAGGACTCCGTGCATCTCAGCACTGCCAGCCAGCGCACCCCCAAGTACAACGGAAATGACAACACAACCAGCACTCTGTGCATCACAACACTGCCAGTCAACGCACACCCAAGTGCAGTTTAAAGGACAAAACCAGCAGCACTCTGTTAATCTCAGCACTGCCAGCCAGTGCACCCCCAAGTACAGCTGAAAGGATAACACAACCAGCTCTGTGTGCATCTCAACAGTGCCAGCCAGGCACAACGAAGTACAGCTTAAAGGACAACACCAACAGTACTCTGTGCATCTCAACACTGCCAGCCAGGGCACCCCACAGTACAGCTGAAAGGACAACACCAGCAGCACTCTGTGCATCTCAGCACTGCCAGTCTGCGCACCCCCAAGTACAGCTGAAAGGACAACACCAGCGGCACCCTCTGAATCTCAGCACTGCCAGCCAGGGCAACCCCAAGTACAGCTGAATGGACAACACAACCAGCAATCTGTGCATCTCAACACTGCCAGCCAGGCACCCCCAAGTACAGCTGAAAGGACAACACCAGCAGCACTCTGTGCATCTCAGGACTGCCAGCCAGGGCATCCCCAAGTACAGCTGAATGGACAACACATCCAGCAATCTGTGCATCTCAACACTGCCAGCCAGGCACACCCAAGTACAGCTGAAAGGACAACACCAGCAGCACTCTGTGCATCTCAGCACTGCCAGCCTGCGCACCACCAAGTACAGCTGAAAGGACAACACGAGCAGTACTCTGTGCATCTCAACACTGCCAGTCAGGCACCCCCAAGTACAGCTGAAAGGACAACACCAGCAGCACTCTGTGCATCTCAGCACTGCCATTCACGCACCCCAGAGTACAGCTGAAAGGACAACACCAGCAGCACTCTGTGCATCTCAGCACTGCCAGCCTGGAACCCCCAAGAACAGCTGAAAGGACAACACCAGGAGCACTCTGTGCTTCTCAACACTGCCAGCCAGGCACCCCTGAAGTACAGCTCAAAAGACAACACCAGCAGCACTCTGTGCATCTCAACACTGCCAGCAAGGCACCCCCAAGTACAGCTGAAAGGACAACACAACCAGCACTCTGTGCATCTCAACACTGCCAGCCATGCACAACCATGTACAGCTGAAAGGACAACACCAGAAGCACTCTGTGCATCTCAACACTGCCAGCCAGGTAGGCCAAGTACAGCTGAAAGGACAACACCAGCAGCACTATGTGCATCTCAGCACTGCCAGCCAGGAACCCCCAAGTACAGCTCAAAGGACAACACCAGCAGCACTCTGTGCATCTCAACACTGCCAGCCACGGACCCCCAAGTACAGCTGAAAGGACAACACCAGCAGCTCTCTGTGCATCTCAGCACTGCCAGCCAGGGCATCCCCAAGTACAGCTGAAAGTACAACACCAGCAGAACTCTGTCCATCTCAACACTGCCAGCCAGGCACCCACAAGCACAGCGGAAAGGACAACACAACCAGCACTCTGTGCATATCAACACTGCCAGCCAGGCACCCCCAAGTACAGTTGAAAGGACAACACCAGCAGCACTCTGTTAATCTCAGCACTGCCAGCCAGTGCACCCCCAAGTACAGCTGAAAGGATAACACAACCAGCTCTGTGTGCATCTCAACACTGCCAGCCAGGCACAACGAAGTACAGTTTAAAGGACAAAACCAGCAGCACTCGGTTAATCTCAGCACTGCCAGCCAGTGCACCCCCAAGTACAGCTGAAAGGATAACACAACCAGCTCTGTGTGCATCTCAACACTGCCAGCCAGGCACAACGAAGTACAGCTTAAAGGACAACACCAGCAGTACTCTGTGCATCTCAACACTGCCAGCCAGGGCACCCCACAGTACAGCTGAAAGGACAACACCAGCAGCACTCTGTGCATCTCAGCACTGCCAGTCTGCGCACCACCAAGTACAGCTGAAAGGACAACACCAGCGGCACCCTCTGAATCTCAGCACTGCCAGCCAGGGCAACCCCAAGTACAGCTGAATGGACAACACAACCAGCAATCTGTACATCTCAACACTGCCAGCCAGGTAGGCCAAGTACAGCTGAAAGGACAACACCAGCAGCACTATGTGCATCTCAGCACTGCCAGCCAGGAACCCCCAAGTACAGCTGAAAGGACAACACCAGCAGCACTCTGTGCATCTCAACACAGCCAGCCAGGCACCCCCAAGTACAGCTGAAAGGACAACACCAGCAGCACTCTGTGCATCTCAGCACTGCCAGCCAGGGCATCCCCAAGTACAGCTCAAAGGACAACACCAGCAGCACTCTGTGCATCTCAACACTGCCAGCCACGCACCCCCAAGTACAGCTGAAAGGACAACACCAGCAGCACTATGTGCATCTCAGCACTGCCAGCCAGGAACCCCCAAGTACAGCTCAAAGGACAACACCAGCAGCACTCTGTGCATCTCAACACTGCCAGCCACGCACCCCCAAGTACAGCTGAAAGGACAACACCAGCAGCTCTCTGTGCATCTCAGCTCTGCCAGCCAGGGCATCCCCAAGTACAGCTGAAAGTACAACACCAGCAGCACTCTGTGCATCTCAACACTGCCAGCCAGGCACCCACAAGCACAGCGGAAAGGACAACACAACCAGCACTCTGTGCATATCAACACTGCCAGCCAACGCACCCCCAAGTACAGTTGAAAGGACAACACCAGCAGCACTCTGTTAATCTCAGCACTGCCAGCCAGTGCACCCCCCCGTACAGCTGAAAGGACAACACCAGCAGCACTCCGTGCATCTCAACACTGCCAACCAGGGCACCCCCCAGTACAGCTGAAAGGACAACACCAGCAGGACTCCGTGCATCTCAGCACTGCCAGCCAGTGCACCCCCAAGTACAACGGAAATGACAACACAACCAGCACTCTGTGCATCTCAACACTGCCAGTCAACGCACACCCAAGTGCAGTTTAAAGGACAAAACCAGCAGCACTCTGTTAATCTCAGCACTGCCAGCCAGTGCACCCCCAAGTACAGCTGAAAGGATAACACAACCAGCTCTGTGTGCATCTCAACAGTGCCAGCCAGGCACAACGAAGTACAGCTTAAAGGACAACACCAGCAGTACTCTGTGCATCTCAACACTGCCAGCCAGGGCACCCCACAGTACAGCTGAAAGGACAACACCAGCAGCACTCTGTGCATCTCAGCACTGCCAGTCTGCGCACCCCCAAGTACAGCTGAAAGGACAACACCAGCGGCACCCTCTGAATCTCAGCACTGCCAGCCAGGGCAACCCCAAGTACAGCTGAATGGACAACACAACCAGCAATCTGTGCATCTCAACACTGCCAGCCAGGCACCCCCAAGTACAGCTGAAAGGACAACACCAGCAGCACTCTGTGCATCTCAGGACTGCCAGCCAGGGCATCCCCAAGTACAGCTGAATGGACAACACATCCAGCAATCTGTTCATCTCAACACTGCCAGCCAGGCACACCCAAGTACAGCTGAAAGGACAACACCAGCAGCACTCTGTGCATCTCAGCACTGCCAGCCTGCGCACCACCAAGTACAGCTGAAAGGACAACACGAGCAGTACTCTGTGCATCTCAACACTGCCAGCCAGGCACCCCCAAGTACAGCTGAAAGGACAACATCAGCAGCACTCTGTGCATCTCAGCACTGCCATTCACGCACCCCAGAGTACAGCTGAAAGGACAACACCAGCAGCACTCTGTGCATCTCAACACTGCCAGCCAGGCACCCCCAAGTACAGCTGAAAGGACAACACCAGCAGCACTCTGTGCATCTCAGCACTGCCAGCCTGGAACCCCCAAGAACAGCTGAAAGGACAACACCAGGAGCACTCTGTGCTTCTCAGCACTGCCAGCCAGGCACCCCTGAAGTACAGCTCAAAAGACAACACCAGCAGCACTCTGTGCATCTCAACACTGCCAGCCAGGCACCCCCAAGTACAGCTGAAAGGACAACACAACCAGCACTCTGTGCATCGCAACACTGCCAGCCATGCACAACCAAGTACAGCTGAAAGGACAACACCAGAAGCACTCTGTGCATCTCAACACTGCCAGCCAGGTAGGCCAAGTACAGCTGAAAGGACAACACCAGCAGCACTATGTGCATCTCAGCACTGCCAGCCAGGAACCCCCAAGTACAGCTCAAAGGACAACACCAGCAGCACTCTGTGCATCTCAACACTGCCAGCCACGCACCCCCAAGTACAGCTGAAAGGACAACACCAGCAGCTCTCTGTGCATCTCAGCACTGCCAGCCAGGGCATCCCCAAGTACAGCTGAAAGTACAACACCAGCAGCACTCTGTGCATCTCAACACTGCCAGCCAGGCACCCACAAGCACAGCGGAAAGGACAACACAACCAGCACTCTGTGCATATCAACACTGCCAGCCAACGCACCCCCAAGTACAGTTGAAAGGACAACACCAGCAGCACTCTGTTAATCTCAGCACTGCCAGCCAGTGCACCCCCCCGTACAGCTGAAAGGACAACACCAGCAGCACTCCGTGCATCTCAACACTGCCAACCAGGGCACCCCCCAGTACAGCTGAAAGGACAACACCAGCAGGACTCCGTGCATCTCAGCACTGCCAGCCAGTGCACCCCCAAGTACAACGGAAATGACAACACAACCAGCACTCTGTGCATCTCAACACTGCCAGTCAACGCACACCCAAGTGCAGTTTAAAGGACAAAACCAGCAGCACTCTGTTAATCTCAGCACTGCCAGCCAGTGCACCCCCAAGTACAGCTGAAAGGATAACACAACCAGCTCTGTGTGCATCTCAACAGTGCCAGCCAGGCACAACGAAGTACAGCTTAAAGGACAACACCAGCAGTACTCTGTGCATCTCAACACTGCCAGCCATGCACAACCAAGTACAGCTGAAAGGACAACACCAGAAGCACTCTGTGCATCTCAACACTGCCAGCCAGGTAGGCCAAGTACAGCTGAAAGGACAACACCAGCAGCACTATGTGCATCTCAGCACTGCCAGCCAGGAACCCCCAAGTACAGCTCAAAGGACAACACCAGCAGCACTCTGTGCATCTCAACACTGCCAGCCACGCACCCCCAAGTACAGCTGAAAGGACAACACCAGCAGCACTATGTGCATCTCAGCACTGCCAGCCAGGAACCCCCAAGTACAGCTCAAAGGACAACACCAGCAGCACTCTGTGCATCTCAACACTGCCAGCCACGCACCCCCAAGTACAGCTGAAAGGACAACACCAGCAGCTCTCTGTGCATCTCAGCACTGCCAGCCAGGGCATCCCCAAGTACAGCTGAAAGTACAACACCAGCAGCACTCTGTGCATCTCAACACTGCCAGCCAGGCACCCACAAGCACAGCGGAAAGGACAACACAACCAGCACTCTGTGCATATCAACACTGCCAGCCAACGCACCCCCAAGTACAGTTGAAAGGACAACACCAGCAGCACTCTGTTAATCTCAGCACTGCCAGCCAGTGCACCCCCCCGTACAGCTGAAAGGACAACACCAGCAGCACTCCGTGCATCTCAACACTGCCAACCAGGGCACCCCCCAGTACAGCTGAAAGGACAACACCAGCAGGACTCCGTGCATCTCAGCACTGCCAGCCAGTGCACCCCCAAGTACAACGGAAATGACAACACAACCAGCACTCTGTGCATCTCAACACTGCCAGTCAACGCACACCCAAGTGCAGTTTAAAGGACAAAACCAGCAGCACTCTGTTAATCTCAGCACTGCCAGCCAGTGCACCCCCAAGTACAGCTGAAAGGATAACACAACCAGCTCTGTGTGCATCTCAACAGTGCCAGCCAGGCACAACGAAGTACAGCTTAAAGGACAACACCAGCAGTACTCTGTGCATCTCAACACTGCCAGCCAGGGCACCCCACAGTACAGCTGAAAGGACAACACCAGCAGCACTCTGTGCATCTCAGCACTGCCAGTCTGCGCACCCCCAAGTACAGCTGAAAGGACAACACCAGCGGCACCCTCTGAATCTCAGCACTGCCAGCCAGGGCAACCCCAAGTACAGCTGAATGGACAACACAACCAGCAATCTGTGCATCTCAACACTGCCAGCCAGGCACCCCCAAGTACAGCTGAAAGGACAACACCAGCAGCACTCTGTGCATCTCAGGACTGCCAGCCAGGGCATCCCCAAGTACAGCTGAATGGACAACACATCCAGCAATCTGTTCATCTCAACACTGCCAGCCAGGCACACCCAAGTACAGCTGAAAGGACAACACCAGCAGCACTCTGTGCATCTCAGCACTGCCAGCCTGCGCACCACCAAGTACAGCTGAAAGGACAACACGAGCAGTACTCTGTGCATCTCAACACTGCCAGCCAGGCACCCCCAAGTACAGCTGAAAGGACAACATCAGCAGCACTCTGTGCATCTCAGCACTGCCATTCACGCACCCCAGAGTACAGCTGAAAGGACAACACCAGCAGCACTCTGTGCATCTCAACACTGCCAGCCAGGCACCCCCAAGTACAGCTGAAAGGACAACACCAGCAGCACTCTGTGCATCTCAGCACTGCCAGCCTGGAACCCCCAAGAACAGCTGAAAGGACAACACCAGGAGCACTCTGTGCTTCTCAGCACTGCCAGCCAGGCACCCCTGAAGTACAGCTCAAAAGACAACACCAGCAGCACTCTGTGCATCTCAACACTGCCAGCCAGGCACCCCCAAGTACAGCTGAAAGGACAACACAACCAGCACTCTGTGCATCGCAACACTGCCAGCCATGCACAACCAAGTACAGCTGAAAGGACAACACCAGAAGCACTCTGTGCATCTCAACACTGCCAGCCAGGTAGGCCAAGTACAGCTGAAAGGACAACACCAGCAGCACTATGTGCATCTCAGCACTGCCAGCCAGGAACCCCCAAGTACAGCTCAAAGGACAACACCAGCAGCACTCTGTGCATCTCAACACTGCCAGCCACGCACCCCCAAGTACAGCTGAAAGGACAACACCAGCAGCTCTCTGTGCATCTCAGCACTGCCAGCCAGGGCATCCCCAAGTACAGCTGAAAGTACAACACCAGCAGCACTCTGTGCATCTCAACACTGCCAGCCAGGCACCCACAAGCACAGCGGAAAGGACAACACAACCAGCACTCTGTGCATATCAACACTGCCAGCCAACGCACCCCCAAGTACAGTTGAAAGGACAACACCAGCAGCACTCTGTTAATCTCAGCACTGCCAGCCAGTGCACCCCCCCGTACAGCTGAAAGGACAACACCAGCAGCACTCCGTGCATCTCAACACTGCCAACCAGGGCACCCCCCAGTACAGCTGAAAGGACAACACCAGCAGGACTCCGTGCATCTCAGCACTGCCAGCCAGTGCACCCCCAAGTACAACGGAAATGACAACACAACCAGCACTCTGTGCATCTCAACACTGCCAGTCAACGCACACCCAAGTGCAGTTTAAAGGACAACACCAGCAGCACTCTGTTAATCTCAGCACTGCCAGCCAGTGCACCCCCAAGTACAGCTGAAAGGATAACACAACCAGCTCTGTGTGCATCTCAACAGTGCCAGCCAGGCACAACGAAGTACAGCTTAAAGGACAACACCAGCAGTACTCTGTGCATCTCAACACTGCCAGCCAGGGCACCCCACAGTACAGCTGAAAGGACAACACCAGCAGCACTCTGTGCATCTCAGCACTGCCAGTCTGCGCACCCCCAAGTACAGCTGAAAGGACAACACCAGCGGCACCCTCTGAATCTCAGCACTGCCAGCCAGGGCAACCCCAAGTACAGCTGAATGGACAACACAACCAGCAATCTGTGCATCTCAACACTGCCAGCCAGGCACCCCCAAGTACAGCTGAAAGGACAACACCAGCAGCACTCTGTGCATCTCAGGACTGCCAGCCAGGGCATCCCCAAGTACAGCTGAATGGACAACACATCCAGCAATCTGTGCATCTCAACACTGCCAGCCAGGCACACCCAAGTACAGCTGAAAGGACAACACCAGCAGCACTCTGTGCATCTCAGCACTGCCAGCCTGCGCACCACCAAGTACAGCTGAAAGGACAACACGAGCAGTACTCTGTGCATCTCAACACTGCCAGCCAGGCACCCCCAAGTACAGCTGAAAGGACAACATCAGCAGCACTCTGTGCATCTCAGCACTGCCATTCACGCACCCCAGAGTACAGCTGAAAGGACAACACCAGCAGCACTCTGTGCATCTCAACACTGCCAGCCAGGCACCCCCAAGTACAGCTGAAAGGACAACACCAGCAGCACTCTGTGCATCTCAGCACTGCCAGCCTGGAACCCCCAAGAACAGCTGAAAGGACAACACCAGGAGCACTCTGTGCTTCTCAGCACTGCCAGCCAGGCACCCCTGAAGTACAGCTCAAAAGACAACACCAGCAGCACTCTGTGCATCTCAACACTGCCAGCCAGGCACCCCCAAGTACAGCTGAAAGGACAACACAACCAGCACTCTGTGCATCGCAACACTGCCAGCCATGCACAACCAAGTACAGCTGAAAGGACAACACCAGAAGCACTCTGTGCATCTCAACACTGCCAGCCAGGTAGGCCAAGTACAGCTGAAAGGACAACACCAGCAGCACTATGTGCATCTCAGCACTGCCAGCCAGGAACCCCCAAGTACAGCTCAAAGGACAACACCAGCAGCACTCTGTGCATCTCAACACTGCCAGCCACGCACCCCCAAGTACAGCTGAAAGGACAACACCAGCAGCTCTCTGTGCATCTCAGCACTGCCAGCCAGGGCATCCCCAAGTACAGTTGAAAGGACAACACCAGCAGCACTCTGTTAATCTCAGCACTGCCAGCCAGTGCACCCCCCCCCGTACAGCTGAAAGGACAACACCAGCAGCACTCCGTGCATCTCAACACTGCCAACCAGGGCACCCCCCAGTACAGCTGAAAGGACAACACCAGCAGGACTCCGTGCATCTCAGCACTGCCAGCCAGCGCACCCCCAAGTACAACGGAAATGACAACACAACCAGCACTCTGTGCATCTCAACACTGCCAGTCAACGCACACCCAAGTGCAGTTTAAAGGACAAAACCAGCAGCACTCTGTTAATCTCAGCACTGCCAGCCAGTGCACCCCCAAGTACAGCTGAAAGGATAACACAACCAGCTCTGTGTGCATCTCAACAGTGCCAGCCAGGCACAACGAAGTACAGCTTAAAGGACAACACCAGCAGTACTCTGTGCATCTCAACACTGCCAGCCAGGTAGGCCAAGTACAGCTGAAAGGACAACACCAGCAGCACTATGTGCATCTCAGCACTGCCAGCCAGGAACCCCCAAGTACAGCTCAAAGGACAACACCAGCAGCACTCTGTGCATCTCAACACTGCCAGCCACGCACCCCCAAGTACAGCTGAAAGGACAACACCAGCAGCACTCTGTGCATCTCAACACTGCCAGCCACGCACCCCCAAGTACAGCTGAAAGGACAACACCAGCAGCTCTCTGTGCATCTCAGCACTGCCAGCCAGGGCATCCCCAAGTACAGTTGAAAGGACAACACCAGCAGCACTCTGTTAATCTCAGCACTGCCAGCCAGTGCACCCCCCCGTACAGCTGAAAGGACAACACCAGCAGCACTCCGTGCATCTCAACACTGCCAACCAGGGCACCCCCCAGTACAGCTGAAAGGACAACACCAGCAGGACTCCGTGCATCTCAGCACTGCCAGCCAGCGCACCCCCAAGTACAACGGAAATGACAACACAACCAGCACTCTGTGCATCTCAACACTGCCAGTCAACGCACACCCAAGTGCAGTTTAAAGGACAAAACCAGCAGCACTCTGTTAATCTCAGCACTGCCAGCCAGTGCACCCCCAAGTACAGCTGAAAGGATAACACAACCAGCTCTGTGTGCATCTCAACAGTGCCAGCCAGGCACAACGAAGTACAGCTTAAAGGACAACACCAGCAGTACTCTGTGCATCTCAACACTGCCAGCCAGGGCACCCCACAGTACAGCTGAAAGGACAACACCAGCAGCACTCTGTGCATCTCAGCACTGCCAGTCTGCGCACCCCCAAGTACAGCTGAAAGGACAACACCAGCGGCACCCTCTGAATCTCAGCACTGCCAGCCAGGGCAACCCCAAGTACAGCTGAATGGACAACACAACCAGCAATCTGTGCATCTCAACACTGCCAGCCAGGCACCCCCAAGTACAGCTGAAAGGACAACACCAGCAGCACTCTGTGCATCTCAGGACTGCCAGCCAGGGCATCCCCAAGTACAGCTGAATGGACAACACATCCAGCAATCTGTGCATCTCAACACTGCCAGCCAGGCACACCCAAGTACAGCTGAAAGGACAACACCAGCAGCACTCTGTGCATCTCAGCACTGCCAGCCTGCGCACCACCAAGTACAGCTGAAAGGACAACACGAGCAGTACTCTGTGCATCTCAACACTGCCAGCCAGGCACCCCCAAGTACAGCTGAAAGGACAACACCAGCAGCACTCTGTGCATCTCAGCACTGCCATTCACGCACCCCAGAGTACAGCTGAAAGGACAACACCAGCAGCACTCTGTGCATCTCAACACTGCCAACCAGGCACCCCCAAGTACAGCTGAAAGGACAACACAGCCAGAACTCTGTGCATCTCAAAACTGCCTGCCAGGCACCCCCAAGTACAGCTGAAAGGACAACACCAGCAGCACTCTGTGCATCTCAGCACTGCCAGCCTGGAACCCCCAAGAACAGCTGAAAGGACAACACCAGGAGAACTCTGTGCTTCTCAACACTGCCAGCCAGGCACCCCTGAAGTACAGCTCAAAAGACAACACCAGCAGCACTCTGTGCATCTCAACACTGCCAGCCAGGCACCCCCAAGTACAGCTGAAAGGACAACACAACCAGCACTCTGTGCATCTCAACACTGCCAGCCATGCACAACCAAGTACAGCTGAAAGGACAACACCAGAAGCACTCTGTGCATCTCAACACTGCCAGCCAGGTAGGCCAAGTACAGCTGAAAGGACAACACCAGCAGCACTATGTGCATCTCAGCACTGCCAGCCAGGAACCCCCAAGTACAGCTCAAAGGACAACACCAGCAGCACTCTGTGCATCTCAACACTGCCAGCCACGCACCCCCAAGTACAGCTGAAAGGACAACACCAGCAGCACTATGTGCATCTCAGCACTGCCAGCCAGGAACCCCCAAGTACAGCTCAAAGGACAACACCAGCAGCACTCTGTGCATCTCAACACTGCCAGCCACGCACCCCCAAGTACAGCTGAAAGGACAACACCAGCAGCTCTCTGTGCATCTCAGCTCTGCCAGCCAGGGCATCCCCAAGTACAGCTGAAAGTACAACACCAGCAGCACTCTGTGCATCTCAACACTGCCAGCCAGGCACCCACAAGCACAGCGGAAAGGACAACACAACCAGCACTCTGTGCATATCAACACTGCCAGCCAACGCACCCCCAAGTACAGTTGAAAGGACAACACCAGCAGCACTCTGTTAATCTCAGCACTGCCAGCCAGTGCACCCCCCCGTACAGCTGAAAGGACAACACCAGCAGCACTCCGTGCATCTCAACACTGCCAACCAGGGCACCCCCCAGTACAGCTGAAAGGACAACACCAGCAGGACTCCGTGCATCTCAGCACTGCCAGCCAGTGCACCCCCAAGTACAACGGAAATGACAACACAACCAGCACTCTGTGCATCTCAACACTGCCAGTCAACGCACACCCAAGTGCAGTTTAAAGGACAAAACCAGCAGCACTCTGTTAATCTCAGCACTGCCAGCCAGTGCACCCCCAAGTACAGCTGAAAGGATAACACAACCAGCTCTGTGTGCATCTCAACAGTGCCAGCCAGGCACAACGAAGTACAGCTTAAAGGACAACACCAGCAGTACTCTGTGCATCTCAACACTGCCAGCCAACCCCCAAGTACAGCTGAAAGGATAACACAACCAGCTCTGTGTGCATCTCAACAGTGCCAGCCAGGCACAACGAAGTACAGCTTAAAGGACAACACCAGCAGTACTCTGTGCATCTCAACACTGCCAGCCAGGGCACCCCACAGTACAGCTGAAAGGACAACACCAGCAGCACTCTGTGCATCTCAGCACTGCCAGTCTGCGCACCCCCAAGTACAGCTGAAAGGACAACACCAGCGGCACCCTCTGAATCTCAGCACTGCCAGCCAGGGCAACCCCAAGTACAGCTGAATGGACAACACAACCAGCAATCTGTGCATCTCAACACTGCCAGCCAGGCACCCCCAAGTACAGCTGAAAGGACAACACCAGCAGCACTCTGTGCATCTCAGGACTGCCAGCCAGGGCATCCCCAAGTACAGCTGAATGGACAACACATCCAGCAATCTGTTCATCTCAACACTGCCAGCCAGGCACACCCAAGTACAGCTGAAAGGACAACACCAGCAGCACTCTGTGCATCTCAGCACTGCCAGCCTGCGCACCACCAAGTACAGCTGAAAGGACAACACGAGCAGTACTCTGTGCATCTCAACACTGCCAGCCAGGCACCCCCAAGTACAGCTGAAAGGACAACATCAGCAGCACTCTGTGCATCTCAGCACTGCCATTCACGCACCCCAGAGTACAGCTGAAAGGACAACACCAGCAGCACTCTGTGCATCTCAACACTGCCAGCCAGGCACCCCCAAGTACAGCTGAAAGGACAACACCAGCAGCACTCTGTGCATCTCAGCACTGCCAGCCTGGAACCCCCAAGAACAGCTGAAAGGACAACACCAGGAGCACTCTGTGCTTCTCAGCACTGCCAGCCAGGCACCCCTGAAGTACAGCTCAAAAGACAACACCAGCAGCACTCTGTGCATCTCAACACTGCCAGCCAGGCACCCCCAAGTACAGCTGAAAGGACAACACAACCAGCACTCTGTGCATCGCAACACTGCCAGCCATGCACAACCAAGTACAGCTGAAAGGACAACACCAGAAGCACTCTGTGCATCTCAACACTGCCAGCCAGGTAGGCCAAGTACAGCTGAAAGGACAACACCAGCAGCACTATGTGCATCTCAGCACTGCCAGCCAGGAACCCCCAAGTACAGCTCAAAGGACAACACCAGCAGCACTCTGTGCATCTCAACACTGCCAGCCACGCACCCCCAAGTACAGCTGAAAGGACAACACCAGCAGCTCTCTGTGCATCTCAGCACTGCCAGCCAGGGCATCCCCAAGTACAGCTGAAAGTACAACACCAGCAGCACTCTGTGCATCTCAACACTGCCAGCCAGGCACCCACAAGCACAGCGGAAAGGACAACACAACCAGCACTCTGTGCATATCAACACTGCCAGCCAACGCACCCCCAAGTACAGTTGAAAGGACAACACCAGCAGCACTCTGTTAATCTCAGCACTGCCAGCCAGTGCACCCCCCCGTACAGCTGAAAGGACAACACCAGCAGCACTCCGTGCATCTCAACACTGCCAACCAGGGCACCCCCCAGTACAGCTGAAAGGACAACACCAGCAGGACTCCGTGCATCTCAGCACTGCCAGCCAGTGCACCCCCAAGTACAACGGAAATGACAACACAACCAGCACTCTGTGCATCTCAACACTGCCAGTCAACGCACACCCAAGTGCAGTTTAAAGGACAACACCAGCAGCACTCTGTTAATCTCAGCACTGCCAGCCAGTGCACCCCCAAGTACAGCTGAAAGGATAACACAACCAGCTCTGTGTGCATCTCAACAGTGCCAGCCAGGCACAACGAAGTACAGCTTAAAGGACAACACCAGCAGTACTCTGTGCATCTCAACACTGCCAGCCAGGGCACCCCACAGTACAGCTGAAAGGACAACACCAGCAGCACTCTGTGCATCTCAGCACTGCCAGTCTGCGCACCCCCAAGTACAGCTGAAAGGACAACACCAGCGGCACCCTCTGAATCTCAGCACTGCCAGCCAGGGCAACCCCAAGTACAGCTGAATGGACAACACAACCAGCAATCTGTGCATCTCAACACTGCCAGCCAGGCACCCCCAAGTACAGCTGAAAGGACAACACCAGCAGCACTCTGTGCATCTCAGGACTGCCAGCCAGGGCATCCCCAAGTACAGCTGAATGGACAACACATCCAGCAATCTGTGCATCTCAACACTGCCAGCCAGGCACACCCAAGTACAGCTGAAAGGACAACACCAGCAGCACTCTGTGCATCTCAGCACTGCCAGCCTGCGCACCACCAAGTACAGCTGAAAGGACAACACGAGCAGTACTCTGTGCATCTCAACACTGCCAGCCAGGCACCCCCAAGTACAGCTGAAAGGACAACATCAGCAGCACTCTGTGCATCTCAGCACTGCCATTCACGCACCCCAGAGTACAGCTGAAAGGACAACACCAGCAGCACTCTGTGCTTCTCAGCACTGCCAGCCAGGCACCCCTGAAGTACAGCTCAAAAGACAACACCAGCAGCACTCTGTGCATCTCAACACTGCCAGCCAGGCACCCCCAAGTACAGCTGAAAGGACAACACAACCAGCACTCTGTGCATCGCAACACTGCCAGCCATGCACAACCAAGTACAGCTGAAAGGACAACACCAGAAGCACTCTGTGCATCTCAACACTGCCAGCCAGGTAGGCCAAGTACAGCTGAAAGGACAACACCAGCAGCACTATGTGCATCTCAGCACTGCCAGCCAGGAACCCCCAAGTACAGCTCAAAGGACAACACCAGCAGCACTCTGTGCATCTCAACACTGCCAGCCACGCACCCCCAAGTACAGCTGAAAGGACAACACCAGCAGCTCTCTGTGCATCTCAGCACTGCCAGCCAGGGCATCCCCAAGTACAGTTGAAAGGACAACACCAGCAGCACTCTGTTAATCTCAGCACTGCCAGCCAGTGCACCCCCCCCCGTACAGCTGAAAGGACAACACCAGCAGCACTCCGTGCATCTCAACACTGCCAACCAGGGCACCCCCCAGTACAGCTGAAAGGACAACACCAGCAGGACTCCGTGCATCTCAGCACTGCCAGCCAGCGCACCCCCAAGTACAACGGAAATGACAACACAACCAGCACTCTGTGCATCTCAACACTGCCAGTCAACGCACACCCAAGTGCAGTTTAAAGGACAAAACCAGCAGCACTCTGTTAATCTCAGCACTGCCAGCCAGTGCACCCCCAAGTACAGCTGAAAGGATAACACAACCAGCTCTGTGTGCATCTCAACAGTGCCAGCCAGGCACAACGAAGTACAGCTTAAAGGACAACACCAGCAGTACTCTGTGCATCTCAACACTGCCAGCCAGGTAGGCCAAGTACAGCTGAAAGGACAACACCAGCAGCACTATGTGCATCTCAGCACTGCCAGCCAGGAACCCCCAAGTACAGCTCAAAGGACAACACCAGCAGCACTCTGTGCATCTCAACACTGCCAGCCACGCACCCCCAAGTACAGCTGAAAGGACAACACCAGCAGCACTCTGTGCATCTCAACACTGCCAGCCACGCACCCCCAAGTACAGCTGAAAGGACAACACCAGCAGCTCTCTGTGCATCTCAGCACTGCCAGCCAGGGCATCCCCAAGTACAGTTGAAAGGACAACACCAGCAGCACTCTGTTAATCTCAGCACTGCCAGCCAGTGCACCCCCCCGTACAGCTGAAAGGACAACACCAGCAGCACTCCGTGCATCTCAACACTGCCAACCAGGGCACCCCCCAGTACAGCTGAAAGGACAACACCAGCAGGACTCCGTGCATCTCAGCACTGCCAGCCAGCGCACCCCCAAGTACAACGGAAATGACAACACAACCAGCACTCTGTGCATCTCAACACTGCCAGTCAACGCACACCCAAGTGCAGTTTAAAGGACAAAACCAGCAGCACTCTGTTAATCTCAGCACTGCCAGCCAGTGCACCCCCAAGTACAGCTGAAAGGATAACACAACCAGCTCTGTGTGCATCTCAACAGTGCCAGCCAGGCACAACGAAGTACAGCTTAAAGGACAACACCAGCAGTACTCTGTGCATCTCAACACTGCCAGCCAGGGCACCCCACAGTACAGCTGAAAGGACAACACCAGCAGCACTCTGTGCATCTCAGCACTGCCAGTCTGCGCACCCCCAAGTACAGCTGAAAGGACAACACCAGCGGCACCCTCTGAATCTCAGCACTGCCAGCCAGGGCAACCCCAAGTACAGCTGAATGGACAACACAACCAGCAATCTGTGCATCTCAACACTGCCAGCCAGGCACCCCCAAGTACAGCTGAAAGGACAACACCAGCAGCACTCTGTGCATCTCAGGACTGCCAGCCAGGGCATCCCCAAGTACAGCTGAATGGACAACACATCCAGCAATCTGTGCATCTCAACACTGCCAGCCAGGCACACCCAAGTACAGCTGAAAGGACAACACCAGCAGCACTCTGTGCATCTCAGCACTGCCAGCCTGCGCATCACCAAGTACAGCTGAAAGGACAACACGAGCAGTACTCTGTGCATCTCAACACTGCCAGCCAGGCACCCCCAAGTACAGCTGAAAGGACAACACCAGCAGCACTCTGTGCATCTCAGCACTGCCATTCACGCACCCCAGAGTACAGCTGAAAGGACAACACCAGCAGCACTCTGTGCATCTCAACACTGCCAGCCAGGCACCCCCAAGTACAGCTGAAAGGACAACACCAGCAGCACTCTGTGCATCTCAGCACTGCCAGCCTGGAACCCCCAAGAACAGCTGAAAGGACAACACCAGGAGCACTCTGTGCTTCTCAACACTGCCAGCCGGGCACCCCTGAAGTACAGCTCAAAAGACAACACCAGCAGCACTCTGTGCATCTCAACACTGCCAGCCAGGCACCCCCAAGTACAGCTGAAAGGACAACACAACCAGCACTCTGTGCATCTCAACACTGCCAGCCATGCACAACCAAGTACAGCTGAAAGGACAACACCAGAAGCACTCTGTGCATCTCAACACTGCCAGCCAGGTAGGCCAAGTACAGCTGAAAGGACAACACCAGCAGCACTATGTGCATCTCAGCACTGCCAGCCAGGAACCCCCAAGTACAGCTCAAAGGACAACACCAGCAGCACTCTGTGCATCTCAACACTGCCAGCCACGCACCCCCAAGTACAGCTGAAAGGACAACACCAGCAGCTCTCTGTGCATCTCAGCACTGCCAGCCAGGGCATCCCCAAGTACAGCTGAAAGTACAACACCAGCAGAACTCTGTCCATCTCAACACTGCCAGCCAGGCACCCACAAGCACAGCGGAAAGGACAACACAACCAGCACTCTGTGCATATCAACACTGCCAGCCAACGCACCCCCAAGTACAGTTGAAAGGACAACACCAGCAGCACTCTGTTAATCTCAGCACTGCCAGCCAGTGCACCCCCAAGTACAGCTGAAAGGATAACACAACCAGCTCTGTGTGCATCTCAACACTGCCAGCCAGGCACAACGAAGTACAGTTTAAAGGACAAAACCAGCAGCACTCTGTTAATCTCAGCACTGCCAGCCAGTGCACCCCCAAGTACAGCTGAAAGGATAACACAACCAGCTCTGTGTGCATCTCAACACTGCCAGCCAGGCACAACTAAGTACAGCTTAAAGGACAACACCAGCAGTACTCTGTGCATCTCAACACTGCCAGCCAGGGCACCCCACAGTACAGCTGAAAGGACAACACCAGCAGCACTCTGTGCATCTCAGCACTGCCAGTCTGCGCACCCCCAAGTACAGCTGAAAGGACAACACCAGCGGCACCCTCTGAATCTCAGCACTGCCAGCCAGGGCAACCCCAAGTACAGCTGAATGGACAACACAACCAGCAATCTGTACATCTCAACACTGCCAGCCAGGCACCCCCAAGTACAGCTGAAAGGCCAACACCAGCAGCACTCTGTGCATCTCAGCACTGCCAGCCAGGGCATCCCCAAGTACAGCTGAATGGACAACACATCCAGCAATCTGTGCATCTCAACACTGCCAGCCAGGCACACCCAAGTACAGCTGAAAGGACAACACCAGCAGCACTCTGTGCATCTCAGCACTGCCAGCCTGCGCACCACCAAGTACAGCTGAAAGGACAACACGAGCAGTACTCTGTGCATCTCAACACTGCCAGTCAGGCACCCCCAAGTACAGCTGAAAGGACAACACCAGCAGCACTCTGTGCATCTCAGCACTACCAGCCTGCGCACCCCCAAGTACAGCTGAAAGGACAACACCAGCAGAACTCTGTGCCTCTCAGCACTGCCAACCTGCGCACCTCCAAGTACAGCTGAAAGGACAACACCAGCAGCACTCTGTGCATCTCAGCACTGCCATTCACGCACCCCCAAGTACAGCTGAAAGGACAACACCAGCAGCACTCTGTGCATCTCAACACTGCCAGCCAGGCACCCCCAAGTACAGCTGAAAGGACAACACCAGCAGCACTCTGTGCATCTCAGCACTGCCAGCCAGGCACCCCCAAGTACTGCTGAAAGAACAACACAAGCAGAACTCTGTGCATTTCAACACTGCTTGCCAGGCACCCCCAAGTACAGCTGAAAGGACAACACAGCCAGAACTCTGTGCATCTCAAAACTGCCTGCCAGGCACCCCCAAGTACAGCTGAAAGGACAACACCAGCAGCACTCTGTGCATCTCAGCACTGCCAGCCTGGAACCCCCAAGAACAGCTGAAAGGACAACACCAGGAGAACTCTGTGCTTCTCAACACTGCCAGCCAGGCACCCCTGAAGTACAGCTCAAAAGACAACACCAGCAGCACTCTGTGCATCTCAACACTGCCAGCCAGGCACCCCCAAGTACAGCTGAAAGGACAACACAACCAGCACTCTGTGCATCTCAACACTGCCAGCCATGCACAACCAAGTACAGCTGAAAGGACAACACCAGAAGCACTCTGTGCATCTCAACACTGCCAGCCAGGTAGGCCAAGTACAGCTGAAAGGACAACACCAGCAGCACTATGTGCATCTCAGCACTGCCAGCCAGGAACCCCCAAGTACAGCTCAAAGGACAACACCAGCAGCACTCTGTGCATCTCAACACTGCCAGCCACGCACCCCCAAGTACAGCTGAAAGGACAACACCAGCAGCTCTCTGTGCATGTCAGCACTGCCAGCCAGGGCATCCCCAAGTACAGCTGAAAGTACAACACCAGCAGCACTCTGTGCATCTCAACACTGCCAGCCAGGCACCCACAAGCACAGCGGAAAGGACAACACAACCAGCACTCTGTGCATATCAACACTGCCAGCCAACGCACCCCCAAGTACAGTTGAAAGGACAACACCAGCAGCACTCTGTTAATCTCAGCACTGCCAGCCAGTGCACCCCCTCGTACAGCTGAAAGGACAACACCAGCAGCACTCCGTGCATCTCAACATTGCCAACCAGGGCACCCCCCAGTACAGCTGAAAGGACAACACCAGCAGGACTCCGTGCATCTCAGCACTGCCAGCCAGCGCACCCCCAAGTACAGCTGAAAGGACAACACCAGCGGCACCCTCTGAATCTCAGCACTGCCAGCCAGGGCAACCCCAAGTACAGCTGAATGGACAACACAACCAGCAATCTGTACATCTCAACACTGCCAGCCAGGCACCCCCAAGTACAGCTGAAAGGACAACACCAGCAGCACTCTGTGCATCTCAGCACTGCCAGCCAGGGCATCCCCAAGTACAGCTGAATGGACAACACATCCAGCAATCTGTGCATCTCAACACTGCCAGCCAGGCACACCCAAGTACAGCTGAAAGGACAACACCAGCAGCACTCTGTGCATCTCAGCACTGCCAGCCTGCGCACCACCAAGTACAGCTGAAAGGACAACACGAGCAGTACTCTGTGCATCTCAACACTGCCAGTCAGGCACCCCCAAGTACAGCTGAAAGGACAACACCAGCAGCACTCTGTGCATCTCAGCACTACCAGCCAGCAACCCCCATGTACAGCTGAAAGGACAACACCAGGAGCACTCTGTGCATCTTAACACTGCAGGCCAGGGCACCGCCCAGTACAGCTGAGAGGACAACACCAGCAGCACTCTGTGCATCTCAGCACTGCCAGCCTGCGCACCCCCAAGTACAGCTGAAAGGACAACACCAGCAGAACTCTGTGCCTCTCAGCACTGCCAGCCAGTGCACCTCCAAGTACAGCTGAAAGGACAACACCAGCAGCACTCTGTGCATCTCAGCACTGCCATTCACGCACCCCCAAGTACAGCTGAAAGGACAACACCAGCAGCACTCTGTGCATCTCAACACTGCCAGCCAGGCACCCCCAAGTACAGCTGAAAGGACAACACCAGCAGCACTCTGTGCATCTCCGGACTGCCAGCCAGGCACCCCCAAGTACTGCTGAAAGAACAACACAAGCAGAACTCTGTGCATTTCAACACTGCTTGCCAGGCACCCCCAAGTACAGCTGAAAGGACAACACAGCCAGAACTCTGTGCATCTCAAAACTGCCTGCCAGGCACCCCCAAGTACAGCTGAAAGGACAACACCAGCAGCACTCTGTGCATCTCAGCACTGCCAGCCTGGAACCCCCAAGAACAGCTGAAAGGACAACACCAGGAGAACTCTGTGCTTCTCAACACTGCCAGCCAGGCACCCCTGAAGTACAGCTCAAAAGACAACACCAGCAGCACTCTGTGCATCTCAACACTGCCAGCCAGGCACCCCCAAGTACAGCTGAAAGGACAACACAACCAGCACTCTGTGCATCTCAACACTGCCAGCCATGCACAACCAAGTACAGCTGAAAGGACAACACCAGAAGCACTCTGTGCATCTCAACACTGCCAGCCAGGTAGGCCAAGTACAGCTGAAAGGACAACACCAGCAGCACTATGTGCATCTCAGCACTGCCAGCCAGGAACCCCCAAGTACAGCTCAAAGGACAACACCAGCAGCACTCTGTGCATCTCAACACTGCCAGCCACGCACCCCCAAGTACAGCTGAAAGGACAACACCAGCAGCTCTCTGTGCATCTCAGCACTGCCAGCCAGGGCATCCCCAAGTACAGCTGAAAGTACAACACCAGCAGCACTCTGTGCATCTCAACACTGCCAGCCAGGCACCCACAAGCACAGCGGAAAGGACAACACAACCAGCACTCTGTGCATATCAACACTGCCAGCCAACGCACCCCCAAGTACAGTTGAAAGGACAACACCAGCAGCACTCTGTTAATCTCAGCACTGCCAGCCAGTGCACCCCCTCGTACAGCTGAAAGGACAACACCAGCAGCACTCCGTGCATCTCAACATTGCCAACCAGGGCACCCCCCAGTACAGCTGAAAGGACAACACCAGCAGGACTCCGTGCATCTCAGCACTGCCAGCCAGCGCACCCCCAAGTACAACGGAAATGACAACACAACCAGCACTCTGTGCATCTCAGCACTGCCAGTCAACGCACACCCAAGAACAGTTTAAAGGACAAAACCAGCAGCACTCTGTTAATCTCAGCACTGCCAGCCAGTGCACCCCCAAGTACAGCTGAAAGGATAACACAACCAGCTCTGTGTGCATCTCAACAGTGCCAGCCAGGCACAACGAAGTACAGCTTAAAGGACAACACCAGCAGTACTCTGTGCATCTCAACACTGCCAGCCAGGGCACCCCACAGTACAGCTGAAAGGACAACAGCAGCAGCACTCTGTGCATCTCAGCACTGCCAGTCTGCGCACCCCCAAGTACAGCTGAAAGGACAACACCAGCGGCACCCTCTGAATCTCAGCACTGCCAGCCAGGGCAACCCCAAGTACAGCTGAATGGACAACACAACCAGCAATCTGTGCATCTCAACACTGCCAGCCAGGCACCCCCAAGTACAGCTGAAAGGACAACACCAGCAGCACTCTGTGCATCTCAGGACTGCCAGCCAGGGCATCCCCAAGTACAGCTGAATGGACAACACATCCAGCAATCTGTGCATCTCAACACTGCCAGCCAGGCACACCCAAGTACAGCTGAAAGGACAACACCAGCAGCACTCTGTGCATCTCAGCACTGCCAGCCTGCGCACCACCAAGTACAGCTGAAAGGACAACACGAGCAGTACTCTGTGCATCTCAACACTGCCAGCCAGGCACCCCCAAGTACAGCTGAAAGGACAACACCAGCAGCACTCTGTGCATCTCAGCACTGCCATTCACGCACCCCAGAGTACAGCTGAAAGGACAACACCAGCAGCACTCTGTGCATCTCAACACTGCCAGCCAGGCACCCCCAAGTACAGCTGAAAGGACAACACCAGCAGCACTCTGTGCATCTCAGCACTGCCAGCCAGGCACCCCCAAGTACTGCTGAAAGAACAACACAAGCAGAACTCTGTGCATTTCAACACTGCTTGCCAGGCACCCCCAAGTACAGCTGAAAGGACAACACAGCTAGAACTCTGTGCATCTCAAAACTGCCTGCCAGGCACCCCCAAGTACAGCTGAAAGGACAACACCAGCAGCACTCTGTGCATCTCAGCACTGCCAGCCTGGAACCCCCAAGAAAAGCTGAAAGGACAACACCAGGAGCACTCTGTGCTTCTCAACACTGCCAGCCAGGCACCCCTGAAGTACAGCTCAAAAGACAACACCAGCAGCACTCTGTGCATCTCAACACTGCCAGCCAGGCACCCCCAAGTACAGCTGAAAGGACAACACAACCAGCACTCTGTGCATCTCAACACTGCCAGCCATGCACAACCAAGTACAGCTGAAAGGACAACACCAGAAGCACTCTGTGCATCTCAACACTGCCAGCCAGGTAGGCCAAGTACAGCTGAAAGGACAACACCAGCAGCACTATGTGCATCCCAGCACTGCCAGCCAGGAACCCCCAAGTACAGCTCAAAGGACAACACCAGCAGCACTCTGTGCATCTCAACACTGCCAGCCACGCACCCCCAAGTACAGCTGAAAGGACAACACCAGCAGCTCTCTGTGCATCTCAGCACTGCCAGCCAGGGCATCCCCAAGTACAACGGAAATGACAACACCAGCAGCACTCTGTGCATCTCAACACTGCCAGCCAGGCACCCCCAAGTACAGCGGAAAGGACAACACAACCAGCACTCTGTGCATCTCAACACTGCCAGCCAGCGCACCCCCAAGTACAGTTGAAAGGACAACACCAGCAGCACTCTGTGCATCTCAACACTGCCAGTCAGGGCATCCCCCAGTACAGCTGAAAGGACAACACCAGCAGGACTCCGTGCATCTCAGCACTGCCAGCCAGGCACAACCAAGTACGGCTGAAAGGACAACACCAGCAGGACTCTGTGCATCTCAACGCTGCCTGACAGGCACCCCCAAATACAGCTGAAAGGACAACACCAGCAGCACTCTGTGCATCTCAGCACTGCCAGCCTGCGCACCCCCAAGTACAGCTGAAAGGACAACACCAGCAGAACTCTGTGCCTCTCAGCACTGCCAACCTGCGCACCTCCAAGTACAGCTGAAAGGACAACACCAGCAGAACTCTGTGCATCTCAGCACTGCCATTCACGCACCCCCAAGTACAGCTGAAAGGACAACACCAGCAGCACTCTGTGCATCTCAACACTGCCAGCCAGGCACCCCCAAGTACAGCTGAAAGGACAACACCAGCAGCACTCTGTGCATCTCAGCACTGCCAGCCAGGCACCCCCAAGTACTGCTGAAAGAACAACACAAGCAGAACTCTGTGCATTTCAACACTGCTTGCCAGGCACCCCCAAGTACAGCTGAAAGGACAACACAGCCAGAACTCTGTGCCTCTCAAAACTGCCTGCCAGGCACCCCCAAGTACAGCTGAAAGGACAACACCAGCAGCACTCTGTGCATCTCAGCACTGCCAGCCTGGAACCCCCAAGAACAGCTGAAAGGACAACACCAGGAGAACTCTGTGCTTCTCAACACTGCCAGCCAGGCACCCCTGAAGTACAGCTCAAAAGACAACACCAGCAGCACTCTGTGCATCTCAACACTGCCAGCCAGGCACCCCCAAGTACAGCTGAAAGGACAACACAACCAGCACTCTGTGCATCTCAACACTGCCAGCCATGCACAACCAAGTACAGCTGAAAGGACAACACCAGAAGCACTCTGTGCATCTCAACACTGCCAGCCAGGTAGGCCAAGTACAGCTGAAAGGACAACACCAGCAGCACTCTGTGCATCTCAGCACTGCCAGCCAGGAACTCCCAAGTACAGCTCAAAGGACAACACCAGCAGCACTCTGTGCATCTCAACACTGCCAGCCACGCACCCCCAAGTACAGCTGAAAGGACAACACCAGCAGCACTATGTGCATCTCAGCACTGCCAGCCAGGAACCCCCAAGTACAGCTCAAAGGACAACACCAGCAGCACTCTGTGCATCTCAACACTGCCAGCCACGCACCCCCAAGTACAGCTGAAAGGACAACACCAGCAGCTCTCTGTGCATCTCAGCACTGCCAGCCAGGGCATCCCCAAGTACAGCTGAAAGTACAACACCAGCAGCACTCTGTGCATCTCAACACTGCCAGCCAGGCACCCACAAGCACAGCGGAAAGGACAACACAACCAGCACTCTGTGCATATCAACACTGCCAGCCAACGCACCCCCAAGTACAGTTGAAAGGACAACACCAGCAGCACTCTGTTAATCTCAGCACTGCCAGCCAGTGCACCCCCCCGTACAGCTGAAAGGACAACACCAGCAGCACTCCGTGCATCTCAACACTGCCAACCAGGGCACCCCCCAGTACAGCTGAAAGGACAACACCAGCAGGACTCCGTGCATCTCAGCACTGCCAGCCAGCGCACCCCCAAGTACAACGGAAATGACAACACAACCAGCACTCTGTGCATCTCAACACTGCCAGTCAACGCACACCCAAGTGCAGTTTAAAGGACAAAACCAGCAGCACTCTGTTAATCTCAGCACTGCCAGCCAGTGCACCCCCAAGTACAGCTGAAAGGATAACACAACCAGCTCTGTGTGCATCTCAACAGTGCCAGCCAGGCACAACGAAGTACAGCTTAAAGGACAACACCAGCAGTACTCTGTGCATCTCAACACTGCCAGCCAGGGCACCCCACAGTACAGCTGAAAGGACAACACCAGCAGCACTCTGTGCATCTCAGCACTGCCAGTCTGCGCACCCCCAAGTACAGCTGAAAGGACAACACCAGCGGCACCCTCTGAATCTCAGCACTGCCAGCCAGGGCAACCCCAAGTACAGCTGAATGGACAACACAACCAGCAATCTGTGCATCTCAACACTGCCAGCCAGGCACCCCCAAGTACAGCTGAAAGGACAACACCAGCAGCACTCTGTGCATCTCAGGACTGCCAGCCAGGGCATCCCCAAGTACAGCTGAATGGACAACACATCCAGCAATCTGTGCATCTCAACACTGCCAGCCAGGCACACCCAAGTACAGCTGAAAGGACAACACCAGCAGCACTCTGTGCATCTCAGCACTGCCAGCCTGCGCACCACCAAGTACAGCTGAAAGGACAACACGAGCAGTACTCTGTGCATCTCAACACTGCCAGCCAGGCACCCCCAAGTACAGCTGAAAGGACAACATCAGCAGCACTCTGTGCATCTCAGCACTGCCATTCACGCACCCCAGAGTACAGCTGAAAGGACAACACCAGCAGCACTCTGTGCATCTCAACACTGCCAGCCAGGCACCCCCAAGTACAGCTGAAAGGACAACACCAGCAGCACTCTGTGCATCTCAGCACTGCCAGCCTGGAACCCCCAAGAACAGCTGAAAGGACAACACCAGGAGAACTCTGTGCTTCTCAACACTGCCAGCCAGGCACCCCTGAAGTACAGCTCAAAAGACAACACCAGCAGCACTCTGTGCATCTCAACACTGCCAGCCAGGCACCCCCAAGTACAGCTGAAAGGACAACACAACCAGCACTCTGTGCATCTCAACACTGCCAGCCATGCACAACCAAGTACAGCTGAAAGGACAACACCAGAAGCACTCTGTGCATCTCAACACTGCCAGCCAGGTAGGCCAAGTACAGCTGAAAGGACAACACCAGCAGCACTATGTGCATCTCAGCACTGCCAGCCAGGAACCCCCAAGTACAGCTCAAAGGACAACACCAGCAGCACTCTGTGCATCTCAACACTGCCAGCCACGCACCCCCAAGTACAGCTGAAAGGACAACACCAGCAGCTCTCTGTGCATCTCAGCACTGCCAGCCAGGGCATCCCCAAGTACAGTTGAAAGGACAACACCAGCAGCACTCTGTTAATCTCAGCACTGCCAGCCAGTGCACCCCCCCCGTACAGCTGAAAGGACAACACCAGCAGCACTCCGTGCATCTCAACACTGCCAACCAGGGCACCCCCCAGTACAGCTGAAAGGACAACACCAGCAGGACTCCGTGCATCTCAGCACTGCCAGCCAGCGCACCCCCAAGTACAACGGAAATGACAACACAACCAGCACTCTGTGCATCTCAACACTGCCAGTCAACGCACACCCAAGTGCAGTTTAAACGACAAAACCAGCAGCACTCTGTTAATCTCAGCACTGCCAGCCAGTGCACCCCCAAGTACAGCTGAAAGGATAACACAACCAGCTCTGTGTGCATCTCAACAGTGCCAGCCAGGCACAACGAAGTACAGCTTAAAGGACAACACCAGCAGTACTCTGTGCATCTCAACACTGCCAGCCAGGGCACCCCACAGTACAGCTGAAAGGACAACACCAGCAGCACTCTGTGCATCTCAGCACTGCCAGTCTGCGCACCCCCAAGTACAGCTGAAAGGACAACACCAGCGGCACCCTCTGAATCTCAGCACTGCCAGCCATGGCAACCCCAAGTACAGCTGAATGGACAACACAACCAGCAATCTGTGCATCTCAACACTGCCAGCCAGGCACCACCAAGTACAGCTGAAAGGACAACACCAGCAGCACTCTGTGCATCTCAGGACTGCCAGCCAGGGCATCCCCAAGTACAGCTGAATGGACAACACATCCAGCAATCTGTGCATCTCAACACTGCCAGCCAGGCACACCCAAGTACAGCTGAAAGGACAACACCAGCAGCACTCTGTGCATCTCAGCACTGCCAGCCTGCGCACCACCAAGTACAGCTGAAAGGACAACACGAGCAGTACTCTGTGCATCTCAACACTGCCAGCCAGGCACCCCCAAGTACAGCTGAAAGGACAACACCAGCAGCACTCTGTGCATCTCAGCACTGCCATTCACGCACCCCAGAGTACAGCTGAAAGGACAACACCAGCAGCACTCTGTGCATCTCAACACTGCCAGCCAGGCACCCCCAAGTACAGCTGAAAGGACAACACCAGCAGCACTCTGTGCATCTCAGCACTGCCAGCCTGGAACCCCCAAGAACAGCTGAAAGGACAACACCAGGAGCACTCTGTGCTTCTCAACACTGCCAGCCAGGCACCCCTGAAGTACAGCTCAAAAGACAACACCAGCAGCACTCTGTGCATCTCAACACTGCCAGCCAGGCACCCCCAAGTACAGCTGAAAGGACAACACAACCAGCACTCTGTGCATCTCAACACTGCCAGCCATGCACAACCAAGTACAGCTGAAAGGACAACACCAGAAGCACTCTGTGCATCTCAACACTGCCAGCCAGGTAGGCCAAGAACAGCTGAAAGGACAACACCAGGAGAACTCTGTGCTTCTCAACACTGCCAGCCAGGCACCCCTGAAGTACAGCTCAAAAGACAACACCAGCAGCACTCTGTGCATCTCAACACTGCCAGCCAGGCACCCCCAAGTACAGCTGAAAGGACAACACAACCAGCACTCTGTGCATCTCAACACTGCCAGCCATGCACAACCAAGTACAGCTGAAAGGACAACACCAGAAGCACTCTGTGCATCTCAACACTGCCAGCCAGGTAGGCCAAGTACAGCTGAAAGGACAACACCAGCAGCACTATGTGCATCTCAGCACTGCCAGCCAGGAACCCCCAAGTACAGCTCAAAGGACAACACCAGCAGCACTCTGTGCATCTCAACACTGCCAGCCACGCACCCCCAAGTACAGCTGAAAGGACAACACCAGCAGCACTATGTGCATCTCAGCACTGCCAGCCAGGAACCCCCAAGTACAGCTCAAAGGACAACACCAGCAGCACTCTGTGCATCTCAACACTGCCAGCCACGCACCCCCAAGTACAGCTGAAAGGACAACACCAGCAGCTCTCTGTGCATCTCAGCACTGCCAGCCAGGGCATCCCCAAGTACAGCTGAAAGTACAACACCAGCAGCACTCTGTGCATCTCAACACTGCCAGCCAGGCACCCACAAGCACAGCGGAAAGGACAACACAACCAGCACTCTGTGCATATCAACACTGCCAGCCAACGCACCCCCAAGTACAGTTGAAAGGACAACACCAGCAGCACTCTGTTAATCTCAGCACTGCCAGTCAGTGCACCCCCCCGTACAGCTGAAAGGACAACACCAGCAGCACTCCGTGCATCTCAGCACTGCCAGCCAGCGCACCCCCAAGTACAACGGAAAAGACAACACAACCAGCACTCTGTGCATCTCAACACTGCCAGTCAACGCACACCCAAGTGCAGTTTAAAGGACAAAACCAGCAGCACTCTGTTAATCTCAGCACTGCCAGCCAGTGCACCCCCAAGTACAGCTGAAAGGATAACACAACCAGCTCTGTGTGCATCTCAACAGTGCCAGCCAGGCACAACGAAGTACAGCTTAAAGGACAACACCAGCAGCACTCTGTGCATCTCAGCACTGCCAGTCTGCGCACCCCCAAGTACAGCTGAAAGGACAACACCAGCGGCACCCTCTGAATCTCAGCACTGCCAGCCAGGGCAACCCCAAGTACAGCTGAATGGACAACACAACCAGCAATCTGTGCATCTCAACACTGCCAGCCAGGCACCCCCAAGTACAGCTGAAAGGACAACACCAGCAGCACTCTGTGCATCTCAGGACTGCCAGCCAGGGCATCCCCAAGTACAGCTGAATGGACAACACATCCAGCAATCTGTGCATCTCAACACTGCCAGCCAGGCACACCCAAGTACAGCTGAAAGGACAACACCAGCAGCACTCTGTGCATCTCAGCACTGCCAGCCTGCGCACCACCAAGTACAGCTGAAAGGACAACACGAGCAGTACTCTGTGCATCTCAACACTGCCAGCCAGGCACCCCCAAGTACAGCTGAAAGGACAACATCAGCAGCACTCTGTGCATCTCAGCACTGCCATTCACGCACCCCAGAGTACAGCTGAAAGGACAACACCAGCAGCACTCTGTGCATCTCAACACTGCCAGCCAGGCACCCCCAAGTACAGCTGAAAGGACAACACCAGCAGCACTCTGTGCATCTCAGCACTGCCAGCCTGGAACCCCCAAGAACAGCTGAAAGGACAACACCAGGAGCACTCTGTGCTTCTCAGCACTGCCAGCCAGGCACCCCTGAAGTACAGCTCAAAAGACAACACCAGCAGCACTCTGTGCATCTCAACACTGCCAGCCAGGCACCCCCAAGTACAGCTGAAAGGACAACACAACCAGCACTCTGTGCATATCAACACTGCCAGCCAACGCACCCCCAAGTACAGTTGAAAGGACAACACCAGCAGCACTCTGTTAATCTCAGCACTGCCAGTCAGTGCACCCCCCCGTACAGCTGAAAGGACAACACCAGCAGCACTCCGTGCATCTCAGCACTGCCAGCCAGCGCACCCCCAAGTACAACGGAAAAGACAACACAACCAGCACTCTGTGCATCTCAACACTGCCAGTCAACGCACACCCAAGTGCAGTTTAAAGGACAAAACCAGCAGCACTCTGTTAATCTCAGCACTGCCAGCCAGTGCACCCCCAAGTACAGCTGAAAGGATAACACAACCAGCTCTGTGTGCATCTCAACAGTGCCAGCCAGGCACAACGAAGTACAGCTTAAAGGACAACACCAGCAGCACTCTGTGCATCTCAGCACTGCCAGTCTGCGCACCCCCAAGTACAGCTGAAAGGACAACACCAGCGGCACCCTCTGAATCTCAGCACTGCCAGCCAGGGCAACCCCAAGTACAGCTGAATGGACAACACAACCAGCAATCTGTGCATCTCAACACTGCCAGCCAGGCACCCCCAAGTACAGCTGAAAGGACAACACCAGCAGCACTCTGTGCATCTCAGGACTGCCAGCCAGGGCATCCCCAAGTACAGCTGAATGGACAACACATCCAGCAATCTGTGCATCTCAACACTGCCAGCCAGGCACACCCAAGTACAGCTGAAAGGACAACACCAGCAGCACTCTGTGCATCTCAGCACTGCCAGCCTGCGCACCACCAAGTACAGCTGAAAGGACAACACGAGCAGTACTCTGTGCATCTCAACACTGCCAGCCAGGCACCCCCAAGTACAGCTGAAAGGACAACATCAGCAGCACTCTGTGCATCTCAGCACTGCCATTCACGCACCCCAGAGTACAGCTGAAAGGACAACACCAGCAGCACTCTGTGCATCTCAACACTGCCAGCCAGGCACCCCCAAGTACAGCTGAAAGGACAACACCAGCAGCACTCTGTGCATCTCAGCACTGCCAGCCTGGAACCCCCAAGAACAGCTGAAAGGACAACACCAGGAGCACTCTGTGCTTCTCAGCACTGCCAGCCAGGCACCCCTGAAGTACAGCTCAAAAGACAACACCAGCAGCACTCTGTGCATCTCAACACTGCCAGCCAGGCACCCCCAAGTACAGCTGAAAGGACAACACAACCAGCACTCTGTGCATCTCAACACTGCCAGCCATGCACAACCAAGTACAGCTGAAAGGACAACACCAGAAGCACTCTGTGCATCTCAACACTGCCAGCCAGGTAGGCCAAGTACAGCTGAAAGGACAACACCAGCAGCACTATGTGCATCTCAGCACTGCCAGCCAGGAACCCCCAAGTACAGCTCAAAGGACAACACCAGCAGCACTCTGTGCATCTCAACACTGCCAGCCACGCACCCCCAAGTACAGCTGAAAGGACAACACCAGCAGCTCTCTGTGCATCTCAGCACTGCCAGCCAGGGCATCCCCAAGTACAGTTGAAAGGACAACACCAGCAGCACTCTGTTAATCTCAGCACTGCCAGCCAGTGCACCCCCCCGTACAGCTGAAAGGACAACACCAGCAGCACTCCGTGCATCTCAACACTGCCAACCAGGGCACCCCCCAGTACAGCTGAAAGGACAACACCAGCAGGACTCCGTGCATCTCAGCACTGCCAGCCAGCGCACCCCCAAGTACAACGGAAATGACAACACAACCAGCACTCTGTGCATCTCAACACTGCCAGTCAACGCACACCCAAGTGCAGTTTAAAGGACAAAACCAGCAGCACTCTGTTAATCTCAGCACTGCCAGCCAGTGCACCCCCAAGTACAGCTGAAAGGATAACACAACCAGCTCTGTGTGCATCTCAACAGTGCCAGCCAGGCACAACGAAGTACAGCTTAAAGGACAACACCAGCAGTACTCTGTGCATCTCAACACTGCCAGCCAGGTAGGCCAAGTACAGCTGAAAGGACAACACCAGCAGCACTATGTGCATCTCAGCACTGCCAGCCTGGAACCCCCAAGAACAGCTGAAAGGACAACACCAGGAGAACTCTGTGCTTCTCAACACTGCCAGCCAGGCACCCCTGAAGTACAGCTCAAAAGACAACACCAGCAGCACTCTGTGCATCTCAACACTGCCAGCCAGGCACCCCACAGTACAGCTGAAAGGACAACAGCAGCAGCACTCTGTGCATCTCAGCACTGCCAGTCTGCGCACCCCCAAGTACAGCTGAAAGGACAACACCAGCGGCACCCTCTGAATCTCAGCACTGCCAGCCAGGGCAACCCCAAGTACAGCTGAATGGACAACACAACCAGCAATCTGTGCATCTCAACACTGCCAGCCAGGCACCCCCAAGTACAGCTGAAAGGACAACACCAGCAGCACTCTGTGCATCTCAGGACTGCCAGCCAGGGCATCCCCAAGTACAGCTGAATGGACAACACATCCAGCAATCTGTGCATCTCAACACTGCCAGCCAGGCACACCCAAGTACAGCTGAAAGGACAACACCAGCAGCACTCTGTGCATCTCAGCACTGCCAGCCTGCGCACCACCAAGTACAGCTGAAAGGACAACACGAGCAGTACTCTGTGCATCTCAACACTGCCAGCCAGGCACCCCCAAGTACAGCTGAAAGGACAACACCAGCAGCACTCTGTGCATCTCAGCACTGCCATTCACGCACCCCAGAGTACAGCTGAAAGGACAACACCAGCAGCACTCTGTGCATCTCAACACTGCCAGCCAGGCACCCCCAAGTACAGCTGAAAGGACAACACCAGCAGCACTCTGTGCATCTCAGCACTGCCAGCCAGGCACCCCCAAGTACTGCTGAAAGAACAACACAAGCAGAACTCTGTGCATTTCAACACTGCTTGCCAGGCACCCCAAGTACAGCTGAAAGGACAACACAGCCAGAACTCTGTGCATCTCAAAACTGCCTGCCAGGCACCCCCAAGTACAGCTGAAAGGACAACGCCAGCAGCACTCTGTGCATCTCAGCACTGCCAGCCTGGAACCCCCAAGAACAGCTGAAAGGACAACACCAGGAGAACTCTGTGCTTCTCAACACTGCCAGCCAGGCACCCCTGAAGTACAGCTCAAAAGACAACACCAGCAGCACTCTGTGCATCTCAACACTGCCAGCCAGGCACCCCCAAGTACAGCTGAAAGGACAACACAACCAGCACTCTGTGCATCTCAACACTGCCAGCCATGCACAACCAAGTACAGCTGAAAGGACAACACCAGAAGCACTCTGTGCATCTCAACACTGCCAGCCAGGTAGGCCAAGTACAGCTGAAAGGACAACACCAGCAGCACTATGTGCATCTCAGCACTGCCAGCCAGGAACCCCCAAGTACAGCTCAAAGGACAACACCAGCAGCACTCTGTGCATCTCAACACTGCCAGCCACGCACCCCCAAGTACAGCTGAAAGGACAACACCAGCAGCTCTCTGTGCATCTCAGCAGTGCCAGCCAGGGCATCCCCAAGTACAGCTGAAAGTACAACACCAGCAGCACTCTGTGCATCTCAACACTGCCAGCCAGGCACCCCCAAGTACAGCGGAAAGGACAACACAACCAGCACTCTGTGCATCTCAACACTGCCAGCCAGCGCACCCCCAAGTACAGTTGAAAGGACAACACCAGCAGCACTCCGTGCATCTCAACACTGCCAACCAGGGCATCCCCCAGTACAGCTGAAAGGACAACACCAGCAGGACTCCGTGCATCTCAGCACTGCCAGCCAGGCACAACCAAGTACGGCTGAAAGGACAACACCAGCAGGACTCTGTGCATCTCAACACTGCCTGTCAGGCACCCCCAAGTACAGCTGAAAGGACAACAACAGCAGCACTCTGTGCATCTCAGCACTGCCAGCCTGCGCACCCCCAAGTACAGCTGAAAGGACAACACCAGCAGAACTCTGTGCCTCTCAGCACTGCCAACCTGCGCACCTCCAAGTACAGCTGAAAGGACAACACCAGCAGCACTCTGTGCATCTCAGCACTGCCATTCACGCACCCCCAAGTACAGCTGAAAGGACAACACCAGCAGCACTCTGTGCATCTCAACACTGCCAGCCAGGCACACCCAAGTACAGCTGAAAGGACAACACCAGCAGCACTCTGTGCATCTCAGCACTGCCAGCCTGCGCACCACCAAGTACAGCTGAAAGGACAACACGAGCAGTACTCTGTGCATCTCAACACTGCCAGCCATGCACCCCCAAGTACAGCTGAAAGGACAACACCAGCAGCACTCTGTGCATCTCAGCACTGCCATTCACGCACCCCAGAGTACAGCTGAAAGGACAACACCAGCAGCACTCTGTGCATCTCAACACTGCCAGCCAGGCACCCCCAAGTACAGCTGAAAGGACAACACCAGCAGCACTCTGTGCATCTCAGCACTGCCAGCCAGGCACCCCCAAGTACTGCTGAAAGAACAACACAAGCAGAACTCTGTGCATTTCAACACTGCTTACCAGGCACCCCAAGTACAGCTGAAAGGACAACACAGCCAGAACTCTGTGCATCTCAAAACTGCCTGCCAGGCACCCCCAAGTACAGCTGAAAGGACAACGCCAGCAGCACTCTGTGCATCTCAGCACTGCCAGCCTGGAACCCCCAAGAACAGCTGAAAGGACAACACCAGGAGAACTCTGTGCTTCTCAACACTGCCAGCCAGGCACCCCTGAAGTACAGCTCAAAAGACAACACCAGCAGCACTCTGTGCATCTCAACACTGCCAGCCAGGCACCCCCAAGTACAGCTGAAAGGACAACACAACCAGCACTCTGTGCATCTCAACACTGCCAGCCATGCACAACCAAGTACAGCTGAAAGGACAACACCAGAAGCACTCTGTGCATCTCAACACTGCCAGCCAGGTAGGCCAAGTACAGCTGAAAGGACAACACCAGCAGCACTATGTGCATCTCAGCACTGCCAGCCAGGAACCCCCAAGTACAGCTCAAAGGACAACACCAGCAGCACTCTGTGCATCTCAACACTGCCAGCCACGCACCCCCAAGTACAGCTGAAAGGACAACACCAGCAGCTCTCTGTGCATCTCAGCAGTGCCAGCCAGGGCATCCCCAAGTACAGCTGAAAGTACAACACCAGCAGCACTCTGTGCATCTCAACACTGCCAGCCAGGCACCCCCAAGTACAGCGGAAAGGACAACACAACCAGCACTCTGTGCATCTCAACACTGCCAGCCAGCGCACCCCCAAGTACAGTTGAAAGGACAACACCAGCAGCACTCCGTGCATCTCAACACTGCCAACCAGGGCATCCCCCAGTACAGCTGAAAGGACAACACCAGCAGGACTCCGTGCATCTCAGCACTGCCAGCCAGGCACAACCAAGTACGGCTGAAAGGACAACACCAGCAGGACTCTGTGCATCTCAACACTGCCTGTCAGGCACCCCCAAGTACAGCTGAAAGGACAACAACAGCAGCACTCTGTGCATCTCAGCACTGCCAGCCTGCGCACCCCCAAGTACAGCTGAAAGGACAACACCAGCAGAACTCTGTGCCTCTCAGCACTGCCAACCTGCGCACCTCCAAGTACAGCTGAAAGGACAACACCAGCAGCACTCTGTGCATCTCAGCACTGCCATTCACGCACCCCCAAGTACAGCTGAAAGGACAACACCAGCAGCACTCTGTGCATCTCAACACTGCCAGCCAGGCACCCCCAAGTACAGCTGAAAGGACAACACCAGCAGCACTCTGTGCATCTCAGCACTGCCAGCCAGGCACCTCCAAGTACTGCTGAAAGAACAACACAAGCAGAACTCTGTGCATTTCAACACTGCTTGCCAGGCACCCCCAAGTACAGCTGAAAGGACAACACAGCCAGAACTCTGTGCATCTCAAAACTGCCTGCCAGGCACCCCCAAGTACAGCTGAAAGGACAACACCAGCAGCACTCTGTGCATCTCAGCACTGCCAGCCTGGAACCCCCAAGAACAGCTGAAAGGACAACACCAGCAGCACTCTGTGCATCTCAACACTGCCAGCCAGGCACCCCCAAGTACAGCTGAAAGGACAACACAACCAGCACTCTGTGCATCTCAACACTGCCAGCCATGCACAACCAAGTACAGCTGAAAGGACAACACCAGAAGCACTCTGTGCATCTCAACACTGCCAGCCAGGTAGGCCAAGTACAGCTGAAAGGACAACACCAGCAGCACTATGTGCATCTCAGCACTGCCAGCCAGGAACCCCCAAGTACAGCTCAAAGGACAACACCAGCAGCACTCTGTGCATCTCAACACTGCCAGCCACGCACCCCCAAGTACAGCTGAAAGGACAACACCAGCAGCACTCTGTGCATCTCAGCACTGCCATTCACGCACCCCAGAGTACAGCTGAAAGGACAACACCAGCAGCACTCTGTGCATCTCAACACTGCCAGCCAGGCACCCCCAAGTACAGCTGAAAGGACAACACCAGCAGCACTCTGTGCATCTCAAAACTGCCTGCCAGGCACCCCCAAGTACAGCTGAAAGGACAACACCAGCAGCACTCTGTGCATCTCAGCACTGCCAGCCTGGAACCCCCAAGAACAGCTGAAAGGACAACACCAGGAGCACTCTGTGCTTCTCAACACTGCCAGCCAGGCACCCCTGAAGTACAGCTCAAAAGACAACACCAGCAGCACTCTGTGCATCTCAACACTGCCAGCCAGGCACCCCCAAGTACAGCTGAAAGGACAACACAACCAGCACTCTGTGCATCTCAACACTGCCAGCCATGCACAACCAAGTACAGCTGAAAGGACAACACCAGAAGCACTCTGTGCATCTCAACACTGCCAGCCAGGTAGGCCAAGTACAGCTGAAAGGACAACACCAGCAGCACTATGTGCATCTCAGCACTGCCAGCCAGGAACCCCCAAGTACAGCTCAAAGGACAACACCAGCAGAACTCTGTGCATCTCAACACTGCCAGCCACGCACCCCCAAGTACAGCTGAAAGGACAACACCAGCAGCACTCTGTGCATCTCAGCACTGCCATTCACGCACCCCAGAGTACAGCTGAAAGGACAACACCAGCAGCACTCTGTGCATCTCAACACTGCCAGCCAGGCACCCCCAAGTACAGCTGAAAGGACAACACCAGCAGCACTCTGTGCATCTCAGCACTGCCAGCCAGGCACCCCCAAGTACTGCTGAAAGAACAACACAAGCAGAACTCTGTGCATTTCAACACTGCTTGCCAGGCACCCCCAAGTACAGCTGAAAGGACAACACAGCCAGAACTCTATGCATCTCAAAACTGCCTGCCAGGCACCCCCAAGTACAGCTGAAAGGACAACACCAGCAGCACTCTGTGCATCTCAGCACTGCCAGCCTGGAACCCCCAAGAACAGCTGAAAGGACAACACCAGGAGAACTCTGTGCTTCTCAACACTGCCAGCCAGGCACCCCTGAAGTACAGCTCAAAAGACAACACCAGCAGCACTCTGTGCATCTCAACACTGCCAGCCAGGCACCCCCAAGTACAGCTGAAAGGACAACACAACCAGCACTCTGTGCATCTCAACACTGCCAGCCATGCACAACCAAGTACAGCTGAAAGGACAACACCAGAAGCACTCTGTGCATCTCAACACTGCCAGCCAGGTAGGCCAAGTACAGCTGAAAGGACAACACCAGCAGCACTATGTGCATCTCAGCACTGCCAGCCAGGAACCCCCAAGTACAGCTCAAAGGACAACACCAGCAGCACTCTGTGCATCTCAACACTGCCAGCCACGCACCCCCAAGTACAGCTGAAAGGACAACACCAGCAGCTCTCTGTGCATCTCAGCACTGCCAGCCAGGGCATCCCCAAGTACAGCTGAAAGTACAACACCAGCAGCACTCTGTGCATCTCAACACTGCCAGCCAGGCACCCACAAGCACAGCGGAAAGGACAACACAACCAGCACTCTGTGCATATCAACACTGCCAGCCAACGCACCCCCAAGTACAGTTGAAAGGACAACACCAGCAGCACTCTGTTAATCTCAGCACTGCCAGCCAGTGCACCCCCTCGTACAGCTGAAAGGACAACACCAGCAGCACTCCGTGCATCTCAACATTGCCAACCAGGGCACCCCCCAGTACAGCTGAAAGGACAACACCAGCAGGACTCCGTGCATCTCAGCACTGCCAGCCAGCGCACCCCCAAATACAACGGAAATGACAACACAACCAGCACTCTGTGCATCTCAACACTGCCAGTCAACGCACACCCAAGTGCAGCTTAAAGGACAAAACCAGCAGCACTCTGTTAATCTCAGCACTGCCAGCCAGTGCACCCCCAAGTACAGCTGAAAGGATAACACAACCAGCTCTGTGTGCATCTCAACAGTGCCAGCCAGGCACAACGAAGTACAGCTTAAAGGACAACACCAGCAGTACTCTGTGCATCTCAACACTGCCAGCCAGGGCACCCCACAGTACAGCTGAAAGGACAACACCAGCAGCACTCTGTGCATCTCAGCACTGCCAGTCTGCGCACCCCCAAGTACAGCTGAAAGGACAACACCAGCGGCACCCTCTGAATCTCAGCACTGCCAGCCAGGGCAACCCCAAGTACAGCTGAATGGACAACACAACCAGCAATCTGTGCATCTCAACACTGCCAGCCAGGCACCCCCAAGTACAGCTGAAAGGACAACACCAGCAGCACTCTGTGCATCTCAGGACTGCCAGCCAGGGCATCCCCAAGTACAGCTGAATGGACAACACATCCAGCAATCTGTGCATCTCAACACTGCCAGCCAGGCACACCCAAGTACAGCTGAAAGGACAACACCAGCAGCACTCTGTGCATCTCAGCACTGCCATTCACGCACCCCAGAGTACAGCTGAAAGGATAACACAACCAGCACTCCGTGCATTTCAACACTGCTTGCCAGGCACCCCCAAGTACAGCTGAAAGGACAACACAGCCAGAACTCTGTGCATCTCAAAACTGCCTGCCAGGCACCCCCAAGTACAGCTGAAAGGACAACACCAGCAGCACTCTGTGCATCTCAGCACTGCCAGCCTGGAACCCCCAAGAACAGCTGAAAGGACAACACCAGGAGAACTCTGTGCTTCTCAACACTGCCAGCCAGGCACCCCTGAAGTACAGCTCAAAAGACAACATCAGCAGCACTCTGTGCATCTCAACACTGCCAGCCAGGCACCCCCAAGTACAGCTGAAAGGACAACACAACCAGCACTCTGTGCATCTCAACACTGCCAGCCATGCACAACCAAGTACAGCTGAAAGGACAACACCAGAAGCACTCTGTGCATCTCAACACTGCCAGCCAGGTAGGCCATGTACAGCTGAAAGGACAACACCAGCAGCACTATGTGCATCTCAGCACTGCCAGCCAGGAACCCCCAAGTACAGCTCAAAGGACAACACCAGCAGCACTCTGTGCATCTCAACACTGCCAGCCACGCACCCCCAAGTACAGCTGAAAGGACAACACCAGCAGCTCTCTGTGCATCTCAGCACTGCCAGCCAGGGCATCCCCAAGTACAGCTGAAAGTACAACACCAGCAGCACTCTGTGCATCTCAACACTGCCAGCCAGGCACCCCCAAGTACAGCGGAAAGGACAACACAACCAGCACTCTGTGCATCTCAACACTGCCAGCCAGCGCACCCCCAAGTACAGTTGAAAGGACAACACCAGCAGCACTCCGTGCATCTCAACACTGCCAACCAGGGCATCCCCCAGTACAGCTGAAAGGACAACACCAGCAGGACTCCGTGCATCTCAGCACTGCCAGCCAGGCACAACCAAGTACGGCTGAAAGGACAACACCAGCAGGACTCTGTGCATCTCAACGCTGCCTGACAGGCACCCCCAAGTACAGCTGAAAGGACAACACCAGCAGCACTCTGGGCATCTCAGCACTGCCAGCCTGCGCACCCCCAAGTACAGCTGAAAGGACAACACCAGCAGAACTCTGTGCCTCTCAGCACTGCCAACCTGCGCACCTCCAAGTACAGCTGAAAGGACAACACCAGCAGAACTCTGTGCATCTCAGCACTGCCATTCACGCACCCCCAAGTACAGCTGAAAGGACAACACCAGCAGCACTCTGTGCATCTCAACACTGCCAGCCAGGCACCCCCAAGTACAGCTGAAAGGACAACACCAGCAGCACTCTGTGCATCTCAGCACTGCCAGCCAGGCACCCCCAAGTACTGCTGAAAGAACAACACAAGCAGAACTCTGTGCATTTCAACACTGCTTGCCAGGCACCCCCAAGTACAGCTGAAAGGACAACACAGCCAGAACTCTGTGCATCTCAAAACTGCCTGCCAGGCACCCCCAAGTACAGCTGAAAGGACAACACCAGCAGCACTCTGTGCATCTCAGCACTGCCAGCCTGGAACCCCCAAGAACAGCTGAAAGGACAACACCAGGAGCACTCTGTGCTTCTCAACACTGCCAGCCAGGCACCCCTGAAGTACAGCTCAAAAGACAGAACCAGCAGCACTCTGTGCATCTCAACACTGCCAGCCAGGCACCCCCAAGTACAGCTGAACGGACAACACAACCAGCACTCTGTGCATCTCAACACTGCCAGCCATGCACAACCAAGTACAGCTGAAAGGACAACACCAGAAGCACTCTGTGCATCTCAACACTGCCAGCCAGGTAGGCCAAGTACAGCTGAAAGGACAACACCAGCAGCAATATGTGCATCTCAGCACTGCCAGCCAGGAACCCCCAAGTACAGCTGAAAGGACAACACCAGCAGCACTCTGTGCATCTCAACACTGCCAGCCACGCACCCCCAAGTACAGCTGAAAGGACAACACCAGCAGCTCCCTGTGCATCTCAGCACTGCCAGCCAGGGCATCCCCAAGTACAGCTGAAAGTACAACACCAGCAGCACTCTGTGCATCTCAACACTGCCAGCCAGGCACCCCCAAGTACAGCTGAAAGGACAACACCAGCAGCACTCTGTGCATCTCAAAACTGCCTGCCAGGCACCCCCAAGTACAGCTGAAAGGACAACACCAGCAGCACTCTGTGCATCTCAAAACTGCCTGCCAGGCACCCCCAAGTACAGCTGAAAGGACAACACCAGCAGCACTCTGTGCATCTCAGCACTGCCAGCCTGGAACCCCCAAGAACAGCTGAAAGGACAACACCAGGAGCACTCTGTGCATCTCAACACTGCCAGCCAGGTAGGCCATGTACAGCTGAAAGGACAACACCAGCAGCACTATGTGCATCTCAGCACTGCCAGCCAGGAACCCCCAAGTACAGCTCAAAGGACAACACCAGCAGCACTCTGTGCATCTCAACACTGCCAGCCACGCACCCCCAAGTACAGCTGAAAGGACAACACCAGCAGCTCTCTGTGCATCTCAGCACTGCCAGCCAGGGCATCCCCAAGTACAGCTGAAAGTACAACACCAGCAGCACTCTGTGCATCTCAACACTGCCAGCCAGGCACCCCCAAGTACAGCGGAAAGGACAACACAACCAGCACTCTGTGCATCTCAACACTGCCAGCCAGCGCACCCCCAAGTACAGTTGAAAGGACAACACCAGCAGCACTCCGTGCATCTCAACACTGCCAACCAGGGCATCCCCCAGTACAGCTGAAAGGACAACACCAGCAGGACTCCGTGCATCTCAGCACTGCCAGCCAGGCACAACCAAGTACGGCTGAAAGGACAACACCAGCAGGACTCTGTGCATCTCAACGCTGCCTGACAGGCACCCCCAAGTACAGCTGAAAGGACAACACCAGCAGCACTCTGTGCATCTCAGCACTGCCAGCCTGCGCACCCCCAAGTACAGCTGAAAGGACAACACCAGCAGAACTCTGTGCCTCTCAGCACTGCCAACCTGCGCACCTCCAAGTACAGCTGAAAGGACAACACCAGCAGAACTCTGTGCATCTCAGCACTGCCATTCACGCACCCCCAAGTACAGCTGAAAGGACAACACCAGCAGCACTCTGTGCATCTCAACACTGCCAGCCAGGCACCCCCAAGTACAGCTGAAAGGACAACACCAGCAGCACTCTGTGCATCTCAGCACTGCCAGCCAGGCACCCCCAAGTACTGCTGAAAGAACAACACAAGCAGAACTCTGTGCATTTCAACACTGCTTGCCAGGCACCCCCAAGTACAGCTGAAAGGACAACACAGCCAGAACTCTGTGCATCTCAAAACTGCCAGCCTGGAACCCCCAAGAACAGCTGAAAGGACAACACCAGGAGCACTCTGTGCTTCTCAACACTGCCAGCCAGGCACCCCTGAAGTACAGCTCAAAAGACAGAACCAGCAGCACTCTGTGCATCTCAACACTGCCAGCCAGGCACCCCCAAGTACAGCTGAAAGGACAACACAACCAGCACTCTGTGCATCTCAACACTGCCAGCCATGCACAACCAAGTACAGCTGAAAGGACAACACCAGAAGCACTCTGTGCATCTCAACACTGCCAGCCAGGTAGGCCAAGTACAGCTGAAAGGACAACACCAGCAGCAATATGTGCATCTCAGCACTGCCAGCCAGGGCATCCCCAAGTACAGCTGAAAGTACAACACCAGCAGCACTCTGTGCATCTCAACACTGCCAGCCAGGCACCCCCAAGTACAGCTGAAAGGACAACACCAGCAGCACTCTGTGCATCTCAAAACTGCCTGCCAGGCACCCCCAAGTACAGCTGAAAGGACAACACCAGCAGCACTCTGTGCATCTCAAAACTGCCTGCCAGGCACCCCCAAGTACAGCTGAAAGGACAACACCAGCAGCACTCTGTGCATCTCAGCACTGCCAGCCTGGAACCCCCAAGAACAGCTGAAAGGACAACACCAGGAGCACTCTGTGCATCTCAACACTGCCAGCCAGGTAGGCCATGTACAGCTGAAAGGACAACACCAGCAGCACTATGTGCATCTCAGCACTGCCAGCCAGGAACCCCCAAGTACAGCTCAAAGGACAACACCAGCAGCACTCTGTGCATCTCAACACTGCCAGCCACGCACCCCCAAGTACAGCTGAAAGGACAACACCAGCAGCTCTCTGTGCATCTCAGCACTGCCAGCCAGGGCATCCCCAAGTACAGCTGAAAGTACAACACCAGCAGCACTCTGTGCATCTCAACACTGCCAGCCAGGCACCCCCAAGTACAGCGGAAAGGACAACACAACCAGCACTCTGTGCATCTCAACACTGCCAGCCAGCGCACCCCCAAGTACAGTTGAAAGGACAACACCAGCAGCACTCCGTGCATCTCAACACTGCCAACCAGGGCATCCCCCAGTACAGCTGAAAGGACAACACCAGCAGGACTCCGTGCATCTCAGCACTGCCAGCCAGGCACAACCAAGTACGGCTGAAAGGACAACACCAGCAGGACTCTGTGCATCTCAACGCTGCCTGACAGGCACCCCCAAGTACAGCTGAAAGGACAACACCAGCAGCACTCTGTGCATCTCAGCACTGCCAGCCTGCGCACCCCCAAGTACAGCTGAAAGGACAACACCAGCAGAACTCTGTGCCTCTCAGCACTGCCAACCTGCGCACCTCCAAGTACAGCTGAAAGGACAACACCAGCAGAACTCTGTGCATCTCAGCACTGCCATTCACGCACCCCCAAGTACAGCTGAAAGGACAACACCAGCAGCACTCTGTGCATCTCAACACTGCCAGCCAGGCACCCCCAAGTACAGCTGAAAGGACAACACCAGCAGCACTCTGTGCATCTCAGCACTGCCAGCCAGGCACCCCCAAGTACTGCTGAAAGAACAACACAAGCAGAACTCTGTGCATTTCAACACTGCTTGCCAGGCACCCCCAAGTACAGCTGAAAGGACAACACAGCCAGAACTCTGTGCATCTCAAAACTGCCAGCCTGGAACCCCCAAGAACAGCTGAAAGGACAACACCAGGAGCACTCTGTGCTTCTCAACACTGCCAGCCAGGCACCCCTGAAGTACAGCTCAAAAGACAGAACCAGCAGCACTCTGTGCATCTCAACACTGCCAGCCAGGCACCCCCAAGTACAGCTGAAAGGACAACACAACCAGCACTCTGTGCATCTCAACACTGCCAGCCATGCACAACCAAGTACAGCTGAAAGGACAACACCAGAAGCACTCTGTGCATCTCAACACTGCCAGCCAGGTAGGCCAAGTACAGCTGAAAGGACAACACCAGCAGCAATATGTGCATCTCAGCACTGCCAGCCAGGAACCCCCAAGTACAGCTCAAAGGACAACACCAGCAGCACTCTGTGCATCTCAACACTGCCAGCCACGCACCCCCAAGTACAGCTGAAAGGACAACACCAGCAGCTCCCTGTGCATCTCAGCACTGCCAGCCAGGGCATCCCCAAGTACAGCTGAAAGTACAACACCAGCAGCACTCTGTGCATCTCAACACTGCCAGCCAGGCACCCCCAAGTACAGCGGAAAGGACAACACAACCAGCACTCTGTGCATCTCAACACTGCCAGCCAGCGCACCCCCAAGTACAGTTGAAAGGACAACACCAGCAGCACTCCGTGCATCTCAACACTGCCAACCAGGGCATCCCCCAGTACAGCTGAAAGGACAACACCAGCAGGACTCCGTGCATCTCAGCACTGCCAGCCAGGCACAACCAAGTACGGCTGAAAGGACAACACCAGCAGGACTCTGTGCATCTCAACGCTGCCTGACAGGCACCCCCAAGTACAGCTGAAAGGACAACACCAGCAGCACTCTGTGCATCTCAGCACTGCCAGCCTGCGCACCCCCAAGTACAGCTGAAAGGACAACACCAGCAGAACTCTGTGCCTCTCAGCACTGCCAACCTGCGCACCTCCAAGTACAGCTGAAAGGACAACACCAGCAGAACTCTGTGCATCTCAGCACTGCCATTCACGCACCCCCAAGTACAGCTGAAAGGACAACACCAGCAGCACTCTGTGCATCTCAACACTGCCAGCCAGGCACCCCCAAGTACAGCTGAAAGGACAACACCAGCAGCACTCTGTGCATCTCAGCACTGCCAGCCAGGCACCCCCAAGTACTGCTGAAAGAACAACACAAGCAGAACTCTGTGCATTTCAACACTGCTTGCCAGGCACCCCCAAGTACAGCTGAAAGGACAACACAGCCAGAACTCTGTGCATCTCAAAACTGCCAGCCTGGAACCCCCAAGAACAGCTGAAAGGACAACACCAGGAGCACTCTGTGCTTCTCAACACTGCCAGCCAGGCACCCCTGAAGTACAGCTCAAAAGACAGAACCAGCAGCACTCTGTGCATCTCAACACTGCCAGCCAGGCACCCCCAAGTACAGCTGAAAGGACAACACAACCAGCACTCTGTGCATCTCAACACTGCCAGCCATGCACAACCAAGTACAGCTGAAAGGACAACACCAGAAGCACTCTGTGCATCTCAACACTGCCAGCCAGGTAGGCCAAGTACAGCTGAAAGGACAACACCAGCAGCAATATGTGCATCTCAGCACTGCCAGCCAGGAACCCCCAAGTACAGCTCAAAGGACAACACCAGCAGCACTCTGTGCATCTCAACACTGCCAGCCACGCACCCCCAAGTACAGCTGAAAGGACAACACCAGCAGCTCCCTGTGCATCTCAGCACTGCCAGCCAGGGCATCCCCAAGTACAGCTGAAAGTACAACACCAGCAGCACTCTGTGCATCTCAACACTGCCAGCCAGGCACCCCCAAGTACAGCTGAAAGGACAACACCAGCAGCACTCTGTGCATCTCAAAACTGCCTGCCAGGCACCCCCAAGTACAGCTGAAAGGACAACACCAGCAGCACTCTGTGCATCTCAAAACTGCCTGCCAGGCACCCCCAAGTACAGCTGAAAGGACAACACCAGCAGCACTCTGTGCATCTCAGCACTGCCAGCCTGGAACCCCCAAGAACAGCTGAAAGGACAACACCAGGAGCACTCTGTGCTTCTCAACACTGCCAGCCAGGCACCCCTGAAGTACAGCTCAAAAGACAACACCAGCAGCACTCTGTGCATCTCAACACTGCCAGCCAGGCACCCCCAAGTACAGCTAAAAGGACAACACAACCAGCACTCTGTGCATCTCAACACTGCCAGCCATGCACAACCAAGTACAGCTGAAAGGACAACACCAGAAGCACTCTGTGCATCTCAACACTGCCAGCCAGGTAGGCCAAGTACAGCTGAAAGGACAACACCAGCAGCACTATGTGCATCTCAGCACTGCCAGCCAGGAACCCCCAAGTACAGCTCAAAGGACAACACCAGCAGAACTCTGTGCATCTCAACACTGCCAGCCACGCACCCCCAAGTACAGCTGAAAGGACAACACCAGCAGCACTCTGTGCATCTCAGCACTGCCATTCACGCACCCCAGAGTACAGCTGAAAGGACAACACCAGCAGCACTCTGTGCATCTCAACACTGCCAGCCAGGCACCCCCAAGTACAGCTGAAAGGACAACACCAGCAGCACTCTGTGCATCTCAGCACTGCCAGCCAGGCACCCCCAAGTACTGCTGAAAGAACAACACAAGCAGAACTCTGTGCATTTCAACACTGCTTGCCAGGCACCCCCAAGTACAGCTGAAAGGACAACACAGCCAGAACTCTGTGCATCTCAAAACTGCCTGCCAGGCACCCCCAAGTACAGCTGAAAGGACAACACCAGCAGCACTCTGTGCATCTCAGCACTGCCAGCCTGGAACCCCCAAGAACAGCTGAAAGGACAACACCAGGAGAACTCTGTGCTTCTCAACACTGCCAGCCAGGCACCCCTGAAGTACAGCTCAAAAGACAACACCAGCAGCACTCTGTGCATCTCAACACTGCCAGCCAGGCACCCCCAAGTACAGCTGAAAGGACAACACAACCAGCACTCTGTGCATCTCAACACTGCCAGCCATGCACAACCAAGTACAGCTGAAAGGACAACACCAGAAGCACTCTGTGCATCTCAACACTGCCAGCCAGGTAGGCCAAGTACAGCTGAAAGGACAACACCAGCAGCACTATGTGCATCTCAGCACTGCCAGCCAGGAACCCCCAAGTACAGCTCAAAGGACAACACCAGCAGCACTCTGTGCATCTCAACACTGCCAGCCACGCACCCCCAAGTACAGCTGAAAGGACAACACCAGCAGCACTCTGTGCATCTCAGCACTGCCAGCCAGGGCATCCCCAAGTACAGCTGAAAGTACAACACCAGCAGCACTCTGTGCATCTCAACACTGCCAGCCAGGCACCCACAAGCACAGCGGAAAGGACAACACAACCAGCACTCTGTGCATATCAACACTGCCAGCCAACGCACCCCCAAGTACAGTTGAAAGGACAACACCAGCAGCACTCTGTTAATCTCAGCACTGCCAGCCAGTGCACCCCCTCGTACAGCTGAAAGGACAACACCAGCAGCACTCCGTGCATCTCAACATTGCCAACCAGGGCACCCCCCAGTACAGCTGAAAGGACAACACCAGCAGGACTCCGTGCATCTCAGCACTGCCAGCCAGCGCACCCCCAAATACAACGGAAATGACAACACAACCAGCACTCTGTGCATCTCAACACTGCCAGTCAACGCACACCCAAGTGCAGCTTAAAGGACAAAACCAGCAGCACTCTGTTAATCTCAGCACTGCCAGCCAGTGCACCCCCAAGTACAGCTGAAAGGATAACACAACCAGCTCTGTGTGCATCTCAACAGTGCCAGCCAGGCACAACGAAGTACAGCTTAAAGGACAACACCAGCAGTACTCTGTGCATCTCAACACTGCCAGCCAGGGCACCCCACAGTACAGCTGAAAGGACAACACCAGCAGCACTCTGTGCATCTCAGCACTGCCAGTCTGCGCACCCCCAAGTACAGCTGAAAGGACAACACCAGCGGCACCCTCTGAATCTCAGCACTGCCAGCCAGGGCAACCCCAAGTACAGCTGAATGGACAACACAACCAGCAATCTGTGCATCTCAACACTGCCAGCCAGGCACCCCCAAGTACAGCTGAAAGGACAACACCAGCAGCACTCTGTGCATCTCAGGACTGCCAGCCAGGGCATCCCCAAGTACAGCTGAATGGACAACACATCCAGCAATCTGTGCATCTCAACACTGCCAGCCAGGCACACCCAAGTACAGCTGAAAGGACAACACCAGCAGCACTCTGTGCATCTCAGCACTGCCAGCCTGCGCACCACCAAGTACAGCTGAAAGGACAACACGAGCAGTACTCTGTGCATCTCAACACTGCCAGCCAGGCACCCCCAAGTACAGCTGAAAGGACAACACCAGCAGCACTCTGTGCATCTCAGCACTGCCATTCACGCACCCCAGAGTACAGCTGAAAGGACAACACCAGCAGCACTCCGTGCATTTCAACACTGCTTGCCAGGCACCCCCAAGTACAGCTGAAAGGACAACACAGCCAGAACTCTGTGCATCTCAAAACTGCCTGCCAGGCACCCCCAAGTACAGCTGAAAGGACAACACCAGCAGCACTCTGTGCATCTCAGCACTGCCAGCCTGGAACCCCCAAGAACAGCTGAAAGGACAACACCAGGAGAACTCTGTGCTTCTCAACACTGCCAGCCAGGCACCCCTGAAGTACAGCTCAAAAGACAACACCAGCAGCACTCTGTGCATCTCAACACTGCCAGCCAGGCACCCCCAAGTACAGCTGAAAGGACAACACAACCAGCACTCTGTGCATCTCAACACTGCCAGCCATGCACAACCAAGTACAGCTGAAAGGACAACACCAGAAGCACTCTGTGCATCTCAACACTGCCAGCCAGGTAGGCCAAGTACAGCTGAAAGGACAACACCAGCAGCACTATGTGCATCTCAGCACTGCCAGCCAGGAACCCCCAAGTACAGCTCAAAGGACAACACCAGCAGCACTCTGTGCATCTCAACACTGCCAGCCACGCACCCCCAAGTACAGCTGAAAGGACAACACCAGCAGCTCTCTGTGCATCTCAGCACTGCCAGCCAGGGCATCCCCAAGTACAGCTGAAAGTACAACACCAGCAGCACTCTGTGCATCTCAACACTGCCAGCCAGGCACCCCCAAGTACAGCGGAAAGGACAACACAACCAGCACTCTGTGCATCTCAACACTGCCAGCCAGCGCACCCCCAAGTACAGTTGAAAGGACAACACCAGCAGCACTCCGTGCATCTCAACACTGCCAACCAGGGCATCCCCCAGTACAGCTGAAAGGACAACACCAGCAGGACTCCGTGCATCTCAGCACTGCCAGCCAGGCACAACCAAGTACGGCTGAAAGGACAACACCAGCAGGACTCTGTGCATCTCAACGCTGCCTGACAGGCACCCCCAAGTACAGCTGAAAGGACAACACCAGCAGCACTCTGTGCATCTCAGCACTGCCAGCCTGCGCACCCCCAAGTACAGCTGAAAGGACAACACCAGCAGAACTCTGTGCCTCTCAGCACTGCCAACCTGCGCACCTCCAAGTACAGCTGAAAGGACAACACCAGCAGAACTCTGTGCATCTCAGCACTGCCATTCACGCACCCCCAAGTACAGCTGAAAGGACAACACCAGCAGCACTCTGTGCATCTCAACACTGCCAGCCAGGCACCCCCAAGTACAGCTGAAAGGACAACACCAGCAGCACTCTGTGCATCTCAGCACTGCCAGCCAGGCACCCCCAAGTACTGCTGAAAGAACAACACAAGCAGAACTCTGTGCATTTCAACACTGCTTGCCAGGCACCCCCAAGTACAGCTGAAAGGACAACACAGCCAGAACTCTGTGCATCTCAAAACTGCCTGCCAGGCACCCCCAAGTACAGCTGAAAGGACAACACCAGCAGCACTCTGTGCATCTCAGCACTGCCAGCCTGGAACCCCCAAGAACAGCTGAAAGGACAACACCAGGAGCACTCTGTGCTTCTCAACACTGCCAGCCAGACACCCCCAAGTACAGCTCAAAAGACAGAACCAGCAGCACTCTGTGCATCTCAACACTGCCAGCCAGGCACCCCCAAGTACAGCTGAAAGGACAACACAACCAGCACTCTGTGCATCTCAACACTGCCAGCCATGCACAACCAAGTACAGCTGAAAGGACAACACCAGAAGCACTCTGTGCATCTCAACACTGCCAGCCAGGTAGGCCAAGTACAGCTGAAAGGACAACACCAGCAGCTCCCTGTGCATCTCAGCACTGCCAGCCAGGGCATCCCCAAGTACAGCTGAAAGTACAACACCAGCAGCACTCTGTGCATCTCAACACTGCCAGCCAGGCACCCCCAAGTACAGCGGAAAGGACAACACAACCAGCACTCTGTGCATCTCAACACTGCCAGCCAGCGCACCCCCAAGTACAGTTGAAAGGACAACACCAGCAGCACTCCGTGCATCTCAACACTGCCAACCAGGGCATCCCCCAGTACAGCTGAAAGGACAAAACCAGCAGGACTCCGTGCATCTCAGCACTGCCAGCCAGGCACAACCAAGTACGGCTGAAAGGACAACACCAGCAGGACTCTGTGCATCTCAACACTGCCTGTCAGGCACCCCCAAGTACAGCTGAAAGGACAACACCAGCAGCACTCTGTGCATCTCAGCACTGCCAGCCTGCGCACCCCCAAGTACAGCTGAAAGGACAACACCAGCAGAACTCTGTGCCTCTCAGCACTGCCAACCTGCGCACCTCCAAGTACAGCTGAAAGGACAACACCAGCAGCACTCTGTGCATCTCAGCACTGCCATTCACGCACCCCCAAGTACAGCTGAAAGGACAACACCAGCAGCACTCTGTGCATCTCAGCACTGCCAGCCAGGCACCTCCAAGTACTGCTGAAAGAACAACACAAGCAGAACTCTGTGCATTTCAACACTGCTTGCCAGGCACCCCCAAGTACAGCTGAAAGGACAACACAGCCAGAACTCTGTGCATCTCAAAACTGCCTGCCAGGCACCCCCAAGTACAGCTGAAAGGACAACACCAGCAGCACTCTGTGCATCTCAGCACTGCCAGCCTGGAACCCCCAAGAACAGCTGAAAGGACAACACCAGGAGCACTCTGTGCTTCTCAACACTGCCAGCCAGACACCCCCAAGTACAGCTCAAAAGACAGAACCAGCAGCACTCTGTGCATCTCAACACTGCCAGCCAGGCACCCCCAAGTACAGCTGAAAGGACAACACAACCAACACTCTGTGCATCTCAACACTGCCAGCCATGCACAACCAAGTACAGCTGAAAGGACAACACCAGAAGCACTCTGTGCATCTCAACACTGCCAGCCAGGTAGGCCAAGTACAGCTGAAAGGACAACACCAGCAGCTCCCTGTGCATCTCAGCACTGCCAGCCAGGGCATCCCCAAGTACAGCTGAAAGTACAACACCAGCAGCACTCTGTGCATCTCAACACTGCCAGCCAGGCACCCCCAAGTACAGCGGAAAGGACAACACAACCAGCACTCTGTGCATCTCAACACTGCCAGCCAGCGCACCCCCAAGTACAGTTGAAAGGACAACACCAGCAGCACTCCGTGCATCTCAACACTGCCAACCAGGGCATCCCCCAGTACAGCTGAAAGGACAAAACCAGCAGGACTCCGTGCATCTCAGCACTGCCAGCCAGGCACAACCAAGTACGGCTGAAAGGACAACACCAGCAGGACTCTGTGCATCTCAACACTGCCTGTCAGGCACCCCCAAGTACAGCTGAAAGGACAACACCAGCAGCACTCTGTGCATCTCAGCACTGCCAGCCTGCGCACCCCCAAGTACAGCTGAAAGGACAACACCAGCAGAACTCTGTGCCTCTCAGCACTGCCAACCTGCGCACCTCCAAGTACAGCTGAAAGGACAACACCAGCAGCACTCTGTGCATCTCAGCACTGCCATTCACGCACCCCCAAGTACAGCTGAAAGGACAACACCAGCAGCACTCTGTGCATCTCAACACTGCCAGCCAGGCACCCCCAAGTACAGCTGAAAGGACAACACCAGCAGCACTCTGTGCATCTCAGCACTGCCAGCCAGGCACCTCCAAGTACTGCTGAAAGAACAACACAAGCAGAACTCTGTGCATTTCAACACTGCTTGCCAGGCACCCCCAAGTACAGCTGAAAGGACAACACAGCCAGAACTCTGTGCATCTCAAAACTGCCTGCCAGGCACCCCCAAGTACAGCTGAAAGGACAACACCAGCAGCACTCTGTGCATCTCAGCACTGCCAGCCTGGAACCCCCAAGAACAGCTGAAAGGACAACAACAGGAGCACTCTGTGCTTCTCAACACTGCCAGCCAGGCACCCCTGAAGTACAGCTCAAAAGACAACACCAGCAGCACTCTGTTCATCTCAACACTGCCAGCCAGATACCCCCAAGTACAGCTGAAAGGACAACACAACCAGCACTCTGTGCATCTCAACACTGCCAGCCATGCACAACCAAGTACAGCCTAAAGGACAACACCAGAAGCACTCTGTGCATCTCAACACTGCCAGCCAGGTAGGCCAAGTACAGCTGAAAGGACAACACCAGCAGCACTATGTGCATCTCAGCACTGCCAGCCAGGAACCCCCAAGTACAGCTCAAAGGACAACACCAGCAGCACTCTGTGCATCTCAACACTGCCAGCCACGCACCCCCAAGTACAGCTGAAAGGACAACACCAGCAGCACTCTGTGCATCTCAGCACTGCCATTCACGCACCCCCAAGTACAGCTGAAAGGACAACACCAGCAGCACTCTGTGCATCTCAACACTGCCAGCCAGGCACCCCCAAGTACAGCTGAAAGGACAACACCAGCAGCACTCTGTGCATCTCAGCACTGCCAGCCAGGCACCCCCAAGTACTGCTGAAAGAACAACACAAGCAGAACTCTGTGCATTTCAACACTGCTTGCCAGGCACCCCCAAGTACAGCTGAAAGGACAACACAGCCAGAACTCTGTGCATCTCAAAACTGCCTGCCAGGCACCCCCAAGTACAGCTGAAAGGACAACACCAGCAGCACTCTGTGCATCTCAGCACTGCCAGCCTGGAACCCCCAAGAACAGCTGAAAGGACAACACCAGGAGAACTCTGTGCTTCTCAACACTGCCAGCCAGGCACCCCTGAAGTACAGCTCAAAAGACAACACCAGCAGCTCTCTGTGCATCTCAGCACTGCCAGCCAGGGCATCCCCAAGTACAGCTGAAAGTACAACACCAGCAGCACTCTGTGCATCTCAACACTGCCAGCCAGGCACCCCCAAGTACAGCGGAAAGGACAACACAACCAGCACTCTGTGCATCTCAACACTGCCAGCCAGCGCACCCCCAAGTACAGTTGAAAGGACAACACCAGCAGCACTCCGTGCATCTCAACACTGCCAACCAGGGCATCCCCCAGTACAGCTGAAAGGACAACACCAGCAGGACTCCGTGCATCTCAGCACTGCCAGCCAGGCACAACCAAGTACGGCTGAAAGGACAACACCAGCAGGACTCTGTGCATCTCAACGCTGCCTGACAGGCACCCCCAAGTACAGCTGAAAGGACAACACCAGCAGCACTCTGTGCCTCTCAGCACTGCCAACCTGCGCACCTCCAAGTACAGCTGAAAGGACAACACAACCAGCACTCTGTGCATCTCAACACTGCCAGCCATGCACAACCAAGTACAGCTGAAAGGACAACACCAGAAGCACTCTGTGCATCTCAACACTGCCAGCCAGGTAGGCCAAGTACAGCTGAAAGGACAACACCAGCAGCTCCCTGTGCATCTCAGCACTGCCAGCCAGGGCATCCCCAAGTACAGCTGAAAGGACAACACCAGCAGCACTCTGTGCCACTCAGCACTGCCAACCTGCGCACCTCCAAGTACAGCTGAAAGGACAACACAACCAGCACTCTGTGCATCTCAACACTGCCAGCCAGCGCACCCCCAAGTACAGTTGAAAGGACAACACCAGCAGCACTCCGTGCATCTCAACACTGCCAACCAGGGCATCCCCCAGTACAGCTGAAAGGACAAAACCAGCAGGACTCCGTGCATCTCAGCACTGCCAGCCAGGCACAACCAAGTACGGCTGAAAGGACAACACCAGCAGGACTCTGTGCATCTCAACACTGCCTGTCAGGCACCCCCAAGTACAGCTGAAAGGACAACACCAGCAGCACTCTGTGCATCTCAGCACTGCCAGCCTGCGCACCCCCAAGTACAGCTGAAAGGACAACACCAGCAGAACTCTGTGCCTCTCAGCACTGCCAACCTGCGCACCTCCAAGTACAGCTGAAAGGACAACACCAGCAGCACTCTGTGCATCTCAGCACTGCCATTCACGCACCCCCAAGTACAGCTGAAAGGACAACACCAGCAGCACTCTGTGCATCTCAACACTGCCAGCCAGGCACCCCCAAGTACAGCTGAAAGGACAACACCAGCAGCACTCTGTGCATCTCAGCACTGCCAGCCAGGCACCTCCAAGTACTGCTGAAAGAACAACACAAGCAGAACTCTGTGCATTTCAACACTGCTTGCCAGGCACCCCCAAGTACAGCTGAAAGGACAACACAGCCAGAACTCTGTGCATCTCAAAACTGCCTGCCAGGCACCCCCAAGTACAGCTGAAAGGACAACACCAGCAGCACTCTGTGCATCTCAGCACTGCCAGCCTGGAACCCCCAAGAACAGCTGAAAGGACAACAACAGGAGCACTCTGTGCTTCTCAACACTGCCAGCCAGGCACCCCTGAAGTACAGCTCAAAAGACAACACCAGCAGCACTCTGTGCATCTCAACACTGCCAGCCAGATACCCCCAAGTACAGCTGAAAGGACAACACAACCAGCACTCTGTGCATCTCAACACTGCCAGCCATGCACAACCAAGTACAGCCTAAAGGACAACACCAGAAGCACTCTGTGCATCTCAACACTGCCAGCCAGGTAGGCCAAGTACAGCTGAAAGGACAACACCAGCAGCACTATGTGCATCTCAGCACTGCCAGCCAGGAACCCCCAAGTACAGCTCAAAGGACAACACCAGCAGCACTCTGTGCATCTCAACACTGCCAGCCACGCACCCCCAAGTACAGCTGAAAGGACAACACCAGCAGCACTCTGTGCATCTCAGCACTGCCATTCACGCACCCCCAAGTACAGCTGAAAGGACAACACCAGCAGCACTCTGTGCATCTCAACACTGCCAGCCAGGCACCCCCAAGTACAGCTGAAAGGACAACACCAGCAGCACTCTGTGCATCTCAGCACTGCCAGCCAGGCACCCCCAAGTACTGCTGAAAGAACAACACAAGCAGAACTCTGTGCATTTCAACACTGCTTGCCAGGCATCCCCAAGTACAGCTGAAAGGACTACACAGCCAGAACTCTGTGCATCTCAAAACTGCCTGCCAGGCACCCCCAAGTACAGCTGAAAGGACAACACCAGCAGCACTCTGTGCATCTCAGCACTGCCAGCCTGGAACCCCCAAGAACAGCTGAAAGGACAACACCAGGAGAACTCTGTGCTTCTCAACACTGCCAGCCAGGCACCCCTGAAGTACAGCTCAAAAGACAACACCAGCAGCTCTCTGTGCATCTCAGCATTGCCAGCCAGGGCATCCCCAAGTACAGCTGAAAGTACAACACCAGCAGCACTCTGTGCATCTCAACACTGCCAGCCAGGCACCCCCAAGTACAGCGGAAAGGACAACACAACCAGCACTCTGTGCATCTCAACACTGCCAGCCAGCGCACCCCCAAGTACAGTTGAAAGGACAACACCAGCAGCACTCCGTGCATCTCAACACTGCCAACCAGGGCATCCCCCAGTACAGCTGAAAGGACAACACCAGCAGGACTCCGTGCATCTCAGCACTGCCAGCCAGGCACAACCAAGTACGGCTGAAAGGACAACACCAGCAGGACTCTGTGCATCTCAACGCTGCCTGACAGGCACCCCCAAGTACAGCTGAAAGGACAACACCAGCAGCACTCTGTGCCTCTCAGCACTGCCAACCTGCGCACCTCCAAGTACAGCTGAAAGGACAACACCAGCAGAACTCTGTGCATCTCAGCACTGCCATTCACGCACCCCCAAGTACAGCTGAAAGGACAACACCAGCAGCACTCTGTGCATCTCAACACTGCCAGCCAGGCACCCCCAAGTACAGCTGAAAGGACAACACCAGCAGCACTCTGTGCATCTCAGCACTGCCAGCCAGGCACCCCCAAGTACTGCTGAAAGAACAACACAAGCAGAACTCTGTGCATTTCAACACTGCTTGCCAGGCACCCCCAAGTACAGCTGAAAGGACAACACAGCCAGAACTCTGTGCATCTCAAAACTGCCTGCCAGGCACCCCCAAGTACAGCTGAAAGGACAACACCAGGAGCACTCTGTGCTTCTCAACACTGCCAGCCAGGCACCCCTGAAGTACAGCTCAAAAGACAACACCAGCAGCACTCTGTGCATCTCAATACTGCCAGCCAGGCACCCCCAAGTACAGCTGAAAGGACAACACAACCAGCACTCTGTGCATCTCAACACTGCCAGCCATGCACAACCAAGTACAGCTGAAAGGACAACACCAGAAGCACTCTGTGCATCTCAACACTGCCAGCCAGGTAGGCCAAGTACAGCTGAAAGGACAACACCAGCAGCACTATGTGCATCTCAGCACTGCCAGCCAGGAACCCCCAAGTACAGCTCAAAGGACAACACCAGCAGCACTCTGTGCATCTCAACACTGCCAGCCACGCACCCCCAAGTACAGCTGAAAGGACAACACCAGCAGCTCTCTGTGCATCTCAGCACTGCCAGCCAGGGCATCCCCAAGTACAGCTGAAAGTACAACACCAGCAGCACTCTGTGCATCTCAACACTGCCAGCCAGGCACCCACAAGCACAGCGGAAAGGACAACACAACCAGCACTCTGTGCATATCAACACTGCCAGCCAACGCACCCCCAAGTACAGTTGAAAGGACAACACCAGCAGCACTCTGTTAATCTCAGCACTGCCAGCCAGTGCACCCCCTCGTACAGCTGAAAGGACAACACCAGCAGCACTCCGTGCATCTCAACATTGCCAACCAGGGCACCCCCCAGTACAGCTGAAAGGACAACACCAGCAGGACTCCGTGCATCTCAGCACTGCCAGCCAGCGCACCCCCAAGTACAACGGAAATGACAACACAACCAGCACTCTGTGCATCTCAACACTGCCAGTCAACGCACACCCAAGTGCAGTTTAAAGGACAAAACCAGCAGCACTCTGTTAATCTCAGCACTGCCAGCCAGTGCACCCCCAAGTACAGCTGAAAGGATAACACAACCAGCTCTGTGTGCATCTCAACAGTGCCAGCCAGGCACAACGAAGTACAGCTTAAAGGACAACACCAGCAGTACTCTGTGCATCTCAACACTGCCAGCCAGGGCACCCCACAGTACAGCTGAAAGGACAACACCAGCAGCACTCTGTGCATCTCAGCACTGCCAGTCTGCGCACCCCCAAGTACAGCTGAAAGGACAACACCAGCGGCACCCTCTGAATCTCAGCACTGCCAGCCAGGGCAACCCCAAGTACAGCTGAATGGACAACACAACCAGCAATCTGTGCATCTCAACACTGCCAGCCAGGCACCCCCAAGTACAGCTGAAAGGACAACACCAGCAGCACTCTGTGCATCTCAGGACTGCCAGCCAGGGCATCCCCAAGTACAGCTGAATGGACAACACATCCAGCAATCTGTGCATCTCAACACTGCCAGCCAGGCACACCCAAGTACAGCTGAAAGGACAACACCAGCAGCACTCTGTGCATCTCAGCACTGCCAGCCTGCGCACCACCAAGTACAGCTGAAAGGACAACACGAGCAGTACTCTGTACATCTCAACACTGCCAGCCAGGCACCCCCAAGTACAGCTGAAAGGACAACACCAGCAGCACTCTGTGCATCTCAGCACTGCCATTCACGCACCCCAGAGTACAGCTGAAAGGACAACACCAGCAGCACTCTGTGCATCTCAACACTGCCAGCCAGGCACCCCCAAGTACAGCTGAAAGGACAACACCAGCAGCACTCTGTGCATCTCAGCACTGCCAGCCAGGCACCCCCAAGTACTGCTGAAAGAACAACACAAGCAGAACTCTGTGCATTTCAACACTGCTTGCCAGGCACCCCAAGTACAGCTGAAAGGACAACACAGCCAGAACTCTGTGCATCTCAAAACTGCCTGCCAGGCACCCCCAAGTACAGCTGAAAGGACAACACCAGCAGCACTCTGTGCATCTCAGCACTGCCAGCCAGGGCAACCCCAAGTACAGCTGAATGGACAACACAACCAGCAATCTGTGCATCTCAACACTGCCAGCCAGGCACCCCCAAGTACAGCTGAAAGGACAACACCAGCAGCACTCTGTGCATCTCAGGACTGCCAGCCAGGGCATCCCCAAGTACAGCTGAATGGACAACACATCCAGCAATCTGTGCATCCCAACACTGCCAGCCAGGCACACCCAAGTACAGCTGAAAGGACAACACCAGCAGCACTCTGTGCATCTCAGCACTGCCAGCCTGCGCACCACCAAGTACAGCTGAAAGGACAACACGAGCAGTACTCTGTACATCTCAACACTGCCAGCCAGGCACCCCCAAGTACAGCTGAAAGGACAACACCAGCAGCACTCTGTGCATCTCAGCACTGCCATTCACGCACCCCAGAGTACAGCTGAAAGGACAACACCAGCAGCACTCTGTGCATCTCAACACTGCCAGCCAGGCACCCCCAAGTACAGCTGAAAGGACAACACCAGCAGCACTCTGTGCATCTCAGCACTGCCAGCCAGGCACCCCCAAGTACTGCTGAAAGAACAACACAAGCAGAACTCTGTGCATTTCAACACTGCTTGCCAGGCACCCCAAGTACAGCTGAAAGGACAACACAGCCAGAACTCTGTGCATCTCAAAACTGCCTGCCAGGCACCCCCAAGTACAGCTGAAAGGACAACACCAGCAGCACTCTGTGCATCTCAGCACTGCCAGCCTGGAACCCCCAAGAACAGCTGAAAGGACAACACCAGGAGAACTCTGTGCTTCTCAACACTGCCAGCCAGGCACCCCTGAAGTACAGCTCAAAAGACAACACCAGCAGCACTCTGTGCATCTCAACACTGCCAGCCAGGCACCCCCAAGTACAGCTGAAAGGACAACACAACCAGCACTCTGTGCATCTCAACACTGCCAGCCATGCACAACCAAGTACAGCTGAAAGGACAACACCAGAAGCACTCTGTGCATCTCAACACTGCCAGCCAGGTAGGCCAAGTACAGCTGAAAGGACAACACCAGCAGCACTATGTGCATCTCAGCACTGCCAGCCAGGAACCCCCAAGTACAGCTCAAAGGACAACACCAGCAGCACTCTGTGCATCTCAACACTGCCAGCCACGCACCCCCAAGTACAGCTGAAAGGACAACACCAGCAGCTCTCTGTGCATCTCAGCAGTGCCAGCCAGGGCATCCCCAAGTACAGCTGAAAGTACAACACCAGCAGCACTCTGTGCATCTCAACACTGCCAGCCAGGCACCCCCAAGTACAGCGGAAAGGACAACACAACCAGCACTCTGTGCATCTCAACACTGCCAGCCAGCGCACCCCCAAGTACAGTTGAAAGGACAACACCAGCAGCACTCCGTGCATCTCAACACTGCCAACCAGGGCATCCCCCAGTACAGCTGAAAGGACAACACCAGCAGCACTCTGTGCATCTCAGCACTGCCATTCACGCACCCCAGAGTACAGCTGAAAGGACAACACCAGCAGCACTCTGTGCATCTCAACACTGCCAGCCAGGCACCCCCAAGTACAGCTGAAAGGACAACACCAGCAGCACTCTGTGCATCTCAGCACTGCCAGCCAGGCACCCCCAAGTACTGCTGAAAGAACAACACAAGCAGAACTCTGTGCATTTCAACACTGCTTGCCAGGCACCCCAAGTACAGCTGAAAGGACAACACAGCCAGAACTCTGTGCATCTCAAAACTGCCTGCCAGGCACCCCCAAGTACAGCTGAAAGGACAACACCAGCAGCACTCTGTGCATCTCAGCACTGCCAGCCTGGAACCCCCAAGAACAGCTGAAAGGACAACACCAGGAGAACTCTGTGCTTCTCAACACTGCCAGCCAGGCACCCCTGAAGTACAGCTCAAAAGACAACACCAGCAGCACTCTGTGCATCTCAACACTGCCAGCCAGGCACCCCCAAGTACAGCTGAAAGGACAACACAACCAGCACTCTGTGCATCTCAACACTGCCAGCCATGCACAACCAAGTACAGCTGAAAGGACAACACCAGAAGCACTCTGTGCATCTCAACACTGCCAGCCAGGTAGGCCAAGTACAGCTGAAAGGACAACACCAGCAGCACTATGTGCATCTCAGCACTGCCAGCCAGGAACCCCCAAGTACAGCTCAAAGGACAACACCAGCAGCACTCTGTGCATCTCAACACTGCCAGCCACGCACCCCCAAGTACAGCTGAAAGGACAACACCAGCAGCTCTCTGTGCATCTCAGCAGTGCCAGCCAGGGCATCCCCAAGTACAGCTGAAAGTACAACACCAGCAGCACTCTGTGCATCTCAACACTGCCAGCCAGGCACCCCCAAGTACAGCGGAAAGGACAACACAACCAGCACTCTGTGCATCTCAACACTGCCAGCCAGCGCACCCCCAAGTACAGTTGAAAGGACAACACCAGCAGCACTCCGTGCATCTCAACACTGCCAACCAGGGCATCCCCCAGTACAGCTGAAAGGACAACACCAGCAGGACTCCGTGCATCTCAGCACTGCCAGCCAGGCACAACCAAGTACGGCTGAAAGGACAACACCAGCAGGACTCTGTGCATCTCAACACTGCCTGTCAGGCACCCCCAAGTACAGCTGAAAGGACAACACCAGCAGCACTCTGTGCATCTCAGCACTGCCAGCCTGCGCACCCCCAAGTACAGCTGAAAGGACAACACCAGCAGAACTCTGTGCCTCTCAGCACTGCCAACCTGCGCACCTCCAAGTACAGCTCAAAGGACAACACCAGCAGCACTCTGTGCATCTCAGCACTGCCATTCACGCACCCCCAAGTACAGCTGAAAGGACAACACCAGCAGCACTCTGTGCATCTCAACACTGCCTGCCAGGCACCCCCAAGTACAGCTGAAAGGACAACACCAGCAGCACTCTGTGCATCTCAGCACTGCCAGCCAGGCACCTCCAAGTACTGCTGAAAGAACAACACAAGCAGAACTCTGTGCATTTCAACACTGCTTGCCAGGCACCCCCAAGTACAGCTGAAAGGACAACACAGCCAGAACTCTGTGCATCTCAAAACTGCCTGCCAGGCACCCCCAAGTACAGCTGAAAGGACAACACCAGCAGCACTCTGTGCATCTCAGCACTGCCAGCCTGGAACCCCCAAGAACAGCTGAAAGGACAACACCAGCAGCACTCTGTGCATCTCAACACTGCCAGCCAGGCACCCCCAAGTACAGCTGAAAGGACAACACAACCAGCACTCTGTGCATCTCAAAACTGCCAGCCATGCACAACCAAGTACAGCTGAAAGGACAACACCAGAAGCACTCTGTGCATCTCAACACTGCCAGCCAGGTAGGCCAAGTACAGCTGAAAGGACAACACCAGCAGCACTATGTGCATCTCAGCACTGCCAGCCAGGAACCCCCAAGTACAGCTCAAAGGACAACACCAGCAGCACTCTGTGCATCTCAACACTGCCAGCCACGCACCCCCAAGTACAGCTGAAAGGACAACACCAGCAGCACTCTGTGCATCTCAGCACTGCCATTCACGCACCCCAGAGTACAGCTGAAAGGACAACACCAGCAGCACTCTGTGCATCTCAACACTGCCAGCCAGGCACCCCCAAGTACAGCTGAAAGGACAACACCTGCAGCACTCTGTGCATCTCAAAACTGCCTGCCAGGCACCCCCAAGTACAGCTGAAAGGACAACACCAGCAGCACTCTGTGCATCTCAGCACTGCCAGCCTGGAACCCCCAAGAACAGCTGAAAGGACAACACCAGGAGCACTCTGTGCTTCTCAACACTGCCAGCCAGGCACCCCTGAAGTACAGCTCAAAAGACAACACCAGCAGCACTCTGTGCATCTCAACACTGCCAGCCAGGCACCCCCAAGTACAGCTGAAAGGACAACACAACCAGCACTCTGTGCATCTCAACACTGCCAGCCATGCACAACCAAGTACAGTTGAAAGGACAACACCAGCAGCACTCTGTGCATCTCAACACTGCCAGCCAGGCACCCCCAAGTACAGCGGAAAGGACAACACAACCAGCACTCTGTGCATCTCAACACTGCCAGCCAGCGCACCCCCAAGTACAGTTGAAAGGACAACACCAGCAGCACTCCGTGCATCTCAACACTGCCAACCAGGGCATCCCCCAGTACAGCTGAAAGGACAACACCAGCAGGACTCCGTGCATCTCAGCACTGCCAGCCAGGCACAACCAAGTACGGCTGAAAGGACAACACCAGCAGGACTCTGTGCATCTCAACACTGCCTGTCAGGCACCCCCAAGTACAGCTGAAAGGACAACACCAGCAGCACTCTGTGCATCTCAGCACTGCCAGCCTGCGCACCCCCAAGTACAGCTGAAAGGACAACACCAGCAGAACTCTGTGCCTCTCAGCACTGCCAACCTGCGCACCTCCAAGTACAGCTGAAAGGACAACACCAGCAGCACTCTGTGCATCTCAGCACTGCCATTCACGCACCCCCAAGTACAGCTGAAAGGACAACACCAGCAGCACTCTGTGCATCTCAACACTGCCAGCCAGGCACCCCCAAGTACAGCTGAAAGGACAACACCAGCAGCACTCTGTGCATCTCAGCACTGCCAGCCAGGCACCTCCAAGTACTGCTGAAAGAACAACACAAGCAGAACTCTGTGCATTTCAACACTGCTTGCCAGGCACCCCCAAGTACAGCTGAAAGGACAACACAGCCAGAACTCTGTGCATCTCAAAACTGCCTGCCAGGCACCCTCAAGTACAGCTGAAAGGACAACACCAGCAGCACTCTGTGCATCTCAGCACTGCCAGCCTGGAACCCCCAAGAACAGCTGAAAGGACAACACCAGCAGCACTCTGTGCATCTCAACACTGCCAGCCAGGCACCCCCAAGTACAGCTGAAAGGACAACACAACCAGCACTCTGTGCATCTCAACACTGCCAGCCATGCACAACCAAGTACAGCTGAAAGGACAACACCAGAAGCACTCTGTGCATCTCAACACTGCCAGCCAGGTAGGCCAAGTACAGCTGAAAGGACAACACCAGCAGCACTATGTGCATCTCAGCACTGCCAGCCAGGAACCCCCAAGTACAGCTCAAAGGACAACACCAGCAGCACTCTGTGCATCTCAACACTGCCAGCCACGCACCCCCAAGTACAGCTGAAAGGACAACACCAGCAGCACTCTGTGCATCTCAGCACTGCCATTCACGCACCCCAGAGTACAGCTGAAAGGACAACACCAGCAGCACTCTGTGCATCTCAACACTGCCAGCCAGGCACCCCCAAGTACAGCTGAAAGGACAACACCTGCAGCACTCTGTGCATCTCAAAACTGCCTGCCAGGCACCCCCAAGTACAGCTGAAAGGACAACACCAGCAGCACTCTGTGCATCTCAGCACTGCCAGCCTGGAACCCCCAAGAACAGCTGAAAGGACAACACCAGGAGCACTCTGTGCTTCTCAACACTGCCAGCCAGGCACCCCTGAAGTACAGCTCAAAAGACAACACCAGCAGCACTCTGTGCATCTCAACACTGCCAGCCAGGCACCCCCAAGTACAGCTGAAAGGACAACACAACCAGCACTCTGTGCATCTCAACACTGCCAGCCATGCACAACCAAGTACAGCTGAAAGGACAACACCAGAAGCACTCTGTGCATCTCAACACTGCCAGCCAGGTAGGCCAAGTACAGCTGAAAGGACAACACCAGCAGCACTATGTGCATCTCAGCACTGCCAGCCAGGAACCCCCAAGTACAGCTCAAAGGACAACACCAGCAGCACTCTGTGCATCTCAACACTGCCAGCCACGCACCCCCAAGTACAGCTGAAAGGACAACACCAGCAGCACTCTGTGCATCTCAGCACTGCCATTCACGCACCCCAGAGTACAGCTGAAAGGACAACACCAGCAGCACTCTGTGCATCTCAACACTGCCAGCCAGGCACCCCCAAGTACAGCTGAAAGGACAACACCAGCAGCACTCTGTGCATCTCAGCACTGCCAGCCAGGCACCCCCAAGTACTGCTGAAAGAACAACACAAGCAGAACTCTGTGCATTTCAACACTGCTTGCCAGGCACCCCCAAGTACAGCTGAAAGGACAACACAGCCAGAACTCTGTGCATCTCAAAACTGCCTGCCAGGCACCCCCAAGTACAGCTGAAAGGACAACACCAGCAGCACTCTGTGCATCTCAGCACTGCCAGCCTGGAACCCCCAAGAACAGCTGAAAGGACAACACCAGGAGAACTCTGTGCTTCTCAACACTGCCAGCCAGGCACCCCTGAAGTACAGCTCAAAAGACAACACCAGCAGCACTCTGTGCATCTCAACACTGCCAGCCAGGCACCCCCAAGTACAGCTGAAAGGACAACACAACCAGCACTCTGTGCATCTCAACACTGCCAGCCATGCACAACCAAGTACAGCTGAAAGGACAACACCAGAAGCACTCTGTGCATCTCAACACTGCCAGCCAGGTAGGCCAAGTACAGCTGAAAGGACAACACCAGCAGCACTATGTGCATCTCAGCACTGCCAGCCAGGAACCCCCAAGTACAGCTCAAAGGACAACACCAGCAGCACTCTGTGCATCTCAACACTGCCAGCCACGCACCCCCAAGTACAGCTGAAAGGACAACACCAGCAGCTCTCTGTGCATCTCAGCACTGCCAGCCAGGGCATCCCCAAGTACAGCTGAAAGTACAACACCAGCAGCACTCTGTGCATCTCAACACTGCCAGCCAGGCACCCACAAGCACAGCGGAAAGGACAACACAACCAGCACTCTGTGCATATCAACACTGCCAGCCAACGCACCCCCAAGTACAGTTGAAAGGACAACACCAGCAGCACTCTGTTAATCTCAGCACTGCCAGCCAGTGCACCCCCTCGTACAGCTGAAAGGACAACACCAGCAGCACTCCGTGCATCTCAACATTGCCAACCAGGGCACCCCCCAGTACAGCTGAAAGGACAACACCAGCAGGACTCCGTGCATCTCAGCACTGCCAGCCAGCGCACCCCCAAGTACAACGGAAATGACAACACAACCAGCACTCTGTGCATCTCAACACTGCCAGTCAACGCACACCCAAGTGCAGCTTAAAGGACAAAACCAGCAGCACTCTGTTAATCTCAGCACTGCCAGCCAGTGCACCCCCAAGTACAGCTGAAAGGATAACACAACCAGCTCTGTGTGCATCTCAACAGTGCCAGCCAGGCACAACGAAGTACAGCTTAAAGGACAACACCAGCAGTACTCTGTGCATCTCAACACTGCCAGCCAGGGCACCCCACAGTACAGCTGAAAGGACAACACCAGCAGCACTCTGTGCATCTCAGCACTGCCAGCCAGGCACCCCCAAGTACAGCTGAATGGACAACACAACCAGCAATCTGTGCATCTCAACACTGCCAGCCAGGCACCCCCAAGTACAGCTGAAAGGACAACACCAGCAGCACTCTGTGCATCTCAGGACTGCCAGCCAGGGCATCCCCAAGTACAGCTGAATGGACAACACATCCAGCAATCTGTGCATCTCAACACTGCCAGCCAGGCACACCCAAGTACAGCTGAAAGGACAACACCAGCAGCACTCTGTGCATCTCAGCACTGCCAGCCTGCGCACCACCAAGTACAGCTGAAAGGACAACACGAGCAGTACTCTGTGCATCTCAACACTGCCAGCCAGGCACCCCCAAGTACAGCTGAAAGGACAACACCAGCAGCACTCTGTGCATCTCAGCACTGCCATTCACGCACCCCAGAGTACAGCTGAAAGGACAACACCAGCAGCACTCCGTGCATTTCAACACTGCTTGCCAGGCACCCCCAAGTACAGCTGAAAGGACAACACAGCCAGAACTCTGTGCATCTCAAAACTGCCTGCCAGGCACCCCCAAGTACAGCTGAAAGGACAACACCAGCAGCACTCTGTGCATCTCAGCACTGCCAGCCTGGAACCCCCAAGAACAGCTGAAAGGACAACACCAGGAGAACTCTGTGCTTCTCAACACTGCCAGCCAGGCACCCCTGAAGTACAGCTCAAAAGACAACACCAGCAGCACTCTGTGCATCTCAACACTGCCAGCCAGGCACCCCCAAGTACAGCTGAAAGGACAACACAACCAGCACTCTGTGCATCTCAACACTGCCAGCTATGCACAACCAAGTACAGCTGAAAGGACAACACCAGAAGCACTCTGTGCATCTCAACACTGCCAGCCAGGTAGGCCAAGTACAGCTGAAAGGACAACACCAGCAGCACTATGTGCATCTCAGCACTGCCAGCCAGGAACCCCCAAGTACAGCTCAAAGGACAACACCAGCAGCACTCTGTGCATCTCAACACTGCCAGCCACGCACCCCCAAGTACAGCTGAAAGGACAACACCAGCAGCTCTCTGTGCATCTCAGCACTGCCAGCCAGGGCATCCCCAAGTACAGCTGAAAGTACAACACCAGCAGCACTCTGTGCATCTCAACACTGCCAGCCAGGCACCCCCAAGTACAGCGGAAAGGACAACACAACCAGCACTCTGTACATCTCAACACTGCCAGCCAGTGCACCCCCAAGTACAGTTGAAAGGACAACACCAGCAGCACTCCGTGCATCTCAACACTGCCAACCAGGGCATCCCCCAGTACAGCTGAAAGGACAACACCAGCAGGACTCCGTGCATCTCAGCACTGCCAGCCAGGCACAACCAAGTACGGCTGAAAGGACAACACCAGCAGGACTCTGTGCATCTCAACGCTACCTGACAGGCACCCCCAAGTACAGCTGAAAGGACAACACCAGCAGCACTCTGTGCATCTCAGCACTGCCAGCCTGCGCACCCCCAAGTACAGCTGAAAGGACAACACCAGCAGAACTCTGTGCCTCTCAGCACTGCCAACCTGCGCACCTCCAAGTACAGCTGAAAGGACAACACCAGCAGAACTCTGTGCATCTCAGCACTGCCATTCACGCACCCCCAAGTACAGCTGAAAGGACAACACCAGCAGCACTCTGTGCATCTCAACACTGCCAGCCAGGCACCCCCAAGTACAGCTGAAAGGACAACACCAGCAGCACTCTGTGCATCTCAGCACTGCCAGCCAGGCACCCCCAAGTACTGCTGAAAGAACAACACAAGCAGAACTCTGTGCATTTCAACACTGCTTGCCAGGCACCCCCAAGTACAGCTGAAAGGACAACACAGCCAGAACTCTGTGCATCTCAAAACTGCCTGCCAGGCACCCCCAAGTACAGCTGAAAGGACAACACCAGCAGCACTCTGTGCATCTCAGCACTGCCAGCCTGGAACCCCCAAGAACAGCTGAAAGGACAACACCAGGAGCACTCTGTGCTTCTCAACACTGCCAGCCAGGCACCCCTGAAGTACAGCTCAAAAGACAGAACCAGCAGCACTCTGTGCATCTCAACACTGCCAGCCAGGCACCCCCAAGTACAGCTGAAAGGACAACACAACCAGCACTCTGTGCATCTCAACACTGCCAGCCATGCACAACCAAGTACAGCTGAAAGGACAACACCAGAAGCACTCTGTGCATCTCAACACTGCCAGCCAGGTAGGCCAAGTACAGCTGAAAGGACAACACCAGCAGCACTATGTGCATCTCAGCACTGCCAGCCAGGAACCCCCAAGTACAGCTCAAAGGACAACACCAGCAGCACTCTGTGCATCTCAACACTGCCAGCCACGCACCCCCAAGTACAGCTGAAAGGACAACACAGGCAGCTCCCTGTGCATCTCAGCACTGCCAGCCAGGGCATCCCCAAGTACAGCTGAAAGTACAACACCAGCAGCACTCTGTGCATCTCAACACTGCCAGCCAGGCACCCCCAAGTACAGCGGAAAGGACAACACAACCAGCACTCTGTGCATCTCAACACTGCCAGCCAGCGCACCCCCAAGTACAGTTGAAAGGACAACACCAGCAGCACTCCGTGCATCTCAACACTGCCAACCAGGGCATCCCCCAGTACAGCTGAAAGGACAAAACCAGCAGGACTCCGTGCATCTCAGCACTGCCAGCCAGGCACAACCAAGTACGGCTGAAAGGACAACACCAGCAGGACTCTGTGCATCTCAACACTGCCTGTCAGGCACCCCCAAGTACAGCTGAAAGGACAACACCAGCAGCACTCTGTGCATCTCAGCACTGCCAGCCTGCGCACCCCCAAGTACAGCTGAAAGGACAACACCAGCAGAACTCTGTGCCTCTCAGCACTGCCAACCTGCGCACCTCCAAGTACAGCTGAAAGGACAACACCAGCAGCACTCTGTGCATCTCAGCACTGCCATTCACGCACCCCCAAGTACAGCTGAAAGGACAACACCAGAAGCACTCTGTGCATCTCAACACTGCCAGCCAGGTAGGCCAAGTACAGCTGAAAGGACAACACCAGCAGCACTATGTGCATCTCAGCACTGCCAGCCAGGAACCCCCAAGTACAGCTCAAAGGACAACACCAGCAGCACTCTGTGCATCTCAACACTGCCAGCCACGCACCCCCAAGTACAGCTGAAAGGACAACACCAGCAGCACTCTGTGCATCTCAGCACTGCCATTCACGCACCCCAGAGTACAGCTGAAAGGACAACACCAGCAGCACTCTGTGCATCTCAACACTGCCAGCCAGGCACCCCCAAGTACAGCTGAAAGGACAACACCTGCAGCACTCTGTGCATCTCAAAACTGCCTGCCAGGCACCCCCAAGTACAGCTGAAAGGACAACACCAGCAGCACTCTGTGCATCTCAGCACTGCCAGCCTGGAACCCCCAAGAACAGCTGAAAGGACAACACCAGGAGCACTCTGTGCTTCTCAACACTGCCAGCCAGGCACCCCTGAAGTACAGCTCAAAAGACAACACCAGCAGCACTCTGTGCATCTCAACACTGCCAGCCAGGCACCCCCAAGTACAGCTGAAAGGACAACACAACCAGCACTCTGTGCATCTCAACACTGCCAGCCATGCACAACCAAGTACAGTTGAAAGGACAACACCAGCAGCACTCTGTGCATCTCAACACTGCCAGCCAGGCACCCCCAAGTACAGCGGAAAGGACAACACAACCAGCACTCTGTGCATCTCAACACTGCCAGCCAGCGCACCCCCAAGTACAGTTGAAAGGACAACACCAGCAGCACTCCGTGCATCTCAACACTGCCAACCAGGGCATCCCCCAGTACAGCTGAAAGGACAACACCAGCAGGACTCCGTGCATCTCAGCACTGCCAGCCAGGCACAACCAAGTACGGCTGAAAGGACAACACCAGCAGGACTCTGTGCATCTCAACACTGCCTGTCAGGCACCCCCAAGTACAGCTGAAAGGACAACACCAGCAGCACTCTGTGCATCTCAGCACTGCCAGCCTGCGCACCCCCAAGTACAGCTGAAAGGACAACACCAGCAGAACTCTGTGCCTCTCAGCACTGCCAACCTGCGCACCTCCAAGTACAGCTGAAAGGACAACACCAGCAGCACTCTGTGCATCTCAGCACTGCCATTCACGCACCCCCAAGTACAGCTGAAAGGACAACACCAGCAGCACTCTGTGCATCTCAACACTGCCAGCCAGGCACCCCCAAGTACAGCTGAAAGGACAACACCAGCAGCACTCTGTGCATCTCAGCACTGCCAGCCAGGCACCTCCAAGTACTGCTGAAAGAACAACACAAGCAGAACTCTGTGCATTTCAACACTGCTTGCCAGGCACCCCCAAGTACAGCTGAAAGGACAACACAGCCAGAACTCTGTGCATCTCAAAACTGCCTGCCAGGCACCCCCAAGTACAGCTGAAAGGACAACACCAGCAGCACTCTGTGCATCTCAGCACTGCCAGCCTGGAACCCCCAAGAACAGCTGAAAGGACAACACCAGCAGCACTCTGTGCATCTCAACACTGCCAGCCAGGCACCCCCAAGTACAGCTGAAAGGACAACACAACCAGCACTCTGTGCATCTCAACACTGCCAGCCATGCACAACCAAGTACAGCTGAAAGGACAACACCAGAAGCACTCTGTGCATCTCAACACTGCCAGCCAGGTAGGCCAAGTACAGCTGAAAGGACAACACCAGCAGCACTATGTGCATCTCAGCACTGCCAGCCAGGAACCCCCAAGTACAGCTCAAAGGACAACACCAGCAGCACTCTGTGCATCTCAACACTGCCAGCCACGCACCCCCAAGTACAGCTGAAAGGACAACACCAGCAGCACTCTGTGCATCTCAGCACTGCCATTCACGCACCCCAGAGTACAGCTGAAAGGACAACACCAGCAGCACTCTGTGCATCTCAACACTGCCAGCCAGGCACCCCCAAGTACAGCTGAAAGGACAACACCTGCAGCACTCTGTGCATCTCAAAACTGCCTGCCAGGCACCCCCAAGTACAGCTGAAAGGACAACACCAGCAGCACTCTGTGCATCTCAGCACTGCCAGCCTGGAACCCCCAAGAACAGCTGAAAGGACAACACCAGGAGCACTCTGTGCTTCTCAACACTGCCAGCCAGGCACCCCTGAAGTACAGCTCAAAAGACAACACCAGCAGCACTCTGTGCATCTCAACACTGCCAGCCAGGCACCCCCAAGTACAGCTGAAAGGACAACACAACCAGCACTCTGTGCATCTCAACACTGCCAGCCATGCACAACCAAGTACAGCTGAAAGGACAACACCAGAAGCACTCTGTGCATCTCAACACTGCCAGCCAGGTAGGCCAAGTACAGCTGAAAGGACAACACCAGCAGCACTATGTGCATCTCAGCACTGCCAGCCAGGAACCCCCAAGTACAGCTCAAAGGACAACACCAGCAGCACTCTGTGCATCTCAACACTGCCAGCCACGCACCCCCAAGTACAGCTGAAAGGACAACACCAGCAGCACTCTGTGCATCTCAGCACTGCCATTCACGCACCCCAGAGTACAGCTGAAAGGACAACACCAGCAGCACTCTGTGCATCTCAACACTGCCAGCCAGGCACCCCCAAGTACAGCTGAAAGGACAACACCAGCAGCACTCTGTGCATCTCAGCACTGCCAGCCAGGCACCCCCAAGTACTGCTGAAAGAACAACACAAGCAGAACTCTGTGCATTTCAACACTGCTTGCCAGGCACCCCCAAGTACAGCTGAAAGGACAACACAGCCAGAACTCTGTGCATCTCAAAACTGCCTGCCAGGCACCCCCAAGTACAGCTGAAAGGACAACACCAGCAGCACTCTGTGCATCTCAGCACTGCCAGCCTGGAACCCCCAAGAACAGCTGAAAGGACAACACCAGGAGAACTCTGTGCTTCTCAACACTGCCCGCCAGGCACCCCTGAAGTACAGCTCAAAAGACAACACCAGCAGCACTCTGTGCATCTCAACACTGCCAGCCAGGCACCCCCAAGTACAGCTGAAAGGACAACACAACCAGCACTCTGTGCATCTCAACACTGCCAGCCATGCACAACCAAGTACAGCTGAAAGGACAACACCAGAAGCACTCTGTGCATCTCAACACTGCCAGCCAGGTAGGCCAAGTACAGCTGAAAGGACAACACCAGCAGCACTATGTGCATCTCAGCACTGCCAGCCAGGAACCGCCAAGTACAGCTCAAAGGACAACACCAGCAGCACTCTGTGCATCTCAACACTGCCAGCCACGCACCCCCAAGTACAGCTGAAAGGACAACACCAGCAGCTCTCTGTGCATCTCAGCACTGCCAGCCAGGGCATCCCCAAGTACAGCTGAAAGTACAACACCAGCAGCACTCTGTGCATCTCAACACTGCCAGCCAGGCACCCACAAGCACAGCGGAAAGGACAACACAACCAGCACTCTGTGCATATCAACACTGCCAGCCAACGCACCCCCAAGTACAGTTGAAAGGACAACACCAGCAGCACTCTGTTAATCTCAGCACTGCCAGCCAGTGCACCCCCTCGTACAGCTGAAAGGACAACACCAGCAGCACTCCGTGCATCTCAACATTGCCAACCAGGGCACCCCCCAGTACAGCTGAAAGGACAACACCAGCAGGACTCCGTGCATCTCAGCACTGCCAGCCAGCGCACCCCCAAATACAACGGAAATGACAACACAACCAGCACTCTGTGCATCTCAACACTGCCAGTCAACGCACACCCAAGTGCAGCTTAAAGGACAAAACCAGCAGCACTCTGTTAATCTCAGCACTGCCAGCCAGTGCACCCCCAAGTACAGCTGAAAGGATAACACAACCAGCTCTGTGTGCATCTCAACAGTGCCAGCCAGGCACAACGAAGTACAGCTTAAAGGACAACACCAGCAGTACTCTGTGCATCTCAACACTGCCAGCCAGGGCACCCCACAGTACAGCTGAAAGGACAACACCAGCAGCACTCTGTGCATCTCAGCACTGCCAGCCAGGCACCCCCAAGTACAGCTGAATGGACAACACAACCAGCAATCTGTGCATCTCAACACTGCCAGCCAGGCACCCCCAAGTACAGCTGAAAGGACAACACCAGCAGCACTCTGTGCATCTCAGGACTGCCAGCCAGGGCATCCCCAAGTACAGCTGAATGGACAACACATCCAGCAATCTGTGCATCTCAACACTGCCAGCCAGGCACACCCAAGTACAGCTGAAAGGACAACACCAGCAGCACTCTGTGCATCTCAGCACTGCCAGCCTGCGCACCACCAAGTACAGCTGAAAGGACAACACGAGCAGTACTCTGTGCATCTCAACACTGCCAGCCAGGCACCCCCAAGTACAGCTGAAAGGACAACACCAGCAGCACTCTGTGCATCTCAGCACTGCCATTCACGCACCCCCAAGTACTGCTGAAAGGACAACACCAGCAGCACTCCGTGCATTTCAACACTGCTTGCCAGGCACCCCCAAGTACAGCTGAAAGGACAACACAGCCAGAACTCTGTGCATCTCAAAACTGCCTGCCAGGCACCCCCAAGTACAGCTGAAAGGACAACACCAGCAGCACTCTGTGCATCTCAGCACTGCCAGCCTGGAACCCCCAAGAACAGCTGAAAGGACAACACCAGGAGAACTCTGTGCTTCTCAACACTGCCAGCCAGGCACCCCTGAAGTACAGCTCAAATGACAACACCAGCAGCACTCTGTGCATCTCAACACTGCCAGCCAGGCACCCCCAAGTACAGCTGAAAGGACAACACAACCAGCACTCTGTGCATCTCAACACTGCCAGCTATGCACAACCAAGTACAGCTGAAAGGACAACACCAGAAGCACTCTGTGCATCTCAACACTGCCAGCCAGGTAGGCCAAGTACAGCTGAAAGGACAACACCAGCAGCACTATGTGCATCTCAGCACTGCCAGCCAGGAACCCCCAAGTACAGCTCAAAGGACAACACCAGCAGCACTCTGTGCATCTCAACACTGCCAGCCACGCACCCCCAAGTACAGCTGAAAGGACAACACCAGCAGCTCTCTGTGCATCTCAGCACTGCCAGCCAGGGCATCCCCAAGTACAGCTGAAAGTACAACACCAGCAGCACTCTGTGCATCTCAACACTGCCAGCCAGGCACCCCCAAGTACAGCGGAAAGGACAACACAACCAGCACTCTGTACATCTCAACACTGCCAGCCAGTGCACCCCCAAGTACAGTTGAAAGGACAACACCAGCAGCACTCCGTGCATCTCAACACTGCCAACCAGGGCATCCCCCAGTACAGCTGAAAGGACAACACCAGCAGGACTCCGTGCATCTCAGCACTGCCAGCCAGGCACAACCAAGTACGGCTGAAAGGACAACACCAGCAGGACTCTGTGCATCTCAACGCTACCTGACAGGCACCCCCAAGTACAGCTGAAAGGACAACACCAGCAGCACTCTGTGCATCTCAGCACTGCCAGCCTGCGCACCCCCAAGTACAGCTGAAAGGACAACACCAGCAGAACTCTGTGCCTCTCAGCACTGCCAACCTGCGCACCTCCAAGTACAGCTGAAAGGACAACACCAGCAGAACTCTGTGCATCTCAGCACTGCCATTCACGCACCCCCAAGTACAGCTGAAAGGACAACACCAGCAGCACTCTGTGCATCTCAACACTGCCAGCCAGGCACCCCCAAGTACAGCTGAAAGGACAACACCAGCAGCACTCTGTGCATCTCAGCACTGCCAGCCAGGCACCCCCAAGTACTGCTGAAAGAACAACACAAGCAGAACTCTGTGCATTTCAACACTGCTTGCCAGGCACCCCCAAGTACAGCTGAAAGGACAACACAGCCAGAACTCTGTGCATCTCAGCACTGCCAGCCAGGCACAACCAAGTACGGCTGAAAGGACAACACCAGCAGGACTCTGTGCATCTCAACGCTACCTGACAGGCACCCCCAAGTACAGCTGAAAGGACAACACCAGCAGCACTCTGTGCATCTCAGCACTGCCAGCCTGCGCACCCCCAAGTACAGCTGAAAGGACAACACCAGCAGAACTCTGTGCCTCTCAGCACTGCCAACCTGCGCACCTCCAAGTACAGCTGAAAGGACAACACCAGCAGAACTCTGTGCATCTCAGCACTGCCATTCACGCACCCCCAAGTACAGCTGAAAGGACAACACCAGCAGCACTCTGTGCATCTCAACACTGCCAGCCAGGCACCCCCAAGTACAGCTGAAAGGACAACACCAGCAGCACTCTGTGCATCTCAGCACTGCCAGCCAGGCACCCCCAAGTACTGCTGAAAGAACAACACAAGCAGAACTCTGTGCATTTCAACACTGCTTGCCAGGCACCCCCAAGTACAGCTGAAAGGACAACACAGCCAGAACTCTGTGCATCTCAAAACTGCCTGCCAGGCACCCCCAAGTACAGCTGAAAGGACAACACCAGGAGCACTCTGTGCTTCTCAACACTGCCAGCCAGGCACCCCTGAAGTACAGCTCAAAAGACAGAACCAGCAGCACTCTGTGCATCTCAACACTGCCAGCCAGGCACCCCCAAGTACAGCTGAAAGGACAACACAACCAGCACTCTGTGCATCTCAACACTGCCAGCCATGCACAACCAAGTACAGCTGAAAGGACAACACCAGAAGCACTCTGTGCATCTCAACACTGCCAGCCAGGTAGGCCAAGTACAGCTGAAAGGACAACACCAGCAGCACTATGTGCATCTCAGCACTGCCAGCCTGCGCACCACCAAGTACAGCTGAAAGGACAACACGAGCAGTACTCTGTGCATCTCAACACTGCCAGCCAGGCACCCCCAAGTACAGCTGAAAGGACAACACCAGAAGCACTCTGTGCATCTCAACACTGCCAGCCAGGTAGGCCAAGTACAGCTGAAAGGACAACACCAGCAGCACTATGTGCATCTCAGCACTGCCAGCCTGCGCACCACCAAGTACAGCTGAAAGGACAACACGAGCAGTACTCTGTGCATCTCAACACTGCCAGCCAGGCACCCCCAAGTACAGCTGAAAGGACAACACCAGCAGCACTCTGTGCATCTCAGCACTGCCAGCCTGGAACCCCCAAGAACAGCTGAAAGGACAACACCAGGAGAACTCTGTGCTTCTCAACACTGCCCGCCAGGCACCCCTGAAGTACAGCTCAAAAGACAACACCAGCAGCACTCTGTGCATCTCAACACTGCCAGCCAGGCACCCCCAAGTACAGCTGAAAGGACAACACAACCAGCACTCTGTGCATCTCAACACTGCCAGCCATGCACAACCAAGTACAGCTGAAAGGACAACACCAGAAGCACTCTGTGCATCTCAACACTGCCAGCCAGGTAGGCCAAGTACAGCTGAAAGGACAACACCAGCAGCACTATGTGCATCTCAGCACTGCCAGCCAGGAACCGCCAAGTACAGCTCAAAGGACAACACCAGCAGCACTCTGTGCATCTCAACACTGCCAGCCACGCACCCCCAAGTACAGCTGAAAGGACAACACCAGCAGCTCTCTGTGCATCTCAGCACTGCCAGCCAGGGCATCCCCAAGTACAGCTGAAAGTACAACACCAGCAGCACTCTGTGCATCTCAACACTGCCAGCCAGGCACCCACAAGCACAGCGGAAAGGACAACACAACCAGCACTCTGTGCATATCAACACTGCCAGCCAACGCACCCCCAAGTACAGTTGAAAGGACAACACCAGCAGCACTCTGTTAATCTCAGCACTGCCAGCCAGTGCACCCCCTCGTACAGCTGAAAGGACAACACCAGCAGCACTCCGTGCATCTCAACATTGCCAACCAGGGCACCCCCCAGTACAGCTGAAAGGACAACACCAGCAGGACTCCGTGCATCTCAGCACTGCCAGCCAGCGCACCCCCAAATACAACGGAAATGACAACACAACCAGCACTCTGTGCATCTCAACACTGCCAGTCAACGCACACCCAAGTGCAGCTTAAAGGACAAAACCAGCAGCACTCTGTTAATCTCAGCACTGCCAGCCAGTGCACCCCCAAGTACAGCTGAAAGGATAACACAACCAGCTCTGTGTGCATCTCAACAGTGCCAGCCAGGCACAACGAAGTACAGCTTAAAGGACAACACCAGCAGTACTCTGTGCATCTCAACACTGCCAGCCAGGGCACCCCACAGTACAGCTGAAAGGACAACACCAGCAGCACTCTGTGCATCTCAGCACTGCCAGCCAGGCACCCCCAAGTACAGCTGAATGGACAACACAACCAGCAATCTGTGCATCTCAACACTGCCAGCCAGGCACCCCCAAGTACAGCTGAAAGGACAACACCAGCAGCACTCTGTGCATCTCAGGACTGCCAGCCAGGGCATCCCCAAGTACAGCTGAATGGACAACACATCCAGCAATCTGTGCATCTCAACACTGCCAGCCAGGCACACCCAAGTACAGCTGAAAGGACAACACCAGCAGCACTCTGTGCATCTCAGCACTGCCAGCCTGCGCACCACCAAGTACAGCTGAAAGGACAACACGAGCAGTACTCTGTGCATCTCAACACTGCCAGCCAGGCACCCCCAAGTACAGCTGAAAGGACAACACCAGCAGCACTCTGTGCATCTCAGCACTGCCATTCACGCACCCCCAAGTACTGCTGAAAGGACAACACCAGCAGCACTCCGTGCATTTCAACACTGCTTGCCAGGCACCCCCAAGTACAGCTGAAAGGACAACACAGCCAGAACTCTGTGCATCTCAAAACTGCCTGCCAGGCACCCCCAAGTACAGCTGAAAGGACAACACCAGCAGCACTCTGTGCATCTCAGCACTGCCAGCCTGGAACCCCCAAGAACAGCTGAAAGGACAACACCAGGAGAACTCTGTGCTTCTCAACACTGCCAGCCAGGCACCCCTGAAGTACAGCTCAAAAGACAACACCAGCAGCACTCTGTGCATCTCAACACTGCCAGCCAGGCACCCCCAAGTACAGCTGAAAGGACAACACAACCAGCACTCTGTGCATCTCAACACTGCCAGCTATGCACAACCAAGTACAGCTGAAAGGACAACACCAGAAGCACTCTGTGCATCTCAACACTGCCAGCCAGGTAGGCCAAGTACAGCTGAAAGGACAACACCAGCAGCACTATGTGCATCTCAGCACTGCCAGCCAGGAACCCCCAAGTACAGCTCAAAGGACAACACCAGCAGCACTCTGTGCATCTCAACACTGCCAGCCACGCACCCCCAAGTACAGCTGAAAGGACAACACCAGCAGCTCTCTGTGCATCTCAGCACTGCCAGCCAGGGCATCCCCAAGTACAGCTGAAAGTACAACACCAGCAGCACTCTGTGCATCTCAACACTGCCAGCCAGGCACCCCCAAGTACAGCGGAAAGGACAACACAACCAGCACTCTGTACATCTCAACACTGCCAGCCAGTGCACCCCCAAGTACAGTTGAAAGGACAACACCAGCAGCACTCCGTGCATCTCAACACTGCCAACCAGGGCATCCCCCAGTACAGCTGAAAGGACAACACCAGCAGGACTCCGTGCATCTCAGCACTGCCAGCCAGGCACAACCAAGTACGGCTGAAAGGACAACACCAGCAGGACTCTGTGCATCTCAACGCTACCTGACAGGCACCCCCAAGTACAGCTGAAAGGACAACACCAGCAGCACTCTGTGCATCTCAGCACTGCCAGCCTGCGCACCCCCAAGTACAGCTGAAAGGACAACACCAGCAGAACTCTGTGCCTCTCAGCACTGCCAACCTGCGCACCTCCAAGTACAGCTGAAAGGACAACACCAGCAGAACTCTGTGCATCTCAGCACTGCCATTCACGCACCCCCAAGTACAGCTGAAAGGACAACACCAGCAGCACTCTGTGCATCTCAACACTGCCAGCCAGGCACCCCCAAGTACAGCTGAAAGGACAACACCAGCAGCACTCTGTGCATCTCAGCACTGCCAGCCAGGCACCCCCAAGTACTGCTGAAAGAACAACACAAGCAGAACTCTGTGCATTTCAACACTGCTTGCCAGGCACCCCCAAGTACAGCTGAAAGGACAACACAGCCAGAACTCTGTGCATCTCAGCACTGCCAGCCAGGCACAACCAAGTACGGCTGAAAGGACAACACCAGCAGGACTCTGTGCATCTCAACGCTACCTGACAGGCACCCCCAAGTACAGCTGAAAGGACAACACCAGCAGCACTCTGTGCATCTCAGCACTGCCAGCCTGCGCACCCCCAAGTACAGCTGAAAGGACAACACCAGCAGAACTCTGTGCCTCTCAGCACTGCCAACCTGCGCACCTCCAAGTACAGCTGAAAGGACAACACCAGCAGAACTCTGTGCATCTCAGCACTGCCATTCACGCACCCCCAAGTACAGCTGAAAGGACAACACCAGCAGCACTCTGTGCATCTCAACACTGCCAGCCAGGCACCCCCAAGTACAGCTGAAAGGACAACACCAGCAGCACTCTGTGCATCTCAGCACTGCCAGCCAGGCACCCCCAAGTACTGCTGAAAGAACAACACAAGCAGAACTCTGTGCATTTCAACACTGCTTGCCAGGCACCCCCAAGAACAGCTGAAAGGACAACACAGCCAGAACTCTGTGCATCTCAAAACTGCCTGCCAGGCACCCCCAAGTACAGCTGAAAGGACAACACCAGGAGCACTCTGTGCTTCTCAACACTGCCAGCCAGGCACCCCTGAAGTACAGCTCAAAAGACAGAACCAGCAGCACTCTGTGCATCTCAACACTGCCAGCCAGGCACCCCCAAGTACAGCTGAAAGGACAACACAACCAGCACTCTGTGCATCTCAACACTGCCAGCCATGCACAACCAAGTACAGCTGAAAGGACAACACCAGAAGCACTCTGTGCATCTCAACACTGCCAGCCAGGTAGGCCAAGTACAGCTGAAAGGACAACACCAGCAGCACTATGTGCATCTCAGCACTGCCAGCCAGGAACCCCCAAGTACAGCTCAAAGGACAACACCAGCAGCACTCTGTGCATCTCAACACTGCCAGCCACGCACCCCCAAGTACAGCTGAAAGGACAACACAGGCAGCTCCCTGTGCATCTCAGCACTGCCAGCCAGGGCATCCCCAAGTACAGCTGAAAGTACAACACCAGCAGCACTCTGTGCATCTCAACACTGCCAGCCAGGCACCCCCAAGTACAGCGGAAAGGACAACACAACCAGCACTCTGTGCATCTCAACACTGCCAGCCAGCGCACCCCCAAGTACAGTTGAAAGGACAACACCAGCAGCACTCCGTGCATCTCAACACTGCCAACCAGGGCATCCCCCAGTACAGCTGAAAGGACAAAACCAGCAGGACTCCGTGCATCTCAGCACTGCCAGCCAGGCACAACCAAGTACGGCTGAAAGGACAACACCAGCAGGACTCTGTGCATCTCAACACTGCCTGTCAGGCACCCCCAAGTACAGCTGAAAGGACAACACCAGCAGCACTCTGTGCATCTCAGCACTGCCAGCCTGCGCACCCCCAAGTACAGCTGAAAGGACAACACCAGCAGAACTCTGTGCCTCTCAGCACTGCCAACCTGCGCACCTCCAAGTACAGCTGAAAGGACAACACCAGCAGCACTCTGTGCATCTCAGCACTGCCATTCACGCACCCCCAAGTACAGCTGAAAGGACAACACCAGCAGCACTCTGTGCATCTCAACACTGCCAGCCAGGCACCCCCAAGTACAGCTGAAAGGACAACACCAGCAGCACTCTGTGCATCTCAGCACTGCCAGCCAGGCACCTCCAAGTACTGCTGAAAGAACAACACAAGCAGAACTCTGTGCATTTCAACACTGCTTGCCAGGCACCCCCAAGTACAGCTGAAAGGACAACACAGCCAGAACTCTGTGCATCTCAAAACTGCCTGCCAGGCACCCCCAAGTACAGCTGAAAGGACAACACCAGCAGCACTCTGTGCATCTCAGCACTGCCAGCCTGGAACCCCCAAGAACAGCTGAAAGGACAACACCAGGAGCACTCTGTGCTTCTCAACACTGCCAGCCAGGCACCCCTGAAGTACAGCTCAAAAGACAACACCAGCAGCACTCTGTGCATCTCAACACTGCCAGCCAGGCACCCCCAAGTACAGCTGAAAGGACAACACAACCAGCACTCTGTGCATCTCAACACTGCCAGCCATGCACAACCAAGTACAGCCTAAAGGACAACACCAGAAGCACTCTGTGCATCTCAACACTGCCAGCCAGGTAGGCCAAGTACAGCTGAAAGGACAACACCAGCAGCACTATGTGCATCTCAGCACTGCCAGCCAGGAACCCCCAAGTACAGCTCAAAGGACAACACCAGCAGCACTCTGTGCATCTCAACACTGCCAGCCACGCACCCCCAAGTACAGCTGAAAGGACAACACCAGCAGCACTCTGTGCATCTCAGCACTGCCATTCACGCACCCCCAAGTACAGCTGAAAGGACAACACCAGCAGCACTTTGTGCATCTCAACACTGCCAGCCAGGCACCCCCAAGTACAGCTGAAAGGACAACACCAGCAGCACTCTGTGCATCTCAGCACTGCCAGCCAGGCACCCCCAAGTACTGCTGAAAGAACAACACAAGCAGAACTCTGTGCATTTCAACACTGCTTGCCAGGCACCCCCAAGTACAGCTGAAAGGACAACACAGCCAGAACTCTGTGCATCTCAAAACTGCCTGCCAGGCACCCCCAAGTACAGCTGAAAGGACAACACCAGCAGCACTCTGTGCATCTCAGCACTGCCAGCCTGGAACCCCCAAGAACAGCTGAAAGGACAACACCAGGAGAACTCTGTGCTTCTCAACACTGCCAGCCAGGCACCCCTGAAGTACAGCTCAAAAGACAACACCAGCAGCTCTCTGTGCATCTCAGCACTGCCAGCCAGGGCATCCCCAAGTACAGCTGAAAGTACAACACCAGCAGCACTCTGTGCATCTCAACACTGCCAGCCAGGCACCCCCAAGTACAGCGGAAAGGACAACACAACCAGCACTCTGTGCATCTCAACACTGCCAGCCAGCGCACCCCTAAGTACAGTTGAAAGGACAACACCAGCAGCACTCCGTGCATCTCAACACTGCCAACCAGGGCATCCCCCAGTACAGCTGAAAGGACAACACCAGCAGGACTCCGTGCATCTCAGCACTGCCAGCCAGGCACAACCAAGTACGGCTGAAAGGACAACACCAGCAGGACTCTGTGCATCTCAACGCTGCCTGACAGGCACCCCCAAGTACAGCTGAAAGGACAACACCAGCAGCACTCTGTGCCTCTCAGCACTGCCAACCTGCGCACCTCCAAGTACAGCTGAAAGGACAACACCAGCAGAACTCTGTGCATCTCAGCACTGCCATTCACGCACCCCCAAGTACAGCTGAAAGGACAACACAGCCAGAACTCTGTGCATCTCAAAACTGCCTGCCAGGCACCCCCAAGTACAGCTGAAAGGACAACACCAGGAGCACTCTGTGCTTCTCAACACTGCCAGCCAGGCACCCCTGAAGTACAGCTCAAAAGACAACACCAGCAGCACTCTGTGCATCTCAACACTGCCAGCCAGGCACCCCCAAGTACAGCTGAAAGGACAACACAACCAGCACTCTGTGCATCTCAACACTGCCAGCCATGCACAACCAAGTACAGCTGAAAGGACAACACCAGAAGCACTCTGTGCATCTCAACACTGCCAGCCAGGTAGGCCAAGTACAGCTGAAAGGACAACACCAGCAGCACTATGTGCATCTCAGCACTGCCAGCCAGGAACCCCCAAGTACAGCTCAAAGGACAACACCAGCAGCACTCTGTGCATCTCAACACTGCCAGCCACGCACCCCCAAGTACAGCTGAAAGGACAACACCAGCAGCTCCCTGTGCATCTCAGCACTGCCAGCCAGGGCATCCCCAAGTACAGCTGAAAGTACAACACCAGCAGCACTCTGTGCATCTCAACACTGCCAGCCAGGCACCCCCAAGTACAGCGGAAAGGACAACACAACCAGCACTCTGTGCATCTCAACACTGCCAGCCAGCGCACCCCCAAGTACAGTTGAAAGGACAACACCAGCAGCACTCCGTGCATCTCAACACTGCCAACCAGGGCATCCCCCAGTACAGCTGAAAGGACAAAACCAGCAGGACTCCGTGCATCTCAGCACTGCCAGCCAGGCACAACCAAGTACGGCTGAAAGGACAACACCAGCAGGACTCTGTGCATCTCAACACTGCCTGTCAGGCACCCCCAAGTACAGCTGAAAGGACAACACCAGCAGCACTCTGTGCATCTCAGCACTGCCAGCCTGCGCACCCCCAAGTACAGCTGAAAGGACAACACCAGCAGAACTCTGTGCCTCTCAGCACTGCCAACCTGCGCACCTCCAAGTACAGCTGAAAGGACAACACCAGCAGCACTCTGTGCATCTCAGCACTGCCATTCACGCACCCCCAAGTACAGCTGAAAGGACAACACCAGCAGCACTCTGTGCATCTCAACACTGCCAGCCAGGCACCCCCAAGTACAGCTGAAAGGACAACACCAGCAGCACTCTGTGCATCTCAGCAATGCCAGCCAGGCACCTCCAAGTACTGCTGAAAGAACAACACAAGCAGAACTCTGTGCATTTCAACACTGCTTGCCAGGCACCCCCAAGTACAGCTGAAAGGACAACACAGCCAGAACTCTGTGCATCTCAAAACTGCCTGCCAGGCACCCCCAAGTACAGCTGAAAGGACAACACCAGCAGCACTCTGTGCATCTCAGCACTGCCAGCCTGGAACCCCCAAGAACAGCTGAAAGGACAACACCAGGAGCACTCTGTGCTTCTCAACACTGCCAGCCAGGCACCCCTGAAGTACAGCTCAAAAGACAACACCAGCAGCACTCTGTGCATCTCAACACTGCCAGCCAGGCACCCCCAAGTACAGCTGAAAGGACAACACAACCAGCACTCTGTGCATCTCAACACTGCCAGCCATGCACAACCAAGTACAGCCTAAAGGACAACACCAGAAGCACTCTGTGCATCTCAACACTGCCAGCCAGGTAGGCCAAGTACAGCTGAAAGGACAACACCAGCAGCACTATGTGCATCTCAGCACTGCCAGCCAGGAACCCCCAAGTACAGCTCAAAGGACAACACCAGCAGCACTCTGTGCATCTCAACACTGCCAGCCACGCACCCCCAAGTACAGCTGAAAGGACAACACCAGCAGCACTCTGTGCATCTCAGCACTGCCATTCACGCACCCCCAAGTACAGCTGAAAGGACAACACCAGCAGCACTCTGTGCATCTCAACACTGCCAGCCAGGCACCCCCAAGTACAGCTGAAAGGACAACACCAGCAGCACTCTGTGCATCTCAGCACTGCCAGCCAGGCACCCCCAAGTACTGCTGAAAGAACAACACAAGCAGAACGCTGTGCATTTCAACACTGCTTGCCTGGCACCCCCAAGTACAGCTGAAAGGACAACACAGCCAGAACTCTGTGCATCTCAGCACTGCCAGCCAGGCACCCCCAAGTACAGCTGAAAGGACAACTCCAGCAGCACTCTGTGCATCTCAGCAATGCCAGCCAGGCACCTCCAAGTACTGCTGAAAGAACAACACAAGCAGAACTCTGTGCATTTCAACACTGCTTGCCAGGCACCCCCAAGTACAGCTGAAAGGACAACACAGCCAGAACTCTGTGCATCTCAAAACTGCCTGCCAGGCACCCCCAAGTACAGCTGAAAGGACAACACCAGCAGCACTCTGTGCATCTCAGCACTGCCAGCCTGGAACCCCCAAGAACAGCTGAAAGGACAACACCAGGAGCACTCTGTGCTTCTCAACACTGCCAGCCAGGCACCCCTGAAGTACAGCTCAAAAGACAACACCAGCAGCACTCTGTGCATCTCAACACTGCCAGCCAGGCACCCCCAAGTACAGCTGAAAGGACAACACAACCAGCACTCTGTGCATCTCAACACTGCCAGCCATGCACAACCAAGTACAGCCTAAAGGACAACACCAGAAGCACTCTGTGCATCTCAACACTGCCAGCCAGGTAGGCCAAGTACAGCTGAAAGGACAACACCAGCAGCACTATGTGCATCTCAGCACTGCCAGCCAGGAACCCCCAAGTACAGCTCAAAGGACAACACCAGCAGCACTCTGTGCATCTCAACACTGCCAGCCACGCACCCCCAAGTACAGCTGAAAGGACAACACCAGCAGCACTCTGTGCATCTCAGCACTGCCATTCACGCACCCCCAAGTACAGCTGAAAGGACAACACCAGCAGCACTCTGTGCATCTCAACACTGCCAGCCAGGCACCCCCAAGTACAGCTGAAAGGACAACACCAGCAGCACTCTGTGCATCTCAGCACTGCCAGCCAGGCACCCCCAAGTACTGCTGAAAGAACAACACAAGCAGAACGCTGTGCATTTCAACACTGCTTGCCTGGCACCCCCAAGTACAGCTGAAAGGACAACACAGCCAGAACTCTGTGCATCTCAAAACTGCCTGCCAGGCACCCCCAAGTACAGCTGAAAGGACAACACCAGCTGCACTCTGTGCATCTCAGCACTGCCAGCCTGGAACCCCCAAGAACAGCTGAAAGGACAACACCAGGAGAACTCTGTGCTTCTCAACACTGCCAGCCAGGCACCCCTGAAGTACAGCTCAAAAGACAACACCAGCAGCTCTCTGTGCATCTCAGCACTGCCAGCCAGGGCATCCCCAAGTACAGCTGAAAGTACAACACCAGCAGCACTCTGTGCATATCAACACTGCCAGCCAGGCACCCCCAAGTACAGCGGAAAGGACAACACAACCAGCACTCTGTGCATCTCAACACTGCCAGCCAGCGCACCCCCAAGTACAGTTGAAAGGACAACACCAGCAGCACTCCGTGCATCTCAACACTGCCAACCAGGGCATCCCCCAGTACAGCTGAAAGGACAACACCAGCAGGACTCCGTGCATCTCAGCACTGCCAGCCAGGCACAACCAAGTACGGCTGAAAGGACAACACCAGCAGGACTCTGTGCATCTCAACGCTGCCTGACAGGCACCCCCAAGTACAGCTGAAAGGACAACACCAGCAGCACTCTGTGCATCTCAGCACTGCCAGCCTGGAACCCCCAAGAACAGCTGAAAGGACAACACCAGGAGAACTCTGTGCTTCTCAACACTGCCAGCCAGGCACCCCTGAAGTACAGCTCAAAAGACAACACCAGCAGCTCTCTGTGCATCTCAGCACTGCCAGCCAGGGCATCCCCAAGTACAGCTGAAAGTACAACACCAGCAGCACTCTGTGCATCTCAACACTGCCAGCCAGGCACCCCCAAGTACAGCGGAAAGGACAACACAACCAGCACTCTGTGCATCTCAACACTGCCAGCCAGCGCACCCCCAAGTACAGTTGAAAGGACAACACCAGCAGCACTCCGTGCATCTCAACACTGCCAACCAGGGCATCCCCCAGTACAGCTGAAAGGACAACACCAGCAGGACTCCGTGCATCTCAGCACTGCCAGCCAGGCACAACCAAGTACGGCTGAAAGAACAACACCAGCAGGACTCTGTGCATCTCAACGCTGCCTGACAGGCACCCCCAAGTACAGCTGAAAGGACAACACCAGCAGCACTCTGTGCCTCTCAGCACTGCCAACCTGCACACCTCCAAGTACAGCTGAAAGGACAACACCAGCAGAACTCTGTGCATCTCAGCACTGCCATTCACGCACCCCCAAGTACAGCTGAAAGGACAACACCAGCAGCACTCTGTGCATCTCAACACTGCCAGCCAGGCACCCCCAAGTACAGCTGAAAGGACAACACCAGCAGCACTCTGTGCATCTCAGCACTGCCAGCCAGGCACCCCCAAGTACTGCTGAAAGAACAACACAAGCAGAACTCTGTGCATTTCAACACTGCTTGCCAGGCACCCCCAAGTACAGCTGAAAGGACAACACAGCCAGAACTCTGTGCATCTCAAAACTGCCTGCCAGGCACCCCCAAGTACAGCTGAAAGGACAACACCAGGAGCACTCTGTGCTTCTCAACACTGCCAGCCAGGCACCCCTGAAGTACAGCTCAAAAGACAACACCAGCAGCACTCTGTGCATCTCAACACTGCCAGCCAGGCACCCCAAGTACAGCTGAAAGGACAACACAACCAGCACTCTGTGCATCTCAACACTGCCAGCCATGCACAACCAAGTACAGCTGAAAGGACAACACCAGAAGCACTCTGTGCATCTCAACACTGCCAGCCAGGTAGGCCAAGTACAGCTGAAAGGACAACACCAGCAGCACTATGTGCATCTCAGCACTGCCAGCCAGGAACCCCCAAGTACAGCTCAAAGGACAACACCAGCAGCACTCTGTGCATCTCAACACTGCCAGCCACGCACCCCCAAGTACAGCTGAAAGGACAACACCAGCAGCTCCCTGTGCATCTCAGCACTGCCAGCCAGGGCATCCCCAAGTACAGCTGAAAGTACAACACCAGCAGCACTCTGTGCATCTCAACACTGCCAGCCAGGCACCCCCAAGTACAGCGGAAAGGACAACACAACCAGCACTCTGTGCATCTCAACACTGCCAGCCAGCGCACCCCCAAGTACAGTTGAAAGGACAACACCAGCAGCACTCCGTGCATCTCAACACTGCCAACCAGGGCATCCCCCAGTACAGCTGAAAGGACAAAACCAGCAGGACTCCGTGCATCTCAGCACTGCCAGCCAGGCACAACCAAGTACGGCTGAAAGGACAACACCAGCAGGACTCTGTGCATCTCAACACTGCCTGTCAGGCACCCCCAAGTACAGCTGAAAGGACAACACCAGCAGCACTCTGTGCATCTCAGCACTGCCAGCCTGCGCACACCCAAGTACAGCTGAAAGGACAACACCAGCAGAACTCTGTGCCTCTCAGCACTGCCAACCTGCGCACCTCCAAGTACAGCTGAAAGGACAACACCAGCAGCACTCTGTGCATCTCAGCACTGCCATTCACGCACCCCCAAGTACAGCTGAAAGGACAACACCAGCAGCACTCTGTGCATCTCAACACTGCCAGCCAGGCACCCCCAAGTACAGCTGAAAGGACAACACCAGCAGCACTCTGTGCATCTCAGCAATGCCAGCCAGGCACCTCCAAGTACTGCTGAAAGAACAACACAAGCAGAACTCTGTGCATTTCAACACTGCTTGCCAGGCACCCCCAAGTACAGCTGAAAGGACAACACAGCCAGAACTCTGTGCATCTCAAAACTGCCTGCCAGGCACCCCCAAGTACAGCTGAAAGGACAACACCAGCAGCACTCTGTGCATCTCAGCACTGCCAGCCTGGAACCCCCAAGAACAGCTGAAAGGACAACACCAGGAGCACTCTGTGCTTCTCAACACTGCCAGCCAGGCACCCCTGAAGTACAGCTCAAAAGACAACACCAGCAGCACTCTGTGCATCTCAACACTGCCAGCCAGGCACCCCCAAGTACAGCTGAAAGGACAACACAACCAGCACTCTGTGCATCTCAACACTGCCAGCCATGCACAACCAAGTACAGCCTAAAGGACAACACCAGAAGCACTCTGTGCATCTCAACACTGCCAGCCAGGTAGGCCAAGTACAGCTGAAAGGACAACACCAGCAGCACTATGTGCATCTCAGCACTGCCAGCCAGGAACCCCCAAGTACAGCTCAAAGGACAACACCAGCAGCACTCTGTGCATCTCAACACTGCCAGCCACGCACCCCCAAGTACAGCTGAAAGGACAACACCAGCAGCACTCTGTGCATCTCAGCACTGCCATTCACGCACCCCCAAGTACAGCTGAAAGGACAACACCAGCAGCACTCTGTGCATCTCAACACTGCCAGCCAGGCACCCCCAAGTACAGCTGAAAGGACAACACCAGCAGCACTCTGTGCATCTCAGCACTGCCAGCCAGGCACCCCCAAGTACTGCTGAAAGAACAACACAAGCAGAACTCTGTGCATTTCAACACTGCTTGCCAGGCACCCCCAAGTACAGCTGAAAGGACAACACAGCCAGAACTCTGTGCATCTCAAAACTGCCTGCCAGGCACCCCCAAGTACAGCTGAAAGGACAACACCAGCTGCACTCTGTGCATCTCAGCACTGCCAGCCTGGAACCCCCAAGAACAGCTGAAAGGACAACACCAGGAGAACTCTGTGCTTCTCAACACTGCCAGCCAGGCACCCCTGAAGTACAGCTCAAAAGACAACACCAGCAGCTCTCTGTGCATCTCAGCACTGCCAGCCAGGGCATCCCCAAGTACAGCTGAAAGTAAAACACCAGCAGCACTCTGTGCATCTCAACACTGCCAGCCAGGCACCCCCAAGTACAGCGGAAAGGACAACACAACCAGCACTCTGTGCATCTCAACACTGCCAGCCAGCGCACCCCCAAGTACAGTTGAAAGGACAACACCAGCAGCACTCCGTGCATCTCAACACTGCCAACCAGGGCATCCCCCAGTACAGCTGAAAGGACAACACCAGCAGGACTCCGTGCATCTCAGCACTGCCAGCCAGGCACAACCAAGTACGGCTGAAAGGACAACACCAGCAGGACTCTGTGCATCTCAACGCTGCCTGACAGGCACCCCCAAGTACAGCTGAAAGGACAACACCAGCAGCACTCTGTGCATCTCAGCACTGCCAGCCTGCGCACCCCCAAGTACAGCTGAAAGGACAACACCAGCAGAACTCTGTGCCTCTCAGCACTGCCAACCTGCGCACCTCCAAGTACAGCTGAAAGGACAACACCAGCAGAACTCTGTGCATCTCAGCACTGCCATTCACGCACCCCCAAGTACAGCTGAAAGGACAACACCAGCAGCACTCTGTGCATCTCAACACTGCCAGCCAGGCACCCCCAAGTACAGCTGAAAGGACAACACCAGCAGCACTCTGTGCATCTCAGCACTGCCAGCCAGGCACCCCCAAGTACTGCTGAAAGAACAACACAAGCAGAACTCTGTGCATTTCAACACTGCTTGCCAGGCACCCCCAAGTACAGCTGAAAGGACAACACAGCCAGAACTCTGTGCATCTCAAAACTGCCTGCCAGGCACCCCCAAGTACAGCTGAAAGGACAACACCAGGAGCACTCTGTGCTTCTCAACACTGCCAGCCAGGCACCCCTGAAGTACAGCTCAAAAGACAACACCAGCAGCACTCTGTGCATCTCAACACTGCCAGCCAGGCACCCCCAAGTACAGCTGAAAGGACAACACAACCAGCACTCTGTGCATCTCAACACTGCCAGCCATGAACAACCAAGTACAGCTGAAAGGACAACACCAGAAGCACTCTGTGCATCTCAACACTGCCAGCCAGGTAGGCCAAGTACAGCTGAAAGGACAACACCAGCAGCATTATGTGCATCTCAGCACTGCCAGCCAGGAACCCCCAAGTACAGCTCAAAGGACAACACCAGCAGCACTCTGTGCATCTCAACACTGCCAGCCACGCACCCCCAAGTACAGCTGAAAGGACAACACCAGCAGCTCCCTGTGCATCTCAGCACTGCCAGCCAGGGCATCCCCAAGTACAGCTGAAAGTACAACACCAGCAGCACTCTGTGCATCTCAACACTGCCAGCCAGGCACCCCCAAGTACAGCGGAAAGGACAACACAACCAGCACTCTGTGCATCTCAACACTGCCAGCCAGCGCACCCCCAAGTACAGTTGAAAGGACAACACCAGCAGCACTCCGTGCATCTCAACACTGCCAACCAGGGCATCCCCCAGTACAGCTGAAAGGACAAAACCAGCAGGACTCCGTGCATCTCAGCACTGCCAGCCAGGCACAACCAAGTACGGCTGAAAGGACAACACCAGCAGGACTCTGTGCATCTCAACACTGCCTGTCAGGCACCCCCAAGAACAGCTGAAAGGACAACACCAGGAGCACTCTGTGCATCTCAACACTGCCAGCCAGGCACCCCCAAGTACAGCTGAAAGGACAACACAACCAGCACTCTGTGCCTCTCAGCACTGCCAGCCATGCACAACCAAGTACAGCCTAAAGGACAACACCAGAAGCACTCTGTGCATCTCAACACTGCCAGCCAGGTAGGCCAAGTACAGCTGAAAGGACAACACCAGCAGCACTATGTGCATCTCAGCACTGCCAGCCAGGAACCCCCAAGTACAGCTCAAAGGACAACACCAGCAGCACTCTGTGCATCTCAACACTGCCAGCCACGCACCCCCAAGTACAGCTGAAAGGACAACACCAGCAGCACTCTGTGCATCTCAGCACTGCCATTCACGCACCCCCAAGTACAGCTGAAAGGACAACACCAGCAGCACTCTGTGCATCTCAACACTGCCAGCCAGGCACCCCCAAGTACAGCTGAAAGGACAACACCAGCAGCACTCTGTGCATCTCAGCACTGCCAGCCAGGCACCCCCAAGTACTGCTGAAAGAACAACACAAGCAGAACTCTGTGCATTTCAACACTGCTTGCCAGGCACCCCCAAGTACAGCTGAAAGGACAACACAGCCAGAACTCTGTGCATCTCAAAACTGCCTGCCAGGCACCCCCAAGTACAGCTGAAAGGACAACACCAGCAGCACTCTGTGCATCTCAGCACTGCCAGCCTGGAACCCCCAAGAACAGCTGAAAGGACAACACCAGGAGAACTCTGTGCTTCTCAACACTGCCAGCCAGGCACCCCTGAAGTACAGCTCAAAAGACAACACCAGCAGCACTCTGTGCATCTCAACACTGCCAGCCAGGCACCCCCAAGTACAGCTGAAAGGACAACACAACCAGCACTCTGTGCATCTCAACACTGCCAGCCATGCACAACCAAGTACAGCTGAAAGGACAACACCAGAAGCACTCTGTGCATCTCAACACTGCCAGCCAGGTAGGCCAAGTACAGCTGAAAGGACAACACCAGCAGCACTATGTGCATCTCAGCACTGCCAGCCAGGAACCCCCAAGTACAGCTCAAAGGACAACACCAGCAGCACTCTGTGCATCTCAACACTGCCAGCCACGCACCCCCAAGTACAGCTGAAAGGACAACACCAGCAGCTCTCTGTGCATCTCAGCACTGCCAGCCAGGGCATCCCCAAGTACAGCTGAAAGTACAACACCAGCAGCACTCTGTGCATCTCAACACTGCCAGCCAGGCACCCACAAGCACAGCGGAAAGGACAACACAACCAGCACTCTGTGCATATCAACACTGCCAGCCAACGCACCCCCAAGTACAGTTGAAAGGACAACACCAGCAGCACTCTGTTAATCTCAGCACTGCCAGCCAGTGCACCCCCTCGTACAGCTGAAAGGACAACACCAGCAGCACTCCGTGCATCTCAACACTGCCAACCAGGGCACCCCCCAGTACAGCTGAAAGGACAACACCAGCAGGACTCCGTGCATCTCAGCACTGCCAGCCAGCGCACCCCCAAGTACAACGGAAATGACAACACAACCAGCACTCTGTGCATCTCAACACTGCCAGTCAACGCACACCCAAGTGCAGTTTAAAGGACAAAACCAGCAGCACTCTGTTAATCTCAGCACTGCCAGCCAGTGCACCCCCAAGTACAGCTGAAAGGATAACACAACCAGCTCTGTGTGCATCTCAACAGTGCCAGCCAGGCACAACGAAGTACAGCTTAAAGGACAACACCAGCAGTACTCTGTGCATCTCAACACTGCCAGCCAGGGCACCCCACAGTACAGCTGAAAGGACAACACCAGCAGCACTCTGTGCATCTCAGCACTGCCAGTCTGCGCACCCCCAAGTACAGCTGAAAGGACAACACCAGCGGCACCCTCTGAATCTCAGCACTGCCAGCCAGGGCAACCCCAAGTACAGCTGAATGGACAACACAACCAGCAATCTGTGCATCTCAACACTGCCAGCCAGGCACCCCCAAGTACAGCTGAAAGGACAACACCAGCAGCACTCTGTGCATCTCAGGACTGCCAGCCAGGGCATCCCCAAGTACAGCTGAATGGACAACACATCCAGCAATCTGTGCATCTCAACACTGCCAGCCAGGCACACCCAAGTACAGCTGAAAGGACAACACCAGCAGCACTCTGTGCATCTCAGCACTGCCAGCCTGCGCACCACCAAGTACAGCTGAAAGGACAACACGAGCAGTACTCTGTGCATCTCAACACTGCCAGCCAGGCACACCCAAGTACAGCTGAAAGGACAACACCAGCAGCACTCTGTGCATCTCAGCACTGCCAGCCTGCGCACCACCAAGTACAGCTGAAAGGACAACACGAGCAGTACTCTGTGCATCTCAACACTGCCAGCCAGGTACCCCCAAGTACAGCTGAAAGGACAACACCAGCAGCACTCTGTGCATCTCAGCACTGCCATTCACGCACCCCAGAGTACAGCTGAAAGGACAACACCAGCAGCACTCTGTGCATCTCAGCACTGCCAGCCAGGCACCCCCAAGTACTGCTGAAAGAACAACACAAGCAGAACTCTGTGCATTTCAACACTGCTTGCCAGGCACCCCCAAGTACAGCTGAAAGGACAACACAGCCAGAACTCTGTGCATCTCACAACTGCCTGCCAGGCACCCCCAAGTACAGCTGAAAGGACAACTAAAGCAGCACTCTGTGCATCTCAGCACTGCCAGCCTGGAACCCCCAAGAAAAGCTGAAAGGACAACACCAGGAGCACTCTGTGCTTCTCAACACTGCCAGCCAGGTAGGCCAAGTACAGCTGAAAGGACAACACCAGCAGCACTATGTGCATCTCAGCACTGCCAGCCAGGAACCCCCAAGTACAGCTCAAAGGACAACACCAGCAGCACTCTGTGCATCTCAACACTGCCAGCCAGGCACCCCCAAGTACAGCTGAAAGGACAACACAACCAGCACTCTGTGCATCTCAACACTGCCAGCCATGCACAACCAAGTACAGCTGAAAGGACAACACCAGAAGCACTCTGTGCATCTCAGCACTGCCAGCCAGGTAGGCCAAGTACAGCTGAAAGGACAACACCAGCAGCACTATGTGCATCTCAGCACTGCCAGCCAGGAACCCCCAAGTACAGCTCAAAGGACAACACCAGCAGCACTCTGTGCCTCTCAGCACTGCCAACCTGCGCACCTCCAAGTACAGCTGAAAGGACAACACCAGCAGCACTCTGTGCATCTCAACACTGCCAGCCAGGCACCCCCAAGTACAGCTGAAAGGACAACACCAGCAGCACTCTGTGCATCTCAACACTGCCAGCCAGGTACCCCCAAGTACAGCTGAAAGGACAACACCAGCAGCACTCTGTGCATCTCAGCACTGCCATTCACGCACCCCAGAGTACAGCTGAAAGGACAACACCAGCAGCACTCTGTGCATCTCAACACTGCCAGCCAGGCACCCCCAAGTACAGCTGAAAGGACAACACCAGCAGCACTCTGTGCATCTCAGCACTGCCAGCCAGGCACCCCCATGTACTGCTGAAAGAACAACACAAGCAGAACTCTGTGCATTTCAACACTGCTTGCCAGGCACCCCCAAGTACAGCTGAATGGACAACACAGCCAGAACTCTGTGCATCTCAAAACTGCCAGCCAGGCACCCCCAAGTACAGCTGAAAGGACAACACCAGCAGCACTCTGTGCATCTCAGGACTGCCAGCCAGGGCATCCCCAAGTACAGCTGAATGGACAACACATCCAGCAATCTGTGCATCTCAACACTGCCAGCCAGGCACACCCAAGTACAGCTGAAAGGATAACACAACCAGCTCTGTGTGCATCTCAACAGTGCCAGCCAGGCACAACGAAGTACAGCTTAAAGGGAAACACCAGCAGTACTCTGTGCATCTCAACACTGCCAGCCAGGGCACCCCACAGTACAGCTGAAAGGACAACACCAGCAGCACTCTGTGCATCTCAGCACTGCCAGTCTGCGCACCCCCAAGTACAGCTGAATGGACAACACATCCAGCAATCTGTGCATCTCAACACTGCCAGCCAGGCACACCCAAGTACAGCTGAAAGGACAACACCAGCAGCACTCTGTGCATCTCAGCACTGCCAGCCTGCGCACCACCAAGTACAGCTGAAAGGACAACACGAGCAGTACTCTGTGCATCTCAACACTGCCAGCCAGGTACCCCCAAGTACAGCTGAAAGGACAACACCAGCAGCACTCTGTGCATCTCAGCACTGCCATTCACGCACCCCAGAGTACAGCTGAAAGGACAACACCAGCAGCACTCTGTGCATCTCAACACTGCCAGCCAGGCACCCCCAAGTACAGCTGAAAGGACAACACCAGCAGCACTCTGTGCATCTCAGCACTGCCAGCCAGGCACCCCCAAGTACTGCTGAAAGAACAACACAAGCAGAACTCTGTGCATTTCAACACTGCTTGCCAGGCACCCCCAAGTACAGCTGAAAGGACAACACAGCCAGAACTCTGTGCATCTCAAAACTGCCTGCCAGGCACCCCCAAGTACAGCTGAAAGGACAACACCAGCAGCACTCTGTGCATCTCAGCACTGCCAGCCTGGAACCCCCAAGAAAAGCTGAAAGGACAACACCAGGAGCACTCTGTGCTTCTCAACACTGCCAGCCAGGCACCCCTGAAGTACAGCTCAAAAGACAACAACAGCAGCACTCTGTGCATCTCAACACTGCCAGCCAGGCACCCCCAAGTACAGCTGAAAGGACAACACAACCAGCACTCTGTGCATCTCAACACTGCCAGCCATGCACAACCAAGTACAGCTGAAAGGACAACACCAGAAGCACTCTGTGCATCTCAACACTGCCAGCCAGGTAGTTCAAGTACAGCTGAAAGGACAACACCAGCAGCACTATGTGCATCTCAGCACTGCCAGCCAGGAACCCCCAAGTACAGCTCAAAGGACAACACCAGCAGCACTCTGTGCCTCTCAGCACTGCCAACCTGCGCACCTCCAAGTACAGCTGAAAGGACAACACCAGCAGCACTCTGTGCATCTCAACACTGCCAGCCAGGCACCCCCAAGTACAGCTGAAAGGACAACACCAGCAGCACTCTGTGCATGTCAACACTGCCAGCCAGGTACCCCCAAGTACAGCTGAAAGGACAACACCAGCAGCACTCTGTGCATCTCAGCACTGCCATTCACGCACCCCAGAGTACAGCTGAAAGGACAACACCAGCAGCACTCTGTGCATCTCAACACTGCCAGCCAGGCACCCCCAAGTACAGCTGAAAGGACAACACCAGCAGCACTCTGTGCATCTCAGCACTGCCAGCCAGGCACCCCCAAGTACTGCTGAAAGAACAACACAAGCAGAACTCTGTGCATTTCAACACTGCTTGCCAGGCACCCCCAAGTACAGCTGAAAGGACAACACAGCCAGAACTCTGTGCATCTCAAAACTGCCTGCCAAGCACCCCCAAGTACAGCTGAAAGGACAACACCAGCAGCACTCTGTGCATCTCAGCACTGCCAGCCTGGAACCACCAAGAAAAGCTGAAAGGACAACACCAGGAGCACTCTGTGCTTCTCAACACTGCCAGCCAGGCACCCCTGAAGTACAGCTCAAAAGACAACACCAGCAGCACTCTGTGCATCTCAACACTGCCAGCCAGCGCACCCCCAAGTACAACGGAAATGACAACACAACCAGCACTCTGTGCATCTCAACACTGCCAGTCAACGCACACCCAAGTGCAGTTTAAAGGACAAAACCAGCAGCACTCTGTTAATCTCAGCACTGCCAGCCAGTGCACCCCCAAGTACAGCTGAAAGGATAACACAACCAGCTCTGTGTGCATCTCAACAGTGCCAGCCAGGCACAACGAAGTACAGCTTAAAGGACAACACCAGCAGTACTCTGTGCATCTCAACACTGCCAGCCAGGGCACCCCACAGTACAGCTGAAAGGACAACACCAGCAGCACTCTGTGCATCTCAGCACTGCCAGTCTGCGCACCCCCAAGTACAGCTGAAAGGACAACACCAGCGGCACCCTCTGAATCTCAGCACTGCCAGCCAGGGCAACCCCAAGTACAGCTGAATGGACAACACAACCAGCAATCTGTGCATCTCAACACTGCCAGCCAGGCACCCCCAAGTACAGCTGAAAGGACAACACCAGCAGCACTCTGTGCATCTCAGGACTGCCAGCCAGGGCATCCCCAAGTACAGCTGAATGGACAACACATCCAGCAATCTGTGCATCTCAACACTGCCAGCCAGGCACACCCAAGTACAGCTGAAAGGATAACACAACCAGCTCTGTGTGCATCTCAACAGTGCCAGCCAGGCACAACGAAGTACAGCTTAAAGGACAACACCAGCAGTACTCTGTGCATCTCAACACTGCCAGCCAGGGCACCCCACAGTACAGCTGAAAGGACAACACCAGCAGCACTCTGTGCATCTCAGCACTGCCAGTCTGCGCACCCCCAAGTACAGCTGAAAGGACAACACCAGCGGCACCCTCTGAATCTCAGCACTGCCAGCCAGGGCAACCCCAAGTACAGCTGAATGGACAACACAACCAGCAATCTGTGCATCTCAACACTGCCAGCCAGGCACCCCCAAGTACAGCTGAAAGGACAACACCAGCAGCACTCTGTGCATCTCAGGACTGCCAGCCAGGGCATCCCCAAGTACAGCTGAATGGACAACACATCCAGCAATCTGTGCATCTCAACACTGCCAGCCAGGCACACCCAAGTACAGCTGAAAGGACAACACCAGCAGCACTCTGTGCATCTCAGCACTGCCAGCCTGCGCACCACCAAGTACAGCTGAAAGGACAACACGAGCAGTACTCTGTGCATCTCAACACTGCCAGCCAGGCACACCCAAGTACAGCTGAAAGGACAACACCAGCAGCACTCTGTGCATCTCAGCACTGCCAGCCTGCGCACCACCAAGTACAGCTGAAAGGACAACACGAGCAGTACTCTGTGCATCTCAACACTGCCAGCCAGGTACCCCCAAGTACAGCTGAAAGGACAACACCAGCAGCACTCTGTGCATCTCAGCACTGCCATTCACGCACCCCAGAGTACAGCTGAAAGGACAACACCAGCAGCACTCTGTGCATCTCAGCACTGCCAGCCAGGCACCCCCAAGTACTGCTGAAAGAACAACACAAGCAGAACTCTGTGCATTTCAACACTGCTTGCCAGGCACCCCCAAGTACAGCTGAAAGGACAACACAGCCAGAACTCTGTGCATCTCACAACTGCCTGCCAGGCACCCCCAAGTACAGCTGAAAGGACAACTAAAGCAGCACTCTGTGCATCTCAGCACTGCCAGCCTGGAACCCCCAAGAAAAGCTGAAAGGACAACACCAGGAGCACTCTGTGCTTCTCAACACTGCCAGCCAGGTAGGCCAAGTACAGCTGAAAGGACAACACCAGCAGCACTATGTGCATCTCAGCACTGCCAGCCAGGAACCCCCAAGTACAGCTCAAAGGACAACACCAGCAGCACTCTGTGCATCTCAACACTGCCAGCCAGGCACCCCCAAGTACAGCTGAAAGGACAACACAACCAGCACTCTGTGCATCTCAACACTGCCAGCCATGCACAACCAAGTACAGCTGAAAGGACAACACCAGAAGCACTCTGTGCATCTCAGCACTGCCAGCCAGGTAGGCCAAGTACAGCTGAAAGGACAACACCAGCAGCACTATGTGCATCTCAGCACTGCCAGCCAGGAACCCCCAAGTACAGCTCAAAGGACAACACCAGCAGCACTCTGTGCCTCTCAGCACTGCCAACCTGCGCACCTCCAAGTACAGCTGAAAGGACAACACCAGCAGCACTCTGTGCATCTCAACACTGCCAGCCAGGCACCCCCAAGTACAGCTGAAAGGACAACACCAGCAGCACTCTGTGCATCTCAACACTGCCAGCCAGGTACCCCCAAGTACAGCTGAAAGGACAACACCAGCAGCACTCTGTGCATCTCAGCACTGCCATTCACGCACCCCAGAGTACAGCTGAAAGGACAACACCAGCAGCACTCTGTGCATCTCAACACTGCCAGCCAGGCACCCCCAAGTACAGCTGAAAGGACAACACCAGCAGCACTCTGTGCATCTCAGCACTGCCAGCCAGGCACCCCCAAGTACTGCTGAAAGAACAACACAAGCAGAACTCTGTGCATTTCAACACTGCTTGCCAGGCACCCCCAAGTACAGCTGAATGGACAACACAGCCAGAACTCTGTGCATCTCAAAACTGCCAGCCAGGCACCCCCAAGTACAGCTGAAAGGACAACACCAGCAGCACTCTGTGCATCTCAGGACTGCCAGCCAGGGCATCCCCAAGTACAGCTGAATGGACAACACATCCAGCAATCTGTGCATCTCAACACTGCCAGCCAGGCACACCCAAGTACAGCTGAAAGGATAACACAACCAGCTCTGTGTGCATCTCAACAGTGCCAGCCAGGCACAACGAAGTACAGCTTAAAGGACAACACCAGCAGTACTCTGTGCATCTCAACACTGCCAGCCAGGGCACCCCACAGTACAGCTGAAAGGACAACACCAGCAGCACTCTGTGCATCTCAGCACTGCCAGTCTGCGCACCCCCAAGTACAGCTGAATGGACAACACATCCAGCAATCTGTGCATCTCAACACTGCCAGCCAGGCACACCCAAGTACAGCTGAAAGGACAACACCAGCAGCACTCTGTGCATCTCAGCACTGCCAGCCTGCGCACCACCAAGTACAGCTGAAAGGACAACACGAGCAGTACTCTGTGCATCTCAACACTGCCAGCCAGGTACCCCCAAGTACAGCTCAAAGGACAACACCAGCAGCACTCTGTGCATCTCAGCACTGCCATTCACGCACCCCAGAGTACAGCTGAAAGGACAACACCAGCAGCACTCTGTGCATCTCAACACTGCCAGCCAGGCACCCCCAAGTACAGCTGAAAGGACAACACCAGCAGCACTCTGTGTATCTCAGCACTGCCAGCCAGGCACCCCCAAGTACTGCTGAAAGAACAACACAAGCAGAACTCTGTGCATTTCAACACTGCTTGCCAGGCACCCCCAAGTACAGCTGAAAGGACAACACAGCCAGAACTCTGTGCATCTCAAAACTGCCTGCCAGGCACCCCCAAGTACAGCTGAAAGGACAACACCAGCAGCACTCTGTGCATCTCAGCACTGCCAGCCTGGAACCCCCAAGAAAAGCTGAAAGGACAACACCAGGAGCACTCTGTGCTTCTCAACACTGCCAGCCAGGCACCCCTGAAGTACAGCTCAAAAGACAACAACAGCAGCACTCTGTGCATCTCAACACTGCCAGCCAGGCACCCCCAAGTACAGCTGAAAGGACAACACAACCAGCACTCTGTGCATCTCAACACTGCCAGCCATGCACAACCAAGTACAGCTGAAAGGACAACACCAGAAGCACTCTGTGCATCTCAACACTGCCAGCCAGGTAGTTCAAGTACAGCTGAAAGGACAACACCAGCAGCACTATGTGCATCTCAGCACTGCCAGCCAGGAACCCCCAAGTACAGCTCAAAGGACAACACCAGCAGCACTCTGTGCCTCTCAGCACTGCCAACCTGCGCACCTCCAAGTACAGCTGAAAGGACAACACCAGCAGCACTCTGTGCATCTCAACACTGCCAGCCAGGCACCCCCAAGTACAGCTGAAAGGACAACACCAGCAGCACTCTGTGCATGTCGACACTGCCAGCCAGGTACCCCCAAGTACAGCTGAAAGGACAACACCAGCAGCACTCTGTGCATCTCAGCACTGCCATTCACGCACCCCAGAGTACAGCTGAAAGGACAACACCAGCAGCACTCTGTGCATCTCAACACTGCCAGCCAGGCACCCCCAAGTACAGCTGAAAGGACAACACCAGCAGCACTCTGTGCATCTCAGCACTGCCAGCCAGGCACCCCCAAGTACTGCTGAAAGAACAACACAAGCAGAACTCTGTGCATTTCAACACTGCTTGCCAGGCACCCCCAAGTACAGCTGAAAGGACAACACAGCCAGAACTCTGTGCATCTCAAAACTGCCTGCCAAGCACCCCCAAGTACAGCTGAAAGGACAACACCAGCAGCACTCTGTGCATCTCAGCACTGCCAGCCTGGAACCACCAAGAAAAGCTGAAAGGACAACACCAGGAGCACTCTGTGCTTCTCAACACTGCCAGCCAGGCACCTCTGAAGTACAGCTCAAAAGACAACACCAGCAGCACTCTGTGCATCTCAACACTGCCAGCCAGGCACCCCCAAGTACAGCTGAAAGGACAACACAACCAGCACTCTGTGCATCTCAACACTGCCAGCCATGCACAACCAAGTACAGCTGAAAGGACAACACCAGAAGCACTCTGTGCATCTCAACACTGCCAGCCAGGTAGGCCAAGTACAGCTGAAAGGACAACACCAGCAGCACTATGTGCATCTCAGCACTGCCAGCCAGGAACCCCCAAGTACAGCTCAAAGGACAACACCAGCAGCACTCTGTGCCTCTCAGCACTGCCAACCTGCGCACCTCCAAGTACAGCTGAAAGGACAACACCAGCAGCACTCTGTGCATCTCAACACTGCCAGCCAGGCACCCCCAAGTACAGCTGAAAGGACAACACCAGCAGCACTCTGTGCATCTCAGCACTGCCAGCCAGGCACCCCCAAGTACTGCTGAAAGAACAACACAAGCAGAACTCTGTGAATTTCAACACTGCTTGCCAGGCACCCCCAAGTACAGCTGAAAGGACAACACAGCCAGAACTCTGTGCATCTCAAAACTGCCTGCCAGGCACCCCCAAGTACAGCTGAAAGGACAACACCAGCAGCACTCTGTGCATCTCAGCACTGCCAGCCTGGAACCCCCAAGAACAGCTGAAAGGACAACACCAGGAGAACTCTGTGCTTCTCAACACTGCCAGCCAGGCACCCCTGAAGTACAGCTCAAAAGACAACACAACCAGCACTCTGTGCATCTCAACACTGCCAGCCAGGCACCCCCAAGTACAGCTGAAAGGACAACACAACCAGCACTCTGTGCATCTCAACACTGCCAGCCATGCACAACCAAGTACAGCTGAAAGGACAACACCAGAAGCACTCTGTGCATCTCAACACTGCCAGCCAGCTAGGCCAAGTACAGCTGAAAGGACAACACCAGCAGCACTATGTGCATCTCAGCACTGCCAGCCAGGAACCCCCAAGTACAGCTCAAAGGACAACACCAGCAGCACTCTGTGCCTCTCAGCACTGCCAACCTGCGCACCTCCAAGTACAGCTGAAAGGACAACACCAGCAGCACTCTGTGCATCTCAACACTGCCAGCCAGGCACCCCCAAGTACAGCTGAAAGGACAACACCAGCAGCACTCTGTGCATCTCAACACTGCCAGCCAGGTACCCCCAAGTACAGCTGAAAGGACAACACCAGCAGCACTCTGTGCATCTCAGCACTGCCATTCACGCACCCCAGAGTACAGCTGAAAGGACAACACCAGCAGCACTCTGTGCATCTCAACACTGCCAGCCAGGCACCCCCAAGTACAGCTGAAAGGACAACACCAGCAGCACTCTGTGCATCTCAGCACTGCCAGCCAGGCACCCCCAAGTACTGCTGAAAGAACAACACAAGCAGAACTCTGTGCATTTCAACACTGCTTGCCAGGCACCCCCAAGTACAGCTGAAAGGACAACACAGCCAGAACTCTGTGCATCTCAAAACTGCCTGCCAAGCACCCCCAAGTACAGCTGAAAGGACAACACCAGCAGCACTCTGTGCATCTCAGCACTGCCAGCCTGGAACCCCCAAGAAAAGCTGAAAGGACAACACCAGGAGCACTCTGTGCTTCTCAACACTGCCAGCCAGGCACCCCTGAAGTACAGCTGAAAAGACAACACCAGCAGCACTCTGTGCATCTCAACACTGCCAGCCAGGCACCCCCAAGTACAGCTGAAAGGACAACACAACCAGCACTCTGTGCATCTCAACACTGCCAGCCATGCACAACCAAGTACAGCTGAAAGGACAACACCAGAAGCACTCTGTGCATCTCAACACTGCCAGCCAGGTAGGCCAAGTACAGCTGAAAGGACAACACCAGCAGCACTATGTGCATCTCAGCACTGCCAGCCAGGAACCCCCAAGTACAGCTCAAAGGACAACACCAGCAGCACTCTGTGCCTCTCAGCACTGCCAACCTGCGCACCTCCAAGTACAGCTGAAAGGACAACACCAGCAGCACTCTGTGCATCTCAGCACTGCCAGCCAGGCACCCCCAAGTACTGCTGAAAGAACAACACAAGCAGAACTCTGTGAATTTCAACACTGCTTGCCAGGCACCCCCAAGTACAGCTGAAAGGACAACACAGCCAGAACTCTGTGCATCTCAAAACTGCCTGCCAGGCACCCCCAAGTACAGCTGAAAGGACAACACCAGCAGCACTCTGTGCATCTCAGCACTGCCAGCCTGGAACCCCCAAGTACTGCTGAAAGGACAACACAAGCAGAACTCTGTGAATTTCAACACTGCCAGCCAGGCACCCCCAAGTACAGCTGAAAGGACAACACAGCCAGAACTCTGTGCATCTCAAAACTGCCTGCCAGGCACCCCCAAGTACAGCTGAAAGGACAACACCAGCAGCACTCTGTGCATCTCAGCACTGCCAGCCTGGAACCCCCAAGAACAGCTGAAAGGACAACACCAGGAGAACTCTGTGCTTCTCAACACTGCCAGCCAGGCACCCCTGAAGTACAGCTCAAAAGACAACACAACCAGCACTCTGTGCATCTCAACACTGCCAGCCAGGCACCCCCAAGTACAGCTGAAAGGACAACACAACCAGCACTCTGTGCATCTCAACACTGCCAGCTATGCACAACCAAGTACAGCTGAAAGGACAACACCAGAAGCACTCTGTGCATCTCAACACTGCCAGCCAGGTAGGCCAAGTACAGCTGAAAGGACAACACCAGCAGCACTATGTGCATCTCAGCACTGCCAGCCAGGAACCCCCAAGTACAGCTGAAAGTACAACACCAGCAGCACTCTGTGCATCTCAACACTACTAGCCAGGCACCCCCACGTACAGCTGAAAGCACACCACCAGCAGAACTCTGTCCATCTCAACACTGCCAGCCAGGCACCCACAAGCACAGCGGAAAGGACAACACAACCAGCACTCTGTGCATCTCAACACTGCCAGTCAACGCACACCCAAGTGCAGTTTAAAGGACAAAACCAGCAGCACTCTGTTAATCTCAGCACTGCCAGCCAGTGCACCCCCAAGTACAGCTGAAAGGATAACACAACCAGCTCTGTGTGCATCTCAACAGTGCCAGCCAGGCACAACGAAGTACAGCTTAAAGGACAACACCAGCAGTACTCTGTGCATCTCAGCACTGCCAGTCTGCGCACCCCCAAGTACAGCTGAAAGGACAACACCAGCGGCACCCTCTGAATCTCAGCACTGCCAGCCAGGGCAACCCCAAGTACAGCTGAATGGACAACACAACCAGCAATCTGTGCATCTCAACACTGCCAGCCAGGCACCCCCAAGTACAGCTGAAAGGACAACACCAGCAGCACTCTGTGCATCTCAGCACTTCCAGCCAGGGCATCCCCAAGTACAGCTGAAAGGACAACACATCCAGCAATCTGTGCATCTCAACACTGCCAGCCAGGCACACCCAAGTACAGCTGAAAGGACAACACCAGCAGCACTCTGTGCATCTCAGCACTGCCAGCCTGCGCACCACCAAGTACAGCTGAAAGGACAACACGAGCAGTACTCTGTGCATCTCAACACTGCCAGCCAGGCACCCCCAAGTACAGCTGAAAGGACAACACCAGCAGAACTCTGTGCATCTCAGCACTGCCATTCACGCACCCCAGAGTACAGCTGAAAGGACAACACCAGCAGCACTCTGTGCATCTCAACACTGCCAGCCAGGCACCCCCAAGTACAGCTGAAAGGACAACACCAGCAGCACTCTGTGCATCTCAGCACTGCCAGCCAGGCACCCCCAAGTACTGCTGAAAAACAACACCAGCAGAACTCTGTGCATTTCAACACTGCTGGCCAGGCACCCCCAAGTACAGCTGAAAGGACAACACAACCAGCACTCTGTGCATCACAACACTGCCTGCCAGGCACCCCCAAGTACAGCTGAAAGGACAACACCAGCAGCACTCTGTGCATCTCAACACTGCCAGCCCGGAACCCCCAAGAACAGCTGAAAGGACAACACCAGGAGTACTCTGTGCTTCTCAACACTGCAGGCCAGGGCAACCCCCAGTACAGCTGAAAGGACAACACCAGCAGCTCTCTGTGCATCTCAAAACTGCTAGCCAGGGCACCCCCAAGTACAGCTGAAAGGATAACACAACTCTGTGCCAGCCAGGGCACCCCCAAGTACAGCTGAAAGGATAACACAACTCTGTGCCAGCCAGGGCATCCCCATTTACAGCTGAAAGGACAACACCAGCAGCACTCCGTGCATTTCAGCACTGCCAGCCAGCGCACCCCCAAGTACTGCTGAAAGGACAACACCAGCAGCACTCCGTGCATCTCAACACTGCCAGCCAGGCACCCCCAAGTACAGCTGAAAGGACAACACCAGCAGCACTCTGTGCATCTCAGCACTGCTAGCCAGGGCCTCCCCAAGTACAGCTGAAAGGACAACACCAGCAGGACTCTGTGCATCTCAACACTGCCAGCCAGGCACCCCCAAGTACAGCGGAAAGGACAACACAACCAGCACTCTGTGCATCTCAACACTGCCAGCCAGCGCACCCCCAAGTACAGTTGAAAGGACAACACCAGCAGCACTCTGTTAATCTCAGCACTGCCAGCCAGTGCACCTCCCCGTACAGCTGAAAGGACAACACCAGCAGCACTCCGTGCATCTCAACACTGCCAACCAGGGCATCCCCCAGTACAGCTGAAAGGACAACACCAGCAGGACTCCGTGCATCTCCGCACTGCCAGCCAGGCACAACCAAGTACGGCTGAAAGGACAACACCAGCAGCACTCTTTGCATCTCAACACTGCCAGCCAGGCACCCCCAAGTACAGCTGAAAGGACAACACCAGCAGCACTCTGTGCATCTCAACACTGCCAGTCAGGCACCCCCAAGTACAGCTGAAAGGACAACACCAGCAGCACTCTGTGCATCTCAGCACTACCAGCCAGCAACCCCCATGTACAGCTGAAAGGACAACACCAGGAGCACTCTGTGCATCTTAACACTGCAGGCCAGGGCACCCCCCAGTACAGCTGAGAGGACAACACCAGCAGCACTCTGTCCATCTCAGCACTGCCAGCCTGCGCACCCCCAAGTGCAGCTGAAAGGACAACACCAGCAGAACTCTGTGCCTCTCAGCACTGCCAACCTGCGCACCTCCAAGTACAGCTGAAAGGACAACACCAGCAGCACTCTGTGCATCTCAGCACTGCCATTCACACACCCCCAAGTACAGCTGAAAGGACAACACCAGCAGCACTCTGTGCATCTCAACACTGCCAGCCAGGCACCCCCAAGTACAGCTGAAAGGACAACACCAGCAGCACTCTGTGCATCTCAGCACTGCCAGCCAGGCACCCCCAAGTACTGCTGAAAAAACAACACAAGCAGAACTCTGTGCATTTCAACACTGCTTGCCAGGCACCCCCAAGTACAGCTGAAAGGACAACACAGCCAGAACTCTGTGCATCTCAAAACTGCCTGCCAGGCACCCCCAAGTACAGCTGAAAGGACAACACCAGCAGCACTCTGTGCATCTCAGCACTGCCAGCCTGGAACCCCCAAGAACAGCTGAAAGGACAACACCAGGAGCACTCTGTGCTTCTCAACACTGCCAGCCAGGCACCCCTGAAGTACAGCTCAAAAGACAACACCAGCAGCACTCTGTGCATCTCAACACTGCCAGCCAGGCACCCCCAAGTACAGCTGAAAGGACAACACAACCAGCACGCTGTGCATCTCAACACTGCCAGCCATGCACAACCAAGTACAGCTGAAAGGACAACACCAGAAGCACTCTGTGCATCTCAACACTGCCAGCCAGGTAGGCCAAGTACAGCTGAAAGGACAACACCAGCAGCACTATGTGCATCTCAGCACTGCCAGCCAGGAACCCCCAAGTACAGCTGAAAGTACAACACCAGCAGCACTCTGTGTATCTCAACACTGCCAGCCAGGCACCCCCACGTACAGCTGAAAGCACAACACCAGCAGAACTCTGTCCATCTCAACACTGCCAGCCAGGCACCCACAAGCACAGCGGAAAGGACAACACAACAAGCACTCTGTGCATATCAACACTGCCAGCCAACGCACCCCCAAGTACAGTTGAAAGGACAACACCAGCAGCACTCTTTTAATCTCAGCACTGCCGGCCAGTGCACCCCCCCATACAGCTGAAAGGACAACAGCAGCAGCACTCCGTGCATCTCAACACTGCCAACCAGGGCACCCCCCAGTACAGCTGAAAGGACAACACCAGCAGGACTCCGTGCATCTCAGCACTGCCAGCCAGCGCACCCCCAAGTACAACGGAAATGACAACACAACCAGCACTCTGTGCATCTCAACACTGCCAGCCAACGCACACCCAAGTACATTTGAAAGGACAAAACCAGCAGCACTCTGTTAATCTCAGCACTGCCAGCCAGTGCATCCCCAAGTACAGCTGAAAGGACAACACCAGCAGCACTCTGTGCATGTCAGCACTGTCAGCCAGGGCATCCCCATGTAAAGCTGAATGGACAACATAACCAGCTCTCTGTGCATCTCAACACTGCCAGCCAGGGAACCCAAAGTACAGCTGAAAGGATAACACAACTCTGTGCCAGCCAGGGCACCCCCAAGTACAGCTGAAAGGATAACACAACTCTGTGCCAGCCAGGGCATCCCCATTTACAGCTGAAAGGACAACACCAGCAGCACTCCGTGCATCTCAGCACTGCCAGCCAGCGCACCCCCAAGTACAGCTGAAAGGACAACACCAGCAGCACTCCGTGCATCTCAACACTGCCAGCCAGGCACCCCCAAGTACAGCTGAAAGGACAACACCAGCAGCACTCTGTGCATCTCAGCACTGCTAGCCAGGGCCTCCCCAAGTACAGCTGAAAGGACAACACCAGCAGTACTCTGTGCATCTCAACACTGCCAGACAGGCACCCCCAAGTACAGTTGAAAGGACAACACCAGCAGCACTCTGTTAATCTCAGCACTGCCAGCCAGTGCACCCCCCCGTACAGCTGAAAGGACAGCACCGGCAGCACTCTGTGCATCTCAGCACTGCCTGCCAGGGCATCCCCATGTGCAGCTGAAAGGACAACACAACCAGCTCTCTGTGCATGTCAACACTGCCAGCCAGGCACCCCCAAGTACAGCTGAAAGGACAACACCAGCAGCACTCTGTGCATCTCAACACTGCCAGTCAGGCACCCCCAAGTACAGCTGAAAGGACAGCACCGGCAGCACTCTGTGCATCTCAGCACTACCAGCCAGCAACCCCCATGTACAGCTGAAAGGACAACACCAGGAGCACTCTGTGCATCTTAACACTGCAGGCCAGGGCACCCCCCAGTACAGCTGAGAGGACAACACCAGCAGCACTCTGTCCATCTCAGCACTGCCATTCACGCACCCCCAAGTACAGCTGAAAGGACAACACCAGCAGCACTCTGTGCATCTCAACACTGCCAGCCAGGCACCCCCAAGTACAGCTGAAAAGACAACACCAGCAGCACTCTGTGCATCTCAGCACTGCCAGCCAGGCACCCCCAAGTACTGCTGAAAAAACAACACAAGCAGGACTCTGTGCATTTCAACACTGCTTGCCAGGCACCCCCAAGTACAGCTGAAAGGACAACACAGCCAGAACTCTGTGCATCTCAAAACTGCCTGCCAGGCACCCCCAAGTACAGCTGAAAGGACAACACCAGCAGCACTCTGTGCATCTCAGCACTGCCAGCCTGGAACCCCCAAGAACAGCTGAAAGGACAACACCAGGAGCACTCTGTGCTTCTCAACACTGCCAGCCAGGCACCCCTGAAGTACAGCTCAAAAGACAACACCAGCAGCACTCTGTGCATCTCAACACTGCCAGCCAGGCACCCCCAAGTACAGCTGAAAGGACAACACAACCAGCACGCTGTGCATCTCAACACTGCCAGCCATGCACAACCAAGTACAGCTGAAAGGACAACACCAGAAGCACTCTGTGCATCTCAACACTGCCAGCCAGGTAGGCCAAGTACAGCAGAAAGGACAACACCAGCAGCACTATGTGCATCTCAGCACTGCCAGCCAGGAACCCTCAAGTACAGCTGAAAGTACAACACCAGCAGCACTCTGTGCATCTCAACACTGCCAGCCAGGCACCCCCACGTACAGCTGAAAGCACAACACCAGCAGAACTCTGTCCATCTCAACACTGCCAGCCAGGCACCCACAAGCACAGCGGAAAGGAAAACACAACCAGCACTCTGTGCATATCAACACTGCCAGCCAACTCACCCCCAAGTACAGTTGAAAGGACAACACCAGCAGCACTCTTTTAATCTCAGCACTGCCAGCCAGTGCACCCCCCCATACAGCTGAAAGGACAACACCAGCAGGACTCCGTGCATCTCAGCACTGCCAGCCAGCGCACCCCCAAGTACAACGGAAATGACAACACAACCAGCACTCTGTGCATCTCAACACTGCCAGCCAACGCACACCCAAGTACAGTTGAAAGGACAAAACCAGCAGCACTCTGTTAATCTCAGCACTGCCAGCCAGTGCACCCCCAAGTACAGCTGAAAGGACAACACCAGCAGCACTCTGTGCATGTCAGCACTGTCAGCCAGGGCATCCCCATGTAAAGCTGAATGGACAACATAACCAGCTCTCTGTGCATCTCAACACTGCCAGCCAGGGAACCCAAAGTACAGCTGAAAGGATAACACAACTCTGTGCCAGCCAGGGCACCCCCAAGTACAGCTGAAAGGATAACACAACTCTGTGCCAGCCAGGGCATCCCCATTTACAGCTGAAAGGACAACACCAGCAGCACTCCGTGCATCTCAGCACTGCCAGCCAGCGCACCCCCAAGTACAGCTGAAAGGACAACACCAGCAGCACTATGTGCATCTCAGCACTGCCAGCCAGGAACCCCCAAGTACAGCTCAAAGGACAACACCAGCAGCACTCTGTGCATCTCAACACTGCCAGCCATGCACCCCCAAGTACAGCTGAAAGGACAACACCAGCAGCTCTCTGTGCATCTCAGCACTGCCAGCCAGGGCATCCCCAAGTACAGCTGAAAGTACAACACCAGCAGCACTCTGTGCATCTCAACACTACTAGCCAGGCACCCCCACGTACAGCTGAAAGCACACCACCAGCAGAACTCTGTCCATCTCAACACTGCCAGCCAGGCACCCACAAGCACAGCGGAAAGGACAACACAACCAGCACTCTGTGCATCTCAACACTGCCAGTCAACGCACACCCAAGTGCAGTTTAAAGGACAAAACCAGCAGCACTCTGTTAATCTCAGCACTGCCAGCCAGTGCACCCCCAAGTACAGCTGAAAGGATAACACAACCAGCTCTGTGTGCATCTCAACAGTGCCAGCCAGGCACAACGAAGTACAGCTTAAAGGACAACACCAGCAGTACTCTGTGCATCTCAGCACTGCCAGTCTGCGCACCCCCAAGTACAGCTGAAAGGACAACACCAGCGGCACCCTCTGAATCTCAGCACTGCCAGCCAGGGCAACCCCAAGTACAGCTGAATGGACAACACAACCAGCAATCTGTGCATCTCAACACTGCCAGCCAGGCACCCCCAAGTACAGCTGAAAGGACAACACCAGCAGCACTCTGTGCATCTCAGCACTTCCAGCCAGGGCATCCCCAAGTACAGCTGAAAGGACAACACATCCAGCAATCTGTGCATCTCAACACTGCCAGCCAGGCACACCCAAGTACAGCTGAAAGGACAACACCAGCAGCACTCTGTGCATCTCAGCACTGCCAGCCTGCGCACCACCAAGTACAGCTGAAAGGACAACACGAGCAGTACTCTGTGCATCTCAACACTGCCAGCCAGGCACCCCCAAGTACAGCTGAAAGGACAACACCAGCAGAACTCTGTGCATCTCAGCACTGCCATTCACGCACCCCAGAGTACAGCTGAAAGGACAACACCAGCAGCACTCTGTGCATCTCAACACTGCCAGCCAGGCACCCCCAAGTACAGCTGAAAGGACAACACCAGCAGCACTCTGTGCATCTCAGCACTGCCAGCCAGGCACCCCCAAGTACTGCTGAAAAACAACACCAGCAGAACTCTGTGCATTTCAACACTGCTGGCCAGGCACCCCCAAGTACAGCTGAAAGGACAACACAACCAGCACTCTGTGCATCACAACACTGCCTGCCAGGCACCCCCAAGTACAGCTGAAAGGACAACACCAGCAGCACTCTGTGCATCTCAACACTGCCAGCCCGGAACCCCCAAGAACAGCTGAAAGGACAACACCAGGAGTACTCTGTGCTTCTCAACACTGCAGGCCAGGGCAACCCCCAGTACAGCTGAAAGGACAACACCAGCAGCTCTCTGTGCATCTCAAAACTGCTAGCCAGGGCACCCCCAAGTACAGCTGAAAGGATAACACAACTCTGTGCCAGCCAGGGCACCCCCAAGTACAGCTGAAAGGATAACACAACTCTGTGCCAGCCAGGGCATCCCCATTTACAGCTGAAAGGACAACACCAGCAGCACTCCGTGCATTTCAGCACTGCCAGCCAGCGCACCCCCAAGTACTGCTGAAAGGACAACACCAGCAGCACTCCGTGCATCTCAACACTGCCAGCCAGGCACCCCCAAGTACAGCTGAAAGGACAACACCAGCAGCACTCTGTGCATCTCAGCACTGCTAGCCAGGGCCTCCCCAAGTACAGCTGAAAGGACAACACCAGCAGGACTCTGTGCATCTCAACACTGCCAGCCAGGCACCCCCAAGTACAGCGGAAAGGACAACACAACCAGCACTCTGTGCATCTCAACACTGCCAGCCAGCGCACCCCCAAGTACAGTTGAAAGGACAACACCAGCAGCACTCTGTTAATCTCAGCACTGCCAGCCAGTGCACCTCCCCGTACAGCTGAAAGGACAACACCAGCAGCACTCCGTGCATCTCAACACTGCCAACCAGGGCATCCCCCAGTACAGCTGAAAGGACAACACCAGCAGGACTCCGTGCATCTCCGCACTGCCAGCCAGGCACAACCAAATACGGCTGAAAGGACAACACCAGCAGCACTCTTTGCATCTCAACACTGCCAGCCAGGCACCCCCAAGTACAGCTGAAAGGACAACACCAGCAGCACTCTGTGCATCTCAACACTGCCAGTCAGGCACCCCCAAGTACAGCTGAAAGGACAACACCAGCAGCACTCTGTGCATCTCAGCACTACCAGCCAGCAACCCCCATGTACAGCTGAAAGGACAACACCAGGAGCACTCTGTGCATCTTAACACTGCAGGCCAGGGCACCCCCCAGTACAGCTGAGAGGACAACACCAGCAGCACTCTGTCCATCTCAGCACTGCCAGCCTGCGCACCCCCAAGTGCAGCTGAAAGGACAACACCAGCAGAACTCTGTGCCTCTCAGCACTGCCAACCTGCGCACCTCCAAGTACAGCTGAAAGGACAACACCAGCAGCACTCTGTGCATCTCAGCACTGCCATTCACACACCCCCAAGTACAGCTGAAAGGACAACACCAGCAGCACTCTGTGCATCTCAACACTGCCAGCCAGGCACCCCCAAGTACAGCTGAAAGGACAACACCAGCAGCACTCTGTGCATCTCAGCACTGCCAGCCAGGCACCCCCAAGTACTGCTGAAAAAACAACACAAGCAGAACTCTGTGCATTTCAACACTGCTTGCCAGGCACCCCCAAGTACAGCTGAAAGGACAACACAGCCAGAACTCTGTGCATCTCAAAACTGCCTGCCAGGCACCCCCAAGTACAGCTGAAAGGACAACACCAGCAGCACTCTGTGCATCTCAGCACTGCCAGCCTGGAACCCCCAAGAACAGCTGAAAGGACAACACCAGGAGCACTCTGTGCTTCTCAACACTGCCAGCCAGGCACCCCTGAAGTACAGCTCAAAAGACAACACCAGCAGCACTCTGTGCATCTCAACACTGCCAGCCAGGCACCCCCAAGTACAGCTGAAAGGACAACACAACCAGCACGCTGTGCATCTCAACACTGCCAGCCATGCACAACCAAGTACAGCTGAAAGGACAACACCAGAAGCACTCTGTGCATCTCAACACTGCCAGCCAGGTAGGCCAAGTACAGCTGAAAGGACAACACCAGCAGCACTATGTGCATCTCAGCACTGCCAGCCAGGAACCCCCAAGTACAGCTGAAAGTACAACACCAGCAGCACTCTGTGTATCTCAACACTGCCAGCCAGGCACCCCCACGTACAGCTGAAAGCACAACACCAGCAGAACTCTGTCCATCTCAACACTGCCAGCCAGGCACCCACAAGCACAGCGGAAAGGACAACACAACAAGCACTCTGTGCATATCAACACTGCCAGCCAACGCACCCCCAAGTACAGTTGAAAGGACAACACCAGCAGCACTCTTTTAATCTCAGCACTGCCGGCCAGTGCACCCCCCCATACAGCTGAAAGGACAACAGCAGCAGCACTCCGTGCATCTCAACACTGCCAACCAGGGCACCCCCCAGTACAGCTGAAAGGACAACACCAGCAGGACTCCGTGCATCTCAGCACTGCCAGCCAGCGCACCCCCAAGTACAACGGAAATGACAACACAACCAGCACTCTGTGCATCTCAACACTGCCAGCCAACGCACACCCAAGTACATTTGAAAGGACAAAACCAGCAGCACTCTGTTAATCTCAGCACTGCCAGCCAGTGCATCCCCAAGTACAGCTGAAAGGACAACACCAGCAGCACTCTGTGCATGTCAGCACTGTCAGCCAGGGCATCCCCATGTAAAGCTGAATGGACAACATAACCAGCTCTCTGTGCATCTCAACACTGCCAGCCAGGGAACCCAAAGTACAGCTGAAAGGATAACACAACTCTGTGCCAGCCAGGGCACCCCCAAGTACAGCTGAAAGGATAACACAACTCTGTGCCAGCCAGGGCATCCCCATTTACAGCTGAAAGGACAACACCAGCAGCACTCCGTGCATCTCAGCACTGCCAGCCAGCGCACCCCCAAGTACAGCTGAAAGGACAACACCAGCAGCACTCCGTGCATCTCAACACTGCCAGCCAGGCACCCCCAAGTACAGCTGAAAGGACAACACCAGCAGCACTCTGTGCATCTCAGCACTGCTAGCCAGGGCCTCCCCAAGTACAGCTGAAAGGACAACACCAGCAGTACTCTGTGCATCTCAACACTGCCAGACAGGCACCCCCAAGTACAGTTGAAAGGACAACACCAGCAGCACTCTGTTAATCTCAGCACTGCCAGCCAGTGCACCCCCCCGTACAGCTGAAAGGACAGCACCGGCAGCACTCTGTGCATCTCAGCACTGCCTGCCAGGGCATCCCCATGTGCAGCTGAAAGGACAACACAACCAGCTCTCTGTGCATGTCAACACTGCCAGCCAGGCACCCCCAAGTACAGCTGAAAGGACAACACCAGCAGCACTCTGTGCATCTCAACACTGCCAGTCAGGCACCCCCAAGTACAGCTGAAAGGACAGCACCGGCAGCACTCTGTGCATCTCAGCACTACCAGCCAGCAACCCCCATGTACAGCTGAAAGGACAACACCAGGAGCACTCTGTGCATCTTAACACTGCAGGCCAGGGCACCCCCCAGTACAGCTGAGAGGACAACACCAGCAGCACTCTGTCCATCTCAGCACTGCCATTCACGCACCCCCAAGTACAGCTGAAAGGACAACACCAGCAGCACTCTGTGCATCTCAACACTGCCAGCCAGGCACCCCCAAGTACAGCTGAAAAGACAACACCAGCAGCACTCTGTGCATCTCAGCACTGCCAGCCAGGCACCCCCAAGTACTGCTGAAAAAACAACACAAGCAGGACTCTGTGCATTTCAACACTGCTTGCCAGGCACCCCCAAGTACAGCTGAAAGGACAACACAGCCAGAACTCTGTGCATCTCAAAACTGCCTGCCAGGCACCCCCAAGTACAGCTGAAAGGACAACACCAGCAGCACTCTGTGCATCTCAGCACTGCCAGCCTGGAACCCCCAAGAACAGCTGAAAGGACAACACCAGGAGCACTCTGTGCTTCTCAACACTGCCAGCCAGGCACCCCTGAAGTACAGCTCAAAAGACAACACCAGCAGCACTCTGTGCATCTCAACACTGCCAGCCAGGCACCCCCAAGTACAGCTGAAAGGACAACACAACCAGCACGCTGTGCATCTCAACACTGCCAGCCATGCACAACCAAGTACAGCTGAAAGGACAACACCAGAAGCACTCTGTGCATCTCAACACTGCCAGCCAGGTAGGCCAAGTACAGCAGAAAGGACAACACCAGCAGCACTATGTGCATCTCAGCACTGCCAGCCAGGAACCCTCAAGTACAGCTGAAAGTACAACACCAGCAGCACTCTGTGCATCTCAACACTGCCAGCCAGGCACCCCCACGTACAGCTGAAAGCACAACACCAGCAGAACTCTGTCCATCTCAACACTGCCAGCCAGGCACCCACAAGCACAGCGGAAAGGAAAACACAACCAGCACTCTGTGCATATCAACACTGCCAGCCAACTCACCCCCAAGTACAGTTGAAAGGACAACACCAGCAGCACTCTTTTAATCTCAGCACTGCCAGCCAGTGCACCCCCCCATACAGCTGAAAGGACAACACCAGCAGGACTCCGTGCATCTCAGCACTGCCAGCCAGCGCACCCCCAAGTACAACGGAAATGACAACACAACCAGCACTCTGTGCATCTCAACACTGCCAGCCAACGCACACCCAAGTACAGTTGAAAGGACAAAACCAGCAGCACTCTGTTAATCTCAGCACTGCCAGCCAGTGCACCCCCAAGTACAGCTGAAAGGACAACACCAGCAGCACTCTGTGCATGTCAGCACTGTCAGCCAGGGCATCCCCATGTAAAGCTGAATGGACAACATAACCAGCTCTCTGTGCATCTCAACACTGCCAGCCAGGGAACCCAAAGTACAGCTGAAAGGATAACACAACTCTGTGCCAGCCAGGGCACCCCCAAGTACAGCTGAAAGGATAACACAACTCTGTGCCAGCCAGGGCATCCCCATTTACAGCTGAAAGGACAACACCAGCAGCACTCCGTGCATCTCAGCACTGCCAGCCAGCGCACCCCCAAGTACAGCTGAAAGGACAACACCAGCAGCACTCCGTGCATCTCAACACTGCCAGCCAGGCACCCCCAAGTACAGCTGAAAGGACAACACCAGCAGCACTCTGTGCATCTCAGCACTGCTAGTCAGGGCCTCCCCAAGTACAGCTGAAAGGACAACACCAGCAGTACTCTGTGCATCTCAACACTGCCAGCCAGGCACCCCCAAGTACAGCGGAAAGGACAACACAACCAGCACTCTGTGCATCTCAACACTGCCAGCCAGCGCACCCCCAAGTACAGTTGAAAGGACAACACCAGCAGCACTCTGTTAATCTCAGCACTGCCAGCCAGTGCACCCCCCCGTACAGCTGAAAGGACAGCACCGGCAGCACTCTGTGCATCTCGGCACTGCCTGCCAGGGCATCCCCATGTGCAGCTGAAAGGACAACACAACCAGCTCTCTGTGCATCTCAACACTGCCAGCCAGGCACCCCCAAGTACAGCTGAAAGGACAACACCAGCAGCACTCTGTGCATCTCAAAATTGCCAGCCAGGGCACCCCCAAGTACAGCTGAAAGGATAACACAACTCTGTGCCAGCCAGGGCATCCCCAAGTACAGCTGAAAGGACAACACAACCAGCACTCTGTGCATCTCAACACTGCCAGCCAGGCACCCCCAAGTACAGCTGAAAGGACAAAACCAGCAGCACTCTGTGCATCTCAGCACTGACAGCCAGGAACCCCCAAGAACAGCTGAAAGGACAACACCAGGAGCACTCTGTGCCTCTCAGATCTGTCAACCTGCGCACCTCCAAGTACAGCTGAAAGGACAACACCAGCAGCACTCTATGCATCTCAGCACTGCCAGCCTGCGCACCCCCAAGTACAGCTGAAAGGACAACACAAGCAGCACTCTGTGCATCTCAGCACTGCCATTCAGGCACCCCCAAGTACAGCTGAAAGGACAACATCAGCAGCACTCTGTGCATCTCAACACTGCCAGCCAGGGCCTCCCCAAGTACAGCTGAAAGGACAACACCAGCAGCACTCTGTGCACACACATGAAAATAAATAAAAGTGTGAAATATTTCATTTCACTTTTCACTCTTGTGCAAACATTATCAATTTATCTCACCACAAAATGAAAAAATTGAAGCAGTTGTAATTTGAAAGAATATTTCCCTAACTTTTTGATAAAAATCTATCAGTGCCATGAGATGTAGTGGCAGGAATAATACCTCGTAGAGCCTTTAGATTACTGCAGATCAGTATATATACCTCGCCAGAATGAGGTATATATACTCCCTTATCATGCCAAATACTGCTGTCCACAACGGAGATAGAACACCTGGCTTTTTTCTTGCATATTTTCAATCGCCAATATTTTGTCATGCTAATCAAGTCACTAGTTGTCACACTAATCATATCACTAGTCAGGTCACTAGTCATGTCACTAGTCATATCACTAGTCAGGTCACTAGTCATATCACCAGTCATGTCACTATTCATATCACCAATCATGTCAGTAGTCACGTCACTAGTCATATCACTAGTGAGGTCACTAGTCATGTCACTAGTCATATCACTAGTCATATCACTAGTCAGGTCACTAGTCGTGTCACTAGTCATGTCACTAGTCATATCACTAGTCATGTCACCAGTCATGTCACTAGTCGTATCACTAGTCATGTCACTTTTCATATCACTAGCATGTCACTAGTCATATCACTAGTCAGGTCACTAGTAATGTCGCTAGTCATATCACTGGTCATGTCACTATTCATGTCACCAGTCATATCACTAGTCATATCACTAGTCATGTCAGTAGTCATGTGACTAGTCATATCACTTGTCAGGTCACTAGTCATGTCACTAGTCATATCACTTGTCAGGTCACTAGTCATGTCACTAGTCATGTCACTAGTCATATCACTAGTCATGTCACCACTGAGATACCAGAGAGGTGTGCTGGGTTAACATGCAGCTGGGTTCTTGTTTGGTGACAAGACAAAGAAGGTGAGGAGTTTGGATGGAAGCAACTCTAGCCTTTGTTATCAGAGGTGAAACTACCATACATGCAGGTAATGCAGCTGCACTGAGGCTTGCAACGGTTCAGGGCCCGCACACACAGACCGCTCTATATCTTGCCACTAGTGTAGCAAACATCTCAACTCGAGCTCTGAGTCTATGGAATATGGTAAGTTCAAAAATGTAAGAATTGTGCCCGTGCGTAACTATGGACACACGTGCTACTGCGTAGCAAAATACACACAAAAAAGTTAGCTAGCTGGCAAAGTGTCAATATTTTGCACAGCAAAAAGCCCAGATGCCTATGATGGAAGTAGTTTTTAATTATTTATTTGACTAATAATCAACATACACAGTGGTTTTTTGTGTCCGTAAGGCCTATGTGCAGACATGAATAATGTCAATTTGCAGGTGTGCTGTCACCAATTATGTTGTCATCTGTTATGGTGCTGCAACACCAGATTTTAAGTAAGCTAGTCCATCACTATCTTGGCCTTGCTATGATGACTCCTCTTCTACAGCACAGCAGTCTGTTCTCGTAATCATTTCATTCAGGCGTCAGTGCATTTCGCTCATTTTAAAGCTGTGTGCTTTCAATTCTTTCATTCACTACTGACATGGCATCATGTTACATCTGACTGTGATGGCAGGCTGGGGCCGCTCTGACCATCTTGCATTGGGATCCGGTGCTGACTCGTCATGCCTGTGTTTGTAATAAAGAGTCTCTCCTCAGCTCATCTGACAAGGGAACCTTCACCCTAAACCTCATAGATGGTGGTCTTGCAGGGAACCAATAAGTCTTAGCCATTGAAAACAAAGTCCTGGCAGTACAGCAGGTCAGGAAAGAGCAAGGGATGATTGGAGGCTTGTTGCCAGAGAAAAACAGCTGATTACCTACCTGGTGAGATATCAGGTTATGAGTATGTTCCGTGCCCTGGGAAGAACACCTAGATAGATAGTTTCCCAACATGTTAATAGTCCACGAAGGCAAACCTAGTGCTTTCAACCTGGGGTATTTTTAGTATCACGAATCAGGGAGCTTATTATTTCTTGGGTTCACAAGAACTTTGAACTCAAGATTCTCCTTGCGTAAAATATTTATGAGACATAGGCTATTGAGGGACTTCCTTGAGACTGAAGAGGTCAAAGGTTGGCTTTATCCCTGCGGCAACTGCATGGGTACATGTGTTAAGGGTGAATTTCTCATAAACTCAGATGGGTAATATACTGCACTATAGATATGTGTGATTTCCAAAGCATGGCTAAGCATGTTTGAACCATTAAAAAGCACATGCATAATTGTATGCGCATGACTTGGTATTAGTTCCAACAAATAAAATTCATTAACAAAACCTATGCAAACGTTTAACCTTCCATATTTGGTTAAGCTTAGTGGCATGCAGTTAAAGTGTATTGATGTTGTACAAAAATCATTATTTCACAAAGCCACTTGATGTGCAAGTAATTAACCTTGGCAAAAGTGATATCCTGTAAATGTAAGGACATGTCCTTGTCTCATTCAAACGGTGATCCCAGATGTACTTCACATTCACGTGCAGAGTTACTAATTTGGATTGAAATGTTTCCTTGGCCCCAGATTGGCTACTTGATATTAACTCTGGTGCTAGCCTACAGGGCAGTGAAGGAGTAGCTCCTTCCTATCTCCAGGCCATGGTCAAGCCCTACACCCCCGCCGACCACTTCACTCTGTTGCCTCAGGACGCCTGGTTGCCCCGTTGCTCAGAGGCCCCTGCTGCTGGTTGACCCGGTCCGCTGTCAGGACAGCGGAATCGCTGTCCATCTTTTGGTGCAGGTTGAAAACTCACCTCTTCAAAAACTACTACCCTGTTACTTGTTCTCAGCACTTATTGTATTCACTCATTAGAAAAAAAAAAGAAAAATCTCTTTCTTGCACTTTTACTTTAGCACTGGTTTTGCTCTTAGATGCTTGTTTAGATGCACTTATGACCTCTGATGACTAGTAGTTGTCCTGATTCCCTACATTAAATGGTGCACTTATTTTAAGTTGCTTTGGATAAAAGTGTCGGCTAAATGACTGTAATGTAATGTAACTTAATTATTGTCAAACTCCTACATTTCCTCTTAAAAAGTTCTCAAAAGGCTTTCACAGTGTTGCTTGTGCCTTATTGCAGATACACTTGTAAATCTTGAGAATTTATTAGATTGTGCATGAATATGATGGCCTTCCAGAAGTAAGACCTTTTGTGTATAAAATGCAATCTTGCTGGGGCCAGCTGGTGAGGGATGCATGTAGATTAAAGGGTGAATTGCCTGCAAAGCGCTGTTCGATTTGAATTGTCAATGTGGCTCCTCTATTTGACTCATACAGAGACCATTTTGGCTCAGATAGAGCAAAGACAGATTCCATCAAGTCCTTATCTGTTACAAGCTGCATTGCTTGCAATTGGATTCAATAGCGACCAATAATGGTGTTATTTTTTAAACATTAGGATAGCAGGGTTTTCTGCACTGGTCAGCAGCGGGGTATGTGAGTAAGAGAAAAGCATATAAAGCATGACCACTTTCTGCCTCCACTTTTTCTCTTCTCTGTTGTGCAATACCATGAATGTATATTGTTCCTGTAATTTTATGACTATCTGTGCAAGAGAGTGATTTTATTTTGTAAAGGATTTATTTATTTATGTATTTCCCCATCCCTGGAGTAGTGGATATTGTTCTGGGATGAAGAACTCTCCCAAATGCATTGATAAATCATTGCAGCTAACCACAAGCACGGTGTGGTGACAGTCTGTGGACTGTCAACAGAGACCAGTTGGGGCCACAAAGACTCCGACCATGACATTTAAGAAGAATTAATCCCACTCAGAGCCTTCTAGCAGAATTAATTCTACTGCCAAAGGAAAAGAAATATCATCACCTTAGTGGTGTGGTGTGGAGGGTCTATAATTCTGTTGATATCTCATGTTGAGGAATAGTTCAGTTTAAGAAGTGAAATCTCTGTGTAAACGGCTGCTTCTTCTGATTCAGTAGAACTTTCTCTGTCAAATCTTTTCCATTTTCCTCTTGAATGTTTTTGATGATGCATTTCTGTGCACAAGGAGGTTCATTAGTTGCCTAAAAACACAACCAACGAAACTGTACTTTTCAAGTTTGCTTAAAATGCAAGTTAATGGAGTAGCAAACATTTTTTTTAGCTAAGAACATGTTGGCGTGGGCCTGCGGTGATGGAAAGGCCTGCCCTGGTGATAAATTCAACAAAAAAGAGATTGAATCACTCAGCATATTTGACAGAGAAAATATATGCTTGATCTTTCTTCTAGGGGAAATCTGTGTCTCATGTTAGAGGGGCAGTAACGCTGAGATTTATTTATTTATTTTGTCTCTATGTATTGTATATGTCAGCATTTGTGACTGCACGCCTATGGCAAAGCCCACCAACAGGGGCACAATGTTAGCAAATTTATTTCAGAAAATCTTACTAATTACAAAATTACAGAACATTACAGATATTATCATATTTGCACAGAAATGTTGAAATTTCATCAAAGACTTTTTCATTGAAGTGAAGCAATATGTTTCAACTTTGCCCTTAAAGTAAATAAATACTTGTTTAAGTGTGCAGTTATTCTGGACCGTTGAATGTAAACATGGCTAACAGTTCCTATGTTGAACATGCTGGTGGTGGAGATGCACAAGAGCTTGGCCAGCGAGTTCAATGGCAAAGTTTTGTGTGGGCCAACCATATGAATCACCTTATCCAAACTGCTAAAGCCCATGTCCCTAAAATAAATAAATAAATAAATAAATGCTGCGAGAGCTGTTCTGAAGCAATGCATCATACTGTTGCCTCTGATTGTAAACCAGGTTCAGCAATGGAAACCAGTCCAGTTAACTCGTGTACCAACCCAGTCTCACATCAGGTCGTGAAATAGTCAAGACATTTAATCTATTGATTTGTGTACAGGGACACAAATTTTGCTTTTTTTTGTGACACTCAGCACGACTCCTCCGAGAATCGTCACCTTAACGTGGTGGAGGGGTTTGTGTGTCCCGGTGATCCTGGGAGCTGTGTTATCAGGGGCAATAGCCCCTGGTAGGGTCTCCCAAGGCAAATTGGTCACCAGGGGAGGGGCCAGACTAAGAACGATTCCCAAAAAACCCAATGAATTTACACCAGCAGAGTTACAGCACCTCGCCTGGAAAAGGGAAATCGGGGCCCCCTCCTGGAGCCAGACCTGGGACGGGAGCTCGCTGGCAAGCGTCTGGTGGCCGGGCCTTGGCCCATGAGGCCCGGTCGGGCCCAGCCCGAAAAAACAACATGGAGACACCACCCTGTGGACCCTCATCATGCGGGGATGAGCATTGGAGTAGGGTGCAATGCTGGCCGGGCAGCAGGCAAAGGCAGGGACCAGGGTGTGCCGACTTCCGGCATCGCAGATTGGTCCTTGGGACATGGAATGTCACCTCTCTGGCAGCGAAGGAGCCTGAGCAGGTGCGGGAGGTGAAGCGGTACCAACTAGATATAGTTGGACTCACCTCCACACATAGCATGGGCTCTGGTACCAAACACCTGGAGAGGGGCTGAACTTATTACTTTTCTGGAGTTGGCCAATGTGACAGGCGCCAGGCGGGTGTGGGGATACTCACAAGTTCCCGGTTGAGCACCGCTGTGTTGGAGCTCTCCCTGGGGAATAAGAGGGTTGCCTCTATATGACTGTGAGTTGCTGGAGGAAAGGCTCTGACTGTTGTGTGTGCTTATGCACCGAATAGCATGGTGGGGCATGATTGGGAGGAATGGCCTCCCCGATCTGAACCCAAGTGGTGCCTTGTTATTGGACTTCTGTGCGAGTCATGGATTGGAAATAACACACACCATGTTCGAACATATCATAGTTTATAAGTGTACTTGGTACCAGAACACCTTAGGCTGAAGATCGATGATCGACTTTGTGGTTGTATCATCAGATCTGCGGCCGTATGTTTTGGACACTCAGGTGAAGAGAGGAGCAGAGCTGTCAACTGATCACCACCTGGTGGTGAGTTGGATCAGATGGCGGGGAAGGCTGCCGAACAGACTTGGCAAACCCAAACGTGTAGTAAGGGTGAACTGGGAACGTCTGGCGGAGGCTGCTGTCCATGAGGTCTTCAACTCCCACCTCCGGAAGAAGTTCTCATGTATCCTGAGGGAGGCTGGGGACATGGAGTCTGAGTGGGCCATGTTCAAAGCCTCTATTGTCGATGAGGCAGGCAGGAGCTGTGGTCCAAAGGTCATTGGTGCCTGTTGAGGCGGCAATCCAAGAACCCGCTGGTGGATACAGGCTGAAGATGGAGGCCTTTCGGACTTGGTTGGCCCAGGGGTCCCCTGAAGCAGCAGACAGGTACCGGGAGGTCAGAAGGGCTGCTGCTTCGGCGGTTGCGAAATCAAAAAACTCGGGTGTGGGAGGAGTTCAGCGAGGCGATGGAGGAGAACTTTAGGTTGGCCTCAAGGAAGTTCTGGCAAACCATCCGACGACTCAGGAAGGGGAAGCAGGGCTTGACTCAGGCTGTATTCAGCCGGGGAGGGGAACTGTTGACCCGGACTGAGGATGTTGTCGAGTGGTGGAAAGAACACTTTGAGGAACTCCTGAACCCGACTAACACGTCCTCAGTGGAGGAGGTAGAGTCTGAAGACTCAGGGGAAGCCCCACCCATATCCCTGGCAGAGGTCTCTGAGGTAGTTAAAAAGCTCCTCTGTGGCAAGGCGCCGGGTGTGAATGAGATTTGCCCTGAGATGCTGAAGGCTCTGGACCTTGTTGGGTTGTCTTGGTTGACACACCTCTTCAGTGTCGCATGGATGTCGGGAACAGTACCTTTGGAGTAGCAGACTGGGGTGGTAGTTCCCATATTCAGAAAGGGGGACCAGAGGGTGTGCTCCAATTATCGGGGCATCACATTGTTCAGCCTCCCTGGGAAAGTCTACTCTAGGGTGCTTGAAAGGAGGCTCCGACCGATTGTCCAACCTCAGATCCAGGAGGAACAATGCAGATTCGGTCCTGGCCGTGGAAATACGGACCAACTCTTTACCCTTGCGGAAGTGCTGAGGGAGGCATGGGAGTTTGACCAGCCAGTCTACATGTGTTTTGTGGACTTGGAGAAGGCTACGGCCGTGTACCCCGTGGCACTCTGTGGGGGGTACTGCGGGAGTATGGGGTACCAGGGCAGTTGCTACAAGCCATCCGGTCCTTGTATAACCAAAGTAAGAGCTGTGTCCGCATTCTTGGCAAAAAGTCAAACATGTTTTCGGTGGGTGTCGGACTCTGCCAAGGTTGTCCCTTATCTCCGATTCTGTTTGTAATATTCATGGACAGGATCTCAAGGCACAGCCAAGGTCAGGAGTGTATCCGTTTTGGGAACCGCAGAATTGCATCCCTGCTCTTCACAGATGATGTGGTTTTGTTGGCTTCATCAAAATGCGACCTCCGGCGCGCATTGGGGTGGTTTGCAGCTGAGTGTGAAATGGCTGGGATGAGAGTCAGCAACTCCAAGTCTGAGGCCATGGTTCTCTACCGGAAAATGGTGGATTGCTCCCTCCGGGTTGGGGATGAGTTGTTGCCTCAAGTGAAGGAGTTCAAGTATCTCGGGGTCTTGTTCACGAGTGAGGGTAGGATGGAGCGGCAGATTGACAGGCGGATTGGTGCAGCATCAGCAGTAATGCGGATGTTGTACCGGACCTTTGTGGCGAAGAGGGAGCTGAGCTGGGAGGCAAAGCTCTCAATTTACCAGTCAATCTTTGTTCCAATCCTCACCTATGGTCATGAGGTTTGGGTAGTAACCGAAAGGATGAGATCGCGGCTACAAATGACTGAAATGAGTTTCCTCCGTAGGGTGTCTGTGCTCAGCCTTAGATATAGGGTGAGGAGCTCGGACATCCGGAGGGAGCTTTGAGTAGAGCCGCTGCTCCTTCGCATCGAAAGGAGCCGTTTGAGATGGTTCGGGCATCTGATTAGGATGCCTCCTGGACACCTTCCTTTGGAGATTTAGCGGGCACAGCCAAGTTGGAGGAGACCCCGGGGTAGACTCAGAACTTGCTGGAGGGACTACATGTCCAATCTGGCCTGGCAACGCCTTGTGATCCCCAGGAGGAGCTGGAGGGCGTTGCTGGGGAGAGGGACATCTGGAGTGCCCTACTTAGCTTGCTGCCACCGCGACCCGACCCCGGAGAAGCAGCTGAAGATGAGATGAGATAAGACTCAGCACGACTTTCAAACTCGCTGAGGATCATGGGTAGGCTAACGCAGCCTTCCGCTATTTAAACCGACCAAAACAAGCTTGATTTCTCAGAATAGAAGGAGAAATAATGAAAACAGATGGGCGTATAGTTAGTCTGTCACATTGTTGAGGTATCAAGGACACGTTTGTGTTTTTGTGTTGAGAAATGTTAAAGATGTCTTTAAAATCCACAGGTCGATATGCGACGGATCCTGTCCGGCCCGCCCACCGGACTGATGAAATTAAAATAAAGAAATAAAATCAAGGCCAAACCTAACCCTAACCCCAACCCCAACCCTAACCCCAACCCCAACCCTAACGATTTTCAAACTGTATTTCAGTTGGGAATCTGTTTCTACTGCACCACGTTTTTTTTTCTTTTCTTTTTTCTGTCAATCGGGACTCGGGAGCGCAGAAGCCGTACAGGTTTATTTTAATTATAAACGCTGTATAACTCAGCAGTTAATCACGACGTTTTGTCCTTGTTTTTTGTGACAGGCTGACGTTACGCCCATCCGTTTTCACTATTTCTGCTTCAATTCTGAGAAATCAAGCTTGTTTTGGTCGGTTTCAATAGCGGGAGGCTACGTTAGCCTACCCATGATCCTTAGCGAGTTTGAAAGTCGTGCTGAGTGTCACGGAAAAAAGGAGTAAAATTCGTGTTCATGTACACGAATGAATAGACTAAATGTCGTGACTATTTCACGAACTGCCGTGAGACTATGTAGGCCTTTCATACCAAAGCCGAGCCGTGTCTCACTTGCGAAAAACCCGGGTCATGATCAGGATCACTGACCCGTGTCCATTGACCTGTGTTGACCCATTCCCAACAGCAGAAACAGGTTTTTCCCGTGTTGTTACTGGGGTGGGGATAACAAAGGGGTATAAGTATGGTAGCTCAGTCAAGCACAGGTTAGTTGACTGGCTTTCCCATTATCATACATCTGCATGCTGTTAACATGAGAGGAACTCTGCAAAATCAATTGACCAAAATAATTAAGGGCAACATTTTTTGAACTAAAAATATCTATCTTTTTCAACATAGACATCAATATCATCAGCGTTAATAGCTGCACACTGACAATCAGACAGTACATTGCGGGCGGCATGGCTCAGGTGGGTCGTCTAGTAATTGGAAGGTTGCTAGTTTGATCACCGGCTCTTCCAGAGAACATGTCAAAGTGTCCTTGAGCAATACCCGGAACCCCTAACTGCTCCTGAGGACCAGGTTTGGGTCTTGCATGCAGCCTCCACCATCAGTGTATGAATGTGAGGCACACACTGTGAGGCACTTTGAGTGGTCGGTAGACAAGAAAAGCACTACATAAATCAGGAATCAGGAAGACTTTATTTGTCATTTCATTTCATGCACTTGTGTACATGGAATTAAACGAAATGCCATTTCCCCCAGTCCACAGCAGTGTAAAACAAAAACAAAAACACATCCAAAAATTACAAGAACACATATACACATATATCTAAACTAAACAAAAAATCCCTGTCCAAGGGAACCAATGCCAGCCAGGAGGACTGTCATAACCGCCGATCTGCATGGGCTAGCAGTTAGCTTAGCCTGCCCCGCTTCTGCGTCCTGTCAGACCGACCTCGGTGTTTCCTCTTTGGGCGCAGCTCCAGGCAGGGTCGTGGTCCTTGGGCCCGCCGGGCGCAGTAGACCAAGGTCTCCCAGTCGATCCAGTGCTAGCTGTCCCAGCCAGACACCCTCAACACAACTCCCCGCACTCCATACGACAGCACCAGAAACATCACAGTCAATGCTGGGTGAGGTGGCTGCCAGACCACCCTCGGTGTTATCGGAACTGCCGGTCTGCATGGGTAGCAATTAGCTTAGCCTGCCCCGCTTCCCTGTCCCGTCAGACTGCCCTCAGTGTTACCTCTTCGGGCGCAGCTCTGGGTAAGGCCATGGTCCCTGGGCCTACAGGATGCAGCCGACCAAGCTCTCCCAGCTGACCCATAATGGCAAATGCAGTCCATTTACCATTTTACGTTTCACTTAGCAACAAACACACACCCACCATGATATGTTCTGATCCGGTTTGAAAGTCCAGAGTCTAGGCAGGAGTTAGACAACCAGAGAAGTCAGACCTCCACTCCACAAGACACGTGTTTTACTTATGGTTCATATAGGTAGGTCCTCTCCTTAAACTTTTGCCCTTTCTCATTAGTCATATTTCTATTCCTTCAAATGTTGCATACTTCTTTGCGTGTCTGGTTGGAGAGTGCACGCGTCTGCTTCCTGACTGAATAAGTTGAGTAAAAGTCCTGCTTTATGAAATGTTTCTTTGATAGCTTAAGACCCTCACACACTTCATGTTAGGATGGGACAGATGAGCTGCAGACTCCATCTTATTTACATATCTCTTTTCATATCCCGCTCTGCTCCAGCGGGAGTCAGGGAGAGAAAAGTAAAGAAGGAAGTGGAGGAAACAGATGAGGAACAGAAAGACTGTTTTTCATGCCAAGGTGCTGGGCTTCTTTTAAGCGGTAAATGTTCTGGCAGGGGAGAAGAGAAGAAGATAATGAGAGCAGAACTCCCTCCCAACATAGCAACAATGTTTAATTGTTCATTCTGGTAAATTGAGAGAAGGAAACCAAGTCTGTTTTCTCTGAGCCAGTGTTAAAAAAAGAAACCTGCCTTTTTCCCGGCAGTGTGTTGGAGCAATTATGTACAAACCCCCTAATTATGTATATCTTGTGGAGACGTGTAAAAGCTGTATGGAAATGAGGCTGGGCTGCTGTACAGCTGTACGCCGCAGCACCCCCCGTGGCTGTGCATTGTTTGATATTTTAGGCAGTTTGTAGTAATGGGGAGTTTAAGACAAGGGTTTTTATTTTGTTTGTTTGTGAAACTATGTCTTTGTGTAATTGCAGATTGCAGGGAGATAGAATTGGTGGGTAGGTGTGTGCATGTTGGCGGGCGGGGGGGGGGACTGCAGACTGCAGGTATTAGCTGATTGGAAAAGAGGTAGTGAACCACAGCCCTCTTCCTCCCTCTATCTCCCTCTGTGTACACATAACCCCCATCCCCCCTCTCCCTCCCTCCCTCACCACCCCCAACATATCTGATCCTCTCCTCTCGTCCTGCTCCCCTTCCTTCACTCTGCATGTGCTAGGTCCCACCCTTAATTAAGTCTGCTGGGGTTTAAAGTGTTGAATCTTGTTTAAAGCCCATCTCAGCACATTTAAAGCACCGTGAGAGGGGGCATCATGTGAGAGGGAGCATGGTAATCAGGACATCCATAATCGGGGTGGATAGCAGTCATAACAACCGAGTGTTTGATTTCAAACTTGATTCTTTCACCATTGTTTTTGTATGTTCTTGTGAGGGAGGTGGGGGTCGTCATATTGCAAGCTGTCATGTGGTTTTCTTCTCTTTGTGTGGATCCAAAGTTCCTACTACTCACGGTTACAATTGATCTTATCTGAGTAAAATTCAATTACTTTTATGAAGGCAATTCTATCGGCTGCAGATGGACTATGGCGACAGCTTGGACAGGCCTGCCCTGGTGCAGGGGAGGTGGCCATTGTGCGCCATGGCAGTGATTGTGTGCAGTAATTGGGCTGTGCATTCTGCAGCAGAATGGTCTGTCCTGAACCAAAACAATGCAACATGCTACGGCTCCATGAGAATCCAATAATGAGGGCATTACAGCAATTCACCGTGGGCTGAGCACCTGTTAGCGCTGCTTCATTCTGCGCTCACACTGACATTTAAAATGTACATTTCTGACATTGATAACAGGTTACTGGCAGGCTGTAAGCCAGCAGTCTGATGAAGGCTATTTAAATGCTTGCAAAGTGGCAAGATTAAAATCGAATAAGTGCAGGTTTTTCCCTCCCTCTTCTGCTTGACTTATCTGGATTCGTTCCCCCAGACCCTTGCCGCAGTGGATTCTGGGTAAGGCTTCCCTACACACCAATTACCCCTGGATGGATTTTTTCTTGAGTGAAGCAGGATAATTGTGTAATTATCTAGGTGAAATGGGAAGTCTAATATGTTAAAGTGGGATTTTTTAAGCCTCTGTAAGGTGGTGGGAAGTGGAGGCGGCGTAGCAGGGTTGTGCCGCCAGTGAGGCTGCAGTACCTCCTTGCTAACAAAATAGATAAATAAATAGATAAGGCCACAGACGTATCAGTGAGACGGGTGGGTGGTGAGAGTACACAGGCCTGGAAGAGCCAGCCGCCTGGGAGGCTGCGAGGCTGGCGGGCTGGCTGCAGCGAGTCCCACGTGGCCCATCACTACTTAATGAGTTGCTTCTAAAGGAGAGAGGTGGAGCTTTTATACGCCATATGAGGATGGACAAAACATGACCAAGGCACGTGTAAAATATAATTTATATGTATTTTATGCACATAAGCATATATTCACTCTGAAATACACAGAGGTATATACGAATACATAGGGGTCCTAGTATTTCAACATACTAGCCACCAGCACTTTACAAAGGACACATCTCAGGCTCTGTAGTTTTTATTGATATGAGAAAACCATTAAAAATCCATGAAGGGTTTTTTCCTCTCTCAAAATAATACATTGCATTGACCCTAATCCAAATCCACTCAGAAACCAGGCAATTTCTCAGTGCCAGTCTCCAGAACCCTGCTCAAGGTGCGGGCTGCTGTGGGTGGGGGTGCTTATATTGGTGTTACTGTGTGTGTGTGTGTGTGTGTGTGTGTGTGTGTGTGTGTGTGTGTGTGTGTGTGTGCAGGGGGGGGGGTGCATGAAATGAAAATTCAAGGAAAGGAAACATAAGATATGTTGTCTGCTCTCTGCGGTTGTTAGAAAATAAATTGCTTTTGAAAGTAGAAATGTTTACCTCAATTGAGGACCATTTTATGCCCTTGACAGGAAATTATTTCACAGCTTCTCTCGCAGTTGCTCTTTCCAGTGGTTGTGTTTCCTTAACCCCACCAAATAACTTGGCCTCCACATTCAGCGAGAGCATAAATAGCCTACTTCTTCCATGTTTGGAGGCCTTTCTCAATAGCTTCCTCGACTAATTTCTTTCCTTTACAGAGCAGATGAAGAAACATAGTCGAGGGGAAATGGCACACATCCAATATAGTGAGTTTGCAAGAAAACAGTGACTAGATCTGATATGTCAGAACATGGCAAGTTGCCTTGAGACAACTTCACATTCATAACCAATGGAAACACAATGTTGTTGTCTTTCCATAGCCGAGAAAGAATTATGAGAAAACTGAAGGTTGTTCATTTTTCACACTTTTGTTCACATATTGTCAGAGAAAAAAAATATTTTTTTGTCTACTGTAAATTCACTACAGGATATCTTCAATGCTGGGATAAAACCTGGGAAATATCATACTTGTTAAAATACAGGTTTAGAAAGATCATGTTTTCGATAGTTCACCACTAGGAGCTAGGAGAGGTAATGTGCTGTCATGTCTGTAAAAGGTTTCGTTTAGTCACTGCTGTCATTGACAAGTTGCTGTTTAGATTTCTTACCAAGACAACGCCAATAACTGTTGCATTGCATTAATTGGCACTGAGTTGTAGCCAGTCCTGGAAGACAGGACTCCCGTGTTTTCAACTCATCCAGGCTGAATTCAGTTTAATATGGTGCCATGGATGGGAGCCTTGTTACAGCGTTCTCTTCTGATATGTGGCCTATGTCCATGCTGCATGAAGGCTGTAATGGTGCGTTGGCACGGTGGCCCAGTGGTTAGCACTGTTGCCTCACAGCAAGAAGGTCCTGGGTTCGAACCTCAGGCCGTCCCAGGTCCTTTCTGTGTGGAGTTTGCATGTTCTCCCTGTGTATACGTGGGTTTCCTCTGGGCGCTCTGGTTTCCTCCCACCATCATAAAGACATTCATGTTAGGGTTAACACTCATATCTGTGCCCCTGAGCAAGGCAATAGGAAGAAATAACTGGACTTGGTCCCCGGTTGCTGCACAGCAGCTGCCCAGTGCTCCTAGCTACACAGCTAGGATGGGTTAAATGCAGAGAATTAATTTTGTTGTACAATGACAAATAGAGTGTATTCTATACTATTCTATGATCACTAGCTCCCTCTTCCCACAGCTTGGGAGGTGAGGTTAGGCTGGGTAGTGGAATGATGCTGTAACCTTTTGTCAACAAGGATTCAACTGCAATATGTTGAAAGCTTCAAAAATGTATATAACACTGCAATGCTGAGTTGAGCCAGAGGGTTTCCGGTGGAGCCTTTTGTAATAGCTTTCATTTGATTGGGACTGGGCTGGCAAGTTTTTAGAGCACCTCTCCAGTCAAGCACACGGTAAAAGAAACAAAAGCAGCAGCTCTCAAACCAGAGAGCTTTACGACCGCAAACCACTTTCAGTCCCAGCTAATGTTTCCTGCAAAAGAGAAATATACATGATTATGAACCAAAAATATCTGGCCCAATAAAGTTTGATATTCTTATATAGCAGCATTCTTTCAAGAGGTACCTGTGGGTTAATGGCATCTACAGAGAGAGTCCAAAGCAAGAAATGACTGTAAGAAACCCAATTTGAACTAGAAAACCCGATCTCGTGCTATGATAAAGGTAGGGTAAAACATCTGCTAGTATTAAGAAGTAGGCAGGCTGTGTTACGTACTGATCAAGTAGAAATAATGCAAACTGAAAGTCAGTTCTGAACCCTTACAAGACCCGATCATTCTCCATCGAGTGAATGCCCGGTCCGAGGTTCACTCTTGGTTTATCTCGTCTTCTATCACTGCCACTCTTTGCCTTATTAGCCTCGTGTGTCAAGTCAACTGGGTTATTTCCAAGCTTCCACTTACTTTGATTGTTCCACTGCTCGCAATTGCCTAACCCGCCACTGGATGACTGATGCACTTTCTGTATCGTTAATAGATTTGCCGGGGGAAATCCTGCCTGGTGGCAGACAAACGTGCATAGTGAAAGCAAAGCTCATAGACGACCAATCTAAACACCGATTAGGGGTGTAAGAAAATATCGATACACTTGAGTCATTGTGATTTCGTGATACTGTATCGATTCTCAAAAACACTATACATTTTTAATTAATAGTGTCGCGGTTTTTCTATAGCCCGGATAACTATGGATGGAGGCGGGGACTTTTAGGTGCGACAAACCGGGCTTCACCACCGTTAGCTAGATAGCTGCGCCAATGCTAGGGCTAGCCTGCTAGTTAGCTAGTTAGCCGTGTGCTAATGGGTTAGCAAGCTCACCTTGGGACCAGGGCTGGTGATGGAACAGGGCGGCTGAGCTCTAGGCGGGGCGGGAGATGGATGGCTGCTCTCCGGGGTGCGTGTCTCTCTCTCTCTCTGTACTCTGGCTCCGGTGTGACCGGGTGAATGTCTCTCTCAGTCTCTCTGGGGAAGCTCTCGGGGGTAGTCAGCTAGCTACAGGTACCGAGGCAGTCTGCTGCTAACACTACCACTGCTAGCCACCGTATCTACTGTCTAGCCCAGGATACGCTAGGTTTCCCTGCTCTATCCCACGCTAAGGTGACAGTCTACGATATGGTTACTAAACAGTTCTGGCACTTTGTCTCTCCCGCGGTGTCTAATATAGTTGCGTCTGTGACAGCGCGAGCTAACCTGTGATTGGTCCTCTAGCTGCACGAGCCCAGTGCAACATTCCAAGTACATTCCCAGGCATTTCCCACTACACTGCCCCCCTCCAGCACTGTTGAGTCCCTTCAACATAAATGAACAACAGACTACAAAGATCAGTCTGATTAATCTAACACGATAAACGGGACAGAACACCCGCGAAATGAACTAGGCCCGGAACAAAGGGCGTCAAACAAATGTGGGTGGTCGCTATCCATACTGGACTCTTGTGACTAGCCTAGTAACCCCCAAGTCAACTAGTCACGTCCGTCAAAGTTAGTGTAGGAGCCAGGCGGGCCTCCGGACTGGCCGGCCCCGTCTGGTGGTGTACGGGAGATGGGACTCAGCGGCGTCGGCTTCGTCTCCTTCTGGGTCAGGGGCGTTGGACTGCCCGCCCGGAGCACAGGCTGCTGTCCCACGACGTTGGGTGATTGTCGACTCGCCTGAAGAGTAGCTGGCAGCAGTGTGTTGGAGCGGCTGGAACCGAGCCGGGGAGCCTGGTGTGCTGGGTCCTCCATCGTCGTTTGCGTGGAACAGGTCCTCCAGCCGGAGATCAAGGTCTTCATCGATCTCCTCCTGCTCTGTCACTCCTTCGTACTCCTCTGTTCTCTGCGCCCCCGGCTCCTCCATGCCAGCAGCGGGAGGACCTCCTTCAGGTGTTTCCTGCGGCCCTATGGCTGGTGCTGGAGCAGACAACAGAGCATGGCGCCTCCGCTGAATCCAGACCGGCACGTCGTCCTCTTGTGGGGCCTGAAGCTCCTCTTCCGCCTCCACTAGCACGCCGAGGCAGGCTCCTTTCTTCAGCCTAACTTCTTTCGGCATCAGGTTACACAGTCGCACAGGGACGTGTGGGGCAACGTTGACCAACACACTGCCAGATGAAACTCCCTCGGTGAGGCCAGCAGGCTCCAGGACGGCGGAGATACCTGCCTTGGGGCTTTCCACCACACCCCAGACGTCCTGCTCGCTCTCCGCTGATAGTGTCAAAGAGTCCTGCAGCAGTACGCGAGAGACGGCGTACTCCCCCACGGACGTACCCACGATAACTGTGGCCACTGGCTCCCCTTCAACGTAGACCTGGCCTCCCCCGGATACAGTGACATGAGCGGCCAACATGAGATCTAGGCCCAGGAGGAAGGGGTCGCGGATGGGCGCGACGAACACATCCCATTCAATGGTCTTGGGGCCCAAGCGGATGGTCACCCTATACTTCGGGGTTTCAGCCATGTCTTTACCCTCTTCAGCGTTACGCAGAATGGCGATTCCGACGCTCGGCTGGTCGGCCAGATTTAATCGTTGGAATGTGTCTCGGGACATCACCGTGGCTTCGGCCCCTGTGTCAACGATGCACTTCAGCTGCAGGCTGTTCACGGTGATGGGAATGACGAGACTGGGTCCATTCCCCGAGGCTCGGCCGAGATTGACTGATGGCTGCTCGCTGACCTTCCTCGGAGCCCTCGGGCTTGGTGACCGTGAGTTACACTCTCGCTTGAAATGGCCCTCCTCTCCACACTGGTAACAGGTCCCTTTGCTGCGGGAACTTGGGCTCGGGGACCGCTGCGCGCGTTGCCCCGTGTGCGCGTAGGTAGCCTGCTCAAGCGTCCTTCCCCGTTCCACTCCTACTTGTTCTTTGGCCATGTACCGCTCGATGTTTAAGAGCACCTTGTTAATGTTGTCGATGCCACTGGCCAGGGTCTTGAGCTCGGGGGTGCTCATGCTGTCTCCTACCGGCGGAGGACTTGGAGAGCTATCGCGACGCCGCTCGTCTTCCCATGCTACTCGCCGGATTCTCCCTTTTCCTTCAACCTCTCGCCCCAGCGTCGCTTTAAAGTCATACTCGCGTGCCTCAACCTTCCTGATTGCTTCAGCTAGTGTTTTGGGTTCTGCCCCCAGGACTTCATACGCGATGTTTTGGTTCTTCAGCCCGCGCAGAAAGGCTTCTGCAGCGTAGGCCTCCTGCAGTGTAACACCAACCTGCGGGTATGCCAGTGTGACAAGTCTCCTCACTTCCTCGCCAAACTCATAGAGGGTCATCTCTCTGGCCTGCTTAACCTCGCTGAGTTTACGGCGCGCAGTTCCCTCAGGCAGCTCTTTACCGTAGCGGCGGCGTAACTGGGTGATGAGCGCGTGGTAGTCATCTTTTATCGGAGCCGGCTGCGCGATGACAAAAGACATGGCGTTGTCCCTCAGTCGGAGATACAAGGCGTCCAAACAGGTCTCGTCGGTCCAGCCCCTCTTTCTCGCCATCCGTTCGAATGGTCCAACGAAACTATCCCAGTCGCCCTTACCATCAAAAGTGGCGAGGAGCTTGATGTAATTTTCGTGTCCTCGGTCGGGACCTTGTGAGCTTCGGTTGCCGCTCCGACTTTGAAGGTCTCCTGTCTGGCTCTGTTGACCTCTAGAGGAACCTGCCTGCCCTCCAACGCTGTCATCCAGCAGGTTTCGGCCGCCGTTGCTGTCCAGGGACATTTGGCCACCCTGCATCCCGTCGGGGGGTGGTACTGCAGTCGCTCCATTTTTTCCACCATGACCGATCGGAGTGCTGGTAAGTGGTGCGGGCTCACTGGGTCCATTTCCTGTATAGCGCAGGGCTGCTGGGGCCGCTTTGCTGCTCGGCCTGGCTGGCGTCTCCTCGTTGCGCCGGTCGCTCAAGTTAGCCACTGCGGCCATAGCTGCTGGCAACAGGTGATCAGCGCCGTCTCGCTGTCTGGCCCCTGGGTTCTCCCGGGCCGGGGTGAACTGCGAGAGTAGGCTCATGTCTTGCACCGTTCTGCTAGTTCGTTCTCCGAGCACAGCCCCTGCCGACCCTACACCACTATCGCTTTGAGGGCTACTAGGAGAAACCCCTTGCTTCACCACTTGAGCGATGGGCGACAAACCGGGAGGCTCACCTTGGATATCTGAACGATGACGGGCCCAATCGGTGCGCTGAATGGGAGGTGTGGGGGGACGAGATCGCTTAGCCACCGCTTCCGCTAGTCCATCGATACGCGCTGTGAGGGCCTCCATCTGCATCTCTATCTGGCGTTGCATCTTAACCTGGGTCTGGCGTTCCATGTTTTCCATCTGGCGTTGCATCTGAACCTGGGTCTGGTTCATGGTTTCCATCTGCGCCAGGAGGAGCTTCATCCAGGCGTGCTCTCCGGGGTCTTCTGTCCCCACACCAGCACCATCCAGACTCAACTCAGACTGTTCTTTTACATTTTCTTTGTCCTGTGACATTTTTATTTTTCCACTGATTTACGTGACTACTGAAGAAATTACAGTGCTTCACAAAATGGCTTCTTGCTAGCTGGGTTAGCTCACAGTGTGCAGGCTGAATTATGCCGCCATGTGACCGGGGCAGGATCCTCCGGTGTTGAGATTATGGCGAATCCCAACCTTTTATCCCACTTCTGACACCACTTGTCGCGGTTTTTCTATAGCCCGGATAACTATGGATGGAGGCGGGGACTTTTAGGTGCGACAAACCGGGCTTCACCACCGTTAGCTAGATAGCTGCGCCAATGCTAGGGCTAGCCTGCTAGTTAGCTAGTTAGCCGTGTGCTAATGGGTTAGCAAGCTCACCTTGGGACCAGGGCTGGTGATGGAACAGGGCGGCTGAGCTCTAGGCGGGGCGGGAGATGGATGGCTGCTCTCCGGGGTGCGTGTCTCTCTCTCTCTGTACTCTGGCTCCGGTGTGACCGGGTGAATGTCTCTCTCAGTCTCTCTGGGGAAGCTCTCGGGGGTAGTCAGCTAGCTACAGGTACCGAGGCAGTCTGCTGCTAACACTACCACTGCTAGCCACCGTATCTACTGTCTAGCCCAGGATACGCTAGGTTTCCCTGCTCTATCCCACGCTAAGGTGACAGTCTACGATATGGTTACTAAACAGTTCTGGCGCTTTGTCTCTCCCGCGGTGTCTAATATAGTTGCGTCTGTGACAGCGCGAGCTAACCTGTGATTGGTCCTCTAGCTGCACGAGCCCAGTGCAACATTCCAAGTACATCCCCAGGCATTTCCCACTACAATAGCTTAGATACAAAGATTCATGGCAGACAGTGGTTCATTTTGTGTTGTGTGTTATCTGTTAGATACCTGACTTGGATAGCAGTGTTGTACACTATCTTCAGCCATTTGACTCTTCAACTCCAATGTAACAACGGAAACTGAGGCAGGAAGTAGCGTAAACACAAAGAACACATGCCTATGACATTCTAATATATCACCTTGCGCAGGCCCGGCTCCAAGGGGCGCTGTAGTGACGCTTAGCCTCCCAAGCGGCATTCAATGCCCCCACCCAAATTATTTCAAGATGTTTAAATCCTGTAAGTGAATCAAAATCGTCATTGCATTATTTCATGTTGGTGCACTATTTACCAAATTATAATTTCTTAATTCAATTTAGGGAAGATTTCCTTTTCATGTTAGGCGGCTCGTCAATCCAAACCACATCTGTTCCGCACGTTTGGCTGACGTGTTGCGTAAGCAGGTGCCTCGCAGCTTTCAGCAGGATGAGGTATGCTCAGTCGGTGCACTGTTTTTGCTGCGCGCGAATTGACCAAAAGTCGAAATGGATATAAGATTTTCCTAAGCTGACAAAAGCAAATGACCAACTCAAAATAATCGAAGCGAAGATGGAGGAGAGGGAACCGCAGCCTCTGGCTGAGGCTAGTCCACGTTAGTCCACGGAGCGAGGAGCAACAGGGAACCTCTTCCGAATCAGCAGAGGCGTGGAGCGGGGAGGACCACAGCTAACAGTGACGTATGGCAGCGTTGCTTCCCACACCTCCCAGTAGCGCTCCGGCTGGCAGCTTTGCACCGGACGATTTGTCTGTTGATGTGCCTGCTCAGCCCACCTTCAGCAAATTCTCAGTTGGTTTGTTTAAGGGTCAGAAACCGTCTTTGTGATGTCTGTTTGACATCTAACTAATAAGAAGAACAACTCACTGAAAAAGTCCGAAGTCTCAGGAGCCTTTAATAAGCTGCTTGACCACGTTATATACGACCACAGTGTAGCCCGTGCTAATATTTTATTTGCTATTTCTCATTATTGCCAAAATGTACCAAAATGCATGTAAATGTGTTATAAAAATCTATTTTGCCAAAATGTTTTTTTAAGCCTGTATTTGAAAATATGTTTGAATATTTTGGATCGTTTGAATTCTGTAACATGATTGGTTGGTATGTGTAGTTTGACCAATGAGATGGATTCTGGGTTTGAGCTGTTGCTACGGAAGGAGTTGAATTGGGGAAGGGGCTGCTGGTAGAGAGCGGGCGGCCAGTCCAATCTGGGAGAGAAGGTTAAAGGATGTTGCTGTAATACAGCTCTCCCTAGGCTGCTGGGGCAGAGTTTTAGTTTCCTAAATTATCGTTCAGATCACTACAGGATATCTTAGAGTTACGTGAGGGAGCGAAGTTTTAACTCCTCTAGCGGTGAAGCCGAGTGCGGCAGCCATCTTGGATAAAGGTAGCGTGGCGAGTGTGCTGAGTCAGAGACGCGTTTTATACGGTTCTCCGCCGAGGAACTGCTGAGCCTCTGAAACACTCGTGGTTTCGGACACCGGACAGTTTGCCCCTCATCTGGCTAAGCTAAACCGGAGAAACTCGACGGAGATCAACGAGTGTGTACGAGGAGCAATGCGGCTCTTGTCTCTCCAGCGCGGTTGGCGGACCTCGGCTAACAATCCGCTGCAACGAGGTAACGGGAATCTTGTTTGCTCGCTTGAGCGAAGCGGCCGTTTTGTTTTTGGCCTCAGCACACCAAGCAGCGAAACAGGCCTGCTACGGACTTGCTTTGGGGTTTACTGCCGGCAGAGAGTGACATGCCCATCACCGTGGTATGGGGGCGCTACAACAGCAACATACTTCCTGTTAACGTCACATACCACAAATCCCGCGACAGCTGTACTGAAATGTTTGTGGTACCATCACAGTAGGAGATTCCATACATGATATCCCCCCCTCACAGATGCGTCCCTCTCCATAACTATCACACAAAAATTTTACATATTTTTTACATACATTTTATATACATGTTTATTATTTATTTTCATTTTTATATACATTTTTTCTTTCTTTTTTTTTCCTAAAAAAGATGTGCTCACAAATCCAGCCGAGGGGCTGGCTTACTCACTCTACCTGAGTGAGTCACAGTAACTGTCCCTTGTGTGTGTGTGTGTAGCTGCTGCTCGAGCGAAGGTGTCTGTGATTGTATGATCAGCATTTATTTCCGTCCCAGAATCTCCAGTCATCTCTACAGTAACCGGCTCTGTGGGTGTATGTGTGTGGGCTGGTACTGTGGGTGCACTTAAGAGATGATGTCAGTTTCGTCTTTACTGCCCCCCTTGAGCCGTGTCCACCACACAATATCTGGGGGAGGAGCTGGCTTCACGGACAGTACCTGGTGTTGTCCATTGTTTCTCATTGTCCAGTTTCGTGAGATCACTGTCTCCTGGGCTCAGCAGAGGTAGACTCCTTACCCCGTTCCTGCGGTTGTAGTGGTATGTCTGCCTCTCCTTGGTGGCTGCATCTGCTTGTCTGATTTCTTCTTTGTCTGGCCAGCTTCGGTCCAGGTTCTCAGACAGGCTGGGTAAAGTTGTCCGGATTTATTGACCCATCAGCAGCTTAGCGGGTCCGACTCCGGTGGAGGAAGAAGGTGTGGCTGTGTATACTATCAACGCCAGGAGGGGGTCTTCCTGCCTAAGGATCCCTTTTGCTACCTGTACAGCCCTCTCAGCTTGGCCATTACTCTGGGCATAATGTGGACTAGAAGTTATATGAACATGAACAAAGTCATATTTCTCAGTAAACTGTTTGAACTCCTCTGAGACTAGCTGAGCTCCATTATTGCGTACTAGCTTCTGGAATACCATACCTTGCAAATTTGGCTTTTAGCTTTTCTATGACCTGGCTACTGGCTGTCACGTGTAGGTGTAGGATCTCCAAGTACCTGGAGTAGTAGCCTTATACTACCAAATAGGACTGCTTCTTGTGCTCACAAAGATCTATGCCTACTTTGTGCCATGGTCTTGAAGGTAGCACAGTTGGCATTAAAGGCTCTTTCCTCTGTGTGTTTCTGTTCTCTCTACAAAACTTGCACTGAGTTACCTTTTTCACTATGTCCTGTGGAATTCTTGGCCACCACACTGACTGGTTAGCTCTTTCTCTGCATTTCACTAACCCTTGATGACCCTCGTGAATCATTTCAACTATGTCTGTTCTCATAGAGGTAGGAATCACTATGCAATTTCCCCTGATCACTAACCCAACTACCTCTGACAGTTTTCCTCTCACCTTGTTGAAATTCCTGACCACCTTTGGTACTTTCTTTTCGCAATCTTGCCAACCTTATTGGATGAACTGTCTCACTACCTGGAGCTGGGAGTCTATGGCTGTGCTGTCTCTGATCTCTTGCATCCTCTGTGGTGAAGCAGGGACGTGGCTCAAGACTGAGTCTGTGTGTGCTGCCACATCGTCGGTAGACCTGTCCTCTCCAGAAGTGTTCATGGGGCCCCTGGAGAGTGCATCAGCTACTGCTAATGTATTTGCTGGTGCGTACACGGCCTCTGCAGTAAAGTGCATCAGTCTCATCAGCAGTCTCTGGCACCTTATTTGAACATTGTCTAGGTCTTTACTGTTCATTAAGAGCACCACGGGCTTGTGGTTAGTGATCAGTTTAAAGCTGTCAAGTCCAAACAGGTATTTCTCAAAATGTTCACATGTCCAGACACTGGCTAGGCATTATTTCTCTATTTGAGCATACCTGGTCTCTGAATCCCCGAGTCTCCTTGAACAGTAGGGCACAGGTTTCCAGTCCTCACCATGCTGCTGCAACAGGACTCCTCCAAGTCCGTAACTGCTGGCGTCAGCCGACAGCACAGTGGGCCTGTTAGCGTCATAGAAGGAGAGTGCATGTGTTGATGCTAAGGCAGTCTTCAGTCTCTGGAAGGCAGTCTGCTGTGCAGGTCCCCACAGCCATTCCACCTTCGACATCAGCAGTTCATAGAGCGGTTGGCCTGCTGTAGAGAGCTGTGGGATGAATTTGGCCATATAGTTGACCATTCTCAGAAACTGCTTGAGCTCTGCCACATTATGAGGTTGTGGGAAATGTCTAATCCTGGTCACTTTCTCTGGGTTGGGTCTCACACCATTCTCATCAAATATGTGTCCCAGGAAGCGAATATGTCACTGTCTGAACTTACATATGTCTTTGTTCAATTTAAGTCCGGCTGCCTCGATCACTTTCAGTACCTGCTTCAGACGTCTATCATGGATCTCCTCAGTTTCTCCATGCACGAGGATTTCGTCCATGTAGACTTCTGTTCCTTCCAGTACCTGTAACGTTTCTGCCATTTTTCACTTGAAGATTTCTGGCTCACTCATTATCTCAAATAGGAGTCTGCGGAAGACATACCTCCCAAAGGGAGTGATGAAATTGGTTAGCTTGCAGGTTTTCTTATGCAGGGGAATCTGGTAAAATCCAGTGGCTGTGTCTAGTGACGTGAACACCTTAGACCCTGAGAGCCGTGGCATGATTTCCTCTATAGTAGGTCGCACATACCTTTCCCTTTTTAACTCCACGATTTAGTTTCCTTAAATCAGCACAGCGCCGGGCCTCTTTTCTGTTAGACTATAGAACTGGGAGAATGGCAGCGCACCACTCTGTGGGCTGTATCACTTTTTCAATGATGCCCTCCTTTTCCAACCAATATAACTCCTTCTTAACTAGAGGCATACATGGCAACGGTATGCTTCTAGCAGTGTGCACTGCGACCGAGCATCTTTGAGAACGACTTCAACAGGTTCAGTCTTTAGCAGGCCACTGTTTCCGAACACAATGCCAACCTGCTCTACTCTCTTCACTAAACCTGTTTTAACTGCTTCTGGGCGACTGAGCAGACTGCTGCCGTTTCCTCTAATCACATAAATGGGAAAAGTGTATTCTTTGTCTCTGTAGACAGTATTAGCACTGAACCAGCCCGTACAACTGAGCTCTCTCCCGGTCTAACAAAGGTATCTCTGCAGGACCCAGTCTATAAGGTCTAGGAAGTCTCTGGAATGCCTTTTCACTTATAACAGTCATATCTGCCCCAGTATCTATCTTAAAGGTCAGGGGTACATTTCCAATGTTGAGTGTAACAGTCCATTTATCTGGGCTTGCTGCTTCACTAACTTCACCCAGAAACTGAAACTGTCCCATACTTTCTGTGACTTCATTCAGCGTTTTGGTATGACACACTGGTGCCCACAGTCATCGCTTATTGCATTTTTTACATTTACTCTTAAAAGCAGGGCATTTCTTTTATCATAGTGCTGAGTACCGCACCTACCGCAGTTCTGGACATTTCTAGGGATGTTTGTAGCTTCTCGTGCCGTGTTTCCCTTCCTGTGTTGCTCCCTTTGCCGTCTGTCGACCTTAGCATTAGCCACCTGCAGCCCCGGTGGGTTGGTCTGGAGGCTAATCTGTCTAGCAACTTCCTCGGACTGCCGCACTTGCTGGATAACTTGTGCTAGCATCAAGTCTGTGGTTAGCTGAAACTTCTGAGACAACTCTTTAGCTCTGATACCCACGACCAGTCTATCACGGATGTGTTCATCCCTTTTGTCGCCAAACTCACAGTTCTCTGCTAGCTCATACAGAGCTCTTATGTACACTTCTGCTTTCTCACCGGGTAGCTGGCTCCTCTGATAAAAGCATGCTCTTTCATGTATTGCGTTCCATCTTGAGTAGTTGCTGAATTTCTTCAAAACGGCGTTGTAATCACTCTCGTGGGCCGCCTCTTCAAACTCGAATGAACTGAATATCTTTTCAGCCTTACTGCCCATAGCATAAATGAGTGAACAGACCTGGACTTCCCCGTCCTGTTTGTTCAACTTGATGGCTGTCCTGAAACGTGAAAATCTTTCCAGCCATTCCCCCGGGCTGGCACACATGAACTCTTCCGATGGATTAAACTTCGACATGTCGATCTGTTCTGATTACGCATCCCACTACTGACACCATGTGACATCTGTCTGACATCTAACTAATAAGAAGAACAACTCACCAAAAAGTCCAAAGTCTCAGGAGCCTTTAAAAAGCTGCTGCTTGACCACATTATATACGAACACAGCAACAGACTTCCTGTTAACGTCACATACCACAAATCCAGCGACAGCTGTACTGATGCGTTCGCGGTACCATCACAGTAGGAGAGTCCAGACATTACATTCTTAAGCCAGTGGTATAACCACAGGGAGTGCTTGGAATACAGCATCAAAGCTGATCCAGCATTTTGTTTTGCTTGCCAAAAGTTCGGTGTTGACTATGTGTTCACCAAAATGGGATTGTCTTACTGGAAGCACTCGATCAAGAGAGACAGGCCTGAACAAACATCCATCCATCCATTATCTGAACCGCTTATCCTGCTCTCATGGTCATAGGGATGGAGCCTATTCCGCCAGTCATTTGGCGGCAGGCGGGGAGACACCCTGGACAGGCCGGCAGGCCATCACACACACACACACACACACACACACACACACACACACACACACACACACACACACACACCTAGGGACAATTTAGTACGGCCAATTCACCTGACTTACATGTCTTTGGGCGGAAACCGCAGCCCCCGGAGGAAACCCACACAGACACGGGGAGAATATGCAAACTCCCCACAGAGGATGACAAGGGATGACCCACCAAGGCTGGAGTACCCCGGGGCTCGAACCCAGGACCTTCTTGCTGTGAGGCGATTGCAGTAGCCACTGCGCCACTGTGCCGCCCCTGAACAAACATGCTGCATCAAAATAATACATGGAGAATATGACAAGATGGAAAGACAAGCAAACACTGGTAAAGAGGTATCGAGAATGGTCAACACAGAGCAGTTAGCGAGAAATTGTTTTTATCTCTCAGCTGTCATTGATATGACAGAATTTCTAGTGTCAAACCAGTTAGCTTTTCGGGGGAGCAAAGATGTGCTTCAGTCACGAGAGGAGGACAGTTGTGGCCTGTTTCTCTCTTTATTTGAATCTAAGGAAAGACCCAGAATTACAGAAAATATTGATGATGATACCCGAAAGTGCACAATAATACTTTACACAAACACCATACAAAACAAGCGGATTTGCATAATGAGTGATATACTGACGAAGAAAAGTGTTGATGAAATCGATGACTCCTGGTATACTATTAAAGCGGACGGCACACGGGACCCAACTGGGGTTGAGAATATTTCCATTGTTCTGCGATTTGTAGCAGATATTATGAGGTGAGGGGACGGCTGTTGACCATAGCCAGTGCAGAGACTGGTGATGTACAGACGCTAGCAAACACAATCCTGTCAGTTACAGAGTTGGACTCGATCCGTCCAAGATTCTTAGCCAAGTCTATGACGGTGCGTTGGTGATGTCAGGAAAGCACAGTGGTGTGCAGCAGGTTCTGCAGGACAAATTGGACACAGAGATACCATACATCCACTGTTACGACCGCCAGCTACATTTAGTTGTCAACAACGTTATGTCACATGAAACAAAAATCGAACATTTTCTGGCGGTGTGTGGCACACTGTACAGGTTTCTTAAGAAACCCACAGTAGCAGTTCACTTAAAAGGTGAAAAACTGAAGCGATTTCTAGAACAGTGTTGGACTGGACATTTGGCCACAGTAACCGCTGTACTCCGATCCTATGAGGATATTTGTTCCTTATTGACTGCAACTACAAATACGGAGCTGATTTACGCATTGAGGCAGTGGGTTTAATTAAGGGCATTACTGAAGAAAAAAAAACTACGATGTTGGGCGATATAGTGTCTAATGCTTGACAACATCTTGACAACGGCGTTAGTTCTGCCTCATTGGCTATCCGTTAGTCCCCCCGCGGTGCTTATTTGATAATCGCTTTTTCAACCAAGAAACTGCTGTTTCTGATGCCAGACCAGAAGAATCATTCAACTCGGTGGAGTGGGTGGATTCAAAGGCCTGGACTGCGGCAAGGCTAGATAGTAACCTTAACTTGCGAAACTCTCGTACACTCTCGCACATGTGCACTTGGCTTGACAATGATAATGAGGGTTAGTATAAAGTAAGCTTTAGGTTAAGGTTAGAGTTAAAAGAGTTGCTGCTGGAAGTGGTGTTGGTGGGCAAGAAGGGGCAGTCTTTCCTACGGTCCAAAAAAAAAATCCCAGTTCATTGACAGGGACACTGTGTTGTACGAGATGTTAAACCGAGGTCCTGACTCACTGTGGTCAACTAAAAAACTCATGGCACTTATCACAAAGAGTAGGGGGTTCCCCAGTGCCTGGCAAAATTCCCAACCTGGCTCTCTCCATCTGGCCACCTAATCACCCCCTCCCCCACCTCCTGTTTAATTGGGTCAATGATTCCTCCCTCTCCACCTTAAGCTGATGTGTGGTGAAAATGTTGACGTAAAATGGCTGCCGTGTGTCACCCAGGTGGGTGTTACACATTAGCGGTGGTTGAGGTGAGTTTCCTCCCTTCATTGTGAAGTGCTTTGGGTGTCTAGATAAAGCACAATATAACTCTAATCCATTATTGTTAATATGCTTGAATTTGATAATACTCCTTGAGAAAGTCCTTGATTTTATTAATAATTTAATAATTATTAATAATTTGTTTTTAGATTTGATAATCCGGTGTTTCATCTACACAGTCACTCATGTAAACCAAAAATCGTTTAATATTTATTCATTAATCTTTGAAAATTTGAAATGAAATGATCCCATTGTCAAGTTTGTTTGTCTTCTCCAGGCGTTTCATACATGACGCAGAGCTGGGTTTTCGCCAAATCATCCAACCTGAGCTGTCCCTCTAATATAATCATTCCTAATCCTGTCCTTCTTCATCACTCCCAACGAAAATCTCAACATCTTCAACTCTGCCACCTCCAGCTCTGTCTCCTGTGTTTTCGTCAGTGCCAGCATCTTCAAACCATATAACATATCTGGTCTCACAGCCATCTTGCAAACCTTCCCTTTAACTTTTGCTAGGACCCTTCTATCACAAATAGTCCTGACAATCTTCTCCACCCACTCCACCTGCTTGCATGCTTTTCTTCACCTCTCTTCCCTGCTCCCCCTTACTTTGAACAGTTGATGCTAGGTATTTAAACTCATCCACCTTCGTCACCACTACTCTTTGCATCCACTGTCCTCCCTCTCATTCACGCATATGTATATACTGTCTTGCTCCTACTGACTTTCATTCCTCTTCTCCCCAATACATACTTTCAGCTGTCCAGGCTCTCCTCAACCTGCACCCTACTCTAGCTACAGATCAGTGTCATCCGCGAACATCATAGTCCACAGAGATTCCTGCCTGATCTTGTCCGTCAACCTGTCCATCACCATTTAAACAAGAAAGGGCTCAGAGCCGATCCTTGATGTAAACCTGCCTCCAGCTTGAACCCATCCATCACTCCTACCGCACACCTCACCACTGTCACACTGCCCTCATACATACCCTGCACCGCTCATACATACTTCTCTGCAACTCCTGACTTCCTCATACATACCACACCTCCTCTCTTGGCACCCTGGCATATGCTTTCTCTAAATCCACATAGACACAATGTAACTCCTTCTGGCCTTCTCTATACTTTTCAATCAGCATTCTCAAAGCAAACATCACATCTGTAGTGCTCTTTTGTGGCTTGAAACCATACTGCTGCTAGCTAATCATCACCTCTCCTTTTAACTTAGCTTCCACTACTCTTTCCTATATCTTCATGCTGTGGCTGATCAACTTTATACCTCTGTAGTTACCACAACTCTGCACTTCACCCTTATTCTTGAAAGTCAGTACCAGTATGCATCTTCTCCACTCCTCAGGCATCCTCTCACTTTCCAAGATTGTATTAAACAATCTAGTTAAAAACTCCACTCTCAATCTGCCCTAAACACCTTCATGCCTCCACAGCTATGTCACCTGGACCAACCACCTTTCCCCTCTTCATCCTCTCCATAGCTGCTCGCACTTCCTCCATGCTAATCCACCGCACTTCCTGAAAAAGTAACACAAAAGTTGGAAAGAGCACAGGGGACAGCAAGGGCAAAAGTATCTGCACTGTAGTGTGGGTGGGAGCGAAGAACCTGCCTCAGCAATGCGAAGTCGCCACCATCCAATATCAGCAGAGACGAGGAATGCACTCACAAATCTCAGTAAGGACAATAACATCATCATCCTTCTGGCAGACAAAGGCAGATGCACTGTTTCATTAAACCAGACAGACTATCATGAGGAAGTTATGACATTACTCAGTGTTATGGGTTGTGCAGGAGAACCCAGATGACCACACAGGAGGCGGAGGACTCTTAGTAATGTTTAATGAAAATTAACAAAGGGAAAAATAATAAGGGAGAGAGAAATGTGGGATGTGTATGGTGCTCAGATAGTTTTGTTTGTCGGGTGTGTGAATATGCTATGTGTAGTGACAGGCGGTAATGTGTCTAGCTATGTGTTAGTGTAAATAATCCTAAGTGTGTGTAATATGTGAGTGGGGTGTTGGGTGTTGTATAAGTGTGCATGTACCAGCCAAAATACCAAGTCTGAAGGCAAAGGGGAATCGAGGAGTAGTCCGAGTTCAAAGCCAAAGCGGCAGTCCGACGAGGTTGGTTGGCAGGGGAGCCGGCTCTGTGCAACAGGTCAGATGTATGCTATGGGAAGATCTGGCAATGAGTGTAGAGAAGACCAGGTTCTTGTAGGGGTTGAAGGTGTTGCAGATGGGGAACAGCTGAGATGATTGTAGATGGGGCACAGCTGAGGGAATGAGTGACCAGGGAAGTGCAGAACTGTGCTGCCAGTCTGCAAGCCGATGGCATCAGAAGCACCATTGGGCGTGCCATGCCCATTGGGAGGTGCTGGGGACCTCAGGGTCTGACTCTGGTGGAGGTGAACATGAACACACCCCAGCTCTGGTGGTGAGGAGTGGATACTCAGGTAAAGCCGAGCACCATGGAGGCCCAGAGGGAACGGAAGCGGTAGGTTGTGGGGGTTGTGAGGGTGAAACTGTAACAGGACCCCTCCCCTGACAGTAGCCCCCTGGCGACTGACCAGGTTTGTCAGGGTGAGCCCGGCAGAAGTCCTGGAGGAGACTGGGGTCCATGATGAGTTGGGGAGACACCCAACTGCGCTCCTCCAGACTGTAGCCCTCCCAATCCACCAGATATTGGAAGCCACAGCCACAGCGGCGCACGTCTATCAGCCACCACACTGTCCATTGTGGGTGGCTGTCAACCAGTTGAGGAGGAGGTGGCGCAGGAACAGAGGGCATAAGAGGGCTAGAGGAGACTGGCTTTAGCTTATAAACATGAAAAAGCGGGTGAACGTTAAGAGAGGCAGGGAGGATGAGACGAACCGCCGTGGGGTTGATGAGGCTGTCGACAACATAGGGGCCAATGAAGCAGGGTGACAACTTCTTGGAGGTGTCCTGGAGCTAGAGAGGAAGGTCCGTTGTGGACAGCCATACCTTCTGCCCAGGTTGGTAGGCAGGAGCCGGAGTATGGCGTCGGTTTGCCCGCCGACAGATGCGGTTGTTGGACCAGAGCAAGGCGGCCCGTGTGGTCTTCCAGACCCTTCAGCACCGGCGGAGATGGGCTTTTACGGAGGGAACTGCCACTTCGACCTCCTGACTGACGAACACTGGGGGCTGGTACCCAAGAGAGCACTCGAAGGGGGAGATCCCGGTAGCGATGCTGGGCATGGTGTTCAGGGCGTATTCAACCCAGGGCAGGTCGTCGCTCCAAGAGGAGGGGTGCTTGGCCACAACACAGCGGAGAGCCATCTCCATGTTCTGGTTGGCTTGCTCGGCCTGCTCGTTAGTTTGAGGGTGTTAGCCAGAGGAGAGACTGACGGTAGCATCGATCCCCTCGATAGAAGGCTCGCCAGACCTGGGAGGTGAATTGGGGTCCACGGTCCGACACAATCTCACGGGGCAGACCATGAAGTGTGCTCTGTAAGCAGCCTGGCAATCTCAGCAGAAGACGGAAGCTTGGGGAAGGCCACCAGGTGCACAGCCTTAGATAAGTGATCTACCACCGTGAGGATGGTGGTGTTACCCCAAGAGGGGGGCAGACCGGTCACAAAGTCCAAGGCTATGTGGGACCAAGGACAGCTGGGCACGGGAAGAGGGTGCAGCAGACCCGCCAGGGCTTGGTGTTGAGGCTTTACTGTGGGTGCACACCAAACGGGCCCCGAGGAACTCCCGGATGTCGGACCTCATGGTGGGCCACCTGCAATGGATGCCAGGGTGGCAGGCATACTGACTGGAATGGCCCCATTGGAGGACCGGGGACCAAACCCTGTCCGGAACGAAGAGACGATGTGGGGGTCCGTTTTCTGGATCGGGCTGAGTGCATTGGGCCCGCTTTACCACAGTGCTAATGTCCATGGTGACGCTCGGGTGGTGGGGGCAAATCCGATTTTTTTCTCAAATCTGAACTTTAGGACTGACTGTCCAGACTGTTATTTGCAAGTGATCAGATCGGATTTGGCTTTGTTCAGAGTGCAGACACATTGTTGACCGATCTGCATTGGTTGTTGTGGTAACGACGTTGACGTGGATACGTTGCATGTGTGTTGTGTGACGTAATATGCTGGCGACTTCTTTGCAGACAGACAACAACAAAACACCATAGAATATGTCATCGCACCTTTCAGGCACTGTCAACTCGCGGTACAGAACTCCTCCGTCGCACCAGACAATATCATCGACAGAGGAGGCTGATATATACCACAATGTTCCGTGTTGCAGTCACGGCAGGCTTCGCTAGGCAGCGCTAGGTGTGCAACCCAAAAAGTGTTAACTGGTGGGAAAATGTAGTCCTCGGGACATTTGACGATAACAAGTGGCTTTCCAACTTTAGAATGAGCCGGAGAACATTTGATATTATCTGTGACCGCCTACGACCCAGTGTCGTACGACAAGACACGTAGCTCAGGCGGGCAATATTGTATCGAATTCGGGGGGTAGCTCGGGAATCGCCGCAGCCGGGACGCGAACCCGGGTCTCCCACACCACGGGCGACTACGTTAACCAGTCGACTAAAGGGTCTGACCCGTTAGCCAAGGGCTACCGAGCCTATTCATCCGTGATCATTACATTGTCCCCTTCCTTCGGGAAGGGCGTCCCTGGCCGGACCGTCACAGCCGGGGCGCGAACTCGCGTATTCCACACCGCGGGCAACAACGTTAAACAGTCGACTAAAGGGTCCCACCCGTTAGCCAAGGGCTAACGTGTCTACTTATTTGTGTACGTTACACTACCCCCTCCTTCGGGAAAAGCTTCCGCTGGCCTCACGGTCCTTCATGATCTCACCATCCCACTTCTGACACCAATGTAGCGAATTCGGGGGGCAGCCCGGCCAGACCATCACAGCCGGGACACAAACTCGGATCTCCCGCACCGCGGGCGACAATGTTAACCAGTCAACTAAAGGGTCCGACCCGTTAGCCAAGGGCTACCGAGCCTATTCATCCGCGATCTTTACAGTTTGTATGGAAAAGCGGGTCACAGTTGCCCTGTATTGGCTAGCCACCGGGTCAGGATACCGAACCATTGCACATTTCTTTGGGATGGGAAAAGCGACTGTGTGCGTGATTGAAATCTTTCACACAGTCACTTTTCCTATCTTTGGGATGGGAAAAGTGACTGTGTGCCTCATCCTCGACTTCATCGCTGTTGATGACAGCCAACGGACGAACGCTTGGCCTGTCCCCGAGGATTTCATCCATTAAATCTTAAAATGGGCAACTGGTTCGCCCAGCCCCGCTTTTGTTGTTCCCATCGTTAGTCTGCTTATATTTTGACTTTAAACTTTTTCCTTTCCGTTGACACTGCAGCCATGTCCTCCTGAATCCCCTTTCTAGCATGCTGCGAGATATGTCTTCAAATACCGCCTTGTTCCTGTACATGCTGTCAAGCTTTGCCTGGACTGTGGCATCCCCCAAAGAGCTATGAGACAGTTCGCTTCTTCGTCTGCCCAGAGACTACTGTTCTCCATTTTTTTAGGTCGTTTTCCTTCTCGTTGCATGTGGGTTTGAACTTCCGCGCTAAGAATCTGACGTTAACATGTGGTGTGTTCTGTTGTGTTGTGTTGTGTCGCGTTGTGAGTGATGTAATGGACAGTTTGAAATCCGATTTGAGTGGCTAGAGCGTCCAGACTGAGACACATCTTCAGAAATCCGATTTGAATCAGATATGAAACCACTTTCGAAAGTGGCTCAAATCTGACTTGCAAAGATCAGATTCCAATGTGTTTTTTGCTGCTCAGACTACATAAAAGAAATCAGATTCCAATCTGGATTTTCCAAAAATCGGATTTAGGCTGTCAATCTAAACGGGGTATTCTTAACCCATTGGTAGGCAGTAATGAACATCACTTTCAGAACACTATGGATTTGTCATGGTCTCCGGTCATGGCTCTCCCATCCCGATTGGTGCGTTAATCCACCTGCGCCCGGGGTCCTGAATGACCTGGATTGCTCGGCTTCGCTCAACCTCCCCTGTCTCCAGTTGGCTGGCCGGTTCCTGCGCACCTGCGCCCAGTCTCCCTGATTGGCCTCCCCTGGGTATATATGCCCCTTTGTTGCTCTGGCGCTTTGTCGGGTCGTCTCACTCTCACCCCCCTGAGACTCAGAGACTTTCTTGTCGCCAGAGTGCCTTGTCTTTGCTATCTTTCCCATGTCCATTTCTGCTGTTTTTTTTAAAGTTTTTCTCATCCTGTTTGTTAGCCCTCCCCGCTATCTGTACCTGCAGTTTTTGTTTCCTTTCAATAAAGGAGTTTGTCAACCGGTTTGCCTCCACCGTCTGCACTTGGGTCCTCCTCTTTGCTTCTACTGTGACAAGATTTTGTGGATAAGGTGAGGGACATCACTATGGAGAGAAATGAAACAATGGCCCCTTATGATATGTCTCTCTTCACGTGCATACCTGTTGATTAAGCAGTGAAGGTGGTCTGTATGACATTAGAGGAAAACCCCACACTTAGCAAAAGGATGACCCTTAACACTGACTAAGCATGTCTGCTCCTGAAGCTTTCTTCAGTCCATGTACTTCACATACACGGGATAGTACTACATAGGTGTGCTATGGGTTCCCCAGTTTCACCTATAGTGGCCAACGTGTACATGAAGGAAATGGAAAAGAGGCTCTTTCGTCCTATGTAGGCACACAACCGAGCCATTTGTTCAGATTTGTGTATGACACCTGGGTTAAAATTAAATCTAAGAATGTACCATATTTCACCAACCACATTAACTCTGGACAATCACATCAAGTTCACCAGGGAGAATGTGAAAAATGACAGGTTAGCCTTCTTAGACTGAAATTGCAATTGGTGATGGGGGACATTTGATTGTTGATGTTCACCGTAAACCAACACATACTGATCAGCACGTAAGGTTTGATTCACATCATCCACTGGAGCACAAACGAGGAGTCATAAGGACTCTGTACCACCGAGCTGACAATGTACCCACTGACACAGTGGCCAGGAAATGAGAAAAATCACACGTTAAATGGGCCCTGGATAAGTGTGGTTATCCTACCTGGGCATTTGTCAAAGCCAGGAAGACGCCCAAACAGTGCACAGAGGAGAGAAGCACAACAGCTGACTAAGCATAAACCAATGGTAATTCTGTATGTGGCAGGAGCAGTTGAGACTCATATTTTCCAAACACCGTGTCTCAGTTGCTTTCAAAACCCAAAACTCACTGGGCCAGAAATTAGCCCATCCCAAAGATAGGGTCCCCCAGAACAAACAGAGCAATCTAGTGTATGCTGATAAGTGCCAGGAGGATTGCTGAGACTTGGAGAACCCAAAAGATGATGGCATAACACAGAAGATCTAATGCATCAGGCCAGGACTAAGCAGTCTGCGCTCATCTAACGGCCACTGCCTACTCTTTCAAAGATAAGGATGTGTACATCATTGATCGGAGAGTAGTTCAGATTACATCTGTCACCATTTTACAATACTGTGAATGTAACTATTCGCCAATCCTCTGTGAATAATAGTACACATGTCCATTGTAACTCAATACTACTATTTTTGGCTGTTCCCGTTAGGGGGCGCCACAGCGGATCATCATCACTTCCAATCCTCTGCATCTTCCTCTGTCACACCAGCCGCCTGCATGTCCTCTCTCACTACATCCATAAACCTCTTTGGCCTTCCTCTTTCCCTCTTCCCTGGCAGCTCCATATTCAGCAGCCTTCTCCCAATATACCCAGCATCTCTCCTCCACACATGTCCAAACCATCTCAATCTTGTCTCTCTTGCTTTGTCTCCAAACCGTCCAACCTAAACTGGCCCTCTAATTTACTTGTTCCTAATCCTGTCCTTCTTCATTACTCCCAATGAAAATCTTAGCATCTTCAACTCTTCCACCTCCTGTCTTTTCGTTAGTGCCACTTGTCTCCAGACCATATAACATAGCTGGTCTCACAACGATTTTGTAAACCTTCCCTTTAACTCTGGCTGGTACCCTTCTGTCGCAAATCACTCCTGATACTCTTCTCCACCCTGCCTGCACTCTCTTCTTCACCTCTCTCCAGCACTCCCTGTTACTTTGTACAGTTTACCCCAAGTATTTAAACTCATATGCCTTCACCTTTACTCCTTGCATCCTCACCATTCCACTGTCCTCTCTCTCTCATTCATGCATATGTATTCCATCTTGCTCCTACTGACTTTCATTCCTCTTCTCCCCAGTGCATACTTTTACCTCTTCAGGCTCTCCTCCACTTGCAAAATACACTTGCTACAGATTACAATGTCATCCGCAAACATCATAGTCCACGGAGACTCGTGCCTGATCTCGTCCGTCAACCTGTCCATCACCACTGCAAACAAGAAAGGGCTCAGAGGCAATACTTGATGTAATCCCACCTTCACCTTGAACCCATCCGTCATTCCTACCGCACACCTCACCACTGTCACACTTCCGTCATACATATCCTGTACCACTCCTACATATCCTGTACCACTCCTACATACTTCTCCGCACCTCCCGACTTCATTGTACAATACCACACCTCCTCTCTCGGCACCCTGTCACATGCTTTCTCTAAATCCACAAAGACACAATTTAACTCCTTCTGGCCTTCTCTATACTTCTCAATCAACATTCTCAAAGCAAACATTACATCTGTGGTGCTCTTTCGTGGCATAAAACCATACTGCTACTCGCTGATGGTCACCTCTCCTCTTAACCTAGCTTCTATTACTCTTTCCCATATCTTCATGCTGTGGCTGATCAACTTTATACCTCTGTAGTTGCTACAGTTCTGCACATCGCCCTTATTCTTGAAAATCGGTACCAGTATGCTTCTTCTCCACTCCTCAGGCATCCTCTCACTTTCTAAGGTAGTGTTAAACAATTTAGTTAAAAAAAAAAAAAACTCCACTGCCATCTTTCCTAAACACCTCCATGCCTCCACAGGTATGTCATCTGGACCAACTGCCTTTCCACTCTTCATCCTCTTCATAGCTGCCCTCAATTCCTCCTTGCTAATCCACCGAACTTCCTGATTCACTATCCCCACATCATCCAACCTTCTTTCTCTCTCATTTTCTTCATTCATCAGCCCCTCAAAGTACTCCTTAGTCTTAAAGGGGAACATCACAAGTGCATGACTGCTTATGTGAGGTATGAGAAAGCAGCACATTGGTTATGCCATCTTCGTTTAGGTTTGTAATACTAAACTCTAATTAGGTATGACATGTTCTTTGGTACACCATGTGGTGCAACCATTGCCAGTAATGAACCCGTGGTTGTCAAGTGTTTCAGGTCTTAACATCAGACACCCTAGCCTGAGTGACCCAGTCGGGGGTATCAAGCCCCGACTTTTGTCCAGGTAGTGCTTTATGCCATGGGCCACTAACGGCTCCAACGACTCTCATGACCACTGAATAATGAAGTCGAAACTAACACCCCCAACGACCGTCACTGCTAAACAAATGCAAATCAATAGCTCCGATGGCGACGGGTGCGGCTGGACATCGGAGCCCAGGAGAGCCACTCATATCTATGTCTCTGTTAGCGACGGGCGTTGGTAAACATCGGGACACAAAGAGCCATGGACATCAATAGCTCTGACAACGACTCCTAGAGGATAAATTCTGAGTCTCATCAGCAGCCAGTCAGACTAGCTTGGTCTAGTCAGAAAGGCACGAACTGAGGAAGCCTCTTGGATGAGAGGCGAAACGTCTTCACGGATATATACGAAGTCCAGTTGCACTTGATTCAGCTCCTTTGGATAACCATGACCTGGATGAATGAGAACATTCACAGACATCTTCACCATAATTGGTAAACACGGGCCCTTTAAGAAAGTGTTTCCGGGTTGAGAGGGCGGAGCGAGGACTGGGTTGGTTGAGGCAGCACCATGTTGTTGATGATGGTGATTTTTTATGAAAGAATAAATGATACACGTGGTCGTGTAGTCAAAGAGAGAAATTGTCCATCTCCAGTTTCCTGCAATTTCCACCCCCCTTTGTTTTCACTCAGGAATGCATGAGTTTTGCCTGGTTGGGTAATTGAACAATATTAAAATCCACGTGTGCTTTAAGCTGAGTAATTGTATTAGTTCAAATGTATGACTACTTTACTGAACTCAGATTAGAGTTCATTCACCGAGTCAACAAGAGCAAGAGGATATATCTGGCACTTTTTTGGTGCTAAAAAAAACAAGTTGAAACTTGTAAGAATTAGGATGTAGGAAATAATAATAATTATTAGGCCTGTATTTTCTGTTGTTGTCATGCTGGCTTAATACTGAGCAGGATAGTATGGGTAATGGCGTGTTTTACATTTATGTGCTGTTGTATTAAGGAAGCAGACAGGTCAGAATGACAGTCAGCAGGCAGGAGGAGGTCAGAATGACAGTGAGCAGGCAGGAGGAGGTCAGAAGGACAGTCAGTAGGCAGGAGGAGGACAGTCAGCAGGCAGGACCTAGTAGCAAAGAGGAGAATTACAAAGGACATTACACTTAAAGATTTATGTCATCATATCAGATATTTGGGCAAATAGTACTTTCAGAAACTGACGGGATGCACAAAAAAAGCATACCCTACTTTTCTCAACTACTATGCTAGGACTTTTAATGAAGAGTTTGCTACTGATAGTAAAGACTGTGTTGTGGTTACACCGCCCCGAGCTGCCTCCCCGGCACGTTCAAGCCACTCCCCCAGCTCGGACGTGCCGGAAACATCCGAGCGCTCGGCTCGCGCTCTGAGGAGACGAGCGCTGCACTGCACCAGGTGTTTGCCATCATCCATCAGGCACACCTGTGGCAATCAGGCAGCCTTCTACAAGAAGCCTCCCAGAACGTCTCTCTGTGCTTCGACGTACTGAACCCTGCGGTAAAGTTCTGACAAGCCCTCCAGCGGTCCTTGCATTCTGTTTATTCCCCAGTGTCTTATCTTCGTGTCTCTGTTTCCTCCCAAGACTCTCCCTCCGCGATTTCCACGGCTCCCCGCGTCTCCCTCGTCCCCAGCGACCTTCACGTTTCTCCCCGGACCTCTCCTGCGATCTCCCCCCTTGTCCCTCTATCTGGACCCCTCCTTTCGGACTCGACTTCCCGGATCTCGGACCTGGACTTTCTCGGACAACCCCTCTTGGATCACGGACTGGACTTTCTCGCCAGGTGCACGCACATTTTTTTTCAACACCTCCTGGTCATTTACATACCGCACCACACATTGGCTAAAAACACTCACACATAGTTATTCACGCAAACCACGGGACACCACATATCGTTTATCCACACATCCCACTAACAGAACGCCTTTTTTCACCATACATTTCCCTCCCACAATAAAACCTCCCTTAGTAGCTTTTGAAGTCATCTCGTGTCTGTCTGTCTTGGGTTTCGCCACACGGGTCAGGTTCTGGTGCGCGAGCTTAACAGAACGTCGAAGCCATTATGGACCCAGGCAAACCCAAGGAGCGGACGGTCCCTGTGACGCCCCAGAGCTCCGTCCCCCTAGAGGCAGTAGTAAGAAGTCACAGTTGCCAACTTGCCTCTCTCTGCTCAGAGCTTACTACTGCCTTCACCCGTGTCACCGGAGAGATCAGCGATCTTCAGTCCGGCTCCCAGGCCGCGACGAGCACGTTAGATGCCCTCACCGCGCAGATCGCTGCACTCTCCACAGCGGTCTCCAGGATGAGCGACCACCCTGCCCTGGCCTCGGTCTCTGCCCCCAGCTCGGCCTCCGGTTTCCCCGTTCCTGGTCCCGACGTTCCCCCTCCGAGTCGACCCCCGGTGCGAGCCTAACCTCCCCTGCCCCAAGGCCTTCGGTGGGGAGTTCGAGCTGTGCAGGGGTTTCCTTGGTCAGTGTGAGCTCCTGTTCAAACACCAGCCAGCTAGGTATAGGACAGGAGAGACCAAGGTAGCCCTTGTCATGTCCCTCCTCACCGGCAAAGCCCTCAGCTGGGCCATAGCGGCGGTAGGCCATACCGAGCAGCTCGCCTCGGACTATGGTGCCTTCCGCCGCGAGTTCAATCTGGTGTTCGACCACCCAGCTGACGGGCAGGACGCTGCCGGCCGCCTCCATTCCATCCAACAAGGAGCCAGGTCGGTGGCAGATTTATTCCCTGGAGGTAAGGATACTCGCGGCAGACAGTGGGTGGGATGACACTGCGCTCAAGAGCGCGTACAGGAGGGGGCTGAGCGAGCCCATCAAAGATCTTATCGTTCGGGACCGCCCTGCCTCCTTCAACGAGCTCGTCACCCTCGCCCTCCAGATGGACGAACGGCTGCGGGAGCGGCGCCAGGAACGCGCCCCGCGCGCTGGCCCCTCCCATAGACCAACCCCCGTCCGTCCCACCGGTGCCTTCCCTGGGTCAGCGTCCCGTGGGCTCTCTCCACCCTCACACTCCCCCTCGCAACCCTGGGTGGCTTCTGGATCCAGGCCGGAGGAGGAGCCCATGCAGTTGGGTCGGTCACGGCTCCCGCTGGAAGTTAGGGAGCAGAGGATGCATGGCCACCTCTGCCTCTACTGCGGGAGGTCGGGCCACTATATCAAGGCCTGCCCGACTCGCCCCAAAAGACCCGGCTCACTAGTGAGGGGTGTCCTAGTGAGCCTGACGACCCTTCCTCAGCCCCAGCCCAAGAAGGAGCACAACCACCTTTTTCCGGTCACTCTCACCTGGGGTAACCGCTCACTGTCTGTTGGTGCACTCCTGGATTCGGGGGCGGACGAGTGTTTGATGGACACCTCGCTGGCCCGGCAGGCCGGCATTCCACTCGTCCCCCTAGACACACCCCTCACAGCCCAAGCCCTAGATGGACGTTCACTTGGTAAAATCACACACAGCACTGCTTCCCTCACCCTCACTCTTTCGGGTAATCACGTGGAAGCTATCCGTTTCTTGGTTTTGCACGCCCCCACAGCGCCCCTGGTGTTAGGAAGACCGTGGTTGGAACGGCACGATCCCTACATCTCTTGGTCTACTGGGCGGATTTTGGGTTGGAGCGTTGCGTGTCATGCCAACTGCCTTCGCTCCGCCCACTCCCCGTCCAGCGGCCTCACACCCGTGCCTCCTCCCACGGATCTAACTGGTGTTCCTTCCATTTATCACGATTTAGCCCCTGTATTTAGTAAAGACAGTGCACTTTCCCTCCCCCCTCACCGTCCCTATGATTGTGCCATAGATCTCTTTCCCGGGGCCGCCCTTCCCACCGGTCGGTTGTATAACCTCTCCGTCCCAGAGAAGGAGGCTATGCGCAATTATATCAGAGTCCCTGGCCTCAGGAATCATAAGGCCCTCGTCTTCCCCGGTGGCGGCGGGCTTCTTTTTTTGTGGCAAAGAAGGAGGGCAGCCTGAGGCCTTGCATAGATTATCGAATGTTAAATAATATCACGGTGAAAAATAAATACCCACTCCCCCTTATGAGTTCCACGTTCGAGCCACTCACTCACGCCACGGTGTTCACGAAGCTGGACCTGCGCAGCGCGTACCACCTGGTGCGCATCCGGGAAGGGGATGAATGGAAGACGGCCTTCAACACCCACCTAGGGCATTTCGAGTACCTCGTTATGCCCTTCGGCCTCACCAACGCCCCGGCCGTCTTCCAGGCATTGGTCAACGACGTGCTCCGGGACATGCTGAACACGTTCGCGGTGGTGTACCTGGATGACATCCTCGTGTTCTCCAGGACTGAGGAGGAACACCACCAGCATGTCCGCCTGGTCCTCCAACGGCTGCTGGAGAACAGGCTCTTCGTGAAAGCCGAGAAGTGCGTGTTCCACTCCGCCTCCGTGGAGTTCCTTGGCCACATCGTGGAGAAGGGGCTCGTCCGCACTGACCCCAGGAAGACCCGAGCGGTGGAGGAGTGGGCACGGCCCACCAACAGGACGCAACTCCAGCGCTTCCTGGGGTTTGCAAACTTCTACCGGCGCTTCATCAGGGGGTTCAGCCGTGTGGCCGCCCCCCTCACTGCACTCACCTCCAACCTCCGCCCCTTCTCCTGGACCTCGGAGGCGGAAGCCGCCTTCTTGGCCCTGAAGAGGCTGTTCACAACGGCTCCGGTGCTCGCCCACCCGGACCCGTGCAGACAGTTCATCGTGGAGGTGGACGCATCGGACACGGGCATCGGAGCCGTCCTCTCCCAGCGGTCGGAGGAGGCCCAGAAGATCCACCCGTGCGCCTTCTTCTCCCGGCGTTTCAGTCCTGCGGAGAAGAATTATGACATCGGCAACAGGGAGTTGCTGGCCGTCCACGCCGCCCTAGAGGAGTGGAGACACTGGCTGGAGGGAGCAGGGCAGCCGTTCATCGTATGGTCCGATCACAAAAACCTGACCTACGTACAGACGGCTAAGAGGCTCAACCCCAGGCAGGCGCGCTGGGCTCTCTTCTTCAGCCGGTTCGACTTCACCCTCACCTACCGCCCGGGCACCAAGAACGTCAGGGCAGACGCCCTCTCCCGTCTGTTTCCCGAGGGGTCCCCTGACGCCCCAGACACCATCCTTCCCCCGGCCCGGGTGGTGGGCGCCGTCACCTGGGCCATCGAATCAGTGGTGAGAAGGGCCCAGCGCGCCCATCCCGACCCAGGCAATGGACCCCGGAACCGGCTATTTGTGCCTCCCTCTGTCCGGCCCCAGGTGCTGGAGTGGGGCCACTCCAGCCATCTTGCCTGCCACCCCGGTGTCTACCGAACGGCGGCCTTCATCCGCAGGGGTTTCTGGTGGCCCACCATGGAGGCAGACACCAGAGAGTTCGTGGCAGCCTGCACCACCTGCGCCCGCAGCAAGGCTCTCCATCGCCCTCCAGCAGGTCTCCTGCGCCCCCTTCCTGTCCCCGGCCGACCTTGGTCCCACATTGTCTTGGACTTTGTAACTGGCCTCCCCGTGTCCCAAGGCAATGGCACCATCCTGACCATTGTCGACCTGTTTTCCAAGGCCGTCCATTTTGTTGCCCTCACCAAACTCCCCTCTGCAGCCGAGACGGCGGACCTTCTCGTCTCCCACGTCGTCCGACCTCATGGGATTCCCCTGGACATTGTCTCTGACCGTGGTCCCCAGTTCACTTCGAAGGTATGGCAGGCCTTCTGTAAGGGGATTGGGGCCACGGTCAGCCTCTCCTCCGGGTATCACCCCCAGACCAATGGGCAGGCAGAGCGGGCCAATCAAGCCCTGGAGGCGGCTTTGCGTTGCGTTACCACCAGCAACCCCGCCTCCTGAAGCAAGTACCTGCCCTGGGTGGAGTACTCGCTCAACTCCATGGAGAGTTCGGCTACCGGTATGTCCCCCTTCGAGTGTTCCCTGGGCTATCAACCCCCTCTGTTCCCCCATCAGGAGTTGGAGGTAGCGGTCCCGTCCACGAGGGCCCATCTCCGCCGATGCCGGCGCGTTTGGAAGACCGCCCGGGCCGCTATGTTGCGAGCTACAGAGCGGGCCCGGCGCAGCGCCAACCGGCGGAGAGTGCCGGCCCCAGCTTATCGACCTGGCCAGAGGGTATGGCTCCTGGCCCGGGACCTGCCCCTCCCTAACCTCAACCGGAAGCTGGCTCCCCGCTACGTCGGTCCCTACACCATCGACCGCATCGTCAACCCTTCGGCGGTGCGTCTCCATCTCCCTACCTCACTCAAGATCCATCCCGTCTTCCATGTCTCACGCCTCAAACCGGTAGCCACCAGCCCCCTGTCTCCCTGTCCAAGCTCCTCCACCCCCCAGGGTCCTCGACGGTGGTGACATGGTCTGGGATGTCGACCAGCTGCTCGCCGTACGCCGCCGGGGGCGTGGGTACCAATACCTGGTGGACTGGGTTGGCTATGGGCCCGAGGACCGCAGCTGGGTTCCCCGGTCCTACCTGGCCGACCCCGCACTCCTGGAGGAGTTCTATCGGGCCCACCCCAACGCCATCGGACGGTCGCCCGGTGTCTCCCGTAGGAGGGGGGGTCCTGTTGTGCTTACACCGCCCCGAGCTGCCTCCCCGGCACGTTCAAGCCACTCCCCCAGCTCGGACGTGCCGGAAACATCCGAGCGCTCGGCTCGCGCTCTGAGACGAGCGCTGCACTGCACCAGGTGTTAGCCATCATCCATCAGGCACACCTGTGGCAATCAGGCAGCCTTCTACAAAAAGCCTCCCAGAACGTCTCTCAGTGCTTCGACGTACTGAACCCTGCGGTGAAGTTCTGATAAGCCCTCCAGCGTTCCTTGCTTTCTGTTTATTCCCCAGTGTCTTATCTTCGTGTCTCTGTTTCCTCCCAAGACTCTCCCTCCGCGATTTCCACGGCTCCCCGCGTCTCCCTCGTCCCCAGCGACCTTCACGTTTCTCCCCGGACCTCTCCTGCGATCTCCCCCCTTGTCCCTCTACCTGGACCCCTCCTTTCGGACTCGACTTCCCGGATCTCGGACCTGGACTTTCTCGGACAACCCCTCTTGGATCACGGACTGGACTTTCTCGCCAGGTGCACGCACATATCTTCAACACCTCCTGGTCATTTACATATCGCACCACACATTGGCTAAAAACACTCACACATAGTTATACACGCAAACCACGGGACACCACACATAGTTTATTCACACACCCCACTAACAGAACGCCTTTTTTCACCATACATTTCCCTCCCACAATAAAACCCCCCTTTGTAGACTTAGAAGTCATCTCGTGTCTGTCTGTCTTGGGTTTCGCCACACGGGTCAGGTTCTGGTGCGCGAGCATAACAGCTATGAAAGAAATCAAGACGCTGGTCACGGCGGTGCCAGTACTACGTTACTATGATGTCAGCAAGCCAGTCACCATACAGAGCGACTCCAGTCAGACTGGTTTGGGCTGCTGCCTGCTTCAGGGGGGACAGCCGGTCGTGTTCGCCTCCCGCGTGCTGAACCAGACGGAGCAAAACTATGCACAGATTGAGAAGGAGTGCCTGAGCCTCGTATTCGCTTGTCAACGTTTCCACTACTACCTATATGGGAGGGGTGATGTGACTGCAGAGACCGACCACCGCCCGCTGGTGTCAATCTTCACTAAGCCCCTTCTCAGTGCACCAAAGCGCCTTCAAAGCATGCTCCACACTTCAGAACTACTGCCTCACGGTAATGTACAAACCAGGCCCTGAAATGTACATCAGTGACACGCTCAGCAGAGCCACCACCCCGCCACAGAGAACGCACACTCAGTACAGACGTGAAATGGTCTGCAGCATGCAGCAGGTGCAGTACGACACGGCAGCCATTCAGCAAGCAGACTATCTAAACGTCACCAGCCAACGCCTCGCACAGATTCGAAAACACACAGAGGAGGATGTGTGTCTTCAAACACTCAAGTCGGTCGTGCTGGAGGGATGGCCAGAACACAAAGAGGAGAGCCCCATAGCCGTCAGAGAATACTGGGCCATCAGAGATGAAATACGCGCACAGGACGGTGTGCTTTTTAGGAGCCAGCGTGTCATCATTCCGAAAGCTATGCGTCCTGAGATGCTGAAACGGATCCACTACAACCACGTGGGGGGTGAGGCTTGTTATAGACAGGCCCGGGATACTCTCTACTGGCCAAATATGCAGGGGGAAATCAAAGACTATGTGCAGCAGTGCTCAGTGTGTAACGAGTATGCACACGAGCAACAAAAAGAGACTATGATGTCACACCCGCTCCCCACACGTCCCTGGCAGCTGGTGAGCATGGACTTGTTCAGCTACGCAAGGCAGGACTTCCTGCTCATGGTGGATCACTATTCAGACTTCTGGGAGATTGATCTACTCCCAGACCTGTCGGCAGAAACGACCATCCGAAGGTGCAAGGCGCAGTTTGCACGGTACGGTATCCCTGACCGGGTCATTTCCGACTGCGGAGGTCAGTTTGATTGTGGAGAGTTTCGGGCGTTTGCGAGGGAGTGGGGCTTCGAACATGTCATGTCCTCCCCGAGACACCCAAAAGCTAACGGCAAAGCAGAGTCTGCAGTGAAGATCGTGAAAGGCCTATGCAGAAAAGCAGACCGGGCCGACGAGGACCCCTGGAAGGCTTTTCTACACTGGAGAAACACGCCCACTGAGGACATGCGCTGCAGCCCAGCACAACGGCTGATGTCACGGAGGCTGAGAACTCTTCTCCCTGTGGCCGACCAGCTGCTAGCCCCTCAGGTCATCACTGGGGTCACAGACAGGCTGAGGGTGATGCATCAGGCAGCGAAGTTGACATATGACAGAACTGCGAGGGATCTGCCAGAGCTAAACGTCGGCCAGCCTGTCAGGATGAAACCAATCCCGGGTGACAGGACGGGCCGATGGAGGAGAGGAGTATGCCTGCAGCAGGTGGGACCGCGGTCCTATCTCGTCAACGTGGAGGGAACAACGTACCGTCGCAACAGGGTTGATCTCCGACCAGCAGAGGTTGCCCCTCCACAGCCGTCAGCCCACACAGAACGGCCACCGGAGCAGCCGGTGGGCGCGTGTGCAGCTGAAGGGGGCCATGTGGGCGGGGGCAGCATGGAGGAAGTCGTCAGCAGCCCTGTAATGTCTCCAAGGTCGTCAGCCCCGAGGTCGCCGCCATCTCCCCCACAGGCTGTGACCACACCATGCCGTGAGTTACAGGGCCGGGCCTTCTCCCGGAGCGGGAGGCAGATTAAGCCTCCAGAAAGACTTGACCTCTAGGTCATACACTGTACTGAGATTGACACACACACGCTCACACGCACGCACACACACACACACTGGACTGTGGACATTAAAAAAAAAAAAACGAAACAAAAACTGTGATGTTAACTTCTAATGTTCTTATTCAGTGGTCTTGTGGATGTTCTGATGCTACCATTTTGTCGTTATTGTTCTGCAGAGGTTTTGGTTGATATTGACTTGCTGTTCCTTCTTGATGCACTATTTCCAATGCACTACTTTAATATTGGGATATGAGCACTAATGTTCTAATGGCTAATACTATCCATTATATTACTTAGTATTGTATTCTACGAAAGGAAGGGAGATGTTGTAGGGTAATGTTATGCAGCCAACAGCTCCCCCTGGGGGCACTGATTGATGTATACTTGCCTTGTGTAACATGCCTCAGTTCTGTTATGGGCACAGCCGGTGAATACATGTTACTAAGCGACACAGCCCGACTCTGTCTGTTATTCATATGCACCTACACATGCAACAATCGTGGACTGCGAGTGTTTCTCACTACAATTGGACGAGTCTACGGACATCAGTGATACGGCCCAATTGTGCATTTTCATTCGCATGGTGTTTCAAGATATGACCGCAAAAGAGGAGCTGTTAACAATACTACCCATGAAGGAACACACGCGGGGAGAGGACATGTTTCAGATCTTCAAAAACTTTGTGGATAAAATCCAGCTCCCAGTGTGTAAACTGGTGCAAATCACCACGGACGGTGCGCCTGCTATGGTGGGCCGCTCGAATGGATTTATTGCCAAGTGCAGGGAGGACGATGCTTTCCCGGACTTCCTTAATTACCATTGCATAATACACCAACAAACATTATGCGCAAAAATGCTAAACATGAAAGAGGTCATGGATGTGGCAAACAAACCCGCCTGTTCTATTCGAGCGAGGTCTCTTCAAAGACAGTTGTTTGGTACACATTTGGAAGAGTCCGACTGTAACTACTCTGACCTCTTGCTACACACTGACGTGAGAAGGCTTAGTAGAGGGAGATTCTTGCAGAGATTTCGAGAGCTCTGTCCGGAGATTAAGGAGTTTCTCCTTATCACTAAACATGTTATGCTTGCGCACCAGAACCTGACCCGTGTGGCGAAACCCAAGACAGACAGACACTAGATGACTTCAAAAGCTACAAAGGGAGGTTTTATTGTGGGAGGGAAATTTATGGTGAAAAAAGGCGTTCTGTTAGTGGGATGTGTGAATAAACTATGTGTGGTGTCCCGTGGTTTGCGTGTATAACTATGTGTGAGTGTTTTTAGCCAATGTGTGGTGCGGTATGTAAATGACCAGGAGGTGTTGAAAAAATGTGCGTGCACCTGGCGAGAAAGTCCAGTCCGTGATCCAAGAGGGGTTGTCCGAGAAAGTCCAGGTCCGAGATCCGGGAAGTCGAGTCCGAAAGGAGGGGTCCAGATAGAGGGACAAGGGGGGAGATCGCAGGAGAGGTCCGGGAAGAAACGTTAAGGTCGCTGGGGACGAGGGAGACGCGGGGAGCCGTGGAAATCGCGGAGGGAGAGTCTTGGGAGGAAACAGAGACACGAAGATAAGACACTGGGGAATAAACAGAATGCAAGGAACGCTGGAGGGCTTGTCAGAACTTTACCGCAGGGTTCAGTACGTCGAAGCACTGAGAGACGTTCTGGGATGATTCTTGTAGAAGGCTGCCTGATTGCCACAGGTGTGCCTGATGGATGATGGCAAACACCTGGTGCAGTGCAGCGCTCGACTCCTCAGAGCGCGAGCCGAGCGCTCGGATGTTTCCGGCACGTCCGAGCTGGGGGAGTGGCTTGAACGTGCCGGGGAGGCAGCTCGGGGCGGTGTAACCACAACAGGACCCCCCCTCCTATGGGAGACACCGGGCGACCGTCCGATGGCGTTGGGGTGGGCCCGATAGAACTCCTCCAGGAGTGCGGGGTCGGCCAGGTAGGACCGGGGAACCCAGCTGCGGTACTCGGGCCCATAGCCAACCCAGTCCACCAGGTATTGGTACCCACGCCCCCGGCGGCGTACGGCGAGCAGCTGGTCGACATCCCAGACCATGTCACCACCGTCGAGGACCCTGGGGGGTGGAGGAGCTTGGACAGGGAGACAGGGGGCTGGTGGCTACCGGTTTGAGGCGTGAGACATGGAAGACGGGATGGATCTTGAGTGAGGTAGGGAGATGGAGACGCACCGCCGAAGGGTTGACGATGTGGTCGATGGTGTAGGGACCGACGTAGCGGGGAGCCAGCTTCCGGTTGAGGTTAGGGAGGGGCAGGTCCCGGGCCAGGAGCCATACCCTCTGGCCAGGTCGATAAGCTGGGGCCGGCACTCTCCGCCGGTTGGCGCTGCGCCGGGCCCGCTCTGTAGCTCGCAACATAGCGGCCCGGGCGGTCTTCCAAACGCGCCGGCATCGGCGGAGATGGGCCCTCGTGGACGGGACCGCTACCTCCAACTCCTGATGGGGGAACAGAGGGGGTTGATAGCCCAGGGAACACTCGAAGGGGGACATACCGGTAGCCGAACTCTCCATGGAGTTGAGCGAGTACTCCACCCAGGGCAGGTACTTGCTCCAGGAGGCGGGGTTGCTGGTGGTAACGCAACGCAAAGCCGCCTCCAGGGCTTGATTGGCCCGCTCTGCCTGCCCATTGGTCTGGGGGTGATACCCGGAGGAGAGGCTGACCGTGGCCCCAATCCCCTTACAGAAGGCCTGCCATACCTTCGAAGTGAACTGGGGACCACGGTCAGAGACAATGTCCAGGGGAATCCCATGAGGTCGGACGACGTGGGAGACGAGAAGGTCCGCCGTCTCGGCTGCAGAGGGGAGTTTGGTGAGGGCAACAAAATGGACGGCCTTGGAAAACCGGTCGACAATGGTCAGAATGGTGTCATTGCCTTGGGACACGGGGAGGCCAGTTACGAAGTCCAAGGCAATGTGGGACCAAGGTCGGCCGGGCACAGGAAGGGGGCGCAGGAGACCTGCTGGAGGGCGATGGAGAGCCTTGCTGCGGGCGCAGGTGGTGCAGGCTGCCACGAACTCTCTGGTGTCTGCCTCCATGGTGGGCCACCAGAAACCCCTGCGGATGAAGGCCGCCGTTCGGTAGACACCGGGGTGGCAGGCAAGATGGCTGGAGTGGCCCCACTCCAGCACCTGGGGCCGGACAGAGGGAGGCACAAATAGCCGGTTCCGGGGTCCATTGCCTGGGTCGGGATGGGCGCGCTGGGCCCTTCTCACCACTGATTCGATGGCCCAGGTGACGGCACCCACCACCCGGGCCGGGGGAAGGATGGTGTCTGGGGCGTCAGGGGACCCCTCGGGAAACAGACGGGAGAGGGCGTCTGCCCTGACGTTCTTGGTGCCCGGGCGGTAGGTGAGGGTGAAGTCGAACCGGCTGAAGAAGAGAGCCCAGCGCGCCTGCCTGGGGTTGAGCCTCTTAGCCGTCCGTACGTAGGTCAGGTTCTTGTGATCGGACCATACGATGAACGGCTAGCCTGCTCCCTCCAGCCAGTGTCTCCACTCCTCTAGGGCGGCGTGGACGGCCAGCAACTCCCTGTTGCCGATGTCATAATTCTTCTCCGCAGGACTGAAACGCCGGGAGAAGAAGGCGCACGGGTGGATCTTCTGGTCCTCCTCCGACCGCTGGGAGAGGACGGCTCCGATGCCCGTGTCCGATGCGTCCACCTCCACGATGAACTGCCTGCACGGGTCCGGGTGGGCGAGCACCGGAGCCGTTGTGAACAGCCTCTTCAGGGCCAAGAAGGCGGCTTCCGCCTCCGAGGTCCAGGAGAAGGGGCGGAGGTTGGAGGAGAGTGCAGTGAGGGGGGCGGCCACACGGCTGAACCCCCTGATGAAGCGCCGGTAGAAGTTTGCAAACCCCAGGAAGCGCTGGAGTTGCGTCCTGTTGGTGGGCCGTGCCCACTCCTCCACCGCTCGGGTCTTCCTGGGGTCAGTGCGGACGAGCCCCTTCTCCACGATGTGGCCAAGGAACTCCACGGAGGCGGAGTGGAACACGCACTTCTCGGCTTTCACGAAGAGCCTGTTCTCCAGCAGCCGTTGGAGGACCAGGCGGACATGCTGGTGGTGTTCCTCCTCAGTCCTGGAGAACACGAGGATGTCATCCAGGTACACCACCGCGAACGTGTTCAGCATGTCCCGGAGCACGTCGTTGACCAATGCCTGGAAGACGGCCGGGGCGTTGGTGAGGCCGAAGGGCATAACGAGGTACTCGAAATGCCCTAGGTGGGTGTTGAAGGCCGTCTTCCATTCATCCCCTTCCCGGATGCGCACCAGGTGGTACGCGCTGCGCAGGTCCAGCTTCGTGAACACCGTGGCGTGAGTGAGTGGCTCGAACGTGGAACTCATAAGGGGGAGTGGGTATTTATTTTTCACCGTGATATTATTTAACATTCGATAATCTATGCAAGGCCTCAGGCTGCCCTCCTTCTTTGCCACAAAAAAGAAGCCCGCCGCCACCGGGGAAGACGAGGGCCTTATGATTCCTGAGGCCAGGGACTCTGTGATATAATTGCGCATAGCCTCCTTCTCTGGGACGGAGAGGTTATACAACCGACCGGTGGGAAGGGCGGCCCCGGGAAAGAGATCTATGGCACAATCATAGGGACGGTGAGGGGGGAGGGAAAGTGCACTCTCTTTACTAAATACAGGGGCTAAATCGTGATAAATGGAAGGAACACCAGTGAGATCCGTGGGAGGAGGCACGGGTGTGAGGCCGCTGGACGGGGAGTGGGCGGAGCGAAGGCAGTTGGCATGACACGCAACGCTCCAACCCAAAATCCGCCCAGTAGACCAAGAGATGTAGGGATCGTGCCGTTCCAACCACGGTCTTCCTAACACCAGGGGCGCTGTGGGGGCGTGCAAAACCAAGAAACGGATAGCTTCCACGTGATTACCCGAAAGAGTGAGGGTGAGGGAAGCAGTGCTGTGTGTGATTTTACCAAGTGAACGACCATCTAGGTCTTGGGCTGTGAGGGGTGTGTCTAGGGGGACGAGTGGAATGCCGGCCTGCCGGGCCAGCGAGGTGTCCATCAAACACTCGTCCGCCCCCGAATCCAGGAGTGCACCAACAGACAGTGAGCGGTTACCCCAGGTGAGAGTGACCGGAAAAAGGTGGTTGTGCTCCTTCTTGGGCTGGGGCTGAGGAAGGGTCGTCAGGCTCACTAGGACACCCCTCACTAGTGAGCCGGGTCTTTTGGGGCGAGTCGGGCAGGCCTTGATATAGTGGCCCGACCTCCCGCAGTAGAGGCAGAGGTGGCCATGCATCCTCTGCTCCCCAACCTCCAGCGGGAGCCGTGACCGACCCAACTGCATGGGCTCCTCCTCCGGCCTGGATCCAGAAGCCACCCAGGGTTGCGAGGGGGAGTGTGAGGGTGGAGAGAGCCCACGGGACGCTGACCCAGGGAAGGCACCGGTAGGACGGACGGGGGTTGGTCTATGGGAGGGGCCAGCGCGCGGGGCGCGTTCCTGGCGCCGCTCCCGCAGCCGTTCGTCCATCTGGAGGGCAAGGGTGACGAGCTCGTTGAAGGAGGCAGGGCGGTCCCGAACGATAAGATCTTTGATGGGCTCGCTCAGCCCCCTACTGTACGCGCTCTTGAGCGCAGTGTCATCCCACCCACTGTCTGCCGCGAGTATCCTTACCTCCAAGGAATAATCTGCCACCGACCTGGCTCCCTGTTGGATGGAATGGAGGCGGCCGGCAGCGTCCTGCCCGTCAGCTGGGTGGTCGAACACCAGATTGAACTCGCGCCGGAAAGCACCATAGTCCGAGGCGAGCTGCTCGGTATGGCCTACCGCCGCTATGGCCCAGCTGAGGGCTTTGCCGGTGAGGAGGGACATGACAAGGGCTACCTTGGTCTCTCCTGTCCTATACCTAGCTGGCTGGTGTTTGAACAGGAGCTCACACTGACCAAGGAAACCCCTGCACAGCTCGAACTCCCCACCGAAGGCCTTGGGGCAGGGGAGGTTAGGCTCGCACCGGGGGTCCAGTGGGGGTTGACTCGGAGGGGGAACGTCGGGACCAGAAACGGGGAAACCGGAGGCCGAGCTGGGGGCAGAAACCGAGGCCAGGGCAGGGTGGTCGCTCATCCTGGAGACCGCTGTGGAGAGTGCAGCGATCTGCGCGGTGAGGGCATCTAACGCGCTCGTCGCGGCCTGGGAGCCGGACTGAAGTTCGCTGATCTCTCCGGTGACACGGGTGAAGGCAGTAGTAAGCTCTGAGCTGAGAGAGGCAAGTTGGTAACTGTGACTTCTTACTACTGCCTCTAGGGGGACGGGGCTCTGGGGCGTCACAGGGACCGTCCGCTCCTTGGGTTTGCCTGGGTCCATAATGGCTTCGACGTTCTGTTAGGCTCGCGCACCAGAACCTGACCCGTGTGGCGAAACCCAAGACAGACAGACACGAGATGACTTCAAAAGCTACAAAGGGAGGTTTTATTGTGGGAGGGAAATGTATGGTGAAAAAAAAGGCGTTCTGTTAGTGGGATGTGTGAATAAACTATGTGTGGTGTCCCGTGGTTTGCGTGTATAACTATGTGTGAGTGTTTTTAGCCAATGTGTGGTGCGGTATGTAAATGACCAGGAGGTGTTGAAAAAAATGTGCGTGCACCTGGCGAGAAAGTCCAGTCCGTGATCCAAGAGGGGTTGTCCGAGAAAGTCCAGGTCCGAGATCCGGGAAGTCGAGTCCGAAAGGAGGGGTCCAGGTAGAGGGACAAGGGGGGAGATCGCAGGAGAGGTCCGGGAAGAAACGTGAAGGTCGCTGGGGACGAGGGAGACGCGGGGAGCCGTGGAAATCGCGGAGGGAGAGTCTTGGGAGGAAACAGAGACACGAAGATAAGACACTGGGGAATAAACAGAAAGCAAGGAACGCTGGAGGGCTTGTCAGAACTTTACCGCAGGGTTCAGTACGTCGAAGCACTGAGAGACGTTCTGGGAGGCTTCTTGTAGAAGGCTGCCTGATTGCCACAGGTGTGCCTGATGGATGATGGCAAACACCTGGTGCAGTGCAGCGCTCGTCTCCTCAGAGCGCGAGCCGAGCGCTCGGATGTTTCCGGCACGTCCGAGCTGGGGGAGTGGCCTGAACGTGCCGGGGAGGCAGCTCGGGGGGGTGTAACCACAACAGTTTTAGCTTTGTGAGACACTGGCACAACTATATATCCATCAACAGGTACACTAGAGCCATCATATTGACTGATTTTAGCATCCAGTGGAAGTAGGGGAAACTTTTCTGCTAGCTTCGCATAGTTAACACCTGAGTTCAGCAAAGACACCTGGGCTCCAGTGTCTAGTGTCATTTTCACCTGTATGACACCAACAATGCACTGATGAGAGAAAGCGTCCTCTGGATTTTTCATGTGAAGACTGTGTACTTTGTATACTTGCATTACAGTGTTAACTTCCCCATCTTCATCATCATCATCATCATCATCACCATCCTCTGTATTCTCTGTCACAGCTCTGACAAATGAGTTTGAAGCATTAGCTGAACGGCACACTCTACTGAAATGTCCAAACGTTTTACAGCTGTTACACATTTTTCCCTGAGCGGGGCAGTTTTCATCTCTTGACTTATGACCCAATAATCCACAGTTATTAAATTTCACATTTGAGCCACTGTCTTCGGTTTTTCCATTGTGAATTACCCCTACGATTTTGTGAGTAATCGGATTCTCTGCACATCAGCTTTTGTACTAGCCTGTGCTGCCGCTGCCCCCTGCAGGACTTTCACTTCCTCTCTCGTAGCTTCCATGGTAGTTGCTATAACAACAGCTTTAGCAAGGGTAATGCCCCCCTCGTTAAGCAAACGTTCCCTTAACTTGTTGCATGCAGTCTTGTTTATCAACTGATCTTTTATCAACTGCTCTGTAAGCTCTCCCCATTCACAAGTACTTGCTAGCTGCCTTAACTCTGCTACATACATTGCTGCAGATTCTCCCTGTAGTTGTGCCCTTCTGTAGAATTTAGCCCGTTCAATAGTGACGTTTACTTTGGGCAGAAAATGCGCATCCAGGCGCGCGATAGCATGCTCCATTTCAGTAACTCCAGCATCACCTGGTAGCGTAGCAAATATGCGTTGTCCTTCGGTCCCCAAACAATGGCGAAGGATCGCCAACTGTTGCTCCTTCGGGATCTTGGTTAATCCAGTAGCTAGCAGGTAAGTTTCAAAGTTCTTTTTCCATATTTTCCATTGTAGAGGAGGGTCGGCTGGTGTGTCCAGAAAGGGCTGGATCGGTGCCAAAAATGCGGACACATTAATTTCTCCAGCGGGCCCGGTAGCTAGCTCCCCTAGCTCGGCCGTTCGCTCCGGCTGTAATGCCTCTTCGTCTGCTTCGTCAGCGTCAGACATCAACGTTCAGTTTGAAAAATCCTTAGGAGTGTGTCTTCTTAACCATAAGAACCAAACTTGTGCCATTTAACGAAGTTTAATTAAGAATAAAAGTTACAAGTGAGGCACTCGTGGCTGTCAGTTAGGCATGCTATCAGAACTACCCTAACCGTCTCAGTCCGGATGTTAACATTAACTACCTAAAACAGGGGTGCCCACAATTTTTTGACTCGTGAGCTACTTTTAAAATGACCAGGTCAAAATGATCTACTCATATTAAAAAAAATAATAAAAATACTCAATACATGTTTTACATATATATGAACATTTATATGCAGTGTGTGTATTTATATACATGTTGTGGTATACAGTATTGCAATGGATTTGCATTTATATTGAACCTTACACAGGCAATAATCCTACCAAGCATTTGCTACTACACTATGTTGAAATTGCATCACTGCATGAACCTTTACAGCTGTGGTAAATAGATTTGTGATCTCTACCTCTCTACTCTGAGGATGACCTGCACTGGAGGGAGTCAGACAGGGTTGCATAGTTCGGACAGAAGCTGCTGGTAGCCAGCCTCAAGCAGGCCTCCAAATGATCATCTGTCATGGTGGAACGGTATTTGGACTTGATAATCTTCATGTGAGAAAAGGCTGACTCACACAAATAAGTAGAGCCGAATAATGCCGTCAAGGAGGTTGCGCATTTCCTCATGTTTGGGTACTTGTCCTCTGTAAGTAAGTTCCAAAACTCTCCATGCGCCCTGGACTTAAGCTGAATGTCAGCCTGTACTGTCAGCATCTCATCCTCCACTGCAAACGAGTTCAGGTGAAACAGTGTTGCCATTTTTGAGGCGAGGGAATCCACCTCTGTATCTTCCCCAAATGGGTAGCACATAAATGTAGCGATTGGCTCAAGCAAAGCAAAGTCTTGAAACCGTTTGTCAAAGTCTGACCGGACATTTTCAATCTGCTCCGTGTAGCGTGCACTGTCAAGTTGCGCACACGCCCTCCCTTGCTTCTCCAGCTCTGCTGCGAGGTTTCGGAAGTTTCCCAAATCACGGCGCTGCAACTCTGAGGACAGAAGTTGCATTTTCCGTTTGAAAGCGTTAACTGAGCTGATCAAGTTTACCACGCTTTTGTCTTTTCCTTGCAGCTCTAAATTAAGCTCGTTCAACATGTTGGTTAAATCAGTTAAAAACGCCAAGTCTAGCAGCCACTGATTGTCATTAAGTTGCTTGTGTTCCGCATGTTTTATTGTGGTTACACCGCCCCGAGCTGCCTCCCCGGCACGTTCAAGCCACTCCCCCAGCTCGGACGTGCCGGAAACATCCGAGCGCTCGGCTCGCGCTCTGAGGAGACGAGCGCTGCACTGCACCAGGTGTTTGCCATCATCCATCAGGCACACCTGTGGCAATCAGGCAGCCTTCTACAAGAAGCCTCCCAGAACGTCTCTCAGTGCTTCGACGTACTGAACCCTGCGGTAAAGTTCTGACAAGCCCTCCAGCGTTCCTTGCTTTCTGTTTATTCCCCAGTGTCTTATCTTCGTGTCTCTGTTTCCTCCCAAGACTCTCCCTCCGCGATTTCCACGGCTCCCCGCGTCTCCCTCGTCCCCAGCGACCTTCACGTTTCTTCCCGGACCTCTCCTGCGATCTCCCCCCTTGTCCCTCTATCTGGACCCCTCCTTTCGGACTCGACTTCCCGGATCTCGGACCTGGACTTTCTCGGACAACCCCTCTTGGATCACGGACTGGACTTTCTCGCCAGGTGCACGCACATTTTTTTTCAACACCTCCTGGTCATTTACATACCGCACCACACATTGGCTAAAAACACTCACACATAGTTATACACGCAAACCACGGGACACCACACATAGTTTATTCACACATCCCACTAACAGAACGCCTTTTTTTTCACCATACATTTCCCTCCCACAATAAAACCTCCCTTTGTAGCTTTTGAAGTCATCTCGTGTCTGTCTGTCTTGGGTTTCGCCACACGGGTCAGGTTCTGGTGCGCGAGCCTAACAAAAACAGTCCAAGCTAAGCTGTATGTTGCACGTAATGGTGACTGTCTGATGGGACGACCTCTCCTACAGGCACTGAACTTTCACTTGGTCCAGGGAAACACAACCGTTGCACCTACACAGCCTGATCTTCAGATTGCAACAAAACCAGAACCAGAGTATGTAAAAGAATATGCACAGCTCTTCGCTGGTCTAGGCTGTATTAGAGGTTTTGAACATGCACCTAGAGTGAGAGAAGATGCCTGGCCCGTGGTGCAACCGCTAAGACGACTTCTGTTGTCTGTCAGGGAAGAAGTAGCAGCAGCCCTGGGACGACTGCAACAAGAGGACTTAATGGAACCAGTCGACGCGCCAGAATGGGTTTCGAACATTACAGTTGCCACAAAGAAATCAGGAGAGATTCGTACTTGCTGTGACTTGTGAGAAGTCAACAAGGCGATCTTAGTGGGAAAACACCCACTTCCTTCGATCGACGAGCTGATTACTGAGTTTGCCGGAGTCTCGGTTTTCTCCAAATTAGACCGGAGAAGTGGATATCACCAAGTTCCGCTGGCTCCTGAGTCTCGCCACATCATCGCATTCATCACGCATGAGGCGTGTTCCAGTACAAATGCGTACCCTTCGGATTAGCGTCTGCGCCAAGTGCTTTTCAGAAAATCATGGACATTGTGCTGACTGGCCTGAAGGGAGCGCCACACTACCTTGACGATATCACAGTCCACGGAAAGGATCAAGAAGAACACGATGAAAGACTGAAAGAAGTGTTCGCACGCCTTGCAAAGTACAACATGACGTTGAACAGAGAGAAATGTGTCTTCAGCACCGACACAATCGAGTTTCTTGGCTACAAGGTGAGTGCTACTGGAGTGAAACCATGCCAGTCCAACGTGATTGCCATCGAGAAGATGCCAGCACCACAAAGTGTGAAAGAACTTCAAACCCTCTTGGGGATGACAAACTACTACGTGAAGTTCATTCCGGATTATGCAATGACAACAGAACCCCTGAGACTGTTGCTACGCCAGGACGCGGAATGGAAATGGACATGCGCACAAGACCAAGCCTTCGCCAAACTCAAACATGCAATAGCAGAACCACCTGTTCTAGCTTACTTCCACCCAGATTGTACAACATTCCTTACCTGCGACACTTCAGCAATTGGATTAGGTGCAGTCCTATCGCAGATTGTGGATGGAAAAGAACGTCCAGTTGCTTACGCATCAAAGAGCCTGTCAGCCACTGAACAGAGATACTCAGTTGGGGAAAGAGAAGCACTGGCTTGTGTATGGAGCATGGGGAAATGGCATGTTCGGATGACCATTTACTCTTAGAACAGATCATCAGACCTTGACCACTCTTCTGTTGACTTCAGGAACTGGAAGACAGCCCATGAGAATCTCCAGATGGTCAGATCAGCTTGCCCAGTACACATACAAAACTGAGTTTCGCCCAGGAAAGTCCAACAATGTTGGAGACACCCTTTCGAGACTTGTGTCACAAGATGATGGTTCAGAGAAGTCTTATTTCGACGAGGAGGAAGATGAGCTCTTCATACAGCAGCCCTTCATTGATGACCTTCAAGCAGCCATCACTTCTGAAGAGGTCTCAAGAGAAACACTGCAAGATCCAGTACTGAAGGAAGTGCTGAGCTACATGAAAACAGGATGGAAAGGTCCACCGAAAGACATGCTATTCAGCCCATACTACATGGTAAGGGAAGAACTTTTCAATTGGAAAACGTCATGTGTTGGAAGAAGAGACCGTGCCGTTGTACCAATCAGACTCAGACACAAAGTCCTCACCCAAGCACATCAAGGACATCCAGGATCAAGGAAGATGAAACAGTTCCTTCGCAGCAAAGTATGGTGGCCAAAGATGGATGACGACGTGACCAACTTTGTGAAAAACTACGTGCCCTGAGCACTGAGTGAAAAGTCACTCATACCAGAGAAACCACCGCTACAGCCAGCATCATGGCCTAAAGGACCTTGAGAGAAGATTCAAGAGAGACCTTGAGAGAAGATTCACATCTTCGGGGAATTACAAGCAGCTCCAGCACATCAGAAGTATCTGATCGTTGTTACCGACTTGTACAGCAAATGGCCTGAAGTCATATCCACAAGCAACGTGACTACTGCGACAGTGATTAATGGACTTTCAGACCTGTTTACACGATGGGGCCAGCCTCAAGTTCTAGTGACAGATAACGGCCCACAATTCCAAGCTGACTTCGCATGCTTCTGGGAGAAGAAAGGAATTGCGCACCAGAAGACTCCGTTGTACCATCCACTGGCCAATGCCGGTGTGGAGAGATTTAACAAAGTTCTGAAGTATGGTCTTCGTATGGTGATAGGGAAATCACCCGCAGAGCTCATGATCGGAAGAACCTTGAGAGTCCCGCTGGACACAGTCCGTCCACCCGATGACGCAAAGCTACGCAAAGAAGTACAGAAACGTCAGGAGGCTCAAAAGAAGTACTACGACAAAAGAAACCACGTCAAGGAGGATCCCTCACTGCAAGTTGGAGATTGTGTCTGGGTCAAGCGACCACTGAGGGGACACAAGCTGAAGACCAGTTTGTCTGGCCCTTATAGGATCATTGCTCGACATGGCAGGTACACCTTCCAGCTTCAAGATGGAACCTTCTGGAACTCAAGAAGACTGTTTCGCACCAACCAGCCTGCTGAAGAGGACATGGATGCTGAGTTGGTCATTCCACAACCACCTAACCATGATCCAGGTCAAGAGCAGAACCTTCAACAACCAAGACAAGAAGTGCCTCGGAGATGCGCCACAAGCAAGGGCACAAGAAGAACAACATGCAGAGCCACGGCCAGCTCGTAAAAGAAGACTACCTGCTAGACTGAATTTACTTTATCTTGACCTAGGGTTTTAGTTAAAGAAGGGGGGAAATGTAGGACCTGACATGACTACATAGTCATAGTTTAGTTATAGGACTACCAGTGTTCATTGTTTTAGGTAGTTAATGTTAACATCCGGACTGAGACGGTTAGGTTAGTTCTGATAGCATGCCTAGCTGACAGCCACGAGTGCCTCACTTGTAACTAACTAACTTTTATTCTTAATTAAACGGCACAACAAGTTTGGTTATTATGGTTAAGAAGACACACTCCTACAGGAGGAAACCGGAGCAAACCCACGCAGACACTGGGAGAACTTGCAAACTCCACACAGAGGACGATCCGGGATGACCCCAAGGTTGGAGTACCCCGGGACTCGAACCCAGGACCTTCTTGTTGTGAGGCGACCGCGCTAACCACTGCGACACCGTCCCGCTATGTCCAACAATGTACCCTCTTGTGTCCAATTAATATAGATATAATTCTTAGCCGATCTGAGCGAATGGCTAGTTGGGTCATTGCGGTATATAAAAAGTAAAGTTTATGTACAATAATGTATAATACAGAGACAATAAAAACAAACAATAAAATAATCAATAAAAAATCGATAAAAACACACCACAGTCAAAAATCATTAAAAGTACAGATACCCCCATATTTTAGAAACATTCATACTGCATTGCTTCCGGTATCAGATTGAACGATGTCTCCGAAAGGGCCGTTGTTGATGGCGGTCTTCTCCCACGTTCACCTCTCACTGAAAGCAATGTGCTGCGAAGTATCGAGAACCGTATTCTGGTCCTCATATGGCTCATAACGGTTGCGTACTCTTCATTGCCTTTATTCGATAGGACTTCTGTCTGTCGCTTATGGTACTCGGTAGCTTGAGGACTCCATCCGCCAAAGGTGCTGTACATAAGGGAGGTAAAAGATCCCTTTTCTACTGTCAGTACCCGACTGTTGTACTTCCTCATCTTATCCCTCTCCGGCTGTACATAGAGTTCTCCTAGTGATTTGTTTAAATAACAGGGACGATTTGGATGTCACATCGTAGAACGTTTGTTCGAAAGTGCTCCACATTGCTGTCTATTAATTTTCCATTTTCTTTTAATTGTAGTTACATAAAGTCAAATGAATACAATCTAACAATACAGGAGAGTCTTGTACTACCGGAGTGACTGCAGTGCCGGTCACACGGCCTGGACTTCCGAGGCCATAAATTATTATTCACTTCCGGGTCGGCCGCGGGATTTCCCGTGAAGTGAGGCCGAATGAACGTCACCGCGAGCGGGTAGACTTGTCATCGCTAAAGGTCGTGAAAATGAAAGTAAAACGTGTTATGATTGTTAACCAGTCGGGTGTAAGTAAAGATGACGAGACCTGAGAAAATACGTAAGCATAACGGGGTTGTTGACAAAATTAAATTAATTATCCATCCGAAAATAACGCTAACCGCTAGCAATGACGTCAGCTTGACTCACCGGAAACGAGCGGTGTTGCGTCTGTGACCGTGTTTGATCCGAACCACAGACGTGAAGACGCAGAGAAGTAAGTGAAGCACCGCCATGAAGACCAAGCGGGTGTTTACGCCACGGCTGTAACACCGTGAGCTCAAGTCTGTGATGCTATGAATAAACAGATCACATCCACACGGTCCGGTCCAGTCCACTCTTTCTATCACTTTTTGGTATATGTGGAATCAATTAGTATTTGCACAAAGGAGGGAAGAAACGAGTTGTAGATCCGGGCTGTCCTGATGAGGCCTATCGCCTTTCATTTCCCATCAAAGCCTGAGGAGGATCACTTGTTTCCCAAATTAAACATCGTTCAATGGGAACTTATTCAAGAGACTCCAATTAGCTGAAAAGTGGTTCCTCATGTTGGTAACCCCCCCACCCCACCCCCCAACACACATACACACACACAGTCACACACACACACACACACAGTCACGCACAGGCACACACACACAGTCACATACACGCACACACACAGGCACGCACATACACACACAGTCACGCACAGGCACATACATACACACACACACACAGTCACGCACACAGTCACATACACGCACACACACAGGCACGCACATACACACACAGTCACGCATGCATGCACACACACACACACACACACACACACACACACACACACAGCATACAAACAGACTTTAAAGAAATGTTTAAAGGGGGCGCCCCCTCCCACCCCGTCTCTCCTTATCCAGTGTGTGCTGCAGCTAGTGAGCTCTATCAAGTGGTATAAATCTTTAATTTTAGAGATCAGCATTAATGGCCGAACAGGCCTAAGATCTGGGCTCGGCTACCTTCTTTCATCCTCTCCAGAGGGGAGGGGGATGGGCTCAACCGTTTGCACCCATAAGTACACAAAATTAGCTGCTTATCTGTTGATCTCGGTACATGATCCTTCCAAAAGCCCGTCTGTGTGTCCAAGGCAGCTGCCTTTATTGCTGCTGCAGCAGCCAGCATTGGCTTCCCTGTTGGCCCCACAAGTGGGAGTGGGGGTCTCTAGTTAAATTGCTCTTAAAAACAATAAGACCAGAGCTTCCTCCAGTTAAAAGACCCCGACTGTCACCGAGCGGAGATCACAGCTCTGCTGAGCCACGGCCTTTCACCGAGCAGCTCTGTGCAAATTGAATTGTCATTAATCTGGTTTAGCCCTCTTTATTGCCCATCGCCTCATCATATCAAAATGCAGCAAGTTAGAGTAAACAGGGTGCCGGGTGGAGGGAGAGAGAGTCTGATTGACGGAGAGGGGGAAAGTGGTGAGCTCTGCAAGGCTAGTTTCGTTTTGATGTATCCCCTTGTTAGTTGACTCGGCCTTCTCCTAATCAATCCAGAACCTCACACAGCGTTTTGCTGCTCGGTCTTGATTTCTTCTGCTGATACGAAGCATCAGTTGTTTTCTAGGCCATTTAAAAACCATGTTTGTTGCCCTATATTCCTCAACATTAATGAGTGTGGGCTCTGGAATTAGGCTGGGTGCTGCCTGCTAATGGGGCCTGTGAAAGCTGCAGAGTGACTGCAGCTCTCGTAAGCCATGCCGGGTGCTATTGATTGCAATGGGCCACTGGGGGCTCCCTACCTGCGGTTGACTTTGTAGTTCTGCAGGAGTTGTAAGGGCCTGCTGAACAACAGGGACCACGCATCTCAAACAAGTTCTATGAAAACCCTATCAATTAGGCTTTGAAGGTCAAGCAAACTCTCTCTCCCCAGCTCGCTCTGTCTCGGCGCGCCCTTGTTTTGAGCCAGCGGTATCTCCTGCGCTCGCCTGGCTTTCTCCAAAATACATCTGAAGACTCCATTCAATTAAATATCTCTCAGCTCCAGCTGCTCCCTAAGTGAAAGGTCAACTAAGTCCAGGAGGCTAAAAGAGAAAGGCTTGGCTTTTTCACAACCCCTCCCTCCCCGCAACAAAGCCTCCCCCAAGCAGGCTCGCTCTCTTAATGATACCCACTGGTCAATCTCTAACTAGCAGTGACAGTTACCCCCAGAAGCACCACTGCAGACCAGAGCCAATCGATCAGGTGGAAAAAAATACATATAATGATAACCCGCAGACATAATGTCAGGCCTCGCACCGTCCCGACCGGTTGACCTTCAGGTAGACAGTGGTGAGAGAGAGCTGGTCACACATCAAAAGAGGGGGACTATATTCAGCCCTCTTGCACTCCCATGCACACTGGGGTGGGTTAAGCCCTCTCACATGAACTGTAATTATCCACACTGCGGCTTCCGGGAGTCCCACAGGGACGGCCAGCGAGCCAAACGACACACACTTAGTAACCATCAACACAAACACAACCTAATTGAGTGGAATTGGGCCTCATTACTTAAGATTTCCAGCAGCCATATTAGACACTGTGTGTGTGTGGGGGGGGGGGTACAACAATTCCATTTTGAGGGGTTTTGAGGACTGCTGTGAAGCTGCCAGAGTCTAAATTTGAATGAGATGATGTGTTTCTGGTATCTGCAAAACAAAGGTAATGCCTTGCTTGAGGAAAAAATGGAAATTCCCATTTAGTAAAAACATCAGCTGCTAACATATGCGTGAATGAGAGGGAGGGCAGTGGAATGGTAAGGATGCAAGGAGTGGAGGTGAAGAAGACATGTGAGTTTAAATACTTGGGGTCAACTGTCCAAAGTAACGGGGAGTGCAGGAGAGAGGTGAAGAAGAGAGTGCAGGCAGGCAGGGTGGAGTGGGTGGAGAAGAGTGTCAGGAGTGATGTGTGACAGAAGGGTACCAGCAAGAGTTAAAGGGAAGGTTTACAAGATGGT